>CM056207.1:26637690-27837690 GCA_029692085.1 Gymnothorax javanicus | reverse complement strand
AACCCTTGCGTGACCTGATGTCACGATTTATTAAGTAGTTTGTGAAGCTCAAGTCAGGTCTGAAAAAAATGTCAGAAGTCATTTGTTCTGTTCATTACACACCAGGAAGTGTGTTATATTTGGTTAAATCTTTTTAATGCAGTCTCTGCTCTTAGCAGATGCAGTACAGTACAACTAGTGTTGATATAGCCCCGGGCAAAGTAGCCTATCAATGACTGTACATTTTTGCCAATACCCAATTAACCCTGAGCTTATTTTAATGAAGTGGTTTGGCTGCTACCTTGTCTAGTCTAGTCCAGAATCTATCACATAGTCCATGAAAATTATGTTGCACTAGGACTTTACCTTAAGAACTGGAACTTGGCAATGTTTAGTTATTTTTTAGGCACCCAGTATGCTTCATCTAGTTTGAAACATATGTGCAATGAAACACACAAACTCATGAGGTGGGATTGAAATGGGATTTTAAATGGGATTTAAAGTGTAAGTTGATGGCAAAAATGGAAATCTGTAATTGTAAATATAAGTTGCACTCTCAATAATTTGACAATAAGTTTATGGAGTGAATGCAGTTCTGGAAATTACATCCATAATCCTGCTTCTACATTTCCAACTTTTCCAAATGCATATCGATTTACAAGAACAAATCTCAATTTGTGTTTATGAAACCACTTTGGCATCTGTCCAGCTCACTTAAGTCTGAAAGGGACGTGAAAGCAGCTCTTTAGCTATTACTCATTTTATGGTGAAATTGGAGTTCTGGTGCTGTTTCTGGTTTTTGCTGCTTGTGAGCTTGATGTAGTGAGATTGCTGGATTATGAGGAGCTTAGGCCTGAGTGTTCAAGTCAAGTTTATTTTTATAGTTCATTTCATATGACGGGCATGGGCTCAAAGTGCTTACATATAAAAATAAAAGGTAAACATTATACATGACAAAATCATAAACAATGAAAATATCTAAGATGGGAAGATATTACATGTATTGAAAGTTCAGATAAAAAGGTATTGTTATTGTTAAAAAGGAACAATAACAACAACAATGCTGATTCCTTAATAAGGCGCTACCTGTTAACCAATCATTTAAGGCCTAGCCAAAGGCTTATGCAAAAAAAAGATATTCACAGTCTGAATATTGGCAAACCTGATGCTCGGTGTTGTGGAATGATCACCTCATTCCTGCGAAGGGGCAGTAAATGGAGTTATTTTTCCGTTTACAACCGCGGTGACTTAAGGGCACAGTGGTAGAACAGTACCGCTTAAGTGCCCTTAACACACTGTGGTTCTAAATGGAAAATGCCTCAATTCTTAGCCTCAAGTCTCTGCTCTCGACCTGTTTAACAAGTGAAGGACATGTCTTTCCTTGTTTATTTTATGTGGTTTAACGGTGCCTGAAAGGGCTCACTGAGTCTGGCCATATCACGAAACGTCCTTGTCCTCGGTCTAAACTATCCACTAAACATACTGTTAGTTTTTCAGCTGTAGTATTTCATGGGTCTTACAGGTGTGTCTTAAGGTGTCCACTTTTGAACTCAGAAGCACCCAGGTCTTCCCTGATGTTTTTTGTGTTTCCCTGGACTTCCTGTGAAGTGTTTTTTTAATAAACTTATGACCCCCATCGTGGAAATACTGTATGTAAACCATAATGTGCCTTGGCACTTATGACCCCCTTTGTAACAGCACTGCACAAACAGGTTCTGTAAGTCTGTTTCAGACACGGGCATGCACAGATGAACAGACAGACACGACCACAACGATACCCCTTCGGATGTTGTACTTTGAGGGGGTAATAAAAAATCCCCAAATTTACTGAACTACATTAAGAGAACATCGCATTCTTAACCTTATCATCCGGTGCACTGCAGAAAGATGGTCTGTGTTTGGATGGGCAGTAATAATGGACAGAAAGCTTTTAAATGTATTTTATATTTTGATGCGTATTTCCCGGAACTGCTGTCAGGAGATTGGTTCGTAAACAGTGGAGGACTCGTCTTTCCTTCCAGGGATGACAAAACTTGTCTTGCCAAGTGAGAAGACTAGCCAATATTTTCTTCTATTAATAATTATAATTTTAAGATTTGTGATCATTTGTTGAAAAAAAAAGATTAGAAAACTGAAAGACTTCAGGCAGACTTTATCTTGTCTAAACCTGCGTGTCTAAAAGAGTGATGTAAATCGACTGACTGTGTAGCCATGCCTAACAGTCTGCAGTCCTAATGCACAATACTGTTTTTTTATTGCTGAGAGACGTGACCTTTCAATAATCAGATATGCCTTTTTTTAACCGAAGGCTGCATCAAGTGTCATCCTCAGTCATCAGTCTATGGAGAAAGTGTGTCGCTGTGCTTATTTACGCATTGGTATTGAAATGGAAAGGTCACTCCAACAGCTGTCAAAGTTTTGCTCAGTGACGAGTTTGTTGTTTTAAAAAACCTCTTTAAAAAGAGTCATTTTTTAAAATTCAAAACAATATAATTCAACACTCGAGCACACTGTTAGGTGTTTTTGTAAGCATTCGTAAACTTTGTGATGTCACGCTGAAAAGTGCAGATTTTTTTTGTGATGTCACAATGAAAAGTGCTGATTTTTTTTTTTTGCGATCCCATAATGAAAAGTGCTGGTTTTTTTGTGATGTCACAATGAAAAGTGCTGATTTCTTTTGGTGATGTCATAATGAAAAGAGATTTTTTTTTTTTTTTTAATGACGCCTACAGTCTGCAGGGAGGGAGGTCATAATGGGTTATGTGGCAGAGCCTGAGCATGGCATTCTGGGAGGTGGGGCACTACAGACCACAGCCCATGATGCATGTTTCTATCCCTCTTACAGTGAAAACAGAAGTCTCTGTAAACGCATACTGCAGTTCTCCCCCTAATGTCGGTGCCTGTTAGCACCACTGCTAAACATAGAACATTCAGTCTTTATTTCTCCCTCCCTCCCTCCCTCTCTCTCTCTCTCATCGTCCTCCTCCTTTGATCTCTCCATCTCTCTCCCGATCAGATTTGAGATGTTCAGAAATACTGGCGTGACATTTAAAATGCGTCAGTCGTTCCTCTTTGTACGAAACCCTTTTTTCGCGTTCTTTATCTTGGCTGTGCAAGGTCTGGGCTTTGGCATGGAGCTGCTCTCCTTCGCTGTAAGAGCAGCAATCTCTCCCTCCTACTGGATTTCTCTCTCTCTCTCTCTATTGGCCTCTCTCTCTCACTCTCTCGGTCTCCCTCTTTCTCTCTCGCTCTCTCTCTCAGCCTCTCTCTTTCTCTGTCTTTTTCCTGCTGTCTCCCACTCTTTCTCCCTTGTTCTCCTGCTGTGTTAAATCCACCTGCAGTCAATGCTACTGGAAATCTGCAGTTACTGTCGATGTGCGCATGTGTGTGTGTGTGTGTGTGCATGCATTCACGCGCTGTGTTGTTCAGTGTGCACACTTGTGCTTGTGTGCATATTTATGTGTGTGAAAGCTTTGTGGGGGATTGTGAGTGTGTGTGGGTGTGTGTAGGTGTGTCTTTGTGTCTGTGTGTAATTAAGGAATAGCGTGTGTGCACACATTTGTGTCTGTTAAGAGTGTGTAATTAAGGGATAGTGTGTGTGTCTGTGAAGAGTTTGTAATTAAGGGATATTGTGTGTTGTGAATGTCCGCATGTTTCTGCATGTTTGTGTATGCACCTGTGCGAATTTGCACCGTGTGTGCGCGTGTGCGTGCGTGCATGCGTGTGTGCGTATGAGAGCCCGCTGTTTGTGTCAGGGAATGTGTAATTAAGGATTATGTGTTTGTGTATGTGTATGTGTGCACACGTGTGTGCTGTCAGTATCTGAGAGGAGTGTGTAATTAAGGGATAGTGTGTTTGTGTGCGCACGTCCGATGTCTGTGCTCGTGTGAGAAGACTGTGGAATTAAAGGAGTGTGTTGGTGTTCTCTCTCTTAGGAGAAATGGGTCTGTACAAGTTATATGTCCTGTCCAATGACATATATACATCTACCCCACAGGTCTCAAATGTTTACCGCCGTTCCAGGCCATCATAGATTTACAGTCAGCATTCATAGATCCTCATAGATATACAGCCTCCTCAGATCGATGAAAGCCTGTGTAATCTTGGCAATCGCATTAAAATGCTCAGTAGTTATCCAACTTTTAACAGTCCAGCAGGGACCATACATATTCTGAAAGTGTTTATATTACGGAGGCCAAATTTCTGTGATCTTTTAAATGTTTTCCAAGGTGAGTAATCCCAGGTCAAATCAGAAGATTTTAGAAAATTCTCCCAGCTGACCATTTCAGATTTGCTTCATACTTTTTGAAAATTCCTCAAAATTCTCAGCAGGTTGCATGAATAGTTCAAAAGTAATGATTTATGGAACTTTGCAATTTCTTTTACAACCCTTGTTTATTAGGGCCACAACCCCCTTTTTCAAGCCTCCCTATCTCAGAAACTAAAGAAGATGCAAGCCAGAAATTTTATACACCAGTTTTTTGATATAATGACATTACTTACATGAAGTATGAAGCAAATTCTAAAAAGTCAGTTGGGAGGCCGCAGTAGATTTGATGTAGAATGACCTGGTGATATCTTTACTCCATGAAGCAACACATTAGGCTACAAATTATGGTGGCGTTTCAAAGGACGAGGGAATGAGCGTTTGATCACAAAACTCCAAGTTGCACTGGCTCATTGTGTTCTTGATGTTGCCCAGTTAAGCCATTGCGTTTTCAGTAGGGAGGTCTAGGGTAGGACCTTAATCCCCCGAGGAATGAAGGGTGAGATCGAGATTAGGGATGGAGACTTTCTGGTCACATGTCTGTGCAACCAGAGACATAACTTGGACCTAGACAATGTGGAGGTGAAGATACCTGGCTGCAGAAGGAGGTGTTGGGCTGGTGGTGGGGTTTATTATCCCTGTACATTAGTCACATAATTTAGGGCGCATTTCATTAATGGACTTATATCTGGATTAGGTTTACATTTGAGAAATAAATATCGGGGCTACGATTCAGAGTCCTGTAAATAACATAGCATATAACATTTAACATAACATACCACAACACAACATAACATGTTATGGCGAGAACAGGCCATTCAGTCGGACTAGGCTCGTCATTTTTCAATTACTGAAGTGAACCTAACAGTCCAGACAGTCAAGGACTAGATGGTATCCATGTCATGGTTTTGGAGGTTGGCGTTTGTTTGAGAGCTTACTTTGTTACTCTCGTCTGGGACGATATCGTTTTGCCCACATCGGATTCTTTTGCCAGCTGGCATTAATTGTGGATGGCGCTCGGACTCTATTTAAGCCCAAGTTCCTCCTCGCCACCTTTGCTAGAGTGTCAGTGTTACGATTGCACTATAGCCCGTAAGTTCTCTAGCTAGAAAGTTGGTTAGGATTTAGTTGCAAAGAGGAAAGTGTTAGTTAGTAAGGGAAATTATCTCTTTCTTTTCCTCTCTCTTCCTCTGTCTGTGCACCGTCTGGGTGCTTAATCTTTTGATCTCGGCTTCCGAGATTTTTCCTTTATTTCGTTCAGCCTAGCTCACGTTGCTTCCTCATTTTTACTCGGACGAGATTTATGTCCTTTGGAAGCGCGAGCCCCTCTCTCTTGTTTTGTCTGTGTTCGTCATTTTGCTGTGCTTCCTTTCGTTCCGGCCACTGCATTTGACATCTCAAAACACCAGCCATCACAATCCAGCACTGTATCAAGCCTGGACTTGAAAACTCGTAAAGTTCCTGCCTTTATGATACAGCCAGGCAAGCTACTCTGATCACTCTCTGCGTTGAAAAATATTTCCTTATGCAAGTGCTAAATTTACCCTTGGCTAACTTCCATTTGTGACCCCAAGTTCTGCAAACCGAATTTGGCCTAAGTAATCCTGCAAAGTTAACTTTGTTAATCCCTTGAACACATTTAAAGACCTCAATCAGATCACCCCAAAGTCTCCTTTTGCCAAGATTGAAGAGATTAAGACAATATGAATGGCGGCAGATAACATTAGTAAAGAAGGAAATAATATACAGATTTTGGAAATAGACGTGGGGGATGGGGAGTGGAGTGACAGAGAGGACATGATCTCGAAGTCGCCTAGTTATGGCCTTGCCTTGCAGCTGTCTGTCCTACACACAGGTCATTTTTTCGGACCAGGCTAAGAAATGAAGACTGTTGGATACTGCGTCCGAGGCGCTGTGTTATCTGACGATGACTGTCTTATGCTGCTTTCAAATGTGTGACAAGAATTAAATGAATCCCCTATGTTCTGCTTGGGGTACTACACACAGACCCAACAGCCATACTTTACATTGTTTTATCAGCTTGATATTTCATAAAAGTAGCCCTAATATAATGAGTACAGTAATAAACATGAGTTTTCACATTTTATAAAGCACTGTACTTAAAATTACAGGCAAGAATTATCTTTTGTTTAGCTAACCGGTAAAAGCTGATTCCAGCTAAACACCTGGGTTAAAGTATAGGTACTAGCAAGAAACATGGGCCGCTAGCAGTCCTCGGTCCTCTCTTTTGGGGGGGCTGCTGCTGATAAGTATAATTTCATTTGATCAAGAATTGATTTTTTCTAAGACATGCTATGTTGAAAACCATGAACGAGCCTTCCCACTCCTGCAGCAGCTAGCAGTAGAGGCTTCATGTAATGTCTAGTAGCTGTTAGCTAATTAAGGTAGAGCACCAAAAGAAAACTAGCACTAGTATTCCATGATTTCCAAAGCAAGACGGATATCTGATAACTTTTCCTGAGTTTCGGGGCAAACTGCCATGTTTGGTGTGCTTGCAGATGGTAACTGTGATGAAATGAGGACAAATAAATTGTATATGCCGTCTTTAGTGTTTCTTTAAGAAACTGAATGTACTGAATGTAGGCGTATTCCCAATGTAGCACTCACTATGGAAAAATTTTCTATTTACTTGAATATTGAGTCCTAAATATAGTGTTTACCGAACTGAGTAATGGGTTTTTTTTTGCAGATAAAGATGAATAAAACTGCACTTTTTTGAATTGATGCTTACTGGGAAATTAGTAGAATGTTCTCACAATAGAAGTGGAGGATAGTCATGGGTAGTTTGCATGATAATTGCATATGACTATACTGTGGTTACATGTGTGTTTGTGTGTACGTACACCTTATGCCTCCCTTATATTTGATCATGCATTTTTTGGCACCCACCAAAGTTGCCCATCCCTAGTCTATGACCTTTGCAGTGAACTCAAGTGCCCTCCACCATTATGCTTTGATGGTAGGCCCCAAAACTTTGCAACTGTGGTATAATACAACAGAAAAATCAGTTTTTTCCTCTGGCAATTACAATTTGTTAGGCCGTATTAACAATGAATACAATATTTCTGATTGCACATTCAGAACATTCAATTTGATTGAAGAGGAATGACCAGTCAGAGCCTTGAATGCCTTTTGCACCAGTCTGGTGTCATCAAACAGAGCCCGGAAAGCCCCTTGCGCTGGTCTTGCTCGTCCCCCTCTCAAACCGCAGTTGAACGTTTTAACAAAACCTATGTTATTATCTGCACCTATAACTCAGACATCATCTAAACTGTAGCAAGTCAATGTGCGTGTTTTATAGTGTGTTAGTGTGAGGGAGAATGCATGTAAAATTTTGTAAATGACAGATTTATGCTAATGTTTGTGTGTGTAGAATGCGTATTGTTTTGTATTCATGCATATGTCCTGGGTACAGTGCTGACACATTTCCTCTTGAAGGACAGGCACAAATCCAATATAATCTAAATGACTGAACTAATTAATTGCAGGAGGTAATTGGGTTGTGGGCCCCTGTTTTCTTGCATTCATTTTCTTAGGCCTGCTTTCTCCAGCAGATGAAATGCAGCAGCTGTTGCGGGGAAATTGCTTTGACCGCCTGCAGCCCTCAAAACCTGGAGCCTGACGGACGATCACAGGGCCAAACCTAATTCCAGGATCTCAGGAATTAATTAGCCCAATTATTAATTTAATCTGACATTTTGATAAATTCAGGAGCTAGCGCTGCAGGCAGCAGGTGTTTCCTTGACGACAGGGCTTATTATTTGCCTCGCATAACAGCCATTTCCAAAATGAAGCAAAATAATTGGCTGGATTGATCGCTGGCGTACATGGATTCCTAGAGCTCTTGACAGGAATGTCTTCACCCTTGACCATGTGCTGGGCTGCCCAACCCTGTTTCAGGGGATCTACTGTCCTGCAGCTCCTGTTGTCATTCAGCAGCGAGAGGATATCTCTTAATTGGTAAACCCTGTTATGCAAAATAAGGCTTGAAATGAAAGACGACTTGGAAAATATCCATGAACAGCGTTCGGCTGCTCTGACATAGAGATTTGCTCGCCCTTTGATTTCAAATGCTGACCTTGAAAATGAAATACACACTGGTTTAATGTAACTGCAGAATCCCCATCTATCTTCCTCTGACCTTGATATTGATACCAACAATCATGAACCTTGCTGACAATTACTAGTGTCCTCCGCCAGAAGGTATTGCGATCACTTACGTGTGTGTGTGTGTGTGTGTGTGCGTGTGCGTGTGCGTGTGTGTGTTTTTCATCAGGATTACTCAAAAACTATTCAACTGATCACCACAAAATTTTATAGGAAGTTGGACTGTATAATGAGAAGAGGTGATTAAATTTCCAGACCAATTCTGATACAGATCCTTATTTTTCAGCTGATTATACGTGCTAGTGGTTCAAAACCTGCTGGCAGAGGTATGCGTTTTCTGAGTGCACTCTAGTTTTTGATGTACTTTCATGTTTCATAATCTAAATTTCAGAGACCTCATGCTTACTAGGAAACCAATACGTACTGTGAGCTAAATGTAAAAGAAAAGGAGAGGCTCTTGTTAAGAGGCTGCCGTGTCACTGTGAGTGCCCAATACTGGTTGTACGCATCCATTGCGTAGCGTCTGGAACAGAATCGGATGAATCTGAAACCACGTCTCAATAACGATTTTGTGTCATCATGATCTGTAGAAAAAGGAATATGCCACCTCAGGAATTTTTCTATTGTTCTAGAATTTCACCTGAATGTTTGCTTGGGTTTACATTACAGGACTGAAAAGTCTGCCTGTAACACGTACATGGCATCGGTTTCACTCTTCATCCCCCTGGACGGAGGAACTGGAAAACAGTTCTCTGTAGATGTGTACAGTGTGTCGAGTGATAGTAGTGTTCAGGCTGTGTTGTGTGGTTGTAGGGTACAGTGTGTTGAGTGATAGTAGTGTTCAGGCTGTGTTGTGTGGTTGTAGGGTACAGTGTGTTGAGTGATAGTAGTGTTTAGGCTGTGTTGTGTGGTTGTAGGGTACAGTGTGTTGAGTGATAGTAGTGTTCAGGCTGTGTTGTGTGGTTGTAGGGTACAGTACGTTGAGTGATAGTAGTGTTCAGGCTGTGTTGTGTGGTTGTAGGGTACAGTGTGTTGAGTGATCGTGGTGTTCAGTGTGTGTTGTGTGGTTGTAGGGTACAGTGTGTTGAGTGATAATAGTGTTCAGGCTGTGTTGTGTGGTTGTAGGGTACAGTGCGTTGAGTGATCGTGGTGTTCAGTGTGTGTTGTGTGGTTGTAGTGCAGAGCGTATTTCATGGTAGTGGTGTACGATATGTTAATTGGTGGTAGTGCACAATTTTTGTTTAGTAGTTGTGTGCTGTGTGTTTAGTGGTAGTAGTGTACAGTGTGTTGAGTGGTTGTTGTGTATAGTGTGTAATGGTAGTAGTGTGGTGTTTTTGCTGGTAGTAGCGTGCAGTATGTTTAGAGGGAGTTGAGCACAGTGTGTTTAGTGGTAGTAGTGTACTGTGTGTTTTGAGGTTATAGTGTACTGTGTTTTGTGTGGTAGTAGTGTAGTGTGTTTGATGGTAGTAGTGCACAGTGTGTTGTGAGGTTGTAGTGTACTGCATGTTGTGTGGTTGTAGTATACTGTGTGTTGTGTGGTTGTAGTGTACAATGAGTTGTGAGGTTGTAGTGTACTGTGTGTTGTGTGGTTGTAGTGTACAACGAGTTGTGAGGTTGTAGTGTACTGTGTGTTGTGTGGTTGTAGTGTACAATGAGTTGTGAGGTTGTAGTGTACTGTGTGTTGTGTGGTTGTAGTGTACAATGAGTTGTGAGGTTGTAGTGTACTGTGTGTTGTGTGGTTGTAGTGTACAATGAGTTGTGAGGTTGTAGTGTGCTGTGTGTTGTGTGGTTGTAGTGTACAGTGAGTTGTGAGGTTGTAGTGTACTGTGTGTTGTGTGGTTGTAGTGTACAATGAGTTGTGAGGTTGTAGTGTACTGTGTGTTATGTGGTAGTATTTGTACTTTTTATTTCTTCAAACACACCCCCTGCCTCTGGATTCAGCAGTTGCAGGATTGACTTCCTGTCTTTGTAGCAGACAAGCCAGTACACATGTAAGCACATTCCTCATGCACTGATGCAGATTCCACTCCAGTTTAAACAGTCATTTCACCATTTTCAAACCCTCTTGCAAATTAAGAAAAGGCCATTCATTTAATGGTAATAATAATAATAATTATAATTATTAATAATAATAATAATAATAATAATGATGATGATGATGATGATGATGATGACGATAACATAGCAGCAGCAACACCAGTTGGTATTATAATGAGGTCACTGACCCAGGGTACACATTTAAGCCACCTTAGGCATGGCTTCAGAGAAGAAATCTTAAAAGAAAAATGGAGAATCTGGTGCCCAGACCTCAAACCCGACAAAAACTTGTAGAGTGACCTAATGAGGGCTGTATACCAGAGATCCACTTGCCATTTCAACTTGTAACGGTTTGAATGAGGCCAGGGGCACAAAAGTCTCGATGTGCAAACTTAATGGGAGATGTATTCATGAAAAGCTGATGCAGTAACTGTAAAAGTATTCTATAAAGTATTAGTTTGGGGGATTTTCATTCCTGAACAGCTGGGTGTTGAGGGCTTTTTCATTTTAATTTTCCCCACAAATTAACCCCTTTTACCCTCTTAATCTTAGTTGGAAGGCCGCATAAAAGATGGAAAAAGTCAGTCATTATGTTCTTATTTCTTTGATGCCGTGTGGATTTTTGTAGCCATTGCTCATGTGCAGAATCTCAGTTGAGAATGAACTGTATTTAGAATACTTGTACTTTGAAGATGTACACCAGTATTCAGGACAGATGCCTTCAGTTACGGAATCCCATATTTGCTTGTCCGAGTAATATGCTTCACGAAGTAATTATCGTGGATATACTGATTGTAATGTTTCAAACTTTGTTTTAGGCAAAGCTTTGGCTTTTCTGAATTTTTACAAATAATTTAATAACTATAGTGCGGCTTTACTGTCCTGATTTATGTCATAGGTTTTTGGCATGCTTCTCGGTTCAGCAAATGATTATCTTTGCATCATGCAGAAACAAATTTGCACATTCTCTCTCAGGGAATTTGATGATTGTCCATAATGTGCTGCACAGTCACCCCTTGAATTCATGAAAAGAATTAAGTTCAATCTACTTACAGTACATCTTGCACCACATGCCCTAGTATTGTATAAGTACCTAAAGTTACTCTGACACTTTTGTTTTTTTTTCTCTCTCTCTTTCTTTTTTGTAAATCTGTGCTTGTTACTTACAGCATGTGAGGGCCTTAATCTCTTTGGTCTCAGCCAAGCGCACTCCGAGGCAGATTTGATTGAGGTATTAGCATTTTTGAGGGGCTTAATGAAAGGGATCACAGAAGCTATTTAAAGATGAGTTCTGATTTTCTCAGGAAGAGACAGCGGTTAAAAGAAAATTGTCAATTTTTGCTGAATATTTTGCCCTTTAACATCTAGGATCATAAGTATTACATGATTAGAATGTTAAGTGAACATTTTAGTGCTCTCAAATGAAAACAATGAAGTTCTATAACCCAGGCTGAGAACGTTAAAAAAAGGTTATTCAAAAATTTGGTGAAAACCTAGTACATGGCTGGTCCGTGTTTGTGGCAATATTTCAGAGAGCAATGGCCAAAGGGGAAACTCCTACACTCAACCAATCAATGGTGTAACTTCATCACACACTTTCCCATTTATAGGCCTGGCCCCCACTTTGCTGCAGTTCAGACAAAAATCATACTCTTCTCAGGATTGGCAGTCCAATTATGCCTCTGCTCTTATGAACTAATGCTACTATCACCTGTACAAGAAATGTGCTTGTCCAAGAATCATGACCACCCTGTGAGTGTTGATATTTTTATGTTTTCTTTCTTTATTCATCACAAAATATTGCTCACTGTTGCTCCGTGGATTTCAGTCTGCTCAACACAAAGGTGTGAATACATTAATTGTTCCAAATGTTATTAAATATTCAAAAATGAGTCATGAGAATACTAAAAGTTTGGCGAGAAGTTTTCAATCAGTGTTTGATTATTATTTAGCATATTTGTTTCTGCAAAAGTGTTAATTTACCTTGGAAGTATTTTATTTAACATCGCTGCCCCTTCAAAGACTGCATAAATGCACCAGCTCTTTGTCTTGAATCTGTTCAACCTTATCAAATAGCCTTAATCATACTGATCTATTAAACGCTCAGTTTTTGATTATGTGGACAAAGCTTTTATATGGCGTTGTTTTCATGAGTCTTGTGAAATTTTACCATGTTTGAGTCCTTTCCTGGATGAAGCCTTTATACTCCTACAACAACCTTATTCTTCTAACTGATCTTTTCTCAGAAATGTCTATTATAAGCGGGTATGATGGGCACATCATAAACTTATTTAAATAAACTAGCTCTTGATCTTAGGGAAAACAACCATATTCTTACATTTGTAAGGAGTTTAAGGGTTCAAATGAACCTTCCTGATAATGATGGGGAAAATTTATAATTGGTAAACATTTTTTCTGCAAATTGACTGTTGGTCAGGAAGCAGGAATGCAGTGAATAAATAACTTGCACTTAGCTTTTTTCAAAATCGACATTTCCTTATATGTTTTAGTTTTTGCTGCTTTGTTTTCTTACATGTTTTGTTCTTTGCGTGGGAAGCACTGTGTTGCAGAAGCTCTTGTTCACACTTCTGCATCACAGCGAGAAGGTCTTGGGTTAAAATCCCTGCCTGGGTCTTTTTGTGAGGAGTTTGCTTGTTCTGCTCGTGTCTATGTGAATTTCCTCGTGGAACTGCAATGTCCTCCCACAGTCTGATGACACGCATGTTAAGTCTAGCTGGAGAGTGAATACTCATAAGGTATGGCATAGTGAATGTTATGCCTTGCTCTACAATAGACTGGAGAACAGTCCGGGGTGTATTCCCAATGCTCCCTTCACCCAGTGCATGCTGGGTTGACTCCGCCCCCACCCCCTCTCAGGACTGAAAAATGGATCTCAGCACAGGCTTTATGAGGGAGGTTCTATCTGGCAAAGCATCCTGTTGGGAAACAAGGGAGTCAAGAGCAGATGACCCTTCTGAAGAGTCTCACCTTGTATAAGACCAATCCGCTACCTCCCACAGCCCTTATTCTGCTCAGATTTACTTCTTTGATCAGCAGCGTCGTATGACATCCTCTATCCCATTCTTCAGCCCAATTTCCGCCCCTCCTAACTCCCGCCAATCTTGGCAGTGACTATTTGTTCCCTCGCAAGGTCCAAGGTATAAGTACAAGGTATAAGTGTTCCCATTCTCCCTCAGTGCTGGTTCTTGCGCATCTGTACTTTGGGATCATAGCAACCATTTCCTTTACTTTATTAAACTTCTTGCTTCTTTGAAGCAAAGATGTGCCGGTATTCATTTTTCTACCTATGAGGGTATGGAGGAACACACTGAGGGAAAAAAATTTCCACACACCTTGGGGGAAAAGGATCTCGACACAGGATTTACAAGCGTTGCTCTATCTGCCAATAAACCCTGCGAAAAAAAGCGCTCAGCCGTGGCGAACGAGCAAGTGCGTGTCTGAACATGTCCGCTCTGGGGGCTGTGGGGTGCTTGTCAGGCGGGCTGCTGCGGAGGGAATGAAGTCGTAAAGATTTCTGCAGCGGGGCGGGGAGATGGCCGAGGGCGGGGTGTGAGAACGCGTGACCACGGGACCGACGATCGTGACCAGAGCCGAGCGGCGGGTGCGTGTTCTGGATGTAATCAATGGGTAATGACTGCAAGGCACGAAACTATCCTGGGGGGTGATGCCAGAGAACTGAATTCAGAAATTACATGGGGTGGATGAATGATTTTAAATGGGTTTAACATCCAGGCATCTAAACCATATTTGCAAAAGCTTCTACACAGGTGAATCCTACTCATTACATTGCCATTCTGAGCAATTGCCTGCTTAGAAGAGATCAAATTAGCAGCTGTTTGTGGGGTGAGGATACCAACAGAGTTCCAAAGCAGCCCAATGGTTTGTGGGGTCTGAATCACAGGTGTGTTGGTCACGCCAACCAAAAATTATTGGTGGTGGCAGGAGAAACTGTGCCCAAAATAGTGATGCCACATTCCAAACACCATGAAGCAGGAACAGTCAAAAAATGAGCTGTAGCCACATCTCAAAGCTCTCAATAAGGACAGAGGAGAACTTGATAGGACAATTGCTAATAACTACAGAACTACGGCTCTAAAAATCACTACAGCATTCCATCAATGCATATCCGAACCAGTCTCAGAAGAAACCATGGGATGTGAGCTTCATGAAGCTGGTGTTCATGGTAGTGTTTCCAATGATTTATGTATAACCACATTGCTGTCTTCATTTTGCCTGGGTGTTTCTGTGCGGATGACTAGGGCTGGCCGCAGTACCTGTCTATGATTATGGTTGCCCAATTGCCCATGATACCCATTGGCATTGTAAGCTTGTTTCAATTGGCTCCAGCAGTATTTTCAACCTTACTGTTGCTAATAGAAGTCGGTCTATGGTTGGTCAAGGCTGGTTAAGCCAGACTTGTAAACTGACAGTAATACTGATGGACTTGTAAACGCACCTTAAACCATCTTGAGCAGAATAAGATGGTTTCAGGTGGCATTTTCTGCTGGAGGGTTCAAATACTTTGGCTTGAACACCCTTCCCTGCTATAAATTTGCTTAAACCAGCGGAAATGAATCAAGCTCATTAAAACTGTGTTCATCCAGCTAGTCAATGGCTCACCATTTAGCCGATCTACAATCTAGCACTGGTTTACTCCTGCTCAGAGCAGTTTAACCTGCTCTGATCTCCTTTAACTAGCCACAAACCAGCTGTGACGAGTTTGAAGTGTTGAACTCATCTCAGACCATCTTAGTCAATTATGATTCCAGTCAGTATTGGCTGGTATTTTTAGCAGGGTGCTACCTCTTGCTTTAATTCTCATTTCCTTGACCCAGACGGAAGCTGGGCTGGCTGCCACAACTGGGAACAGCCTGTTCGATAAATAAGGAAGATGATGCACCCTTGTGTGGCTCCTTCAATCAATGTAATAGCAATGGTTTCACTTCGCCATAGTCCCCAGGGCTGTATAAAACTCCAGTTCCCTCAATGCTTCAAATTACTATGTAAAACTTCTTGAGTTTAGCAAAAGGAATCATTTTTTAGACAGACAGCCACTGAAATATTTTTCTCACTTACAAAATTATGTAAAAAATTGTGGGTCTTTTCCATTTCATCCCTTACAATTGTTCAAAAGGAAGCAAAGTTGAAGAAAATTGTAAGCATTTTTAAGGAATTCTAATGATGCAGCCTGGAAGTGCTGAGCACTCAGGTGCAAACTGGTTGCCGTACCTAGCCCAGGAGTTTAAAATGGCTGCTACTATTACAATATCGTTATTAATGACTCGCACTATGCTGATTTCACTGCAAACAGGTCGGGCTGCTGTTGAATGCAGCCCAGTTACATGTCTCCCTTGTGTGGTTCTGGTGGTCCCATTAAATAACTCAAGGTCTGCCAGACAGCATAACTCTACTGTCTGTGTGTTTTGGAGCCCATTACTGCTGTTTACTCAGTTGCCCAATCACAGTGCAGGGGGCTAGGCAAGAGCTGTAAAGTCTCACAAAATGTCCTGGTCTTTATTTTGAAGGCAGTACTGGAGCTGCCATTTCGATGTGTTAAACTGCTTGCCGGGGAGAAATTTTCTCCATATTTGGTCGGTAATTGTTCCAGTTGTTATTGTAAAAGTGTTCTACCTGTCCAAAAAAAAAAAGACTGAAGTCTCCTGCCAGAACAGATAAATGTAGTTTATTACTTGCAGCTTAGGCATTTATCAGATCTGCGTTTATCAAACACCAAAATGTCTGACAATCACAGTATTTAACTGGCCTTGCTCAAGGTAAAGCAATTTATTTACATAGTTGGTATCAATGGCATTGAGATCTCCAGACTTGCTAAAGGCACATAAAATATATGGTTGGCTTTAAACCTTTGAAGTGGTGTTGTCTTGCTGCTAGATAAAATGTAGCATTGGTTTCAAAATGTTTGGAGATGAAAAAACCGTTTTTTTGTTTCTGGACTTGACTTTGTGTGCTACAATTTCAGATGTGTAATCAAGCAATGGATGTGCGGTGAAAGGGCAGGTTCTTAACTTTAGTTTAAGGCAATTTTCGAAGATTTTGGTTTTACTGTGTAAAAATGGCAGGGCTATTTCACAGGACCATAATTTCTGATTCTGATCAATCAGGCACACTCTATTCCTTGCTCAGGGCTGGTAATAGAGTTTATAGTCGTGTTTCTTGGTTTTAATTTTACTTTGGAGCCTGTTTTTGGCCTCACAACATTTCCACAATGAAGGACAAGGCCCTGAAGTCGGCCAAACTTTAGACTTAATAAATTCAGCTGTTTGAAGTGTGATTAAAAGATGCTTGTAAGTCAAAACTGAACCGATGACTGTGCAGTGTTCTGACAGTTTGTACAGGCAGCTCAATATGACCTTCCAATAGCTCATCCTATCAGACTTATCTGACACTCTGAGCTCCTCATGCCAAACGAGCTAGCCTGACAAATTCATGTTATGGTATTAAAGCATATATCAGCATAGACTACCACCTATTGAAATGTGATTAAGATTAGGTAGCCCATTCTGTCAGGCAGGATATAGCCATCAGAATACGCTACCACCTAAATTACTGTGGTTTAACAGCACGGTAGACAAGCTTGTGCAAGAGAGTCACAAAACGCTTTATTTTCATACACCTAAACAACGAGTTTGATTGTTATAAGCCATTCTAAACACCTGAAAAATAGGAAATGTTTGATCTTTCTTGCTAATTTTTGTGAGTACATTTTAATGCAATCAGATTTCATTTCATTTACCTGCAGAAGACCTGGGTAGCTTAAAATTATGGACGTGTCCTCTAGAATACTTTTTGCCAATGAAACGCGCAACACTTACGTACTTCGTGTTGGTAGGTCATTCTAAGCAGTAGCTAGGTTTCTTCGGACACCAGCACTGCGACTGTGACTGAGTCGGATCTGTATCCACTCAAAAAACAAACAAAAGAAACTTTTTGCTCAGAAAAAATCCCTTACTTTGTTTAGTAATATTTAGAAGTGGATTTAACCTCTGGAAAAACAATCCCTCAAGCGATACCCATCAGAAGAGACCCAGAATACGCATATTGTTAAAGGGGTCCTAACTATTTTAGTTAAGGTATGCCATTCTCAGGCTCATGTCACAAAAAACAGCACACTTCTAGAGGGGTTGAAAAGTTACTGTCTGAGCACTAACTAAACTAACTAAAGTTCAGTGAACCTGAGAAAACTATTTGTTTTCACTTAAGTCAACCTTAGTGTTTAAGTTTGTATGGAGAAAAACCATGAATATGTTGTTAAGGGTTCTTATTCTAATAGGGACGAGTGTTTCACAGAATGAATGTATGAAGAGAAAGCACATCAAATGTCTTATGCCATCAAAAGGCTACAGTTAGATCAGAGTTCCCCAAGGCGTGATTTCTGCAAGAGCAAACTAATGCGTATTTTATGCATATATTCATGTTTGGAAGAGTTATGGTAAATTCTCAGAAACCTTCTGCTAAATTCCCAAAAACATTCCTTTCTCTCCTTGGGAAGTAAAGCTTTGACATTTCAGAGATTTTGCAGAATTCGAGAATAAAATTTTCCCCCAAAAACGGTGAATGGTTATGGAGGAAAATGCATATAAGGAAATTTTAGACATTTTGGCATGCTTGGTTATCATGGCATTACATTAGATTTAGTCGGCAGATATCCCCATTTACAAATGTATAAATATCCATATTTAAATGGAGATTCCATTGAATTAAAATCCGTATGCAGCTGGATCTCTTGTGCAGTGCATTCTTGAATCTCAAGCATAGTTAAATGTCGGACTCTGTTGCATTTTAACCATTCCTGTATTTTTGATGTTCAATGAAAGAATCCTGTGCAAATATAAAATTGAGAAAAATTCAACTCCAAACTTAATTACTGATTTAGATTTTTATAAGTGTTGCAAGTATGCTACTTGTGATTCAGTAAAATTCTTGTTTTGCATTTTGCCTTTGCAAATATGCCCTGTGCAAATGGTTCACAAAATTTCCTTTTAATCCCATTAAGTCCTATGTATTCCTGTCAATTCCCATTAAACGTTTCAATTCCTGACTAATCTTTACAATTTGCAACATAACAGTGCACACATCCAGTCCAACACTATTTCTGAAGTTATTTATTTTGAGCTCTTTTTTAAGGAAATGGCAATATCAATAAGATATATTAGCAGAAACAGATGGAAAATTAGGTTTTTTAGCATGAGTGGCTGTTATCAGAATGGAATTTGAATGGAATCTGGTTGTAATTACAAACCCAAATTCCAATGAAGTTGGGACTTTGTGTAAAACATGAATAAAAACAGAATGCAATGATTTGCAAATCTCATAAACCCACATTTTATTCACAATGTAACATAGAAAACATATCTGACGTTGTGAGACATTTCACCATTTCTTGAAAAATATTAGCTCATTTTGAATTTGATGGCAGCAACACATCTCAAAAAAGTTGGGACAGGGGCAACAAAACGCTGGAAAAGTAAAAGGTACTAATAAAAAATAGCCTGAGGAGCATTTTACAACTAAGTAAGTTAATTGGCAACGGGCCAGTAACATGACTGGGTATAAAAAGAGCATTTTAGAGAGGCAGAGTCTCTCAGAAGTAAAGATGGGCAGAGACTCACCAATCTGTGAATATCCCACAATCTACAGTACATAATATCATCAAAAGTTTCAGAGAATCAGGAGAAATCTCTGTGCGCAAGGGACAAGGCCAAAGGTCAAAATTGGATGCTCGTGATCTTTGGGCCCTCAGGCAGCACTGCATTAAAAACAGGCATAATTCTGTACTGGAATTCACTGCAAGGGTTCAGGAACACTTTAAGAAATCGTCTGTGAACACAGTTCGCCGTGCAATCCACAAATGCAAGTTAAATCTGTGTCATGCGGGGAAGAAGCCATATGTGAACACGATCCAGAAATTCCGTCATCTTCTCTGGGCCAAAGCAATTTTAAATGGACTGAGGCAAAATGTAAAACTGTTCTATGGTGAGATGAATCAAAATTTGAAATTTGTTTTGGAAAACATGGACGCCATGTCATACGGGTAAAGAGGAGAGGGACCATCCAGCTTGTTATCAGCGCTCAGTTCAAAAGCTTGCACCTCTGACGGTATGGGGTTCATTAGTGCCTATTGCATAGGCAGCTTACACATTTGGATAGGCATTATCAATGCTGAGGAGTATATAGAGATTTACAACAATGTCTCTTTCAGGGAAGGCCTTGCATATTTCAGCATGACAATGGTAACCCACATACTGCATCCATCACAACAGCATGGCTTTGCTATCGAAGAGTCCGGGTGCTGAAATGGTCTGCCTGCAGCCCAGACCATTCACCAATAGAAAATATTTGGCGCATCATAAAGTGAAAAATCTGGCTAAGAAGATCCAGGACTGTTGAGCAGCTAGAATCCTACATCAGACAAGAGTGGGACAACATCCCTCTTCCAGAACTCCAGCAATTGGTCTCCTCACTTCCCAGATGTTTACAGACTGTTGTTAAAAGAAGAGGGGATGCTACACAATGGTAAACATGGCCCTGTCCTAACTTTTTTGACATGTGTTGCTGAGATCAAATTCAAAATGAGCAAATATTTTTCATGAAATGGTAAAATATCTCACTTTCAACATCTGATATGTTGTCTATGTTCTATTGCAAATAAAATGTGGGTTTATGAGATTTGCAAATTATTGCATACTGTTTTTATTCACATTTTACACAATGTCCCAACTTCATTGGAATTGGGGTTGGTAGTTTAGTTGGCGATTAAAACCAATTGAGCAAGTTTTAGTGGAGCAGGAAACATCATCCATTTTTAGTACTTCCTGATTTGTACTTCCCCTTCTGTTAAACTTTTGCTCAAGGAAATGATCTTTTATCAACAATGGACAAAAATGTTTTTTTTATTCATTTTTGTAGTTATTGAGCCAATGGAGAGGGTGTAATTAGCTTTTATTGCAGTTTCAACACATGATGAAATGATTACTTCAGCAACACCACAGCAGGTAATCAGAGTTTTTTCCCAGTGTTTGCAGAGGTTCTCTTGAGGAGCTGATCATGTTTCTTGGAGAGAACTGCTTGTGAAGCCTCGAGGAACGAACTGTTGGGCTTTCATTCTGTTAAATCTGAATCCTGCCTTCTCTTTTGCTACTTTTATTGGCTGATGATGCTGGGCATGGTTGAGTAATGCTTATGATGCTGGGTGTGTAGTAAATGGTTTAATAGTGGTCATGATATTAGTTGAATTAATGGTTAAATAACAGTCATAATACTGTTTCACTAATGGTTTAATGACTGTTATGATACCGGTTATATGATTTTTGAATTATGGTCATAATGGTGAATGTATAATGGCAATGGTCATGATTTTTTTTGATTAATGTTTGAATAGCGGTCTTGATGCCAGTTGAGTAATGGTTGATTGACAGTTTCAATGTTAAAATGACTACTATGAAAATCGCTGAGTAATTGTTGAAAAATGGTTATGATGCTGATTGTGTAAAGGTTAAAAAGTGTCATGAAGCCAGCTACGTAATGGTTGAATAATGGTTATGATGCTAGCTGAGTAATGGTTGAATGACGTATCGTACAGGCGGAGTAATTTTTTGAATTATGGTCATGATGCGGTTTGTGTAATAGTTGAATGATAGTCACGATGCTGATTGAGTGGCAGTCATGATACTGGCTGTGTAATAGTTGAATAATAGTTGTGATACTGTTTGAGTAGTTCTTGAATAGTCATGAAACTGGTCGCGTGATACTTCGATAACAGTCTTGATGCTGGTCACGTGATGGCTGAATAACAATCTTGATGCTGGTTGATAAATGATTGAATGATGCTTCTGATGCTGGTTGGGTTATGGTTGAATGATGCTTCTGATGCTGGTTGGGTAATGGTTGAATGATGCGCATGATGCAGGTTGGGTAGTAGTTGAATGAGGCTCATGATACTGGTTGGGTTATGGTTGAATGATGCTTCTGATGCTGGTTGGGTGATGGTTGAATGATGCTCATTATGCTGGTTGCGTAATGGTTGAATGATTCGCATGATGCTGGTTGGGTAATAGTTGAATGTGGCTCAAGATGCTGGCTGGGTAATGGTTGAATGATTCTCCTGATGTTGGTTAGGCAATGGTTGAATGATTCTCCTGATGCTGGGTAGGCAATGGTCAAATGATTCTGCTGATGGGGTAGGCAATGGTTGAATGATATTCCTGATGATGGTTGTGTATTGGTTGAATGATGTGCATGATGATGGTTGAGTAATGGTTGAATGATGTGCATGATGATGGTTGAGTAATGGTTGAATGATGTGCATGATGATGGTTGAGTAATGGTTGAATGATGTGCATGATGGTGGTTGAGTAATGGTTGAATGATGTGCATGATGGTGGTTGGTTGGTTGAATGATGTGCATGGTTTGAATGATGTGCATGATGGTGGTTGAGTAATGGTTGAATGATGTGCATGATGGTGGTTGAGTAATGGTTGAATGATGTGCATGATGGTGGTTGAGTAATGGTTGAATGATGGGCATGATGGTGGTTGAGTAATGGTTGAATGATGGGCATGATGGTGGTTGAGTAATGGTTGAATGATGTGCATGATGGTGGTTGAGTAATGGTTGAATGATGTGCATGAAGGTGGTTGAGTAATGGTTGAATGATGTGCATGATGGTGGTTGAGTAATGGTTGGATGATGTGCATGAAGGTGGTTGAGTAATGGTTGAATGATGTGCATGATGGTGGTTGAGTAATGGTTGAATGATGTGCATGATGGTGGTTGAGTAATGGTTGAATGATGTGCATGATAGTGGTTGAGTAATGGTTGAATGACGGTCAGAGTCCCTCTCTCTCTCTCTCTCTCTTTCTCTCTCTCTCAGGGTCGTGATGCCGGGCATGGTGGTGTTTCGCCGCCGCTGGTCAGTGGGCAGTGATGACCTGGTGCTCCCTGCATTCTTCCTCTTCCTGCTCCACTGTGCCTGGTAAGAGTGTGTGTGTGTGTGTGTGTGTGTGTGCAAATTGATGGTATAAGTATGTGTGTTTTTGCGAGTCTGATTGTGTGTATATGTGTGTATCGATGTATGTATGCGTATTTGTGTGTGAAACATGCCTGTCTCTGCCCGCTCCTCAGGTTGGTGATTTTGTCCATGGTGGTGTTCAGCCTGCCGTACGGATGGGGCCGGTCCTGCTCGGTTCCACTGGTGGACCATGGGCGGGGCTACCTGGGCATCCTGGTGAGCTGCTTAATCTGTGAGAGCGCCATCATGTGGCTGAGTATGAGAGGCAGTATCCTGTACACCCAGCCCCGCGACGCCGTGCAGTACGTCCTCTACATACGACTGGGTAAGACACACACATACACCCTGTACACTTAGCCCCGCGACACTGTGCAGTACGTCCTCAACATATGACTGGGTAATAATAATAATAATAATAATAAATTTTATTTATAATGCACCTTTCATTAATAAAAATCTCAAAGTGCTACAGAAAAAAAAACCCAAGGATCAACAAGAGATTAAAAACAGAAGATCTTGAAATAAAAACAGTCAGAAGAATGGAATAAAACATAAGTTTAAAAAAAAAAGGTAAAAATCATAAAATAGATAATAAAATGGAATAAAAAGACTAAGACGCTAGCAGTTCAAAATTATGGAGAGCTATGAAACGCCTTTCTAAACAGGTATGTCTTGAGGCTTTTTTTAAAAGCTTCAACAGTTTGTGGAGCCCTCAGGTGGTCAGGGAGGGAGCTCCATATTCGTGGGGCAGCTGAACAGAAGGCCCTATCTTCCATGGTGCGAAGTTTGGTGCGAGGGGGACGGAGGAGATTAGTATTGTATGAACGGAGGGAACGGGAGGATGTGTAAGGAGTGAGGAGGTCTTTGAGGTAAGCAGGGGCATTGCCATGGATGCACTGGTGGGTGATGAGAGCAATCTTAAAATGGATTCTGTAGGTGATGGGGAGCCAGTGAAGGTTATGGAGAATAGGTGTAATGTGTTCCTGTTTACGTACTCTCATCAGAATTCTAGCTGCACTGTTTTGGATGTATTGGAAGCCTTTGAAGGTTTTTACTAGAGATCCCAATGAGCAGGGCGTTACAGTAGTCAAGCCTAGAAAAGACAAAGGCATGGACGAGTTTTTCAGCATCAGTGAGGGTGAGGGTTGACGGAGCTTGGAGATGTTTCTGAGGTGAACGAAGCAGGTCTTAAACAGGTGTTTGATGTGATTGTTGAATGTGAGGTGAGGGTCCAGTCTCACGGCAAGGTTAGTAACGGTAGTTGAAAGAGGGTAAGACACACACATACACCCCTTACACCCAACCCCGCGACGTCGTGCTGTACATCCTCTGCATTCAACTGGGTAAAACATACACATACACCCTGTACACTCAGCCCCGTGACGCTGTGCAGTACGTCCTCTACATAAGACTGGGTCAGAAACACACATATACCCTATACACTCAGCATTGCGACACCGCGCAGTACATCCTCTACATATGACTGGGTAAGACACCCACGTACACCCTGGACTGTGCAATACGTCCTCTACATACGACTGGGTAAGACACACACATACACCCTGTACCCTTAGTCCCGCGACACTGTGCAGTACATCCTCTGCATTCAACTGGGTAAAACATACACATACACCCTGTACACTCAGCCCCGCGACGCTGTGCAGTATGTCCTCTACATACGACTGGGTAAGACACACACATACACCTCGTACATCCAGCCCTGCGATGCCATGCAGTACATCCTCTACATACGACTGGGAAAGACATGCACGTGCACGCCTGTATGGATACACTTGTGCATTCTACAGTACTTACTCACACATAAACCGTGTTTCCACCAAACACTTTCAGTGTAGTTCCCTTAAAGAGGTATGTAGCCTGTGCTGACCAGTACCTAAATCCTGGATCTGGTTTCCACCGCAGGCAGTACTCTTAAATGTAGGCGGGGTTAAGAGAAAAGGTATTACGCAGGTTTGAACAGTAAGAGTAAATAGGCCTGGTTTAAAGTAGTTGAGCTATTTCCAGCTTTTTCCATTTATGCCCCTTTACCTGTTGGGATCCTTGACCCTCCTGTACTCGCTCTTTACATTTCGTCCAGCATTGCTCGGATGAGCGATGGAAGTTTTCTTCAGCCAGGCTCTGAAAAACAAGCTGGAACACTTTTTCATTCCTCACTGTCCCATCCTGCTCTTGATTCTCTCTTAACCAATCAATGGACGGCAGTGTTAGTTCCACCTTTCAGTATCGGGCCTGTGTGCTAGATACCTCAACAAAAGGGTAACAAAAAGACAGGATAGATTGGAACGGGTCTTTTGGTACAATCCACAACTTTGGACAATTGAAATGCAAAAATGACTATTCTAATGTTTAACAAACTGTAGGGAACCAAGCTGCTTGATGGAAATGTGGTTATTCTGTACTTATCATGTCGTGTGTTCTCTAAAAATAACTGGTGAGACACATGCTCACATTTGCTAATGCACACTTTCACTCTCTTCTTCTCTCCATCCCTGTATCTCTCTGTCCTTCTCCTTCTGTTTCCCTCTCTCTGTTCCTCTCTGTAGCCATACTTCTGGTGGAGTTGATCTACGCTGTGGTTGGGATCATCTGGCTGGTTCAGTATTACCAGCCTTGCCCTGACATCATGGCCAAGAACCTCACTCTTGGTAAGAGAATGGAAATCAGGGGGCAGAGGTCGCAATACCCTTATCCGTCAAGTGACACCCAAAGACTATAGAAGCGCTTTGGGACAAGTCAATGTGACATCACCCCCTGACTTTCCTTGGGCTTTATGAAAATGGTTTCAGCACGTGGAAGTGGAGTTTTCAGGATCTGCCGTATTGTACAATATTGGAGCCAGGTACTAGATGCTGATGGGGGATTCGCAGTTCTGGTCTGATTTGGCGCAGTTGGCCTCTAATAAATTTTCAAAATCTGTACTAGGCAATTATACCGTATTTAAACATTGTTAGAGCCTAAACACAGCAGTTACTGACATCTTTACACGTTCTGTTCTTTTTTTTTCTTTTTAAATCTGGCATTTCCTTTCCCACCAGAATCTGGAATGTCCTATCGCCAAACTGTGTACTAGCGAGCCCAGTCTCATCCCGACTTGTTATATTGCAAGGCTACCGGACGAAGCCTCGAAATATGAGAGAAAAGGAGGCTCAGGCGTCCTTATTTGACACCAGTTTAAAACGAACCTTACCCCCTAACCCCTAACCCTACACGTCGAATAAGGACACCAAAACCCTCTTTCTTCGTCATATATCAATGCTTGTAAGGTAGCGCCACCATAGGATGAGTCGGGATGAGAGTGTGTTGCACAAGCATGCTCATACACGGTGCATGCTGCCATCTTCAGAGAGTGCAGACAGTTTACAGTTCTCCTTTGAAACACACACTTGTCAGCCCCTTCTTCTTTTCATGCAGGGCCTAAAAACTCGCATACAGGGGTGGAGGAAAGCCGAATATGTGCCTGCTCAGAATACAATTGACGAGCACTCAGATGAGCAGTGGGAGTCACTTGTGCAACAAACTATGTTAACCCAAACAGAATGCGTCCCTCCCTTACCCCTGAGCAGCACTAAGCCAATTATGCACTGTTCTCACAAGGTTGCTGGCCACAGTTGGCACTGGCTGGATCTGATGCACTGGTGGTGCCATAAACATTCTATTTTTATGAGTTTTTTGGGCTAGACATTTTTGGCCTATCTTACATCAAACACATCAGACTCAGTGTGCTTGTTCCTGTATGGCTATACTCTGCTGTCAGTCATGCCTGACCCCTCCTTTTTCATGCCTTCAGGTATTGTGGCATGCAATTGGCTAGTGATCTTCAGTTTCTTCATCACCCTCCTGTGTACCTTCGACCCCACGGGACGCACCTTCGTCAAACTAAAGGCCACTCGCAGACGCAAGCGCACCCTCACCACATACACACTAAGGTACAGCATCACTAGCACACCTGTACAGTCAGGTACAGCATCACCTGCGCACCTGTACATTCAGGTACAACTTCACCTGCACACCTGTACACTCGGGTAGAGCATCACCTGCGCACCTGCACACTCAGGTACAGCCTCACCTGCACATCTGCACACTCAGGTACAGCCTCACCTGCACATCTGCACACTCAGGTACAGCCTCACCTGCACACCTGCACCCTCAGGTACAACCTCACCTGCACACCTGTACACTCAAGTACAGCCTCACCTGCACACCTGCACCCTCAGGTACAGCCTCACCTGCACACCTGTACACTCAGGTACAGCCTCACCTGCACACCTGCACCCTCAGGTACATCATCACCTGCATACCTGTACACTCAGATACAGCCTCACCTGCACACCTGTTCACTCAGGTACAGCCTCACCTGCACACCTGCACCCTCAGGTACAGCCTCACCTGCACACCTGTACACTCAAGTACAGCCTCACCTGCACACCTGTACACTCAGATACAGCCTCACCTGCACACCTGCACACTCAGATACAGCCTCACCTGCACACCTGCACAGTCAGATACAGCCTCACCTGCACACTCAGATACAGCCTCACCTGTATACCTGCACACTCAGATACAGCCTCACCTGCACACCTGCACACTCAGATACAGCCTCACCTGCACACCTGCACACTCAGATACAGCCTCACCTGCACTCCTGCACCCTCAGGTACAACCTCACCTGCACACCTGTACTCTCAGGTACAGCATCACCTGCATACCTGCACCCTCAGGTACAGCCTCACCTGCACATCTGTACTCTCAGGTACAGCATCGCCTGCACACCTGTACTCTCAGATACAGCCGCACCTGCACACCTGTACACTCAAGTACAGCCTCACCTGCACACCTGCACCCTCAGGTACAACCTCACCCGCACACCTGTACTCTCAGGTGCAGCCTCACCTGCACACCTGTACACTCAAGTACAGCCTCACCTGCGCACCTCTACACTCAAGTACAGCCTCACCTGCACACCTGCACCCTCAGGTACAGCCTCACATGCACACCTGTACACTCAAGTACAGCCTCACTTGCACACCTGTACACTCAGATACAGCCTCACCTGCACACCTGCACACTCAGATACAGCCTCACCTGCACACCTGCACACTCAGATACAGCCTCACCTGTATACCTGCACACTCAGATACAGCCTCACCTGCACACCTGCACACTCAGATACAGCCTCACCTGCACACAAGCACACTCAGATACAGCCTCACCTGCACACCTGCACCCTCAGGTACAACCTCACCTGCACACCTGTACTCTCAGGTACAGCCTCACCTGCATACCTGCACCCTCAGGTACAGCCTCACCTGCACATCTGTACTCTCAGGTACAGCATCGCCTGCACACCTGTACTCTCAGATACAGCCTCACCTGCACACCTGTACACTCAAGTACAGCCTCACCTGCACACCTGCACCCTCAGGTACAACCTCACCTGCACACCTGTACTCTCAGGTGCAGCCTCACCTGCACACCTGTACTCTTAGATACAGCATCACCTGTATACCTGTACACTCAGGTACAGCCTCACCTGCGCACCTCTACACTCAAGTACAGCCTCACCTGCACACCTGCACCCTCAGGTACAACCTCACCCGCACACCTGTACTCTTAGATACAGCATCACCTGTATACCTGTACACTCAGGTACAGCCTCACCTGCACACCTGTACACTCAGGTACAGCCTCACCTGCACATCTGCACACTCAGATACAGCCTCACATGCACATCTGCACACTCAGGTACAGCCTCACCTGCACACCTGCACCCTCAGGTACAACCTCACCTGCACACCTGTACTCTCAGGTGCAGCCTCACCTGCACACCTGCACCCTCAGGTACAACCTCACCGGCACACCTGTACTCTTAGATACAGCCTCACCTGTATACTGTACACTCAGGTACAGCCTCACGTGCACATCTGCACACTCAGATACAGCCTCACCTACACATCTGCACACTCAGGTACAACCTCACCTGCACACCTGCACCCTCAGGTACAACCTCACCTGCACACCTGTACTCTCGGTGCAGTCTCACCTGCACACCTGCACCCTCAGGTACAACCTCACCCGCACACCTGTACTCTTAGATACTGCCTCACCTGTGTACCTGCACACTCAGGTACAGCCTCACCTGCACACTCAAAGGTAAATGCACTTCACACTTGAGTTTAAATGCACCCACACTCACAGGCACAGCTTCACTACACACCTGGGTACATCTTCTGCACATACAGGTATAGCCTCAGTTTGTGTACACAATCTGCCTGACCTCTCCCCCTCTCAGACACAGATTAGAGGAAGGTCAGGCCAGCAGCTGGACCCGGAGGCTGAAGCTAATCATGTGCTGCACCAGAGCCCAGGACTCCCAGTCAGTGAGTGTTGCCCCCTACTGGAGCACATGCAGTAATGTAGACAGTGGCAAACACAGTATTCAGAATATCAGCATTCGGGATGTCAGCTACTTGCTCTACAGCATCTGGATAAGGAAGTTAAATTGTTAGTGCCCACAAGTTGTTTAATTTTTTAGGATCTAGACAGTCTCAGGTAATAATTTAGTACAGCTATTGGCTTTAATTGATGTCGTCAACTGGAGAACCTCTACTAAACAGCATCCTCTGTTACCTGAAGTAACTATGCATTATTTGAATTATAAACCTCAGTTCCACAGGGCAGGTGGCTCTATCTCACCCAACCAAGTTTGGTCAATTTTTTGTGGGATGTTCTGTCAGTGTTGTAACACTGCAGCAATATTGCTGCAGCATTTTGAAAATGTTTGGCATTCATTTAGGATTTAGACTGTACTCTTGAGCGGCGCACGTCACTCATGAAAATAGACTGCATCAGAATTAAAATGTGTGAAATGGAAAAATCTGTGGGTGCTCTCTGGAACGAACTCCAATCACAGAACATCGCCGGAAATTTTTTGTAAACTAAGGGTGCCATTTGCGATGGCAACCCTTTGTAACGCATTCAATTGATATTCAGCCTGCACCCTGCAAGCAATCTTCACACTGCCCTGATGCCATCTGCATGTGTGTTAATATACAGTATATCTATTTACTTAAAATGGTCAGATTTCTTGCAATGCTGGTTCATAGTCCTGTTAGTTTCACATCATGAGACTTCAAGTACTGGAAGGTTAACCTGATGAGGCTCATTGTACTGTAATACTAATCTGGTCAGCCTCGCAGTATTTCAAGGTTTATCTGTTCAAGCTCATATTACTGTGAAGTTGACCTGGTTAGACTTCTAGTACTCTAAGGTGAAAATAGTCAGGCTGATAGTACTGTTTGGTTAACTTAGTCAGGCTCACAGTACCAGTAGGTTAACTCAGTCAGGCTCATAGTACTGGAAGGTTAACTTTGCCCGGCTTGTAGAACTGAAAGGCTAACCTGGTCAGACTGTGAATTTGCAATTCCCAGAGCATGTAGCTATGGGAGAAGTTTTCACTGGTTTCATGATTAGCATACCGACCAATCTGCTTCTTGGGTGAGCATGCATGCTCGAGAGAAGCACTGGCCCTCTTATGATTGGTCACTTTCAATGAGATCATACCTACACCATGTTATTTCATTCTAGTCAGTTAACAAGTCAGAGTTGAAGACAAATGAGGTTAGACGAAAACTGTTAACAAAGGTCGACTAACGTCACAGCTTGTTTGTTGATTATGTCATGGTGGTTAAACTGTGTTATACTGCTATCTATGCGATTGTGTATTGCATCACTCATTAGATTATATAGTCATCTAAGGAGCTAGCTATCATTAAGTAAGGAAAATTAATGTAAAAAATCTAATCATATCACTTAAATCTAAATTTAAGTGATATGATTTGGTTTTTGCCCTCACTTCATGAGGTAACTGTAATAAGCATGAACTTATCTGATATGTTCAGCAGCGCTTTTGTGTGTCCCAACTGTACTTTTTGATTTTTGGGACATTTGCTAGCTGGCTAGCTAGCTCAAGAGCAATCGCTGTTGCAGCTAGCTAGTGAAGTTGTGGCAAAAATCAAATCACATCACTTAAATATGACTATTATTTGGGAAGATTTTCCTAAACTAACGTTAGCTATCTAGCTAGATAGCAGTATAATCTAAACAGTAACGTTACATGCGATTGCATATATTGCAGCATAACACGGCTATCTACCCATGAAATAGCATGTCCCTGGCCAACCTGTCTGCTTGTTGTTCAGTTAACCTGGTCTGGCTCATTGTACTGTTAACCTGGTCAGAATCACTGTACTGTTAGGCTAATCTGGTCAGACTCATTCCCCACCCCTCTGTCCTTTCCAGGATGCTTATGCTGAGGTGGCCATGTTGTTTGCGGAGTTCTTCAGGGACTTGGACATTGTGCCCAGTGACATCATCGCGGGGCTGGTTCTGTTGCGGCAAAGGCAGAGAGCCAAGCGGTCGGCCATTTTGGATCAGGTGAGAAAGAACAAAGGAGCAGAAGAGGGAAGGTGGAAATCGCGGGAAATCAGCTCGGGCGGCAGTGCCTCTACGCCCAAAACTCGCCCACAGGAGCACAGTGAAAATCAGCATGTTTTCTCCGCGGTCGCCGAGTTTCCGACGGATTGGCAAAATGGAGTCATATCAGCGCCTCCTGCTCGTGTGAGATAAATCTCGTGCTCGTGCTTTTTAATGCGTTTCCTCATCTCGTCACGCTGATCATAGACTCATTGATCATTAAAACACTCTGGTCTCCCACACACTTCTGTGACTCACTGATCACTAACACGCTGATCACTGACCACTGGTAGTGGTCTCCAACGCGCTGATCACAAGTGCACAGATCACTGACGCGCTGATCTATAACAGTGATTCTCTGATCTCTGTGTCACTGATCACTGACAACGATCTGTCACACATCTTTTTCCATCAATAATTGCTTCTTCATCAAGCAAATAAATCATGTGCAAATCCTCGGGGTGTGAAATCTGAAGGATATCGGGGGTGTAATATTGAGTGGGAAGGGTGTGTATATAAAGATTATGTTGAAATCCTCTCTGAACAAACACTGCTTTCTTTGTCTTTCAGCACAGTGTTAAACCCCTCTCTACAGAGGGCCTTAGGCTGTCTCTGCTGTGCTGCTGAACTGTCAGAGCCAGGTTCTGACACTAAAATCAATAGAGGACACTCAGAGAGCGCATACCTCCGCCAGCAGGTTTTGATCCACTAGCACTTACAATCAGCTGCAGAATCCGGATCTGCTCCCAGATTGTTCTGGAAATTTAATCACCTCTTCCCATTCATACTGTCCAACTACCCATACACTTTTCGTGGTAATCCGTGAAGTAGTTTTTGCGTAATCCTGCTGACAATCTCACACACACACACACACACACACGCACACACACGCAAGTGATCACAATACCTCCTGGCGGAGGTAAAAATGTGAGAAGTTCCTTACTTGAAGAAAAGCAGGATACATTGTGATAGAATCAAGAGAAATTATTCAAATTGGTTAAGTTGAGGTAATTGTTTTTCTCCCTCAGGGCAGCAATGACATTCTGGCCTTTTTGTCTGGGATACCTGTTACGCGTAACACCACGTACCTGGACTTGAAGAATTCAGTGAGTCCTGTGTGGGTGTGTTTGAATGGGAGTGTGGAGATATGAATGTGTGCGGTGCTGTACGTGTGTGTGTCTGCAGTATGTGACCACAAGTGTTTGTGTGAGCTCATGTGCGTTTGTGTGTTTGAGCATGACCATTTATGCGAGCGTTGGTGTGTGTGTCTGTGCACGCGATACACATGCATGTGTGCATGCAGCGTTGTACCTGTGTGTGAATGCGTGCAGTGCTGTGTATGCATGCATGAGCCTGTGCGTGTGTGTGTGTGCATGTTTGCAGTGCTGTGCTGTGCATGCAAGCATGCATGAGTCTATGTGTGCGTGTATGCATGAGTGTGTGTGCGTACGTGAGTGCGGGCGTGCAGTGCTCTGTGCACGTGTTAACGTGTGTGCAAGTGTGCAGTGCTGTGTGCGTGTGTGTGTGTGTGTGCGCATGGGTGTGCAGTGCCCTGTGCAGTGCTATGCCTGACGCCCTGGTCTCCTCTCCTCAGGCTGAGATGGCCATGTATAAAGATGTGTGCTACTACATGCTGTTTGCCCTGGCAGCGTACGGCTGGCCCATGTATCTCCTGAGGAAGCCTGGCTGTGGGCTGTGTCACCTGGCCAGCTCCTGTCCGTGAGTGTCTCTCCCACTGGCATCCTGATCCCTCCATTACACACGTCACTCACACACCCTGATCATCTTTCACGTGCCAGTTATTGCTATCTCTCCTTTTGTTTATCGCTTACACACCGCATAATACTAATGAGCTGTAACGTATGACTAATCGTCTGTCCACATCAGACTATACTGTCCTTCATTCCTTTGGCCCAAAGTAGCTGAAATCAACAATTCTGTAAATTGGAGTGCTGATTTCCAAATATTTCCAAATCAATAATTTGGAAAGTTACAAAAACTGTGTGGATACATAGCCTCTATCCAATTGTTTGAAGGGAGCTTTCAGACAATCCTGAGATTTTCAAAACAGCTGTTCACTCGAAGCATGCGGAAGTGTAGCCCAAGAGTGTGTTTGCTTCTCGTTGCTTCTCTGAGTTGTGTGTGTGTGTCGATATCTAAACTATACATGTCTCTCATGCTGACTCAGCTGTTTGAGTGCATGTGCCTGTGTTTGTGTGTCTGTCTGTATATTGAAGCTGTACGTCTCCCTCTCTCTCAGCTGTGTGTTTGTATATCTAAGCTGTACATGTCTCTCCCTCTGTCTCTCTCTCTCTCTCAGCTGTGTGTCTGTGTATCTAAGCTGTACGTGTCTCTCTCAGCTGCGAGTGTCAGTACATCTGAGCTGTATGTCTCTCTCTCTCTCTCTCTCTCTCTCTCACTCTCTCAGCTGTCTGTATGTCTAAGTTGTAAATGTCTCTCTCTTTCTCTCTCTCAGCTGTGTCTGTATATCTAAGTTGTACATCTCTCTCTCTCTCTCTCTCAGCTGTGTGTCTGTATATCTAAGTTGTATGTGTCTCTCTCTCTCTCTTTCTCTCTCTCAGCTGTGTGTCGGTCTCGGGCTCTCAGCTGACTCAGTCGGTCACAGTTGAAGAGGATAACTGCTGTGGCTGTAACCTGCTGGCTATACGCAGACACTTCCTGGACCAGGACCTGAAGCAGGTCCACATCGTCTACACTTCCTGCCACGATGATGTGAGTCGAGTGGAGGGGGGTAGGGGGTGCAGACGGAAAGATCCGGAAAGACAAGAATGGGCGTATACTTTAAGCATGAAACTAACTTATCATTTATCATTAGCTAATATATTCGTTAACTCATAATAAATGTAATGATTAATGATTATTTACATGTTTGCAAAAGTTGGATAAACTTAGGGGTAGTCATCTATTTACAAGTGCATTGGCTGTTTTTTAATCCTTATTGTAGTAGGAATGAACCAGCGAAGTCGCTAATGTGAATTCAGGATGTACAGCCCTGGGCAGAAAAATGTGTCTTGCCTACAATGGAAGAATATTAACCCCTTTGCGCAGATATAGACGCTGGCGTCTTTAAATTCCGAAATTTAATACCTAATTAATTCTGTCATTGAATTTTCAAATGTCTTCTTCACTGGAATAATTTTCCACAGTCTCTGTGACACAAAAAGTGAGTCATAAAGCCTAAATAGGCTCATGAATAACAGGGAAAAAATGGCATTATTTGTATTCTGCGGAAAGGGGTTAAGCTTTCAATGGTCCTTACAAATCACTCCTCAGAAAATTAGCGGGGATTAAACAACTGCACTCCTGGGACCTTCTGTGCTACCATTTGCTCTTTAAGTTTTGCCGCAGTCACATCTCTGGGGGAAAAGCTGGAAACTGCCCCTCTGCAAAAAGTCAATTAATGCTTTGGAGCACCAGGGAATATTGCAGAAAGGCTTGCTTCCGGCAATTGAAAAGTTGTTTTCTGAAGAGGAACAATCAGATGTTATTTTTGACTGTTCTTTTTGTAATAAGCTGTCTGCAAGTTTACCCACAAGGTTTGAACAATTCAAGAAATCGAAGAGAAAAGCAATACCATACTTGGTTACTTTATCAGTTTAATTCTTGCTAATTTCATGATTAATGATCTGTTACAAAGGTAATATTATCTTCATATTTTGTCATTTTGGGCTAGGCTAATTTTTTGCTCAGGAGCTCACTTCTCAATCATTAGTAGTTAGTGGCAGCTCTGGCAAAGCGCATTGTTAAAGTTTGTAATATGTAACCAAAGATGTTCCGGGTCCCCGCTGCGCTCTTCACTCAGGTTTACGAGACTCCGTTTTTTGTGGCAGTGGATCACGAAAAGAAGAAGGTGATCATCAGCATTCGAGGAACATTGTCACCCAAAGTAAGCCTGAAACACACAGATGGCTCGTTCTTATGAGTAAGGGGTACAGGATACAATAAGAGGTACACAATACAATAAGTGGTGCTCGAAATTATAAGGGGTACATGATACCATAAGAGGTACACAACACCACAAAGAGCACATGATACCATGAGAGGCACACAATACAATATGGGGTACACAATACCATAAGGGGTACATGATAAAATAAGTAGTATACGATACCATAATGGATGACATGATATCATAAGGAGTACATGATACCATAGGGGCCAGCAGGGTACATTATTCCATAAGGGGTACATGATAAGACAAAGGGTACAAAATATGATATGGAGTACATGAGACCATATAAGGTACACAACACCTTTAGGGCCATCAGGGTACACAGTGTAATATGGGGTACGCAATACCATACGGAGCACACAATACCATAAGGGGCACATGATACCATAAGGGCCTGCGAGGTATATGATACTATAAGGGGCACACGACAAGATAAGGGGTACACCTCGGAAATGTGCTCGAGCACAGAGCAAATACTTCTCCCCAAATGTGGATTTCAGGTTCAAAGCATAATTTTTTTGGAAAAAATGAATGGAAGTTTTGCATTATCATCTCGTTCATAATTGTTAGTTGAAGCTGGCGTTTAAAAAAAAAAATTGCAGGTTTTTAGTCGGCACATTTTTCTCTCAAATGGCGTTGGATCCATTGAACTCCAATAGAACTGCCCAGAAACAGAGCTGCCATTACCTTTTGAGTTCAGTTATGAGTCTTCGCTGGCTAGTGTCAGTTTGGTGGCCTATCTGGGCTCTACTATAATGGCACAGTGTAAATATGCCGGAGACGTCAAAAAGTAGAAAGAGTGCAGTCAAGAAGTTTTTTAAATTCTCTTTGGAAACTGTTACATTATTTATTAATCATGCTCATAGTGCATTACTAAGAAATGTGCGGTTTCTCTCAGGATGCTCTGACGGATTTGACGGGAGATGCCGAGCGTTTGCCGGTGGACGAGCCGCAAGGCATCTGGTTGGGTCATAAGGTGAGTCTGCCAAAATTTCCTCACTACCCCTATATCATTTCCAATGTGACCCCCCATTCCCCCTATATCACTTCACACACTGACACTGCTGACCTGTGCCCTCTGTTTCCGTCCTCCATCTTGTCCCAGATAGTCTCTGTGTTCAGATTTCCCTCTCCCAGCCTGTAGTCTGCCAGGATTTTACTTTTTTGGTCGTTTGTTCACTCCTTTCCTGCTCTTCAGTCATCTGATGTTTTTTTCTCTGTCACCTTCGCTCACCTTCCCCCTATCTCTCTCCTCATGTCAGTTTCACTCTCCTAAATGTTCTCAGACTTGATGCATGATTGCGATGACCTTGCGTTGGAAGGGTGTGTAACTCAGGGTCAAGATGGGGGGAGAGGGGGGTTATAACTCACCCGTATTACACACTGCACCAAATACCTCACCTAACAAGACATAATGCAACATGATGATGGGACAAATAATAAGACTAGGATTTTGTGACGTGATTTGGATATACTCATCTGTGATTTTCTTCTACTGTCTGTGTATCTGTGGCGATTATTCAAGACGCCCCACAGACATTCCTTGAGGGTTGTCATTCTTGGGGGGGTTTTTGCATGTCAATCAGCAGAATATTTTAATTGAAGTTGGTAAATGGGTAGTGCATTACAAAGTAATCATATCCGTAACATTAATTAATTGTATTCCCTACAATAAATATATTTATAATAATTATACAGTTAATTACTATCTTCTAACAACAGCTGTAATTAGCAGTAAACATTTCAGTCTATTCAGATTTCTTTCTCTCTCTCTCTCTCTCTCTCTCTCTCTCTGTCCTAGGGTATGGTCTTCTCTGCAGAGTACATTAAGAAGAAACTGGAACAGAATATGATTTTGTCACAAGCATTTGGCAGAGACCTGGTATGTGTGTGCATTTCAGTGAATTACCTGGGTTTCCAGTGATTGTGTGTGTGTGTGTGTGTGTGTGTGTCTGTGTGCATTTCAACAAATGTGTTTGGGTTTTTAATGTGTTTGCATTTCAGTCAGTGCATCCTGGTTTTTAGTGTGTTTGCATTTCATTGACTGCATCTAGGTTTGTGGTGTGTGTGCGCGTTTCATTTAGTGTGTCTGGGTTTTTAGTGTGTGTGTGCATTTCAGTCAATGTGTGTGGATTTGTAGTGTGTGTGTGTAGTTCAGTGAGTTAGTCTGGATTTGCTTATGCTCAGTTCTGTAGATTTAATATTCTACTCCATAAATTTGAAAGCTGAACTAAATGCTGTGGCACTATCACAAACATTTTAGCTGCAAATACACAATGTTCAGATCATTGTATGAAAGGAAGGCCGTGCTTTTTAGTTTCAGTCTGGAAGTGAACAATTGTAAATTGTAAAATGGTGTGAAAAAAGAGCAAGTTGTGTAATTGTGTTTTTATGTGCACACATGTGTGGGCAACCAAGAAATATTACAGTATGACCTTGGCGGTTTTTACTCAAGTATTGGATTTTGAATTTTGGCTGCATAAATCGGCTGTATTTTGGTACGCACGGTTTCATAGAGCTGTACGTCTTGTAGAAGCTATGTATTTCATTGAAATTTTATGGCTGTGCTTTGCAGTATCAAGGGAAAAAAAAGTTTGTCTTCTTCCTTTTCCGACATATTGAGCAATTCTATGTATATTGTGAAATATATTAAAATTAACCCATTTGCGCAGAACCGTAAGCGCCAGCAACTTGATGATGTCATTTTAAGCACGTAACTGCTTACATGAAGAACATAACTGTAGATTGAATATTCATGAGGAGGATGGTGGGAGTTCTTATGTCTAAAATGGCGAAATAAATGTTGCATTAATCATAAATCCCCATAAAGGCTGATCTGCTACCAGCCTGGCATATGTGGCTACAGAAGCTATAAGGTATTATTTCATTTTATAAAGTGATTATGAAATTTTTTTTTAACCTCCTAGCAACAACATTAAGCCATACATACTCAAATAAACGGGAATACAGCAGTGAAATGCTCCCATTTAATATCAATATAATTACAAAATGGTACAGGTTGTAACACATTAACCTTCATCCTACCAAGTGGGGTCCATCTGGACCCCGCACCTATATATTCGTTTGCCATTTTAAAAATATGTGACATACTGCCTCACCGTTTTATGAATTTGTCGGAATTTATGTCTTCATTAAAACACTAAAGCACCGGAGGATCAGCTTTTTGCATTGTGAAGGTATAATTAATTATATCCCCGAAATACGAGTTTCTGGGTTATAATGGTTTCACGCAGTGGCGGAGCTACAAGGGGGGCGAAGACACGTCCCTTTTAGTCCTGACTAGATCTCAATCATTTTCCTTTATTGACGTCTTCTCCAATTATTGTAATTGGCAACTGAAGACATGGTTTCTCTCCACATGCGATCTAACAGTGATTAAATCGCGGGTTAAATTCAGCACAGTGGCGGAACAGAGAATTGGGTTGCACAAAACAGCCGTTTAAAACAATTATAAATTCTGACCTGTTCTCAGTCATCTTCATGATTAACAAAAGGTTCACTCCGAGAGCGCTCCGCACTTAACAGGTGCTGCTTGTTCTCCCCGATTAGGTAAGACGACAATCATTCCTCTGGACACATATTTGCTGTATTTAAATCTACGTTATTCAAAATTGCATAGCCTACCTGTCGACTCTCACGCAAATGGCTTAACCTGCACGCTTGTTATAACCTAGGCTATTTAACTGCCTAGTGCCACTGTTTTTTTTTTTTTTTTTTTAAATCAACCCATGAAATACCGAGAGTGAAAGTAGGCATTTCATTGGAACACGGACCAGTTCAATCACGCGAAGCATTGGCCAAGTAAGTTATTTTTCTGCACTGAATTTAGCCCATGATTTCATCGCTGTTAGATCGCATACGGTGAGAAACCGTGTCTTCAGTTGCCAATTACGATAATTGGAAAAGACGTCAATAAAGGAAAATGATTGAGATCTAGCCAGGACTAAAAGGGACGTGTCTTTGCCCCCCGTAGCTCCGCTACTGGTTTCACCCCAACCGCCGCCGCCGCCGCGTCCGCAGATTTTAGCCGTTAGCGTGATAACTCACAAAATCCTTTACGTTGGTTTTTCATTTTTAGCATATGGGTAGATATGGTAGAGAGGATGAACTGATTAGATTTTGGGCAAGTATGCGCTCCTAGGTTTGCCACCAGGTGGCGCTATATATTGAAAAAAATCAGTTTTTTAACCATATCTCTGGAACAATTACTTACACAGACCTCAAATTTGCCTCATATTGTAGGTCTAGTAAAGGGGAATCTAATAAAGGGGGCTTCGAGGATTGGGGAATTTTGGGAATATACCCCTTGCTGTCGGCCGCCGACAGCGTAGGCCTAGTTTGTTACTGGGGTCCAACCGGACCCCAGAGTAAAACTTATCTGTCTTTTATTTTACAATTGAATAGCACACTGAAAGTTAACTTCTTTTGGGTTGTTTCAGATTCATAATGGCCAACAGACAAAGACAAGCTAGATACACAGCAGCAGAGGCCTTAAGGCAGATTCTGAACCCAAACCATGAAAATTATTTTACAATAACTTTTTTGTTTTAAATTCTGTAAGAAAAGACAGAAGTTGTAATCCAGAATGTTTTACAGCTGCATGAGCTGCAAAAATCATGTATATAATACCAAATTTCTTTTGTGGTGCTATAATTTGCTAAGTGTATGCTAGTTATTGCATTTATAATACATCATTGATATTCAGCAATAGTGGATTTTGTTCTTCAATAAAGTTATGTGTGTTTGCTGCATTGAATTTGTTCTTACTGCATTGATTTCAAGGTATTCCCTCCTGGGGTCCATACAGACCCTGCCTGGTAGTTTGTGTATGTAAAATTGGCCGGTAGGATGAAGGTTAAGAGGTCTCTTTAAAAATCTGGCTTTTTTTTTCTCTCGTTTGTGAAGCCCGGGGAAAAAAATTATGAATTAGAAAAAAGAGCCATGACCGAAAATGGTCTCTATCTGCTCATCTTGTTCAGTAAAATCTTAATCACGGCTCTGATATGAGCTATTCTTGTTTAATCTGATAGAAGACAAAGTTCATTTTTAAAAGGAGCATAGTTTGAATTATAATCTAGTTCCTGAGGGGTCGTAAACTCCCGCGTAACGAGCCTTTACTTTTCGCATTTTATTCCAACTCATTAGTGCACAGGGGATAATAATTTTCAAAAGACATAGTTGAGGCAAAATAACATTACCCAATCATCCATTCCCCAGTTACCAAAGGAGTTGGAAGTTAAATTGAAGAGCCTAGAGCTAAAAGTACTTAAGTCACATTTTCACACATTGTGAGGTAAGGATGGGAAAACATCTTTAGTAGTCTCCTAAGTTAATTTTCTCAATTTTCTCAAAATAAGCATTTTGTGACTTAAGCACTTTTAGCACTAGGCTCTTCAATTTCCCACTGTCATTGAGTGTTAATTGTTACATCACAAGTAATCTTAAAGCCTGCATAAGATGCGTGTGACTGAGGCAAATGGTAAATTGCTCTGCTAGCTATATTTGAATTAATACCATTAAATAATGATTTTTCATTTTCGTATGTTAGCTACGATTGTAAAAGCCAACTCGTGGTTATTGCCTAAATAATCTGTTTTGCCTGGTATCTAGCGTGACCACCGGATGCATTGATATTCTCAAAGCAGTAGCACAAACAAAAGGTTTGTCTGAAATAAGCGTTAAATTGCTTGTTGGTTGATTGGAAATAGCGACATAAAACTTCATGCCACTACAGTTGAATTATTATAATATCCTTTGGAGTATTGCATAATGTACAACAGAGAATTACATTGGTCATATGTATTGCTAACCTGGAGACTGTGAGTATAAGTTTGAATCATTTTTCATTCTGGGGACTAGATTGCATCACATTGGAGGATTGTACCAAGTTTTTATAGCCATATGATTTTCAGTTTGTCTTTTTAGTTTGGAGAGCGAATAGATAGGTTTTCTTTGAGGCCCCCTCATTTTGATTGTCGAAAACATTTTAAAATACTAATATTCACTTGTTTTTGATGTAAAAGTTTGTACCATGTGTGAAGACAGTTGGTTGGTAGTATAAGATTGCATTATTTATAATTCACACCAAAGCAAAAATCTCTCAATTTTTCAGCTGTTTGGAGAAGCAGGGGGCAGCTTGTATTTTGCTTCACAGATTATTATTTGCACCAAGTAACACTGTCAGATTTAGCTGACTTCTGGTCAATGAGTTTATGATCCAGGAAATGTATTGTTTTACCTCCAAGCTCTTCTTTGTTTTTCTGTAAGTCAGTTCAAAATGACTTCAGCGTTGAATTTTCATGAAGTTTCCTTGTGTTTATGGCACTTTTTTGTCCCAAAATTATAAAAAGTACGTGGAAATAAGTCTTTAGGGAAACAGCACTGACCTGTGTGTAGCTGTGTTTCAGGGAAACAGTACTGACCTGTGTGCAGCTGTGTTTCAGGGTAACAGCACTGACCTGTGTGGTGCTGTTTTTCAGGGAAACGACACTGACCTGTGTGTGGCTGTGTTTCTGGGAAACAGTGTTGACCTATGTGTAGGTGTGTTTCAGGGAAACAGTACTGACCTGTGTGTAGCTGTGTTTCAGGGAAACAGTTCTGACCTATGTTTGGGTGTGTTTCAGGGAGACAGCACTGACCTATGTGTCGCTGTCTTTCAGGGAAACAGCACGGACCTGTGTGTGGCTTTGTTTCAGGGAAACAATACTGACCTGTGTGTGGGTGTCTTTCATGGAAACAGCACTGACCTGTATGTGGCTGTGTCTCAGGGAAACAGTACTGACCTGTGTGTGGGTGTCTTTCAGGGAAACAGTACTGACCTTTGTGCGGCTGTGTTTCAGGGAAACAGCACTGACCTGTGTGTAGCTGTGTTTCAGGGAAACACTACTGACCTTTGTGTGGGCGCATTTCAGGGAAACAGTACTGACCTGTGTGTGGATGTGTTTCAGGGAAACAGTACTGACCTGTGTGTCGGTGTGTTTCAGGGAAACGGCACTGACCTGTGTGAGGCTGTGTTTCAGGGAAACAGTACTGACCTGTGTGTAGCTGTGTTTCAGGGAAACAGCACTGACCTGTGTGTGGCTGTGTTTCAGGGAAACACTACTGACCTGTGTGTGGCTTTGTTTCAGGGAAAAGGCACTATGCGCTACGGGCTGGTGATCGTGGGCCACTCCCTGGGGGCGGGTACAGCGGCCATCCTCTCCTTCCTGCTCCGCCCCCAGTACCCCACGCTGCACTGCTACTCATACTCGCCCCCTGGTGGGCTGCTGAGGTAAGAGTCTGCTCTAAAGATGCTGGAAGCGGAAACAACAGCACAACAAGCTGCTGCGATATGATGTGTTTCTGAGTTCAACAAGTCTCTCAGCACAATCCTCAAAGAGAGGGGAGTTGATTTGATCGACTTCAGTTGTGTTGGCACATTCTTTACTGTGAAAGATTTGAGCAGTGTAAAAGGAAATCAATAAAGAATGGATAATTGCAGATGTATTTAATGTCATACTGATTGTGAAGTAATTCTCCAGTTGGTGGGGGGATACGGTCTCCAGAGTGAAAATACACACATTTTATCGCTGTAGTATTTTCACAGAATATATATTTTGAAGGCAATTTTATTTGGTTGTTCAGAACTGTCAAAATTTTTAAAAAGTGAATTATGTAATAGAAGTCTGTCTCTTAGTGTATCATCTAGCAGGAAACTGTTCGAGGTTTTTAACGGTTAAGGTATGAAATTAATCTTTTAAAGACCGTGTTATGAACTAATGGTGGGAAAGTGCCCCGTGGTCTCCAGGCATATTCTAGGATGACCTGTACCTTAGGAAGGGAATACAGCAGTTCACTTATATTAAAGTAGCACATTATCAGTGCATTTGGCTTGGGTTCGCACCACGTGAATCTGCACTGTCAGCGCACCTGTACACGAGTGTCATCGTTCAAAAGATTTAAGCTGGGTATAATCACCATTAACCAGCAAATTCAGGAGAACAAAGAGGCAGCTCTTGGCGCTCATTTTATATTTTTAAAAACATTCAATTTTGTTTCACAGTTTTTGACATCTCTAGGTACAGCCTACCAAATTTCACACTACACCCCCATTTCACTGGCTGAAGGCAGTTGGCCTGTCGATTCACGTTAAGTTTTTTTTCTGCATTTGGGTTTGGAAAGCATTGTGGAATAATTAGTCCTTAGGGAGATGCTCCTTCAATTTACCTTATTTTTATTTCTTATCCTTCTTAAACTTCTTTAATAAGAATAAGGATGTACTCTGCGATTGTTGTTGGGTACTGAATGTGCATACAGAAAGGGGAGTGTAACTCCAAACTGATATATTTTTTCAGACTTGACCCGTTACATAGCACTTCCAGTCTAGCACATCTGTACCTGGCCTATGAGGAGTCTGAGGCCAGTGGAAGAAAATATGATGGAAAATATGATTATATATTTTTATATTATCGTAATGACTGACATAATTTTATATATTGTATGTATTAGCTTTTTTATCTTTTTTATCTTTTCCTCTTTTTCCTCTTTCCCTTCATCCTTCTCTCTTCTGACCTATTTTCTGTGCTCATTCTACTAAATCTTTCATCTTATGTTCTCTCTCTCTTGCTGTCTTTTTATATTTTTATCCTTTATTCCTTCCCCTTCTTCATCATCTTCTCTTTCCCCGTGTTCCTTCTCTGCCCTTGGATTATTCTCCTGGTATCACCTGACTCCCTCTCATTGTCCCCTGTTGATCCCGGTCATTTAATATCATTTCTCTCACGCACTGCCCCTATACTCCACCCTGTGGCACTGTATTCTGTTTCAGTATCTTTACCAGTCCCTCTCTCTTTCTCTGTCCAATCTCAATGATAAAATTCTTTACTGGTGTGGATTTTTTTTGTTTTTTTGTTCATTGGCATTGTTGGAAGCAAAACATGGCAACATAAAAAATACCTGGCTATAATAATAATAATAATAATAATAATAATAATAATCTCTCTCCCTTTCCATCCCCCAGTGAAGATGCAATGGAAATATCCAAAGAGTTTGTCACTGCTGTGGTTCTGGGAAAGGACTTGGTTCCCAGGTTTGTAGTTACTGGATACTAAAGTTTGCTTCGCATTAACTTGGTATAGACAAGACTTTAATCACTGTTGCAGGTTTCATGCATGAACAGGTAACTGTGGTGCCCAAAGATGGTGGAACACTGTGACTCCAACAGAGTGTTATTTATTCACACTAACACCTCTTCAGTTCAGATGTAGATTTGTAGTTTATTGTCTATTGTTTATTGTTGGGACATTACATTAAGTCTCAGAAGGTACGCTGTTCCAGCCACCACGTAGCCACACTAAAATCCATGCAGCTGTTGGGCCCTTTAGCAAGGCCCTAAACCCCTTCATGACCCATGTTTTGACAAATCGACTGTCCTTTGCTCTGGATAAAAAGAGTCAGCTCAGTAAATGTAGCTACAGTGTAGACTTGACCGCAATAGATGTGTTATAAAGACACAAAAGCACTTTGTGGTTTGGCCAAGGTTCTCAGGGTCGTTAATAAATGTTTGTGAAATAGCAGGCAGGCATTAGATCGGTATAAGTGCAGTGGTTGCAATAAACTGATGTCCACACCCTCCCCGCCCCTGCAGTCGTGGTACAGTCTGTTATTTCCCCTCAGGCTTGGACTCTCTCAGCTCGAAGGATTCAGGCGCCACCTACTGGAAGTGTTGGAGAAGAGCAACAAGCCGAAGGTGAGCCTGACGTAATATACCGGGTGCAGCGTTCTGTAGCTGCAAATACTGGTCTGAAATCTGGTCCTGCGCCAGAGGCCATCTAATCAGACCCACCCCTTCCCTCCCAAAAAGTACATCACAGAACCATCCTAAACTATCGCTCAAAAAATGCTCAAATTTTGCAGATATTAGATTGCTTGTGCATTATTGATAGGACTGTGGCTGCTTATCATACTATTTTCAAGGTTGAAATCCTCAAAGTTTTCCTTTAAATTCACAGCTAGGAGGACCTTCATTGAATTTTTTGCATAGTCATTTTGCCTTGTATTAGTCTTTGGTTGTTTGAAATTGATCTAATTGGTCTGTCTGTCCATTTTCCTATCTGTCTGACTGTCCCCGTCTCTGTCCCTTTGTTTGTTTGTCCTCCTGTCTGTCTGTCCATATCAGTGGAGAATCATCATGGGAGGCACTAAGTGCATCCCCAAATCAGAGCTGCCGGTGGACGACCCCCCTCAGGTCCCGGGGGACGACCCCCCCAGCGCACGCCTGTGGCTGCACCCCAGTGACCTCAGCATGGCCCTGTCATCCTCAACCCCCCTCTACCCCCCCGGCAAGATCATCCACGTGGTGCACAACCACCCCACAGAGACCTGGTGAGAGGAGAGGGGGAGAAAGAGAGAGAGAGAGAGAGAGAGGGCATAGGATAAAGAGAGAAGGAGTTGACTGTGAGGGAGCGATGGGAGAAAGAGAGAGAGGGAACAGATAGCGTAGAAAAGGAAGGGGTGAAGGGAGGCTCAGGGATGTTACGCACTATATCACACTGCTGGTATTACACTCTGTCACAAAGAAGCTGCTCCTTACTGTATCATCCTGCTGGTTGTACACTCTGTATTACAAAGCAGATATTCCTTACGCTGTCACACCACTTGCACTCCAGACTGTATAGCACTACTGGCCGGTATTATACACTGCATAATACTGCTTGTTTTTCACACTGTATCATACTGCTGGTATTCCACACTATCACACTGCTGGTAATCCATGCTGTATCACACTGATGGTATTCCACTCTGTATCACTCTGCTGGCATTACATACTGTATCACACTGGTGGCAATCCATGCTGCATCACACCTCTGGTATTCCATTCCGTATCACAGTGCTGGTATTATGCACTGTATCACACTGCTGGCATTACACACTCTATCACACTGCTGGTATTCCACTCTGTATCACACTGCTGGTATTCCACTCTGTATTACACTGCTGGTATTACGCACTGTGTCACACTGCTGATATTCCACACTGTATTGCACTGCTGGTATTCCATACTATATCACACTGCTGGTAATCCACATTGTACCACATTGCTGGTATTGTGTGATGTATGGCGCTGTGTATGTTGTGTATTATAACACACGGGGCTGCTCTGTTCGCCCCCTGTAGCTGCGGTCAGGAGGAGCCCACATACTCCGCTCTGTGGGGCGATAACAAGGCCTTCGACGAGGTCATCATCTCCCCCGCCATGCTCAACGAGCACCTGCCCCATATGGTCATGGATGGTCTCAATAAGGTGAGTGTCTGTGTGTGTGTGTGTGTGTGTGTGTGTGTATTTTGTGTTTGTGTTTTGATATATGTATGGAGTATGTAAGCAGCAGAGGTTGCGTTAACCGAATATTTTTCGTCATTGACAGATTTTTTTTAACAATGACGGAACATTTTGAAGGCCGTCCGTCATTTTGACAGAATGTAATTCACACCCCTGCCAAATTTGTGGTGGGTGTCATATTGTCTCGAGCATTGTCTTTGATCTGTAAGACAGAGATGCCAAGTCTCACGCATTTGGCGTAGGTCTCACGCATTTTTTAGGCTTATTCACCGTAGTCCGCTATTATTCAATGAATGCTTATTAATGAGATTCTCACGCGGAATTAAAATCCTTGTGCAATGAAGTTTCAGTTTCACTTGCGTAAAGGCGGACCTCACCACAAGTAACATGGAAAGCGATTATGACTCCGGACTTCTTGTGCTTCTCTTTACTCAGGGATTGGAAACAATGCATGTGTTTCATGATCGTTTAAGTTGTTTGAATGAAATAAGACCATTTGAAACGTCTTTATCAAATTCCATTGCTTTCAATCCCTCTGTAAAGACAAGCGTGAGAATTCCCGAGTCATAATCAATTTCCGTGTCACTAGTGGGGAAATCCGCCGTAATGCACGTGAAACTGATTAACTTAATGCACAATAACTTGAATTCCGCGAGTGAATTTCTTCAGTTCGCGTTGATTGAATAATTGCTGACTACGGCACAGGAACGTGAATGCCACTAAGAGGCGAGAGGCTCAAGCCGAATGCGTCAGACTTGGCATCTCTGGTATGATCCTGTATTCCTCATATTTTTGTAATATGATCATTTGCTCTTCATTTGTAAAATATGCTGCTCTGCTGCCGGTGGACAATTGGCATATGCTACAAACGCCGTCTCTGTTATGTGAACACGCAGATATCTAGGTGGGGAAAGCTCTGGTTGACATAACGAGTTGATGAGCAGCTTCGTAGGACCGCTTAGCGAGACTGCGGTTGTTAGGCTTAGTGAAGCCCAGCAATAACTGAAAGCATTGTTTATTTGTGCACTGTTACTTGTGGGGGGAGAAATCATTTGTGAAGTTTTATATAGTTCATACAGCACTAAGTTCGAAAATCCATGCAGTGCTGTATTTAACGCAGTGCGCAATGTGTGTCTACATGAATCACTGTCGGCATCAGCTAATGCGTAATCTATATATCATTCTGTTTATTTTGTTAAAAAAAATAAATGATTATCATTTTAAAAAATAAAATTCCAATGACGGATAATAATTGATTATAACGGAATTTTTATGCCCCTGTCCGTCACAATGACGGACAATCGGAAAGTTTAACGCGACCTCTGGTAAGCAGTGTGTGTGTTGATTAGTGCAGCCTGAATGTGTGAGTGAATTCTCCAAGTTGATTGTGTATTGATGCTTCTGTTGAGTGTGTGTGTGTTCATGAATGCGCCCAGTGTGTAAGCTGGGAGTGTCTGTGGATGCACGTGCCTTGTGCGTGCTGATGCGAAATATCTGTTTGTGGATGTTTGTGTGTGTGTGTGTGTGCGTGTGTCGACATGTCCGGGCCAAACTGATCGCGAAGATGAATCTGAAGCACCCACACTTCACATTACAGGACGATCCTTTGGACTTATTTTTTTTCTAGTTTATGTTTGCGTGTTTATTTATGTAGTGTTTGTACAATGTGTTTTTATCCTCTGGGTTGGATGGTGCACTTGCTGGCATGTTTTGGATGGTGCGTTCAGTAATTTTCGTGATGTTTATTGATGTGCATATTAGTGTAGGAGTGCCTTGTGAGTCTTGCTTGTATATTTTAATCAGCGTGGTGGTTTTTGTTAATTTGTCGGCGTGTGCTACTATAGGTGTTATTAGTCAACATGTTTGTGTATTATGGTCAATGAGGGTGTCAATGTGTTTTAGTACATTTGTACTATTTTGTAGTCATATGCATTGGTTAGTGTTGTTGTTTTTCAGTCTGTGTTTTGTACTTATTTAATGTTTGTTGGTATATCATAGCACTGATTCCAATGCAGCCGATTCCCTTGGGACCGAATGGTTGGCCGGATTTTAGGGCCTTGTTTCATTGTGACTTTAGGACTCAATGCCAGAATTGCCAATTTAAATATCGGTTTTCCACTTCCCTGCGGTGCTTTGAAATGGAAGTTGCGGGCAACAGATGAATTCCCTTTCCCATGCTTCAGTAAAGGCCTTCACTAGCTAACATTACACTCTGTATCAGCAAGTACTTTTAGCAAACTAAAAAAAAATAAGGTCCAATAATATTTTTTTTTAACTAATAAACGAATCACTTCCTTTCCTGTTCAATATCTTTGTTAGGATTTTGCATAAAAGATGCAAGGCGTGAGATAAAAAGTAACAATGAATGTTTATTACAGACTAGGAAAACAACAAGGCACGAGGGCCAACAAAAAAACTACACCCAATGGGCTGAAAAAAGGAAACTAAGGTACGCTGCACAGAGCTAATAAACTGAGAACCAAAAAAATACCAAAAAGGAAAATACAAAACTAGGAATGCACGATTTGGCAAAAACTAAACGATACTAGAAACTACGTAGATACAGGTAAGTGAACGCTCAAGAAAACACTATGAAAGACTAGGCTCGTGAAAGACATGAAGCAAGTGGCAAACAAGACACAAGGTTCCGTCTGTAGCCTTCCTCCAGCCTCGCCCAGATATAGGCAAAGGGGCGGGACAACAGGAATGAGGAACGCCTGGGCTGCACATGAGGAGAAAAGCACATTATAACAAGACATGGGGAAACACAATGGAAACGCGGACTCTGACAAAGATCAAGCAATCAGACAAGGACAAGCTCATTAAGAGTAATGAACGTGATCAGCATAGGAGCACTAAAAAGAAGATTAAAGGAAAGTGGAGAAATGAAACTTTGAACAGAATAGCACAGAACTGAAAATAGCGAACGTGGGAATTCAATCACTCAATGCCCTAACTAATTTAGTAATGATTAGTAAGTGCCTATCTAATAAAACACCTTCCCATGCATTGTTAGTAATGGGGTTAGTAATTAGTTCTAATAAAAAGATCAATCAATCACTCAAGCTTAGAGCAGGCCCGAATATAGAACAGCTGTGAAGGAAGTAAGAAATACCAAACGCCACACCCGAATGCCGTGAAGAAGCGACAGACTAAGAGAGGACGAAAACATGAACCGGAATGTGGACTTGGAGAGGTGGAGTCAGGCTGGCAGACCAGGCAGGGAGATACTGAAATAAAGGCAGACACACATTACGGGGCAGGGCAAAAAATGAACTTAACATGGCGGAGCACAACAATCTTAGTCATTAAAATAAAGAAAGGAAAAGCCTATTTTTACGATGGAAAAAGAGAGAATTTTCTAGTTACTTGGGGGTATACCTGGTGAATTGGTTTCTGTGTCAATTTTAGTCTGTGTCAGCTTTTTTTTGTCCATGTATGTTTTATTGCACTTTAGTCTTTGTGTTGAAATGTTGTTTGTATTAGTCTGTGTTAGTGTGATAATATGTATTACATGTGCTTTCTTTTTTTTTTGCTTGTGTGTGGTGTGCAGCATGTTTTAGTTTGAGTATATTAGTCTGTTTTGTTGTATTTTAGTCAGTGCGTTGCTATTGGTGTCTCCACAGGTTCTGAAAAGCTTGGCAGCCAATGAGGCTGATACAGAGACTGATCTCGGGGAGATGGAGGCAGGGGATTACCTGGTCAACTCTACCCCCTTACCCTCCCCAAAAAACCGACCCCCCACCCCCTGTCAGTATTCCACAGCCTCCTCCAGCCCCTCAGAATCAGACACACTTCCTCTGGCTCCAGTTCCCATGACTGAATTCATGAACTAATGCTCCCGCACTTCTCTGACAGTCCCATTATTTCTGCAGCTTCCGTCTCTGATGATCCGTTGTATTATCCTCATGGGTAATGGAGCCGAGACGTTACTGAAACCCTTGTCCTCATCTTACAGTTTTAATGAATATTCCGCATCATTTCAAACCCTTTTCATGTCCTTTATAAATTATCATTTTCAATGTCATGCCCTGTCGAAATTGAATCTTTTTTTTGTATCGGTGTGTAATTTATATCTAATTCTTTTATTCACAGTTGAGACCAGCTCCAATTTGCTGCAGATTTGTGGTTAAGTGCTTGTCATTTCTAATGGGGATGGGGAGAGTTTTTGTTGCTGATAGCACAACTTTCCAGTCAGTCGTTATTGATAGAATACTGTGGAATAATGCACAAATTAGTTGTAACAAAAAGCCATTGTGGCCTTGTACTTGTTCTGTGCTCATCTTAATCCCCTTCTTTTCCTTGATTAATTGAGTGACCTGTAGAGTCCGGTTGACTTGTGCCTTTTACCATGAACGCTTTAAATCTACTGCACATTAGGTCCTCGGCATGGCTGCCGCCTGCTGCTCCGGAGTTTGACTCTCATTCAGTATTTCCCATCCTAATCTCTCTTTTAAATATTATGTTTCCCCTTATAATCCCTTGTATAATTTGTTGTCCCTTGATGTCACACAGTACCATATCAGTCCCAGTGTTTGGGGTCTGTGATTGTCACAAAATTCCCACATAATTCCAGTGTTTGGAGTCGCTGATGCTGTCAGAATTCTCTTATAACCCCAGTGTTTGGGCTCTATATTTGTCGAACAATTGCCACATAATCCCAGTGTTTGTAGTCTCTGATGGTGTCAAAATTCCCTCTTAATCCCAGTGTTTGGAGTCTTTGATGGTGTCAAAATTCCCTCTTAATCCCAGTGTTTGGAGTCTTCGATGGTGTCAAAATTCCTTCTTAATCCCAGTGTTTGGAGTCTTTGATGGTGTCAAAATTCCTTCTTAATTCCAGTGTTTGGAGTCTTTGATGGTGTCAGAATTCCCTCATAATCCCAGTTTTTGGGCTCTGTGATTATCGCAAAATTCCCTCCTAATCCCAGTGTTTGGAGTCTTTGATGGTGTCAAAATTCCCTCTTAATCCTAGTGTTTGGAGTCTCTGATGGTGTCAGAATTCCCTCATAATCCCAGTGTTTGGGCTCGGTGATTATTGCAGAATTTCCTCAAAATCTAAGTGTTTGGTGTCCCTGGTGGTGTCGAAATTCCCTTATGACAGTGTTAGGGGTTTATGATTGTCAAAAATATTACCTTGTAATCTCAGGTGTTTGAGCTCAATGATCATCACCAATGTCTGGAATTATCCCAGTGTTTGGGGTCTGTTACTGTCACAAAATTCCTGCATAATACAGTCATTTTGGGGTCTGTGATTGTCTCAAAATATCCCTATAATCCAGTGTTCTCGTAAACATCCATGATAATCCCAGGTGTCTGGGGTCTGCATGCTGCTCTGTACATCCTGTTCACAGTGTGCCTTGTGTTGCTGCTGCTACTACCGAATGCTTCATGCTGGTGATCACCAGTGCTCTGGATCAGCAATCCTGTAATGCTGGAACTACATCAGATTGTTCTAGCATATACACATGTATGCATCAGGCACTCATTGGCATTAGTTCATATCACGGGTGTCTAATCTTATCTGAAAAAGACCAGTATGGTTGCAGCACTAAGTCACCTGATCTTACTAATTAACGAATCATGGTCTTAAGTCAAGATCTTGAGGAGTAGAATCAGGAGTCTTGGTGTTCAGCTAAAACCAAAATCTGCACCCACACTTGCCCTTAGCAGATAAGATTGGACACCCTTGACTTATTTTATCAATTAACTTATTGGATAAAGTGTGCTTGTCTCTTTTAAAATTGGCTCTGGTTCCCTTCCTTTCTCTCTCTCTTTTTCAACTATACGCATACAGCCCTTCATAATCCTCATGTATTTACTTGTAGGGAACTGCCACTGCACTACATGTATTGTCTCAAAGTTCATAGATGGTGCCTGCAGTTCCTTGGCACATGTGTGCTCTAGAGCCAAAGTTGGCAGGCCTCTGCCATTTTGTACAAGAATCGCAAAACATGTAGCACTTTGAACTGTGAACCAAGAGATTCTCCATTTACCATTCCAAAGACTCCCCCCGTTAAAGGGAGTTCCCTTTCTTACCTCCCCACTAGCCTTTAGTCCATCTGCACTATGCCAGCCAAAGCCAATGCTAAAACCCTCCACCTCAAACTCTCTCGCTCTCTCCTGTGTACAGTGTGCCTTATCAGTAGCATGAAATCATTATGTAATCAAAGAGGAAGCATTTCATTAGCCAGGCTCTGCATGTTCATTCCACTGTGGCATGAAAAATGTTTAGAGATGTCTTCATTATCATGTGCCTTTTGTGTGTCATTTGTCTTTGTACTCCAAAATTAAAAGTCATTTTTTCATCTGTTGAGGTGTGAGCGCTCTAGTTCTTCGGCCTACTTGTGCTTTCTGTCCTCATTGTTGTGTTTGCAGGTAATGTGTTTATGTCTATGGTCCCTGGTCCTGAAGAACTGCAGAGTTTATTTTTAGTTTGTTTTCTGTTTTATTCAGGACTGACACTGTGTGATCATTGCTGTCCAAGCATGTTCAATAATCAACTTGAAAGGATTAATATTCAGTATTGATTTACAATTAACATTTTTCATATGAAGTGCAAAACATGGACCTCCAGTTGGCCGTGCTTGTTCTTAATATACATTCACTTCAGTTCAGGATACAAATTTACAGCTGATTGGCTGAGCCAATCTCAGTCACACCACTGATTGGTCAAAATATAGATGGCAAATTCTTTGTACAGAAGCATTCCATAGTTTTTATCCCCTGGCATATAATGCGGGGAGATATATTCATGGGTGCGGTTGTCTGTCAGTCCGTCCGTCCGTCCGTCTGTGAACATTTCGTTTCCGGAGCATACCGGTAACTTGAAAACCATTGAATATTTAAAAAAAAAACTTGGCGTGCACATTAATCGTGACTTGAAGTGGTGCCTTTTGCTAATCCGAAGTTGATGAATTTTGTATTTTTTCTGGTTTCCATGGAAACATTTTGAACTTAGAATTTTAGGGGGTATGGTTTGTTTCCGGAGCAGGTGGCATTTTCATTCTTTCAATTTGTGGGGCCTGGGGGGATATGCCATCTCCAGATGGCTCTTGTTTATTCATGCAAATATGAGTGATATGAAGTTCACCTGTTGAAAATTTGCTTTAAACATTGAAAAATAATTTACAAACAGTACTGAATATGCTTAATATTGTTTTTATACATTTTGACACTGATTTGCACAGTAAATTCACTTCAACTGGTCTGCTAGGCTCAGTTTTGTTGCTGATTTCAAGGAGAAAATAAACCACAAAACTCTTTGGACCAGGGTTGCAGGATGTTGTTCCAAAGCATGTACCATTTTCACTCAGTGTGTCCTTGTTTGCCCGTATGTTGTGTCAGTTTGTCAGTAACTTTACATGCTTGTCCATGTTCAGCCAGTTGGGGTGTTCAACCTGTCATTTTCCCTGTTCATTTACTCTATTCTGACACCTGGAGCTGCTGAACATATACATCCTCCTGTACTTGCACAAATATGCATTTTCCTTTTTGAATTTCACACCTCCGCTTTACTTTCCATAAATTCTAACACTTGTAGTTCATGCTATGCCAGTGCCTCCAACAAATAAATGGACTATGAAGGCCGAGCTGATGCTTATCCTCGAAAAACCAATGACTGACGAGTCTACATCATGACTTCTTGGCCGATGTTGTTCAGAATGATATACTGTTGTGGTGCAGAAATCGCAGATATTCATACGGAGTAGTTGCTGCTATAATGGTCTCCGCTCTTCTAGGAAGACTGCCTATTAGCATTTAGAACATTGCTGCAGGGATTTACTTCAGCTCCAGGCAGAAAAGCAATAGTGCGGCAGTGAACCCATGATCCACAGTGCAGCCATTTACAATGAATGGGATATTTGAAAACGGTTGCTACCACTCATTTCTATGAGTGTTTTGGCTAATGCTTGCAACCAACTTGTCTTCAATGAGGGTATCTGGGAGAGCTAATCAGCAAAAGTTTAATGGACTTACCCCTCATGAAAATGTCTACCTGACCCCTGCTAAAGCCACTTCTTTACCAGCATGTCAGCTCCCAAAATGCGGTTCAACGTCCTACACTGGGGTGCATCTCCCGAAAGTGTAGTTGCTAACTGCGGTAAGTTAGTAACTTACATAGTTCGTCCATTCAGAGTCAATGGGTCCAACTATGCTAGTAAGCATCTGTGATTTTGGGAAACACACCCCTGGCCAACTCTGCAGCCTAAAAGACCGCCTCATCCTGCGCACAGGATGTAATTCAGCATGTGTGAATGGTTCCACCCCCTCCCAACAGGAGGTCATGCACCCACACTCCACACTAGTGAAACAAACTCTCCATGAGCCATTCAGCAGCTGCCGATCATCAACCCGCGGTCCAGAGCACTGCTTCTCAACCCTCCTCTTGGGGTACACCAGGCAGGTCCAGGTATTTTTGGTGTTCCACCTTAAACACACCCATTTAATCCCATGAGTTGCTGCATCTGGTGTGCTTAAGGTGGAACACACGTTCCTGGATCTGCCTGGTGTGCCAAATAGCAGGATTATGGGTTTGTGCGGTATCTAAAGCAAATGTTTTCAATGTCACAAAGATAGGTCTCTTAACCTGCCATTGTAACGTGGCATCTCTGAGCTTAGGGTTCGTCAAGACAGCTGATGTAAAGAAAGCCTGTCTAATGCTGACCTTGCTTTGTACTACACCCCTCAGAGAAGTTTTGGAACCAAAAGTATAGAGAGGCATCTTTTCAGGCTCTACCTTTGACCTCAACACTGAACTCCTCTAGAGGTCTACCCCAATTTTGTGGCACTTTCTAGTAAAATTTAGTGCGTCTTGTATTTTGATTGTCCGTCACAGTGGTGACCAACCATCGACCAAGGGAATTGCTGGGCTTGCTTGTTCACCTTAAATGCAACAACCGTTTTCATAGAAAATCATCCAGGTGAGGCTAGTTAGTGACCATCTACTTTCAGGGATACATCAAGTTGGGGGTTTCTCCAAAAGTCACCAGGCACTGCAGCTCTCCAAGACTTGGGTTTGTAGCACTTTCATTTTGTGCTTGCATCCTCATTTTTATCTTGCAGTTCTGTTCTTGCTACAGTGGCAATAGTTTCACATCCAGCTTGACCCACTCAAAACTTCACTATCAGAACTAGACCGGTCTACGCATCTGTTTAATTGACCCAATCAAAGGCATTAGCCGCTCTCCTTTTTAGCTTACTGGCCCTATGGGCCGATAAGCTATTGTTGTGGTGTGGCATTGGTTGTCCGTCGTCCGGAACATTTTTTATCTTTTTTTTGGCCTGATGAATTTTTGTGTAAATTTGCCATAACATACTACGAGTCCATACTCCAGAACAAAACATTTCCAGACGTTTTTTTCGGATTTTTGATTTAATAATTTTTGTCCGTTTTACGGGCCCTTGACATTTTGGCCCCAATGTTAAAAGATAGGACTGAGAAATTTTAAAAAATTATTTCTCAAAAACCGCGCAATAAATTTTTTTCTAAATCAGGCAATCAACTTCCCTTGGTACCGTCAATGTACAGTGCGAGCGTCATTTTGATTGAATCGACGGAAGTGGGTCTAGTGGGGGTGCTGTACTTTATCAATATGCAAGATGGCTTGTGGAGGCCAAATGGTTGCAGATAGAGATTAAATTTGTATTATCCACATTTTAAGAAGTCATATATGACCTATACATTGGCTATGTTAAAGTTGACCTCAGATGACTTTGAAAGGTCAAACTTGAGGTCAAGGAAAATGTTAACAATGTTAAAAGATAGGACTTGAAATTTCAAAAAATTATTTCTCAAGAACTGTCGGAAAACTTTTTTTCTAAATCTGGCAATCAACTCATCTTGATACACTTTATGCACAGTGCGAGTGCCATTTTGATTGAATCGACGGAAGTGGGTCTAGTGGGGGCGCTGTACTTTAACATTGGGCCTTACGGAGAATGGGCAAAATGGCCCGTGGAAGCAAAATGGTTGCAGATAGAGATTAAGTTTCTATTATCAACATATAGGAAGTCATGCATGACCTATATCTTGACCTTGGGTGACCTTTGAAGATCAAACTTCACATAGCAAAATTTCAATGACTTCTATCACCAAAACTATTATAGATACAGCTTAGATTTGTATTTTGTGCATATAGGAAGTCATGTATGAAGTTTCATTTGGTGACCTTGAACTTGACCTTCAGTGACCTTCAATGGCCAAACTTTGCGGTGAAATTTCAATGACTTACATCAGCAAAATCATCACAGATAGAGCGTAGGTTTGTATTGGAGACATATAGGAAGTCAAATATGAACTTTCATTTGGTGACCTTCATATTGACCTTTGAAGGTCAAACTTGACCGAGTGAATGACCTATGACTTCTATCACTAAAAAGGTCACCGATAGAGTCAAGGTTTGTGTAGAGACATTTAGAAAGTCGTATGTAAAGTCCATTTACTGACCTATACTTGACTTTCTGTGACCTTTAAAGTTCACAATCGACATATTGAATTTTCAATGACTTGTATCACCAAAACTGATTCAGAGTTTAGGATTATATAACAGGAGGTCTTATAAATGTTTGTGAACTTTTATTTAGTGACCTTTGCGTTGACTTTTGATGATTCGAATGTAAAACTTCTCATGAAATTTTCATAACTTGTATCATCACTATAAGATTACTTGCCGGTAAGCTGCAGGACCCTTGGTCCTATTTTGTAGTTTATGAAACCTACTATTACTTGGGTGGATATCACATCGCCCATCAATTAGTTGTGGTACCAAAAGTATTAGAAATTACTCGAGTTTAAAATATATAAAGCAGTTTATGTGCATACCAGATAAAACACAGCCACCAAGACATTAACCTGAAAGACATGCAGACACTGTACCAACATCCCGTCCAAAACTAGTCATGAAACACCATGCAACTGCTCCCATTTGATCTTAAATAGTCATCAAAATTAGTCACACCTTATGACATCACAATCAGATTCCTGCAACACACCTAAATTTAAAAGTTCTTGAAGAGGACAAAACCTAATGCTGATACTGAATCGCAATGGTTGTTCTTCAATATTTATATATGAATGATAAAACAGGAATGATAAAAGTACATTTTCTGTTTCTGCTTGTCATAGTTCCTCCTTCACACAGAACCATTTCAAAATAAAAACAGCTCAATTTTCAGGTTCAAAGATCCAAATTGGGGATCCTGAAATCTAGGTTCCGAATTCAGACCATTCCTGGTTTTCTTTTTTCCCCGGGGTAATTAACTGAACGGTTAGTGCTGCTCATTGTCTAGACTGGCATCACACCTGACTCTCAGGTAAAGGTAGAATGGAAAACCAGCAGACCTCAGCCCTCATGGACCATGATTAGAGGAACAGTGATTTAAATCAGTGCTTCTCAAACCTCTCCTGGTACCTGATTCAAATTATCAGCTCATCAATCAGCTTTTGGGGGTTGATAATGAGCTGATCATTTGAATCACCTGTGCTGGATCAGGGAGAGATCTAAAACATGCACGACAGGTGGAACTCCAGGAAAGTTTAGGGGAGCGCTGATTTAAATGATGCAGTGTTCCAGCCCAAAGTCCCAGCTGGAGGGGAAAAAAAGCCATAGAAATTAATCATATGTGAACTAAGACTATGAGTGTGAGTTGTAATGAAGCATAACAACAAAAAATAAGACTTGTCAGAAACCAGTAGGTAAACAAAATGAAATAATATCCCTCTGTAACATAGGCAGCTGTAATTCACTGAGGCGTAAGATTGGGTATGTATGTGTTCACAGCTGTTCAGCTGTCCGCTGTGGGATCAACCAAAATTAGATATCATTTACCTCCCGGTCAGTATAATGAAGTGGGATTATCTAAGTATTTGTATAAGTGCACTAAATAAAAACTGGAACCTTCATAAATATGGTGCATGGACTGAAGTTCAAAAAATCTGCTCTTCATTTTACTGTGCACTTACCCAGCTAAGAGCAACAACTACAGTTTGCTTCAGACTCCTGTTCCTCAAAGAATAATCCAAGAGGACTGTGAACTGCTAATTTTATCTTTGCCTGACTCAGGTGCGAATCCACTCTAGTTAATTAGCTGTGCTAATCGTCATATTAATCACCCAGGAGGACAGAAAACCAGGGGCAGACTGGGATTTGAGTGTCATATTTGAGAATCCCAGCTAAAATGTTGACCTGCAGCTGTGACACACTGACAGGGCGAAGATTCTGGGGTTACTAAGGATACTATTTGTCCTTCCCCGGAGGAAGGAATGCGCACGATTCCAAGTGTACACTTTCCAAGTGTATATTTTATCAGTTATTGTCTTCTTAGTCCTTTTATGATCCCCACATTGATTCAGATCCAGTGTGAGATCATTCTGATCACTTCAAAGGTCCCTGACCACATGAGGAGATAGGAGGCTCCCAAAGGATTTGCGCAAGGAACATGAGCGTATCCTTTCCAGAAACACTTTCCCAGCATATGTGTATAATGTATAATGCATAATGTATAAATGGTTGACCTGTGGAGTGAGCTCTGCTTATATGACACATTTATAATTAATGAGGCTTCAATCCACAATCCTGACCCTGAAGAGCCAAAGCTGCTCTGTGGAATCCCTGGTCTGACTGTTCATCCGCTGCTCAGTTCTGCATTTAAATGCTAATTTATTGCTTTGAGGACCATCATCAGCCAAAGTGTACATCTAAAGTCCACTTCTCCCTTAGTGGTCGTCTTCCATTCTCTTCCCTTGTCTTTCATAACTTCACATTACTGTTATTTAGTGAACTTTTTATCCAGAGTGGCTGGCAGTTGATAAGAGAATGCAGGGGCCAATCCCCCACTGAAAGCAATAAATCAGTGCTTCCCAAACCTCTCCTGGAGACCCACCTGTCCTGCATGTTTCATATCTCTCCCAGCTCCTGCACAGGTGATTCAAATGATCAGGTTGTCATCAATCTAAATCTAAATCTAAAACATGCAGGACAGGTGGGCCTCCAGGAGAGGTTTGGGAAACACTGCAATAGATGATCACAGGCCTCACTCAAGGGCCTAAGTTCCATACTCATTCTATTGTGGATACACTGGAGCCGTCTGTCTCTCATTTTACCAGAGTCAACTTAATCTTTCCTCCTCCTACAAGAGCTTATTTGGCTTACCTTCCTCTTGCAGATTTTTCTACCTTATTCCTGTATTGACATCGTCGTTATATGTATGCAGTGAACTTGCTAGCATTCTCTTGGGCCACAAACATCATGACAGTTTCCACATTTCTTTCCACTGTTGTTTTATTGTGATTCTTCTGTCTTCTATTTCTGCCTTTGTCTCCTCAAAGATACAGCTCACTGTACTGTCCTATTCACACCTCTCATTTGGTGAGATGATCCGGTGATCCTGCACTCAGAGATGGTAGGGTAGTGACATGTCCTTTCTCTTTGTGGCCTGGAAGGTTCTAGAGAACTACAACAAGGGGAAGACTGCCTTGCTGTCAGCCGCCAAGATCATAGTGAGCCCGACAGAGGTGGACCTGGCCCCCGACGCCTTCCTCCTGGGACCCCCGAATCCCACCCTCCGAAGAAACAGCAGTGTCCGGTAGGTGCTGCAGAAGAGGGAGGGGGTTTTCGAGAGAGGGCGTGATTGTCGAAATCGGCACGTGTCTATCATTCTGCGTCCAAACGATGACACGTACTAACTGAATACTGTTCTGAAGATTAAAGATTATGTGAACAGGCGTGGCATGACTACATGTTCATCTATCTTTTTTAGTTGCTGTTTACAATTTACAGTTACTTAACCCCTGAACGCACATCATTTTATTAAAATTTGTATTTTTATTTTCCAAAATGACAAGCTTATTATAGACAAACTGTATGGCTAAAATTCATGTTTAAGGCCTCATTGAAAGGCAACATCCTCTAGTTTCTGTGAATATGCTCATGTAATATGTAATTAAAACACAAGCTACACTACAGCAGCTCAAACATGAAGGAATGCTGTTTTGTTTTTGTTTTTTTTTTTTTGGGTGCGCAGGCAATAAGGTAGGTTCTGTCTGGTTAACAGATGCTTTTAACCAAACTGATTTATTGTCGCCTACACAATTTAGAGGCCTTCTCCACCTGGTAAAGGCACATGTTCAGTGACAAATAGCTGCACTTATCTTAGTGTAACCATACTGTAGCTTCAACCATGAACCTCCTATGTTCCAGCACCTCAGCCAAAAGGCTGTAGACCCAGTTATTGCTGTCAGTTTCATTAAGTCGAGGAAAAACCAGTAGTAAAACCATCTATGATTCCTGTAACAGAACTCAGAGCCAAATGAGGTCAGTAGGGATATATGAAAACATGAGAAATATGATTGTCTCTTCCGTTTCTCTGTTCGATCATCTCATCCTCTGCCATGGATTTCTCTCCCCATTTTCGGGTCTCCCCTCTCCCTCTCTTCCCCTCTTTTCCCCTTTCTGGATCCCCCCAGGTCCTGCGTGCCCTCGGAGCTCTCTCTGGAAGGGTTCTCGGAGTGTCCTCCTTCCCGATTCCCGCACGAGCCCCCAAAGATACGGCACTGGGGAGGTCTAAAGGCGCCCCTGGCTGCAACGGAGAGCCTGTCGGATGCCGAGTCCCTCTACAGTGTGGACCTCTCTCGATTCTCCCCGAACCCTGCCTTTCCTCACGGCGCTCGCGCAGGCAAGAACTCTGCGACTGTAATCCCCGCCCACGGTCCCAGATATCCCCATCATCTGTCCCCTGCCATGGCACAATACCCCTACTTCATCTCCGGCCCTGCTCCCAGCTACCCTCTCTGCCCCTCCCCTCCGATGCCCCCGAAATACCCCAGCCACCTCTTCCCTCCCACACCCAGCTACCCTTTCCATCTGTCCCCTCCTTCGCCACCAAAATACCGCCACCACCTTTCCTCTGCTACGCCCTCCTTGAATCCACAGCCTCTGGCTGTTATAAACACTGGCCTCCACCAGGTGGCACCAAACTTGCACACAGGCTTTCTCTCCAGGAGTGGCAGGGACTTTTCCCGGACTCTTCCCCGGCCGAGCCTACACTGCTCCCCCACGGGGCACCCCCACCCTGGGGCCGGCTTCCAGAACCAGGAGAACTTAGATGGAAACAGAGGAGCAGCCAAACCAGGAAGAAAAACCCAGCCTAGGGCGGATACACGAACAGCAGCCACACTGCCTCGCAGCACCCCCAGCCGGACTGTGCTGGAGTTTTCCCAGCTTCTGGACAACCTGTTCCAGCTGGACGGCGGCAACCGGCCCGCGCTGGGGTTCTCCGATGAAGAGTCCGAATCGGGGCGCGGCTCGTATGACATGGAGGAAGGGCTAGACGAGGGGACCCGACCGGGTCGGGACTGTGCCCCGAAACCCGACCAGTCCTCGACCCTCTCCCTGTCATCCTCCTTCCCTCTGTCCTCCTCGGGGGAGCTGAACGACCTTTCACCCTTAGACGGGAGTCTCCCACTACAAACTGCTGCTCTCTACTCCGGGGAAACCGTCCTCTCTTCCCTGGTCTGACACTGCCAACAGCCCTGAGCTCTCTCTGTCCTTATTGCTCTATTACACTATCTCCCTGTCCTTCACTCTTTTACACAATCTCTCTTTCCTTCTCGCTCTATTACACAATTTCTCTGTCCTTCTCACTCTATTACACTATCTCCCTGTCCTTCAATCTTTTACACAATCTTTCTATCCTTCTCACTCTATTACACTATCTCTCTGTCCTTCACTCTTTTACACAATCTCTCTATCCTTCTCACTCTATTACACTATCTCTGTGTCCTTCACACAATCTCTCTGTCCTTCTCATTGTCATTCTATCTCTCGCTGCCCTCCTTTTACTCTATCACTCTGTCCTTTTCTCGTTCTTTAAAACTGTCTGCAGATCATCTTTTCACTTTCTCTTCGACGCTCCAGCACACGCCTCATTCTAACACCTTCATACTCTTGAGCCTGAGTCCAGTTAGTTAAAATTCTTGCTTTTCCCACTTCCCTCAGCTGTTGTTACATGGGAGAAAGGACAGGAAATTGTGCATTGGCCGTTTCGAGGGTAGTCCAATCCATAAGAAATGCAAGAGTAAAACATGATATCAATCCCACAATCCTTGGCTTAGAGGAGGAATCCACAACACTGCTATTTAGGGGCGCTGGTATTGGCCACAATGTAAAATATGCCAATGTACTGATTAAATAAGTTTAGCTGCCATCCCTCTCATCACTAACAGTTCTACAAAAATGTTATGGGAAAAATTGAGAAGGCAAATTTATGAGTGCCCAAACTCGTTTCAGTGTGACTGAAATATTGAATAAGCCTTGAAATATCACTGATCACTGCAGTGCAGCAAAGTTGGAATAAATCTCCAACTGCTGGTCATTCTAGGGTTGTAACAAGGAGCTTCTTTGTTACCTCAACCTAGGCAATTTTTACTTTGGAGTGGCTAGTCCACCAAATGAGCAAATACATTGTGTTTCCTTTGTTATTCTCCAGCCACTTTTAATGAAATGCAAGCAATATTTTGGCAAAACTTCCATACGCCACCATTTTTCCCTGCCCTGATCAGTGACAACGTGGAAAAATGGTGGTGCTTCTTAAGGACGCAAGCTTTGACAACTTTTCAGAATTCCAAGCGGCCCTTGGGCAATATAGTGAAATGAACAATGTCCTATATGCGATGGGTAATTGCAGAACTGTGGAAAATGCAAACTAAAGGATTCGTTTGACATCTTCACCGTATTGCAAACGGTTAGGCAATAACAGTTCTTGTGAACCCTGTTCTCCCACGGTTGGGACCTCTTCCTATTCTGGTTTTGTATCACATCCTCACTCAAGTGTGCGAGTGAAGTTTGCGAGAGCTAAGACGTTTATCCAACTGGACCGCAGACTTGCTCTCCATCTCCATCAGCCTTGCTTCTTTACTTCCCTTTTCTCACTTCATCCCTATCACTCTTGCACTAGCTCTCCTTCACTTTCTTGTTCTCTCTCTCTCTCTCTCTCTCTCTGTACTAAACGGGGTCAGAAAATGGCTCACTGTCCAGGCGTAAGAAGCCAGCTGATCAGTGACACGGGTACAGTGCCTCATGAAAGAACGAACACGCATGCATGGAAACCTTTTTTTTTTAAATGCTATTGTTATTATTAATGGTTTGCGGGCTGCAGTTTCACCCAAGAGATAGGCCTAGTCCTCATCCACTGCTCTGGGATTGCTGTATAATTGTCACAGTACTGACATTACTCTAAGCTGCATTATTAGCACTTTCTATGATGTTTAATTAACATTGTCATGAGGAAGTTATTAAGACTTACACACTATACAAAAATGCTAAAGGTAGCTAGCTTTAGACCCTGATCGCTCGTAAGTGTGGGTAGTTTGAATTGCAGGTGAAGTAGCACTCCTAAATTAATACATTAGAAGACTTTTTGAAAGGTGTTCAATTTATCAGTTGGAGATTTGATTTTCAGAATATGATTTAGGTGTGCCAATATAAACAATTGCAATGCATAAACACAGAATTATGATTGTTAATATTTTTACGAGTTAATATAGGTTGGCTTCATAAAAATGCATTGCATAATCACTTTACGAGATGATTTGGCTCACAGACAATACTTGAGAATATGTGTGAGCTAAAGCAAAAAATATACCGCCCTCATGCTGCCAATTCTAGCCATTTTAAATTCTGTTTATTAGGTTGTTTTTTTTTTTACTGAAATCTTCTTTAAAGTGATTGTGGGAAGGCAAACTTTGTTCAGTGACAGAATTCAAATTATCACGAGAAGAAAATTATCATTTGGTACAAATTATCATTGAGATAATTCAGTGTGATAAAATGCAGACTAACTAAGACTTTTTTTTTATCATGAATTTATGGAATGAAAAGGTATATACTGAGCAGAATAGAAATCTTACCGTGCTTGCATACCGGACTGGGCGAAAAACGGGTTTAAAAAGATGTCTAATCATGATACATTATTGTGCCGGTAGGGAAAAAAGCTTACTGTAATTTTCAGATATAGGCTACTGTATAAAGGTGGGAATATTGCATGCTGTTTAAAATGTAATGTTTTTTTTTTTTACACATGCGCTGACCAGTGAATTAATGGTCAATCGTCATGCAGCTGTTCTGGGTTCACCATAGTTTGACATGATTGCCCACACTGACGCAAAAATATCACACAAAGTCTTCACTCATCCATACGATAACAGCTGAAACAGCAGAGAGAAATGAAGCAAAAAATGACAGTTTTTCTGCTGACGGGGACAACCCTTAAAACAGTGGTCACCTAACCTTTTTCCCGGAGATCTGTCGCCCTGCTGCTTTTCATTCCAACCCTTACAAAGCACACTCCGCTCAAAAGATGGATTTCCTGTTCAGCTGCTCAACACAAGTCAGGTGCCAGATTGAGGCTGCAATAAAGACATGGGCTGCGTTCAAGTAGTCAAAAAAATCACATCCTATCATCTAATTCCTTACCACTATTCGTTAACCTCGATTGAAAACGTCATTAGGTAAAGGGTGGTTGAAAAATGGAATTCGAGTGATAGCCAATACAAAATAAAAATACCTGTAGGTGGCTTTCCCGCCGAAATTCCTAACACTTCCGGGACTGCCACACTTCTGGTGCGCAGCTTACGTAGCGGCATGACAACAACAATTCAGCTATACTTGAGAAACTGCAAATGAAATAAACGATGCATGAAGAATTACTATAGCTTCTACGCTCGGTATCGTACGGCCAAGTGGCCGTAACCATGCATGCTAACGCAACTTATACCACGGAGCTGCCCGCGACTTGAAGCGACTTGGTCACCAAACTATCCCATAAAGCATCGGGAATGGGGCTCCATTGCAACATCCAGGATTTTTTTTTTTTTTTTTGTATTGGCAATCGCTCAAATTCATAACGGTTTATGAAGACGACCTTGCTAATAAGAGAATCCGAATGCACTTACCCTAAGCAATGTAATCATGCGTCTCTTGCCTGTCATGTGAATTTGTTTTTGTGACTGGATAGAAGTCGCTTTGAATGTTTCTGCTGGATGGAAAAGTCGAATATCTCCTTTCTTTTCAAAAAGGATTGTTCAGTATCCCCTATTCTAAAGGTGATAAGTTACGAAGCATTGAAGCACCTTTCCTTTACACTTAGAGAATTCAAACACTTAAGGATACTTACATCCCCTGGGCTGAGTACCGCTGTGTTGGAGTCCCATCCGGTGAATGAGGTGCATTACGCAGTGAACTTGCAGACAGTGGAGGGGAATGCAATGATTGTTGTGAATACTTATGCGTATAACATCAATTTGGAGTACTCAGCTGTCTTAGAGATTCTGAGCGGGCTCTTGAGAAAGTCTCCACTTGGGGATAGTGATACTAACTGTTGTTTAGGCTAACGTGGTTAGTGACACTGTGTTTAGGAAAGGAGTGTTCAGGAGGAATGGCCTCCCTGATCTGAACCCAAGCAGTGCTTTGTGATTGGATTTCCGTGTTAGGCATAGATTAGCCATAACAAACACCATGTTCAAGCATAAGGGTGTTCACAAGTGTACATTGCACTGGAACACCCATGGCCAAAAGTTGATGATCGATTTTGTAATGGTATCATCAGATCTGTGGCCGTATCTCTTGGACACTTGGGTGAAGAGAGGGGCAGAGGTGTTAACTGATCACCACCTGGGGGTGAGCTGGATCAGATGGTAGGATATATTGCCAGATAGACGAGGTAAAACTAAACGTGTTTCGTAGGGGACCCTATCCGGACGATTTTCAACTCACACTTCTGGAGGAGCTCTTTCCTATATCTCGGGGGAGGCTGGGGACATGGAGTTCAGGAAGACCGTATTCAGAGTCTCCATAGTGGAAGCGGCTGCCTTGAGCTGTGGCTCGGGGGCGGGACGGTGGCATAGTGGTTAGCACTGTTGCCTCACAGCAAGAAGGTCGTGGGTTTGATTCCGGCCTGGGGCCTTTCTGTGTGGAGTTTGCATGTTCTCCCGGTGTTCGTGTGGGTTTTCTCCGGGTACTCTGGTTTCCCCCACCCACAAAAACATGCATCATAGGAACACTCCAGCCAGTACCCATGACCAAGGAACTGGCTTCAGAACTGGAGTTGGTCCCCGGGCGCTGCTCTGTGGCTGCCCACTGCTCCTAACTATAGGATGGGTCAAATGCAGAGGACAAATCACCCCACGGGGTTCAATAAAGTGTATCTTAATCTTAGAAAGCTGTCGGTGGCAAACTAAGGACCCGTCGGTGGACACCAGTGGTGAGGGAAGCTGTCAAGTTTAAGAGGGTGGCCTTTTGAGCTTGGCTGGCCCAGGGAACTCCTGACTCAATCAACAGGTACCAGCAGGCTAGAAGAATTGCAGCCGCGGTGGTTGCAGAAGCAAAAACTTGAGTTTGGGAGGAGTTAGGGGAGGCTATGGAGAAGGACTTTAGGGTGGCCTTAAAGAGGTTCTGGTGAACCGTCAGACGTGTCAGGAGGGGAAGGCAGGGCTTCGCCCAGGCTATTTTCAGCAGGGGTGGAGAACTGTTGACCTTATTTAGAGATATTGTTTGGTGATGAAAGGAACACTTTGAGGAACTCCGGAATCTGGTGGACACACCCTTTGTTTAGGAGGCAGGGACGAAAGACTCAGTGAGTTTCTGCCCATTTCCCTGGTGGAAGCCACTGAGGTGGTTGGAAAACTCAGTAGTGGCGTGTCACCAAGGATGGATGAGATTTGTTCTGAGATGCTGAAGGGTCTGGGTATTGTTGGGCTATCATGGTTGACACTCCTGTTTAACATTGCGTGGATGTCGAGTGCCCTTGGACTGCCAGGCTGGGGCAGTGGCTTCCATCTTTAAAAAAGGGAACCGGAGACAGTGTGTTTCTACTGTTGGGGGATCAACGCTGATCAGCCTCCAAGAAAACGCTTATGCCAGGGTGCTGGAAAGGAGGTTACGCCCGATTGGCGAACCTCAGATTCAGGAGTAGCAATGGGGGTTCTGTTCTGGCCTTGGAGCAGTGGATCAACTTTTTACCCTTGCATACTGGAGGGGTCATGGGAGTTTGCCCATCCAGTCTACATGTGTTTTGTAGACTTGGAGAAGACTTATGACTATGTCCCAGGATGTATCCTGTGGGGGGCACTGTGGGAGTATGGGGCATCAGAACCATTGGTTTGAGCTATTCGATCCACGTACAACCAAAGCCAGAGTTGTGTTCACATTCTTGGCACAAAGTCAGATTTGTTTCTAGTTGGTGTTGGACTCCCTTAAGGGTGTGTCTTGTCACATATTCTGTGCATGATTTTCTTGGACAGGATATCAAGGTACACCCAGTCTTGGAGGGAGTCCAGTTTGGTGGCCTCAGGGTTGCATCTCTGCTGTCTGCAGATGATGTGGTCCTGTTAGCTTCATCAGGGCGTGACCTTCAACGCACACTGGAGTGGTTTGCAGCAGAGTGTGAAGTGGTCAGAATGAGGATCAGCACCTTCCAATCTGAGGCCATTGTTCTCCGCTGGAAAAAGATGGATTGTCCTCTCTGAGTGGAGGGTGAGTTGTTACCCCAAGTGGAGGAGTTTAGGTATCTCGGGGTCTTGTTCACAAGTGAGGGTAGGATAGAGCATGAGATTGACAGGCGGATCGGTGCAGCGTCTACAGTGATGCAAACGTTGTACTGGTCTGTCGTAGTGAAGAAGGAGCTGAATGAAGGAGCTGAGGAGCAAGTGAAGCTCTTGATTTACTGATCGATCTACGTTCCAACCCTCACCTATGGTCATGAGCTTTGGGTAGTGACTGAAAGGACAAGTGCACGAATACAAGTGGCTGAAAGGAGCTTTCTCTGTGGGGTGGCTGGGTTGACCCTTAAGGATAAGGTTAGGAGCTCAGACATCTGAGAGAGGCTCAGAGAAGAACCGCTGCTCCTTCGCATTGAGAGGAGTCAGTTGAGGTGGTTCGGGCATCTGGTTCGAATGCCTCCTGTATGCCTTCCTTTAGAGGTGTCCCGGGCATGTCCAACTGGGAGGAGGCCCTGAGGCAGACCCCGGACATGCTGGAGGGATTATATCTCCCGGCTGGCTTGAGAATGTCTAGTGGTCCCCCAAGAAGAGTCGGAGGACGTAGCTGGGGGCGGGGATAAGCAGAAGAAAATGATGGATGGATGGATAGAATACGAGCGCACTTATCATGGCTGCCACGTAAATAATTCCAGGTCATTTTCTAGGTGTTAGAGACTTTCCTAGGCAAAAAAAAAAAGACTGTTTGAATGCAGCCCTACAGAATAGCAGATCTCCAAGAACATTATCAGTGACCACTGCCTTAAAAAACCCAGTCTTACAGTGCTTTTAAAAAAAAAGTAAAAATTAAATAAAAATAGTGAATAAATGTTATGCAAACCCATTCTGTTTAATAGCTTATTTGCAGAACAAAGCGCTGTCAAGCGAACTGGCTTGTGCTGACATTTTTACACTGAATAGCCGAAGACAGTCAAATGAGCTTTCCGATGGATAAAGCAAATAAATAACTACAGTACTGTCATTGCTTTGTTCGGCGGGTATACTATTAAAGTGCATAATTGACCCTTTATTAGCAGAAACGATTGTTGGAAGCATCGGTCGTTCACCAGTGTTCACAGACCAATCAGTGAACAGGAAAAGCTTTATTTACCATTCTGTCATTTTAATTCTCCAATCAAATACTAGTGCTTATCACACGCAGAGGAGAGCACCAGACACTCCTCTGATTGGGTGGAACAGAAGGGTATTGTGGGAGATGTAGTGAACTCTGATGTCATTCATTTTTATTTTTTCAAAATGCATGGGTTCAAATGGTAATTTAGTGCATATATAAATGTTAAATGGGTTGATTTATCCCTTTCATCAACTTGTAGCATCTGGCAGACATAATCTTACACTCACTTTGTACAGAAATGATTAGTGGTCTGTGGCCCTACATCCTCAGGTACATAGAGACACAATTATGATAGATCTGAAAGAAGGGGAACTTGGTTCTAAAACCAGTCCAATTTTAAGACTGACATTTTAACTCTTGTTTTGCTAATTACTAATCTTAAAAATATTCCCAAGCATGTCTCTATGGGGAATGGCTGCTTTGAGTCTGTCCTTTGCATTTGCTATAGTCATGCTTTTTCTGTGTGCACAAGTTTCAGTATTTCAAAATCAATGCCTTTAGAAAAGATCTGTGTGATACAATTTGCACATGTCTACCATTGCCCTTTAAATATACAGTATATTGCCAAATGTATTTATGAAATGCATTGCACAAATGCATGAACACAGATTATTGTGTGTGTGTGTGTGTGTGTGGGGGGTATTGTGAGTGTGTGTGTGTGTGTGTGTGTATGTGTGTGTGTAAAACAGAGAGACAAATGAAAATGCTGGCACAGGACGAAAGACTTCTGGATAAGACAACTGCATGGCAGTCTCAATTTTGACTTCCTCCTTGCCAAAGGCTAACAAGAATTAAATGCTAATTAAACCTGATTTAACTCAGTGTCAATGAAAAGCCTGAACTGACATCTAAGAATCAAAAATGACTTCTGAAGAAATGGCTGCGAAGGCCACGAGCCAGAACTGTGGGCTAAAAACTGCGCTTTTGGCAGGTCAGAGCATCACGCTGCAGATCTTGGCCTCACATGCACCAGAACTGAACATTTACACCCCCTGGAAGCCCAGGCACGCAGTTAAAATATCTTTGAATTTTACAATAAAAGTCCATACAATAGCCTGCTGTATATAACTATATCACTAACAGTCAAACGCCATATTTCATTCATAATTGGTTACCTGTGATTAAAGGGTAACATTTTGGTTACCCAGTTGGCCGTATTTTACCACAAAATTCACAATTTGTTTTTACAGTGCATTGCTGTAATCTTCAAAATAACTAAAGCTCAAATTCAGAGGTTTTGGGAAGAGTGAGAAAATAACAATCCTGTGCTACTGCACCTTAAAAAATCGCAAAGTGTGGATTTGGAGAGAGAGTACAATCATTCACAAATGTATTTTTGTCATTTGAATGAAAGTTTTTACTTCCTTTGTTATTCTTATTACCTATCAGTCTTTCTTTGTATGTTTTGTTTGATTGGGTTCTTGGGAAGGGGAATTCCTGCCGCAGTTCAACCTGCCTCAAAACAATGGTCGTGTCTCCTCGAAAGGGACTAAATGTGTGTCTTAAGTGGCAAAAGTACCAAGGAACAACATGTCAAGCAAGTAAAAACAACCTGCTGTTTTTGCATCACTGATTGCACAAACTGGCCTCTTCTTCTGGTATTATTTCGAAAAATCATGGTCGACTAGTGGTGGCCATCACTTCAGAGCGTGAGGTGGGTCATGCTTCCACCATTACCAGTGTTTCCTGTACAATCCTGTCACCTCAGCGGTAAACTGAGATTTAGAGGCTAGGACATGTGTTTGTCATCCTGGTACTTTTTCCATCACAAACTTTTGAATCCTTGACAGCGTTATGTCATTACCCAGGCAGGTCTTGTGTTCAGATATTATAGCCTGACAAAAAAACCCTTTTAAATCAATCTAGAAAATATGTTTATATTATGGTAAATAGACAGAGCTTAAGGCAGAGATTTTGAAGTTGATCATGTGTTTGAATGTATAACCTGGTTTGCATTTCCCTGCCTACTTTCTACCAGAGATTGAGAATGTATCTCTCCCCCCTCCCTTGCCTGGAAATGAATAATAAAAAAACAATTTCATACTGAACATTTTAAAATATAAAAACGTTTTCGTTTCCTTGCTTACTGTGCTTAAGTTTCAGTGTTCATTTCAGCATCAGAGGAGCGGTGATTTTAGTGCTCCGTGATTATCGTCTCGGAGTGTAAAGGACATAACGAATACCTAAAGTTTCAGTCATCAGAGGAGCAACCGCAACCTCATTTAAGCTTAAGGATACATTTTTGGGAGGTCTTCTGAATTTCTAAATAAAATAAATGCTAGTCGGGAGCATTTCCATCAGTCACAGTGTTTTCCAAACCTGGTTGGGAGATGTAGCAGGTCTAGGTTTCCAATGTGTTTGCTGCATGGAGACCGTGAGTCAACGTCCGAAACACAAAAATGAACAAGTCTTCATCCTTCTCCCTTACTGGTTGCAAGCAAAAATAACAAACTAAAAAGAGCACTCAGAGTGCGCATACCTCCACCAGCAAAACAGGCACCCACATAATGGCCCTACCCCTGAAGAATCCTTACAAAAATTTCTTGATTCGGAATTTGATCCGAATTCGATGCCAAGGGACACCTCCCGTAAAAATTTTTATAGAAATTTGTCCATAACTACTTCTGTCACATAGCTAACAAACAAATATACTTACCCACAAACCCAAGGTAAAATTTAACCCCTTTGGCAGAGGTAACAAACTGAAAAGAGTGGAGCACATCTTTAAGCACCTAGGCAGATTAGTTGGCGCAGCGAGGTGCGTGCATTTTTTCCGCTTGTAGGTGTGGCCAAGAGGAACCAGTCCTCCATCTTAAGTATAAAAAAGCCAAACCAGGGGCCACATTTATACACTGTCCGGCCAAAAAAGAAAAAAAAAAGTCATACATTCTAATACTGTGTCAGTATAAACCTGGTGATGCGTTTTAAATTCATCTTTATCTCTCCAGATGCTTATTACTCTACAGCTGCATTTATACAGGCCAGATCTGCAGCTCAGGGCCATGCTTTTAAGCATTTTTTTGCAAGCAGTTCTAAGGAAAAAAAAAAAACAGACCAGACAAAGTTCACAATCAACTTTTTTATTGGACAACAATCTGTGTCAAGAGAATGCCACTTTATAGTGTATTTGTCTTTATTCACATAGTAAACAACAACACAACAATTGCAGAATTTAAAACTTACACTTCAGATACAGATACTCATAAACCCCCTTATCTGTCAACACACACATACACGCGCGCGTGCACATGTACACGTACACACACTTCAACTAGGAAGAGACTGGAAGTCAGGCAGGTGAGATGGGTTGTGGTTTCCCCCCGTTTTCGAAGGTGCAAAGCCAACTAGCCATTACAAGCCATTTTAAAATCTGTCCCTTGTGACATAACAAGGGGTGAGGGACCACCCAGCATAATGAAGGACCTGATTAACCAGTTGGTTGGAGTTGATCAGTCCTTCTTGCCTCTAGGGGATCAAATTAAGGTGTGATGTCACAAGGGAACAGATTTTGAAATGTCTTGAAATGGCTGATTGGCAGTGCACCTGGTAACATGACAGGGGACCTTCAAAGATCTCTAAAGCATGGTTCCTTTTGGAGGAACAGAGCAGAGGCTTCATGTAAGGAATGTTTCCAAGGTGTGAACCGGGACAGGAAGGAGGTGGGACCGGAATGATCTGGATGTGTGTGTGTGCATTACTGTGCTTCGCCGTTGTGCAGGAGACACCAAGCAAATGTGTTCGGGCGCCACGCTGTCAGCCTTGCATTGTGTGCAGATTGCAACACCACTAACCTGCTAACCCAACGTGCTAACCGTGCAACAGAGAGCTGCAATTCAGATACAGCCGGGGAGATTTCTATCTAATCTACTGAACTAGCTAATCTAATAAACTAGCTTCTCCCTCGCTAAATAACTGGCATTGGTTGTAATATTTAAAGATACATTCTCTGCTCAAGTGTAGGCTAATATTTGGAAAGAAGTAAGCAACACATGTAAATTTGAGCTGAATATAGTGCATAGGCATAAGTGCCCAGCGAAAATGCACATCAATCTCCATGATGTGCAGGAAAGTCATTGCCTACACACATGAAATAAACTATTACCTTCATTGTAAATTCTTCAAGGGTGCACAATTGTGGCACACTAGCATCTACAAATGTATTGCTCTGCAATAAATCTGAAATATAAATAGTGATATTTCATAGAAAATCAGATTTTTACTCGTGGTATACTACTAAGAACATTTTACGACTACTTATTGCATTGCTGTACGTCTTAATAAGGGGATATATGTTTGTACATTTCTAACTGGGACACCTTCAGTGTGTTTTCGTGTTGTGTGAAATAATTCATTGTGCTTCTTTGACGGCGATAGGTAGTTTTTTTGGTGTTTAAATCACTCCAACATCTGTCTGTCCTGCTAAGAGGTGCCAGGCAGATGGAAATACCGACAGGAGGAAAGGAGGGAGAGAAAAGCGAGTGACTGATGGCTAAAAGAATTAGCGTCTCTTATAGCCTGGTATTTATATCATCACCAAAAACTGATAGGAGCACGGCACTGGCCAAACTCAGACACGCCCGACACGCAAGATACATCGAACCCAACTTAACGGATTCCGTCCAAACGGCACAGCTAACAGAACAAACAGACAAGTTTTAAGGTTACGGAGCCACAATCTCAACAACGCAAGAACGACAATGATCAGCATAAAGAGAGACGAGTCACAACATGAGATGAGCCTACCATGGAATGCTTCAGAAACGGAAAACACAAAAACAACAAAAGCAAACATCCAGCAGGGGTCACATACAGGTCGAGGAGTTGGCCATTAAAACTGAAGCTCTGCCTCTGAGAGGGGAAAAAATGTAAACTTAATATAGACCAGGGTAGCTTTAAATTATCTCTGATTTGATTCTTGTTTGAAGTTTGGGGACTTATAAACAACAGCGAAATGCCTTGTGGGATTACTGGCCTTAAAGGGGAACTCCGGTGTGAAATTGACTTGGGGTGTATTGAAACATGATAATGAGTACTAACTTTTGTCGAATACCCCACCTCCGTACGCATCCAACATTTCGAAATGCAGGGCTTTTTAGCCAAAGCTCCCAACAGGCTTACAATGGTAGTGAATGGGGCATATTGCCATGCAAAAGAAATCGCTATTTTTTACATCATTAAAAAGGCTCTAAGTAACTCCACACTTCATTGGTAGAATTCGAGGGCCCCTGACATTTAAAACAGGCACTGAGAACTTTGGAAATGCACAGGTAGTTTATTAAAAAAGACTATTTATGCAGACAGTGCGTTGAGGTAGTTTCCCATCGCCACCATCTTGAAAGTCACGGCCTCGAATTCTACCAATGAAGTGTGGATAGGGGAACCTATCCTTGTTATTCATCTATCCGTCGTGACTTTCAAGATGGCATGGCAACTACCTATGCCCCATCTGCATAAACAGTCTTTTAATAAACTACCTGTGCATTTCCAAAGTTCTCAGAGCTCAAATGTCAGGGCCCTCGAATTCTACCAATGAAGTGTGGAGCTACTTTCTTGTTAAAAAATAGGCATGGCAACGCCCTTCTTCTAAAAAGCCCTGTATTTCAAAATGCTGGGTGCGTACGGAGGTGGGGTATTCGACAAAAGTTAGTACTCGTTATCATGTTTCAATACACTCCAAGTCATTTTCACGCCGGAGTTCCCCTTTAACTCCATAGACTCACCCTCTGAAATGGCGTCGTGTGCAACTTTTTGAAGTTCGGTTTTGATGTCATTAACCTTTCTGTATACCCATAAAACAAAGCCATAAGTCAAACCAAAAGGAAAGAACAACCACAGCCCTGGATAAGAAGAGTTTGCAGCCACTGAAAAAGAAAGGCCGCCGATCTATGGAAACAGCAATCCCACCCTGCATATCTCCATCATACAACATACAAAGACTTTGAACCTCACCCGGCAAATTAGAAAAGCAAGCAATGTTTGAATGGGAACCGCAAAAGAGCAATTGTTCATATACAATTCTCTGTACATAGAGTTGTCTAGTTTTCCCAGGGAAGGTTCTCCTTAAAAGTTCTACACTATTCAGGCACGACTTAATTGTGAGCACAAGGTTACTTAAATTCGCCCACGTTCTTTTTTTTTTTTTTTTTTCTCACTAACTGAGGCCATTCTCCCTGGACCCAACTGAAGGCTAAAACACACTTTCACATCATTCACAACACTGGAAGCCAACGTCAAAAAAGGACAATAAAAAACCAGTGTAAACTTTATACCTTTAAGTAAGAACTTAACAGTAAGTTAGTCCCAGCTTACTGCACCCAGAAAAAATACGACAGCACGAAGGCAGCAATTTAGAGTGCCCTCATCAAGGGCTAAAATCTGAACACAAGGTGCCATTACAAACGAGATACACCGGTTAGGTTAGTTATCGATGGTCCTGCTGACCATTACTGATTTTAGAGAATCAAATTTGCTTCTTCCTTCGAACTAGTAAGTCAATAAGTATCCTCTGCACACTATACAGATTTGAGATTTCCAATTCAGATTATATCACAGTGCTCTGAATTGCACAAGAGTAAAATTGCATTTTTGGTGATTTGCTTCTTAAACTGCAGGCCGACAAGACAAGGTCCATTCCTGGGTGATAATTTTTGACAAAAGTCAGAACCCTGTAATCCAAAACTTGTGCAGACAAAACATAAGTGAGCTTTGAGAGAGCTTCTCATTTGAGAAAGGCAGCAGCTAACATATCATCGTGATATTGTCATGACATCGTAGCATGACTTGCAGCAGATTGCCTGCATGAAATTTGGTTTCACTGGCAACAGCAAAAACCAAACCATACAGCAGATATGGTGCAGCTATTCTAATGTGAAGACTTCATACTAAACCAGCAATTCCAGAGGTAATTCTGGACACAATTTGGTCACAAAAAGACAAGATATCCTGTGCAAAAAAGAAAGAAAAAAAACAACATCCATAGATAGTGCACCCTACTGGGACGCAGGTCTAGACAATCATCAATTGCTCCCAATTGCATTCCAAGTCTGTCACCCCTTTTTCAAATCAATTCCTAGAACTAGTACTAAAAAACTAAAAACAAAAAAAACAGAACATAACTCCAGCACATCCATTTGCAACGTTACGACACCAGCACAACACCCCCACAGAGACACAAGAGACAGGGTTTGGGAGAGGTAGGTGTGCAAATAAGCCAGCATGTAAAAAAAATGAACAATAATATATAATACGACATAAAATTAATATCATCTTTGCATATATACAGTACAGGTGGACATACAGATGCAGTAAAATGATAGATAAAAATATATAGATATATAGAAAGGAATTTAGATCGATAAATAGATAAATACACTTTGCTCGCACCTCTTGATTGTAAATTGCGAAAGAGGATTTGATTTCCTTAGTGAAATAGCAGGAATAAGGGGGATATAAGAAAGTTATGGCAGACAAACTGATCCTGATCCCAGCTGTCAAAATCCATAAATGGTGACTCTGGACCCAAAACCGCTTCCTTCACATACAGAAATTGCGAGGTTCTTTTTGGGGCGAGCGGATATATGGAATGTTTGAGGCAGGGAAGAGGTTTCCAGAACAAAACGAGCATGACTCAGTTTCTATTGAATCACATTCACTCAGTGTTCCCCAATATCAGGGGGAATTCTGATCTGAGCTAAACGATTAGCAATGGCTAGCAGTGTTAAACAATCCAAACAATTTCTAATAAAATGGCATTTCCAAGTTTAAATATATATAGATTTTTTTTCCAAAGGCCTCACAAACAAGTTTAAGGAACAACAGTAGAGTTTACTGTTTCAATGGCTAATTGTTATTTCTTTGATCAAGAGCACTTCCAAGAGCTTGGATCCAAGACTGCCATAGTCTGGCACAAAGCAAGAGTGTGACATCGTGGATGACATCACAACGGCTGAATTCCTGTGGGTAATGTTTATTTTATTTTATTTCATTTTTTGTATTAGGCATCTCCAATCCCACCCAATTCCGGAATGCCCAATTAGCAAACTATGTACACAAGCTTGCTTGTATGTGACCCCTTTTGTTGCCATCTCGGGAGAGCAAGACAGTTTGCTGCTCTCCTCCGAAGCACGCGCCTGTCAGCGGCTGCTTGCTTTTACACTGAGAACTTAAAAGTTTGCAAGCTCAGAACAAGGGCGGAGGATGCCAGAACATGTGCAAGCTAAGAATTTTATTGACGAGCACCCGGCTGGCCAACAGGAGGCGCTTGAGCAACAAACAATGCTATAATCCTATAATCCCAAATCGGCAGTCCCCCCCAATTTATTTCCCTGCAGCGCAAAGCCAAATTTTCTGCTGCACTGAAAAGGCTATCGGCCACTGCCGGCACTGGGGGGACCGGAGATCGAACCTGGGCTGCAGTGCTTTCAGCTGCGATGCAAAGCTGCGCCTTTACTGAGTGAGCTACCCCGGTAGCCCCTCGGGGCTATGTTATAAATGCAATATTTGAAATTCATTAAGTCCAATGACTTATACTGACAGCAATTCATTGACAGAATTTAACCTCACTGAAAATATTCAGTTTAGGCAAGTTAAATTATATGCACTGTCCGTGTTTAACTGTACTTAAAATGACCATTTGAACTGACAGGTTTGTGTTCAATTCAGTTTGTTAATTTAAGTTAATCGGCAGAGTTTAACCGTTTACCCTGACTGTGTTTCTTCGTTTGAGTCAAACCATTTTACAGTGACAGTATTGTACTTGAGTTAAAGCATTGACACCAAGAGTGTCAAGTTAAATTGCATTTAAATGTTTACACTGGCAAGAGTATAGTTAAACAGTTTACAAAATTACACGGAAAGTGGAAATGAGTTCAAGCATTAACACAATGAGTGTCAGGTTATGTGGAGTTTAGGCATTGACACTGTGAGTGTTAAGTTAGACTGAGTTCAGGCATTGGTCCTCAGAATCTGAGTACACAGCAGTCTCTCAGGACAGCCAGGACACGCCCCGTGTTCAACAACTAAAATGTTAAGCAATTAAGCATCTCATTTGAAAGTGGCCAATCAGAGGACGAGATTAAGGGTTGCCAGAGAATATGACTGGAATCCAGACTCAACCCAGGCAGTTTCACAAATGAAACAAACAAACAAAAAAAAACATATCAAAAAGACATTATACTGCACCCACCGCAAAAAAAGAGCAAAATGTACAACATTCAGAGAAAACACCGTAGCACAGGCCTACGCCGGTCCTTGCTTCTCCATATCCAATCACGCGCACGATACACCCTCCAGGGGGCGCTAGTCCTTCCGTTTTGGCAGGAAGCTGAGCAGGAACTCACCAACACCCAGGAAGTAGACCACTTGGGCGATGCCAAACAGAGGCGCAATGACCAGGGCTCGGCAGTACGCCCCCTTCAGGAAGGCAGAGGGTCCTTCATTTTGAAGGATTTTTCTGTGTGTGTGTGTGGGGGGGGGGAGAGAGCGCCAAGGTAACAGGGTTGTGGTTACAACCGTACATGCTGAACAGATTTACTGCCATTTTGATATACTACTGTATTTGCTAGCCGTTATACACGGTGATTGCCTGTTTTCATTTCAGCACAAACTTGCCGCTCCTGAACTTATATCGTGCCTAATTACCTGAGTGAGAGAGTATATATGTGACTGAGCGAGACTGTGTGTGAGAGTGCGTGACTGAGTGAGAGAGTGTGTGTGTTTGTATGTCTGTCTGTCTGAGAGAGAATGAGAACTTGTTTCCGTGTATATATATGCGTGACTGAGTGAGAGTGGGTGTGTTTGTGTATATGTGAATACGTAAGTGTGTATGTGTGTGTATGTCTATGTTTCACTGAGTGAGGAGGTGTGTGAGTCTGTACATACCTGTCACTGAGTGAGAATGAGAGCTTAAGTGTGTGTGCCCTGGCGCATGTGTATGTATATGCAAGACTGAGCGAGAGTGAGTGTGTGTGTGCGTGCGCGCGTGTGTGTGTGTGCGTGTGTGTATGCGCACGTGTGCCTGAGTGAGAGTGTGTGCATGTATGTGTGTGACAGAGAGAGCCAGTGAGTGTTTATATACGTCTGACTGAGTGAGAGTGCATGTGTTTGTGAGGAGTTGTTACCTGATGCAGTCCATCACTCCTGAGTAGGTATCCTCTTGGCTTCCCCTGGTCAGAGACTGTAGTCTGGTCTTTATCACTGAAAACAAAACCAGGCACATTCACATTAAATACACACAAGCATAAAGCCGCACGGATTAGCACCCAGCATATGCAGTGGCGCCGTCAAACTACATCAAGCAGTGTAGATTAGCATGTGTCACACAGATCCATCTGGATTAAGAACACATAAACCCATAGATTAACATCACAGCCACACCGACTGACAGCAAGTGATTCTCGGAAGACACGAACATGGTGACACACGCTACTGTCCGAGCAGCACTTCACTTGTTCTCTCTTACGCTTTCTCTCTCTTTCTCTCATGCCGGCTAACTCTCCACTCTGATGATTTATATCAGGGGTAAGAGACTCTGCTCCTGGGGAGCCATAGCCCGGCATGTTTAACACGTCTCTCTGCTCGAACGCTCCAGATTCAAATGAATGCCTCCTCATCAAGCCCTATCCATCAAGCTGCATTCATTTAAATCAGAGAGGCCTTATCCACACTAATAAGGATATTTCTCTATACGGATATCTTCCCCATCCACTTTCTGAATAACAAACCAATTCAGTGCTTGTGCACATTCATTTTGGTATCTGGAGTGCCCATCAACCCATGAACTGTGAAATAAGACAACCCAGACATTTTTTTGTGGGCTGCCTTTAAAAAATAAATAAATAAATAAATAAATAAATAAAAACATGGCATTCAGCAAGCCGTTCAAATTTGCCTCCCCTTCCTGTGTCAAATGCAGGCTCATGAGAATTGTTCTGCCCCTCATCTGAATATCTCCACCCACAGCTTTTTATATAGTGGCGACATCCCAGCTTCAATCAGCAAAAACCTAGTGTGCTATCCACTTCCTGTCTGACTGCTTTACACCACTAATCTGGGCAGTACAATGCAGGACAGGCAATAAATTGCATATTAAGGGGACCCATTATGCTTTTGCAAGATACACAGAAGTGGTGGCCTCAATTTTTTGGCCTCAAATCTGTAGCTAGCTAACTAGGTAAGTGTTCCCAATTTCAATTTATATCTAAACTGAATTCCAAGTGTTACTAACAAGCAAATTAAATGACTGTGAATTTAATAACCATCACTAGTTTAGCCAGAGGCAATGTTGGAGACACATCGAGAGGAACAGCTCGAACAGGTGACTGCTGTTAATGGAAGTCAGTACGTTTTTATGGAGAAGTGCAGCTATTCAAAATAAATGGAATGTCAGCTAACGATTGCTACTATACAGACGCTTATTACGGATCATTCTTGATGGATTGAATTCCAAGTGCAGCTAAACTTTCATGATGACTGCATGTAGGATTTCTTTGAGAATGTTCAACCATCCTTACAGAGCCTACATTTGTTACATTTCCATACTTATTGAATAACTAGATTAATAGCTAACTAGATAGCTAGCTACTCATTCAGTCATCTTTTTCTTGGCAGTAGCCATAGTTGCTGTCCATTGTCACCGTGCTCTATTCGCAGGCCAATCTGAACAGAGCTCATGTCATAGAGGGGTCACCCATTCAGAACAGCCTTTTTTTCAAAGGGTTAGGAATGACAGAAATCACATTGCCCAAAAATCTTGGAATTTTTTTTTGAGGGAAAAGTTCATAAACTTCCCTTTTGGATATCAAAGAATATTATAACATGGAAAAAAAAAAAACGATAATTGGACCACCTAATTGAAAAAAAATCTACAAGACTTTGTTCCACAAAAGAAAAAAAAGAACGCAAAAACTAGTACAAATGCTCATATAAAGGATGCCAGGCCAGTAAGGTGTGATACAGTCTACATAACAATGCGTATATCACCACAGAAGAATACTACAGAGAGCAACAGTGGGCATGAGCAAATTGAGCTGTGATGTCATCGTTTCCCAAAATGCTCGTTTTACTTGTACACACGTACACACAGTAACCAGGGGTTTAAAAAATCTTCACTTTACAAAAAGTTTTTGAAAATTTCCGTTTTAGTCACTTAAAATGCCGTTTGTGTGTGGATGAGAGGCAAATAGATAAAGTTTTGATTTCAGAACACCGATGAACGTGTGGACAGGGCCTAAAATAAGCAAGGTTATGACTCTGCAGGAAAAGGGCTCCCTACCCCTAACCCTGTTTTACACAAATCGTGCTTCATGTGATCAGTGCTGTGTAGCTGTTTCAATGACCATCTTCATACACTTATTGAATGCAGCTTTGTATAAAAGAATGTGCCATGGAAATGTCATGCACGGTAATTTCCAGAGCTGGCACTACCACAGAGAGCAGATGCGGCCAGCACAATGATCACAGACTGGAAGACGCCCATCATTCCTCAAATAAAATCCAGCTGCATGCAACTGAGACCTGATCCATGGTTAATCAAAGAGCGTCTTCCCAGAAAACTGGGAGCTCCCACTTCAGTCCAATGCCCCACACATTTACAGAGATGGAGCACTGGATGGAAAATGCCGTTTCTCAAAGCGTGGGCTGCATTTTTGGGTTGCTATGTCATTGCAGGCTGTTCCATTGTGAAGGCGTTGTTGAATTCAGCTGAGAAATGCAGCCTTCATCTTGCCTGATATCAGATGGAACTGTCAACTCGTTTATAATCCGTTTCCATGCTGACTGATATCAGGCGAGATGAAGTCTGCATTTCTCGGCTGTATGCGAAAGCGCTTCCACAACGGAACAGCCAACGATAAAATAGCAGCCTAGAAATTCAGCCTATGTTTTCAGAAATGGTCCATGTGTAAACCAGGGCTTATTCAGCCCTGCCCACCCAGTCGCCCAGCAACCACAGACCCTCGAGTCCTTTTCCCCACCCGACTCCTGTGTCAAACAGTTGTGCCCTCAGGGCTTAAATTATCTCTCCGTGGTCTTCTCTGTGACCCATCTGAGTTTGTACACCGATGGAGAATGCAGGCAGCTATAGGTGTAAATCGTCCGTAAAACTGATCTGTTGCAATTGCTTCTATAATTTTTTAGTGGAACGTCTGAGACTACTAAACCCAGCAAAATAGAGCTGACCATAGCTCTTGGTTGCCTCTCAGATAATATTTCATGCCAAACAACTTTACAACACGCACACATTCTGGGAAGCCAGGTTGATTAATGACACATAATGCACATGCACGTCGGCCTACAAACAATGCAAATAAAGACACTAAGGACAGCACACAATTCATTTTTAGGAGGTCATGTGGCACAGTCTACAGGGCAGACAACTTTCAACCAATAAATCCCCCTATACCCTGATGAAAAATTACCACAAAATACTACAATAAAAATACTATAGTTTTCTACAGTAACTATGGTATTTTCGCAGAATTACTATAAATATACTACAGTAACTCTGTAGTTTACTATAGTGATGCTAAAGTAAATCACAGAAGTCAAACTCTACTATAGTAAACTATAGCAATGATATTCAATTACTATAGTATATTTGCAATAAACTATAGTTTACTGTAATAAAGTGTAGTTTACTATAGTTTACATCAATTTTACTGTAGTAAACTATACTTAACTATAGTAAATTTTTATAAGGGTTCAGTCAGTGGTTTCCCCCCCTACACAGCCAGTGGTTCGATCCCCCACTATGACAAACACTGTGTACATCTTTATCAGTGACCCCCACTCTCTGAATGAAGTGAAAATTTTAAAAAACATCAGGAAAGTGGGCCGTCTGCCTACTGACACGACATTCTCAGAATTCAGGAGTGAATGCCCTTGAAGGGACTGGGAATAATTTTACAGTAATTGCGCTCTGTTGGGTTATTTCAGGCCCCTGGAGAAAATGTGTGTTATATGTAATGTGACAGTGTGTTTGTGGGTGTTCTATATCCTCTGATTGTGTGTGAATGTGTAATATATACTGCGAGTGTGAGTGCGTGTAGGCATGTGTGTTATGCATGTTGTGAGACAGTTATATATCCTGCGAGCGTGTGCGTTATATATCCGGTGCGAGTGTGTGTCGTATATCCTGTTACAGTGTGAGGGTATGTTATATATCCTGTGAGACCGTGAGGGAGCGTTATATAATCATGCAAGAGAGAGAGTGTGATATATATTCTCCGAGTGTGTGTGTTGTGTGTTGTATATACTGTGTATGCCTGCGTGTATGTTATATATATCCAGTCAGAGTGTGAGGGTGTGTTATATATCCTGTGAGAGTGTATGCATGTGTGCGCGCGTGCGCATTATATATCTTGTGGGTGTGAACGTGTATTATATATTCTGTGAGAGTGTGTGTTACATCCTGTGAGTGTATGTGTTATATATCCTGTGAGTGTGTGTGTTATATAACATGTGACAATTTGAGGGTGTGTTCTAAATCCTGTGAGAGTGTGTGTAAGTGTATGCTGTATATAGTGTGAGTGTGTGTCTGTTTGAGTGTGTGTTATACACATCCAGTAAGAGTGTGAGGGTGTGTTATATAGGAGTGTTATATATCCTGTGAGAGTATTTGTGTAAGCGCATTATATACCCTGCGGGTGAATGTTAAACATTCTGTGAATGTGTGTGTCATACATCCTGTGGGTGTGAGAGTGTGTGTGTGTGTGTGTGTTACATATCTTGTGAAAGTGTGTGTGTGTGTGTGTGTGTGTGCGCGTTAAATATATCCCATGGGAGTGTGTGTGTCTCATACATCCTGTGAAAGCATATGTGTGTGTGTGTGTGTGTGTGTGTGTGTGTGTTATATATATCCTGTGAGAGTGTGTGTGTGTTATGTATCCTGTGAAAGCATGTGTGTGTGTGTGTGTGTGTGTGTGTGTTATATATATATATATATCCCGTGAAAGTGTGTGTGTGCGTTATGTATCCTGTGACAGTGTATGTGTCATTCTCACCATCCACAGGGTTGACAGCCACAGCAGCAGTGCTGCCGGCGATGCAGCCCGAAGCAAACGACACGTAGAAGGGGGAGGTATCCTCCGACTCCCGCCGGCCGAGGTTATTCAAGTTGGCAAAGAGAGGGAAGTAGATTATAGAGAAGGGAACATCCCTGTAGGGGTGGGGAGATGAGAGAGGGAGAAATAATGAAATAAAGAGAGCAAGGAAGAAAGAGACAGAGAGAGAGAAAAGGGGAGGAAAGAAAGAGTAATCATAATGTTACTGACACAGGTGTGTGCTTCTCCATCTCACAAGTGATGTCTTTCATGGTCAGTTATGTCTGATGACTGCACCTGTACCCCAGGGGTTCAGTACCTGAGCAGTGTGGCCCCCAGGCCCTTGTAGAGGCCTGCGATTCCTTTACTCCTCAGCAGCTCCCGGGTCAGCTGCATGGCTGTGGGGGACTTCATCTCCACAGGGGCCCCGGGGCCCGTGCTTACCGCCTGTGGCATCAGCTTCCTCTGGGCCGCTGGGGGGGCGAAATCACGCAGGTAACATTGTTAAATTCAGACAACAACAATCATCTAATCATTATCACCAATTTACACACATCAAAACACCATCAAGATACACACGCAACAATGCCAAGATACACAGATGTCAAAACAAAACGAAGACAGCGATTCAATACATCAAGATATGCAGACACCAAAACATCACAAAAATAGAGATTCAATTATATTAACAACAAGCTTAGACACCGAAACCTCACAAAGATCGAGACAACATTACCAAGATATACAGACACCAGAACATCCCTACAGGGTTTCCTTGAAGGTTAATATAAAGAGCAATATAAACTGTGCTGAGCCCAGATTTGCACACTCCACTCTCGCCCCCCCAAGCCCCCTCACCAAGTCGTCCAGCATCCTGAAGCTGGATTTTCAGCATCTCCATAGGAGTGGTGACGATCACCTGCAGTAAGAAGAGCAGACTGAAGATCAGGGTGTGTGTAGAACAGGGCGTGGGCAGGTCTTCCAGGGCTGCCACATTTGCCCTTCATGAAAACAGGACAACACACCCAGCAGGAATGCAATTGTAAAATGAGGTTGGGATGCCCTCTTAAAAACCTTTAGCGCAGTTCAGCCAGCTGGGAACTGGATCAGGCAGACTGTAGCCTAGTCGTAAGGTGTTCAACTGGGAGTCTTAAGGGTGGTTGTTCAAGCCCACAATTAGACCAAAACAGCTGTTGGGCCCTTGAGCAAGGCCCTTAACCCCACAATGCACCACTCTAATTCACATACAAACTACTGCTAAACTTACTCCATGAGTTAGTCTTACTCTTCAATCACATGTAATTACAAAGGAAGTACTTCGCATATACGATGCAGAAAGAGTGAGTTTACACGGATCCTCAAATGGATGCAGTGGGGACAAAAACAAGACGAAGGACCACTGGTAATGCAGAAAAACAGAGATCATCACACACAAGCCAGATGAATGCCTTCTGTGTTTGTTCCATTTGCCTTTCAAACAACTACAGACAATTCTGGTCAGTAGCCACATTGTGCAGCTCATGGTTGGCAACTCTAAGATTAGAAAGCTTCCAGTAAACAAAAACAGAACTGAAACTGGCTCAAATTTGGTCACACACAGCCTATTATTGGATAAAAGAGGGAAACATTGGAACTGATAATATAAAACAATCCACTGGCTTCACAAAGAAAATTATAAGGATTAAAACCTATTTTGTTTTTGTTTTATGTTCTGGAACAGAACATTTGGAAAGAATTTGCTATTATTAGTATCATCATTATTATTATTATTAATTATTATTATTAATAATTATCCGTGTCCAGGAAAGCAGATTCCAACTATAGATTCACCATAACTAATTTTTAAAATAATGCAGCCAATTCATGAAAATTGGATGTCTTCATTCAATGTATCATCACTGTTGTGACATGGTTTAAGAGGGTAAATAATCTATCGGAACAAGAAAAGCCACAAATTAGGAAAACTAAACTGCTTGTTAAAATTCTGGAATAGCAATTTACTTGCAATGAAAACCAGCGAGCACCATGGGCCCCCAAGACTACATTTGAGAACCACTACCTTAGAAGACATGAATCAATGCATACGGCACTCAGGGTGCAATACACAAATCCTGCCACTAGGTGGCAGCAGAAGAGTCATTCACTTGCAAAATGGAAAAAAAAAAAATGTGGCCATGTACAGTATGAACTGAAAAACAAAGCAGTCAGAAGGGATTACCATTCTGGCAAGAAATATGAAAAATAAATCCATATAATGTGTAGTTTTAAAGTCATGATGTTGCCTGGCTTCGATCAGAAGTATACTCAGTAAGTAACAGTTCATGAATTACATACCAGGGAAGGGAAAATTTCATGTTGAATTTTTTTAAATCATTATAATTAATTTTCTGACCATCCTAAATGCAAATAAATATGAGTTTCAATCACTGAGTCTTTTGTTTTGCAGCGAAAATAATTATTAATTATTATTTTTGTTGCACATTCCAGTGGGTGCCAGGTCAGAACAGCTGTATCAGTAACAAATTAAACATTTGATGGACTTGAATTGTTTTTTTAAATAGATTCAGATCTAGCAGCATTAATTTCATGTTATTTGCTGAGAAAATCTATGTCTAATCTATCCCTTGTAAAAACCAACAAACAACTTCAAACCACTGCAAACATCCCAAGAAAAAAAGGCTTGTTAGAACAGTCTTTCTAAGGATTGCAGAGGGGCAGATAGGGGCAGATAAGACACCAAAGACACCACAGACCCAAATAACAACCCCTGAGACTTGAGCGATAAACTGAAAAGCACAAAACCTACATCCTTCTGCGGTCACAAGCTGAGGTCAAGAGATTCCCCTCCAGTCACACAGAGGTGAGCTCATTTTCCTTGTTTGTGATTTGAGAAGTGTTTACTTTATTATCACATTTTTTCAAGAAAAAACAACACTGCAGATCACTTTAAACCTTTACATTTCCCCTATTTTAAGACAGCCGATTTATTTATGTTCATTAATATTTATTGTGTATTTATTTAATGCTTCCTGCTGTGACCTGTGATGGGGGTGGAGTGGAGAAGTATGTGCTTTATCAGACATGAATCAGAGGAGCGCTTCGCATGCATCTTGGCTGATGCACTCGCCATTGCCCGATCAACCAGCAGGAGTAAAAAAAAAATGCTGCCATACTACATTAAAAAGTTATTTTGCTGACACTTTTTTATCGACTGTGACTTACAGCTGATTAGACAAAGCTGGGGCCAACCTAAGCAGGGTAATGAGTGGTTGAGGGCCTTGCCAAGGGGCCAAACAGCTGCGCTGATCTTATTCTGGCTACACAGGGGCTTGAACCCACTACCCTTCTGAGTACCAGTAGAACACTTTTGTTAACGGCCACAGCCTGCTAAACCTCCACAGACGGGGATTCAAGTGCAGGCTGCCTAATCTGAATGCAGCATCTGGGCTAGAGGAGTCACTGAAATTTAAGCCGCATCTGGCGGTCCAGGCCTGGGCTGTTGGAGGTATGGAGTGAGCCCATTGGGTTCAGTTGGGAGGGGCACTGCTGTAGAGGCTCCGCCCCATTCTCACCTGACACGTGCCCGCTCCACAGCCTGCCAACATCTCCCTCAGCAAGGTCAGCTTCTGCCTGAGGAATCAGGGAGAGAGAGAGAGAGAGAGAGAGAGAGAGAGAGAGAGAGAGAGACAGAGAAAGAGGGAGAGAGATAGGGTTTTACAATGGAGATAAAGAGACAGAGAGAGAAAGAGAAAGAGAGAGAGGACAACTTCTGCCTGAGTGAGAGAGACATAGCGCTTTATAGCAGAGAAAGAGAGAGAGAGGGGGGACAAGGGCAGCTTCTGACAGAGCAATCAAGAGACAGTTCAGAAGCAGACAGAGAGGATACCCAATGATGAATTATTAACGGTTGTTTTATTAACTCCTTTGCACAGAATACAAATAATGCCAATTTTTCCTATTATGCATGAGCCTATTTAGGCTTTATAACTCAGTATTTGTGTCACAGAGATGGGAAAATTATTCCAGTGCAGCAAGACATTTGAAAATTCAATTCCAGAATTATTTAGGAATTAAATTTTGGAATTTACGGACGCTGGCATCCATATCTGTGCAAAGGGGTTGAATGATATCATTTAATACGTAATTTTTATTTTCTCTATTGCAAGTCTTGCCTGTACATTTATCTGTGCTTTGCCCATACAATGTTCCTCTACATACTGCAATGATGCACCCATTTGAACTTATGCTAGAAAAAGAGGGAGATGGGAAAGGAGGAGAAACAGATGGAGAGAGATAGAGACAAAAAACAAAGGGAAAGGAACAGATGACAAGAAGGACTCAGCAGAGAAGAGTGACAGAGAGAGAGAGACATCACTGGGGCATCAGGATTGAGATGCACTAAACAGCAAAAACTCTTTTTCCCCATAAAGGTGTATGATCACAAATACAAGATCTGAATGTCCTTAACGAAACTCATGCACGTCTCAATCAGTGTCATTAGTTCTAAAATGCAAGACTTTAAAAAAAAATAATAATAAAAAAATCGTCTCCACAAAGGGTTAAATTATTCAGCCTAGTACTGCAGCTACATTCCTGACAGATGGAACAGAGGTCTTACATGCCCAATATGAACATCAGACTAATGACTATCCTAAGCAACTGTCAAATCAGTTTTCTCATTTTCTCAAAAATTACCTCACTGTGTAGACAGTTCTCATACTTCCCAAAGAGTAGGGGCTACAACAGAACCTGGCTCTGTTACATGAGTACTGTCTGTCTGACCTGGACCCTGGCCGCTAAATACAAAAAAACAAATATAATTAACTTCCCAAAAAACTTCTCCTGAAACATAAAAGGCTGTGTTTTTAACTGCAAGACTAATGAGGAGCTGACAGATGCACACTCTGCTACTGTATACAGAATTATAAAAATAGGACCAAGGGTCCTGTAGCTTACCGGCAAGCAGTCTGTGATGATACAAGTTGAAAATTTCATGTGAAGTTTGACATTCTAATCAATGAAAATCAATGTCAAGGTCACTAAATAAAAGTTTGCATACATTTATAAGGCCTCCTGTAACACAAACACAATCCAAAGCTCTGAAACAGTTTTGGTGATACAAGTAATTGAAAATTCATTATGTCAATTGTGAACTTTAAAGGTCACAGAAGGTCAAGTTAAGGTCAGCATATGGACTTCTTATAAGACTTTCTAAATGTCACTATACAAATCTTGACTCAGTCTGTGACCATTTTGGTGATACAAGTCATTGTAATTTCACTGTTGAGTTTGACCCTCAAAGGTCACTGACAGTCAAGTTGAATGTCACCAAATGAAAGTTCATATGTGACTTCCTAGATGTCAGTAACAAAACCTAGGCTCCATCTATGACCATTTTAGTGATACAAGTCATTGAATTTTCATTAGGTCACATTTGACCTTTGAAGGCCAATACGAACGTCACCAGATGAAAGTTCGTATGACTTCCTATATGTCTGCAATACAAACCTAGGCTCCATCTGTGACCGTTTTGGCAATATGAGTCATTGTACTTGTATTTTGTCAAGTTTGACCCTCAAAAGGTCACCAACATTCAAATTGAATGTCACCAAATGAAAGTTCATATGTGACTTCCTAGATGTCAGTAACACAAACCTAGGCTCCATTTGTGAGCTTTTTAGTGACAGAAAAAATTAAATTTTCACCAGGTCAAGTTTGACCTTCAAAGATCAATATGAAGGTCACCAAAGGAAAGTTCATATATGACTTCCTATACGTCTCCAATACACTATCTGTAACAATTTTGCTGATATAAGTCATTGAAATTTCACTGTGTAGTTTAGCCGTTGTTGGTCACTGAAGGTCAAGTTCAAGGTCACCCAAAGAAACTTCATACATGACTTTCTATACACCCACAATACAAACCTTACCTCTATCTGTAATAGTTTCGGTGATAGAAGTCATTGAAATTTTACTATGAGAAGTTTGACCTTCAAAGGTCACCAAAGGTCAAGTTCAAGGCCACCAAATGAAAGTTCATATATGACTTCCTATAAGTGTTCAATACACATATGTTCCCAATCTTTTATATCTTCAAGCCTAGAAGCCTTTGAAAATTGAAACATTTTGCTTGACCTCAAGTTTGACCTTTCAAGGTCATCTGAGGCCAAGACAGCTAATATATAGGTCATATATAACTTCCTATATGTCAGTAATACAAACTTTATCTCTAATCTCCACAGGTGATTTTGCCCATTCTCCATCACACCCAATGTTAAAGTACAGCTCCCCCACTAGACCCACTTCCATTGATTCAATCAAAATGGCACTCGCACTGTACATAAAGTGTATCGAGGTGAGTTGATTGCTAGATTTAGAAAAAAAGCTATCAGACAGTTTTTGAGAAGTAATTTTTTGAAATTTCAAGCCATATCTTTTAACATTGTTAATATTTTCCCTTTCTCAAGTTTGACCTTTCAAAGTCATCTGTGGTCAAATTTAATATTGCCAAAATATAGGTCATATATGACCTCCTACGTTGATAATACAAACTTAATCTCCATCTGCAACCATTTCGCCTCCACAGGCCATCTTGCATATTCATAAAGTACAGCGCCCCCGTCGGCTGAGGGGTAAAAATGTTCCGGACGACAGACGACGGACGCCGAACGCCGGACACCACACCACGACAATAGCTTATCGGCTCATAGGGCCGGTAAGCTAATAAATCATTTTAAAAATGTGAAACCCCTTCAATACAAAGTATGGACTGACCAAAACAGATAATCAGTCTTGCTGGGGAAGGGAACCACAGTTTGCAGAAAGCAGGGCAGCAGACCACAGCAAGACAATGAACAGGCAACTGCAATATCACTTCATCCATGGAGCAGTCTGAGCTGAAGCCATGCTGCAGTTTTTGTTGTGACGGTTTCATTACTTTTGAAATAAACCAGGCCCTAATGTTTATGTGACTGCAGTTCTATTCATGTCTATCTATTCATGGGGCACTGTATGAGGAGGTAGCATTCACACTTCTCTTATAAGCCCATTTTGGCAAGGCTTTTGTTCAGACATAAATCCTCAGGAAGACTGACCTTTTTTGTGGGGAATAAGAAGAGGTACAGTGCCATGGAAAAGTATTTGTACCCTTCCTGATTTCTTATTTTTTGCATATTTTTCACACTTAAATGTTTCAGATCATCAAACAAATTTTAATATAAGAGAAAGATAACCCGAGTAAATACAAAATGCAGTTTTAAAATGATGATTTCATTTATTAAGGCGAGAAGGCTATCCAAACCTACCTGGCCCTATGTGAAAAAGTAATGGCCCCCCCTTGTTAAATCATGAATTAACTGTGATTAACCACATTTTTTGAGTCCAGTTTCACTAGCCACACCCAGGCCGGATTACTGCCAGACCTGTTGAATCAAGAAATCACTTCAATAGAACCTGTCTGACAAAGCGAAGTAGGCTAAAAGATCTCAAAAAGCAACATTTCATGCTGCAAACTAAAGAAATTCAAGAACAGATGAACTTGGAACAGTGGTGAACCTTCCCAGGAGTGGCCGGCCTACCAAAATTACTCCAAGAGCGCATCAACTACTCATCAAGGAGGTCACAAAAAAACCCATAACAACATCTGAAGAACTGCAGGCCTCACTTGCCTCAGTTAAAGTCAGTGTTCATGATTCAACAAAAAGATAGAGACTGGGCAAAAAATGGCATCCATGGGAGAGTTCCAAGGCGAAAACCACTGCTGACTAAAAAGAACATGAAGGCTCATCTCACATTTGCCAAAATACATCTTGATGATCCCCAAGACTTTTGGGAAAATATTCTGTGGAATGACGAGACATAAGTTGAACTTTTTGGAAGGTGTGCGTCCCATTACATCAGGCGTAAAACTAACACAGCATTTCATAAAAAGAACATCATACCAAAAGTCAAACATGGTGGTGGTAGTGTGATGGTCTGGGTCTGCTTTGCTGCTTCAGGACCTGGACGACTTGTCATAATTGATGGAACTATGAATTCTGCTCTCTACCGGAAAATCCTGAAGGAGAATGTCCAACCCTCAGATTGTGATCTCTAGCTCAAGCGCACTTGGGTAATGCAGCAGGACAATGATCTGAAACACACCAGCAAGTCCACCTCTGAATGGCTTAAAAAAAACAAAATGAAGATTTTGGAGTAGCCTTGTCCAAGTCTGGGCTTAAATCCTATTGAGATGCAGTGGCATGACCTTAAACAGGCCGTTCATGCTCAAAAACCCTCAAATGTGGCTGAATTAAAATAATTATGCAAAGAAGAGTGGGCTAAAATTCTTCTACAGTGATGTGAAAGACTCATTGCCAGTTATTGCAAACGTTTGAATGCAGTTGTTGTCGCCGCGGGTGGCACAACTAATTATTAGGATTTAGGGGGCAATTACTTTTTCACATAGGGCCAGGTAGGTTTGGATAGCTTTTTTCCCTTAATAAATGAACTCATCATTTAAAAACTGCATTTTGTATTTACTCGGGTTGTCTTTGTCTAATATTAAAATTTGTTTGATGATTTGAAACATTTAAGCGTGAGAAATATGCAAAAAAAAGAAGAAATCAGGAAGGGGGCAAATACTTTTTCACGGCATTGTAATTGTATTGGGATTGGGGTTGTGGTCTAGCTTACAACCCATACGCATGCGCACAGAATCCACGCACTCTCACACACACATGCAAGCATGCGCACATGACGCAAGCATTCTGCTCTCCAACACGCGTCAATAATTCACAAGCTTAACCAGCTAGATCGGTCAATAATTCAACAGCAGGGCTATTAGTTGCCATGGAGATGCCAATGGACGCCAGAGGTACTCCACTTCACCAAGGCAGTCGCCTCAGCAGGGGCTGATGGGTAATCTGCTTCAAGGATAATGTGTGCGTGTAGTATATTGACAGCTGTAATGTGACGCGCGACTATATATAGCACAATGAGCCGCTATTCTCCCACACCAGATGCATTACGAGCAGTAAATAGGACCGCAGCTAACAGTCTCATAAGTGTTTGCCCATCAACACACCCAAGCCTGCACCATAAATGCCAATTCAGAGCTTTTCTTTAGAAAATATGATAAATTATACCATAGTACATTGAGAAAAGCCCCCTTGTTTTTTTCGCAGCCAGCAGTCTAATGACATAATGGGTAGCAATAAAGCAGGGAAAAAAAAATGTATCGAATGCAAGGTGACAGTAAGACATGCTACTGTTGTGAGACAGAGACGAAGACTTAATCCTTCTTACAACAGGCAGTGTGCCGATCAGACGTGGTTCATTCGTGAGCATGCAGTGTTGCTAGGTTACACGGGAAGGAAAAAGCCAGATCTGTGTTCCCATATGCAAATTCAAAAATTTACCAACAGATTTTCTAAAGCAAATAAAAACTGATTTAATAACTCAGTAAATTCTGATACTTCTCCCTCTCATATTTCCTGTCTAAAGTTGTACATAAGCAAACAATAGACCCCGGGGGGCCTCATCTATACACTAGAATAGAGCCCAAATAGATACCACGCTGTGGGGTCCAGCTTTACACTGGAAACTTGCCTTAACACTTTAAGCACTATAATAATCATAATGGCTGCTGATCGCAGCAATTGCTGCGAGGAAGTTTCCAGCCACAACTGCTAGTCGCGGCAAAAGATGTGTTGGGGGGTAGGTGTGTTTCACCGTACCAATCAGATTTTAGTATTGGCGCAGCCACTTTGGGAATTGGTTGCTAGGGGCCCCAGAGTATGCATTGTTACAATTTCTTTGAGCCACATAGTCATCCTATGAATGAATCATTACAATACTCTTGTTTTGTGGATTTTGACCACACATCGTTTCAAAATACCGGCGTTCGAGAACCACTCAAGTGATGCCAATGAGTTTAATGACGAAAACGCTGAATATCTAGATATGTTGTTTGCTGAAAGTGACAGCAAAAATGAAGCGGACTTTCTTGGCTTTGAGGAGCGAGAAATTCTGATCTGATCAATTCAGTGCTGAAGTGTTCCATGTGGAATGTATTTTGAAAAGTGTGTTGGCAGGCTATTTAAAAATGATAATAACTAGAATGGGTTTTTACTTGTAAAAATATATGTCTCCCCCCCGGCCCCCTTCCCTGCCTAACCCACCAGATGGACGGATAGACGGACAGACAGACAGACAAACAGGCACATGCCAAAACGCACCACTGCAGGATCTGAGTAGTAAGTATGCAAAGTTTCGTTAAGATCATGCAAACAGTTTTGGAGTTATGCTCCGGAAACGAAGTGGGAACGCCGATGTGAGCGCGAACAGAAACCAAGCCTAAAACAATATGTCTCCCCTCTCCCTCCGGGGGCATAATAATTATCATTTAGCACTTAAAGGGTTAACAGCTGCCATAATGTGGGGCCCATCTATAAACAAGAACAGTGTCTTAACAGATGTCTGACTGTGGGGTCTATCTATTCTGTAGAACAGTGCCTTATTAGATGCCAGATCAATTTCATTTTCATTTCTGCAGTAATATTTCAGACTGTTATTTTATGTCCTGCACCAGAGCTCCCATTTCAGAGATAATAAGGTCTGCTCTTTCCATCTCTGCAGTGTTCTCTGCTCGCTCCTCGATACACAAACTCAAACTGCATTCATCACAGTTATTTCTACTACATGTCAGTTGTCATCGCTTCAGGCTTTGTAATGTCACATAGATTAAGTTATCTTTTATGCAGGCTAATACATCAACATTAATTTTCTCTGCCTTCTCGTGACATTCTCTCGGACAGACCTCTAACTGTCCCCATCATTCTAAGAACGGGTCTCTCTAGTGTGAGCGGGGCTTGAACATAACGCATCCAGACAATCAGATACATCAATTTCCCAGAATGCCAAGCACCAGTGCCTGCTCGTAACTGCCAAACAATGACGCATGAAAAACGTCTGACCAATGGATTTGTGAAATTAATCCACCCTGACAGTTCAAACACCAGTCTCTCCATTAGACACCCAAAGCCAATGCACCAACGGAGGTGAATATCATCTCCTTGGGAACACTGGCGTGCTCCAACGTCTGGCTATTTTCTTTGTCTCTTTGTCTCTTCTACACAAAAAATGGCTTGAAACCGAATATCTCGGCTAGAAGATGCAGGTTCACATTACAGATATTTTAGTTCTGAGCGCCTGCAGGACATGGATATTGTCACAGCAGTGACGTCTGCAAAAAAGACATCATACGTGCTAACCGCTAGGTCACTGAAACTTGCTTTAAATCCACACTAGAGAAACTCACTCCCAGCTTCCAATGAAAATCACGACAAGTCGGCAGTATGAAGGGTACACAAGCTTTAGCATTGTGTTAAGGAGCATTCACATGACTAATTTTCTCCATGGTCATACACTGGCCATTTCCACATGCGGTAAAAAGCCCCAAGACTCTCCAACATCATCAGAGTTGAGTCAGTGGCCTGTTTTCAGTCTCCTTAAGACCCATGTCTTATTGAGTGGCCTTTCCCATGTATTATCTGTAAATCTGTTTTACCCAGGTTTATTCCTATCCATTTGCTTTCTCTCCATTCGTATATAAACAATTTTATTAGAAAACTTTGTTATTGTGGCATTTCTTTTACCATTTAATGATCTTGCGTTTTTATGGTGTTTTGTTTTACTACCATAAAGCACTTTGTGCCATATGCTCGGACGGTGTTACAGAAATTGAGTCATTATGTACGGTCTGAAATCCCTGCGATGGATTGGCTAACTGCTCAGGGTGCGTTACTGACTCTCGCCTGATGAATTCTGGGATGGGCTCCAGTGCAGCTACAGCCCTGATTGTGAATACGTGGGAGAGATAATGGATGGATAAATGGAACAGGAGGATCAGGAAGGGAGGGGTCGGTTCGAGTAAGAGTTATGAAGTCACCAAATATCAAATTTTCCATTTTTAAAAAAAATATGCATTATATTGTTTGTAAAATATCCAAAATCAAAAAGAAGACTTGTGTCTGCATTTGACCAGAGAATCATTCTGGCTGCGCATTTCTTCATTTGTGGTGGAATCTCAAGTTAATGACTTCTGGTTTAGTTTGGAGCGGTCTGTAGCGATGCACGTTTTCTAAGTTTAGCAAACAATCTGTTTAGTCATGAGACAGTTAAGTATTTGTTCTTCAACAGTAGACAAATGACTTTTCAAGCATGAAATCGAGGAGTTTCTCAAAACAAAGTCAAAAATGAGTTCACATAAGCTGTAAGTAAAGCAGCACATATAACTAATGCATGTTTAACTCAACCTGTTAGAACACTTCAGAATCTTTCCTGACTTCAGGTTTATAAAGCATTTATTATGAAGTTTAAGAGTTCCATAGCAAATGCCTGGCAAACCGTGAAGCATGTCACCCGTTTATACAAACTGTAAGTGCATTACTGGTCTACCAGTAGAGCTTAGAGCTGAGCTGACTGGCTGTGAAACTGATCTCGTGCTACTGTCCGCTACACCACTAACTGACACACAAACCGCAGATCTTTAGAAGGTGTTTGGCTCTGGCATGATGGACAGCTGAGCATTCAGGCCAAACATGAGACCGCAAGCTCGCACACGACTCCCTGAATCCCTGATAATCCCCTCCAAACTAAAACAAGTTAGCACTGCCATTCTTGGCACTGACACACTATTAGCACCGACGCAGGACTGTTGGTCAGTGAGAGCAGCTACGAAATCTTGGTCGGTGCAAGTGTATGAGTATTTCATTCAGTCAGTGGGGGGGTCAGCTGCTTAGTCATCAGCAAGAAAGGACTACAGTCAGTCGACCTCACAGAGCGTTCATGTGTATTAGTCAGTATGATAGTGCTACAGTGTGCATCAGTCAGTCAGTGTGACAGTGTTACAATATGTATCAGTCAGTGTGATAGGCCACAAGCTGAATCAGTCAGTGTACAATGTTGTACCAGTGTTCAAGTGTGTACCTGTAAAAGGGCAGTTTAAACTTCACAATGAGACCATGCACCGTTCTGAAACCTGCCAGTTTCCATCAATATAACTACACAAGACAATTAGTCGTTTCCATAGCAATGACTCAGTTGAAAACTTTTCATGTCTCAAACTGCCAGCTTTTCATTTCATAGGTAGTTGAATAATTTTAAGCGTCTTAAAATAGGAATAAGCATTGATTGCATAAATTTTAAGGCTTGTGTACAGACAGCCATTTTTCAAAGAAACTGATTGGCTGATCCTCTCTTTCCCCTGTCTGTTTTGTTCAGCTGACAGGTTTTAGGCAACTCGAGCATCTGACTTTTCCATGAGCTGACTGGCTGTTGAAACAGGTGACATGCCTTACGTTCTAAAACCAGCTACTGGCAAAATAAAACGCTGAGTCTCATGCAGCGCCGTCAGTCGAGTTGAGATGAGCGGAGACTGCCAATTTACACCGCTGCAAATTTTCCCTGCAATGTTCTAAAATGATTTGTCACATGTTGTGAATGTTTGACGCAAACTTGCCTTTACTATAGCAGGCCTCTAGACGCTTCAGTGAGTCAGTCGAGCAGTGTGCATGTCAGTCCGTCAATGTGACAGAGCACTCAAGTACATCAGTCAGTCAGAATCTCTAGAGTATATCAGTCAGGCAGAGTGGCGGTGTTCTCACATGTATCAGTCAGTCAGTCAGAATAACCCCAACATTCTGGGATTGTCTACATTTAGAATCATAGCTATGAGGATAAACGTAAATTAAAATCATTAAGAAACAAGTGGATGGTGCAGTCCACACCAAACCTATAACATCATCGCGAACTAAGTCATTTTTGATCACTTTCAGAGTGATTTCTTGCACAATAAAAGCTGACAGCCATTAAAAATGAACCTGAAAATTTCAGAAAGGCGCAAATTAAGAAAATTTCCGCTAGTGTTGTGTGAATCGTGAAAATGTTAACGTTTATAGTTATAGATTTTGGTGTGACAGGCCCTGTGGTCAGTCAGAGAGACTATAATCCACCAAATATCAGTCAGTCAGTGTGACCAGGCTCCACTACACATCAGTCAGTCAGTGTGCCCAGGCTCTAATGTGCATCAAACAGTGTGACCAGGTTTCACAGTGCATCAGTCAGACAGTGCAACCGCGCTGTGGCGTATCTTACCCGTCCTTGGATAGGTGAAATCGAAAGAAGTCATTAGCAGCCAGTTTGATGGCTTTTTCGGGAGTGACGAGGGTCAGGTTCACAGCTGCTCCTGAGGGACAAAGATAATTTGTGTTTGTGAAATCACTGGAGTTTCTCTGGCAACACCATTTCATATGATAGGCCAGTGTCACACCATTTCACATTCAGAAAGAAAAGCAAGGGAGAGTGAGAGAAAGAGATAGAGAAAGAGGATAAAGGATGGAGATCGACATACAAGGTGAGAGAGCTAAAGGAGAGAAGGATTTTTAAGAAATGTGAAGACAAGGGAAGGAGAATGAGATGAAGAGGTAGAAAGACAGAGGAGCGAAGGACAGGAAGGAGAAAATAAACAGTCAGGAAAAGAGAGAAAGAAAATCCCTGAGAAAGGAGGAGAGAACGAAAAACTCATCGCTGAAGAAACAGCATTATCATTAATGCCTCCCCAAGATGCTAGCAGAACTTTAGATAGTATTTACAGCAGTTTTTCACTTTAACACAGACAACGCCATACAAGCCAGCCTTTCCCTTACCTCTGTACATCCCAAAGTACCCCTCCGATCGAATGGTCTTGATAAGGCAGTCAGACCTGAAGAAAATACACAGTCAATGAGTGCAGTTATCTCCCATAATTCTGTGGATCAGGGAGAGAGCCCATAAAAAAGTGAACTGTAACAGGGTAGTTTTTGATATGTATATACCGTAAATACTGGTGTGGAGGGTTGTGATATATGCATGGTGGTGAAGGGGTTTGCGATATGTACATGCTGGTACAGAGGATTGTGATATGTATGCACTAGTCTACAGGATTGTGATACAAACATGCTGGTGTAGGGGATTGTGATGCGTACATACTGGTGTACAGGATTGTGGCAAGTACATGCAAGTGTAGAGGATTGTGATACATACATGCTGGTGTAGAGGCGGGACCCATTCTGCTGGTTCTGCAGGCGGGTTTTTGCCAGGTCAATGGGGAACACACAGGTGACTCCAATCAGGCCTGCAACCCCCCCATTAATCAACTTGGCAGGCAAACTGGGAGGAGAGAAGAAACAGAAGCAATAATAATGGTAATGCTAATAATACCAATAATGCTAATAATAGTATTAATAATAACACAACTTATGCACACAAAATTTTACAATACACGTTTGAAAAATTGACGTGATGATAAAACAGCAATTTTGAACGCACAGCACAACAGTTATATTTTTAAACACACTGACAAGCAGGAGCCAAGTAAAAATGAATTAAAGGTTTCAGTCCACTGCTGGAGGAAGACCCATGATGAAGTTTGCTTTCCTAGAATGTTAGGTATTAAAATACCAAAAAACACAGCATATGCAGGGCCATGTTTTCTGGATGTTCTTTTTGTCAGAAGAAAAAACGTGTACAGAAAATGTGTCTGGCAGTAACACAGCACAATAAAGAATAGTCAAAAGTTAAAGTAGGATTTTATCAATTCAGCACTCCCTCATAGAGACAGGTATCCAATGGCCTAGTGCAGGTGTGACAAACTTCAGGCTTGGAGAGCCACAGTGTCTGTGGCTGGTAGTGCTTCTGAAGCAGATATTCATTTTAGTCATAGAGTTCCCAGGTTCCTCGTTCACAGGTCATAAATTGGCATCTTACTACCAGGAGACGAGGAATGCCTGCAGACACTTTTGTCCTCCAGCACTGAACACTCCATCCCGGGCCTAGTGATTCACATAATTACCCTGGACTCAGGTGGTTGTTGGTTCAAGCCCCAGAGCAGCCACAATGAGACAAGTGCAGCTGTTGGGGCCCTTGGGCAAGGCCCCCAAACTCAGAGTGCTCCAGCTGTGATTGGCCCCTGCGTGGTCTTATCCACTGTAAGTCGCTTTGGGCAAAAGCCACAGCTAAAATACAGTAATGTAAAGTCTTTCTTTTAGCCGCTAATTGAGGTAAATAATGAGTTTTTTCTCATTTTAGCGGCTCACCCATCCCCATCTCGTCTCCGAGCGTCCCGCTCACCTGATTTGTTTGTCAGCCATTTATCTAGGCCCCTCTCTCCGGTCAGTGTGTCCGTCTCCGTCTCGGCGCAGCTGTCAGTCTCCGTGCGAGGCTGTGGGTCCGCGACTGTGCTAACGAGCCACTCGGTCCGAAACTCGCCTGTCTGCAGCCAGATTTGCCAGTAGGTTTCTGTAAGGGAGAAGGAAGCTGAACGTCAGTATTGCGTTCCTCATAACTGTTGCAGTCGTCAGTTATCCACATTTAAAAGACATATCCAGAGCAAGATGGAGATCCAGTTCCAGATGGCGAAGTTCCTCCCCAGGATTTTGTTATGACAGCCTGCATTATTAATATGCCACTAGCTTGTCTAGAACTCATTACTAAGACCAGCTGGAAATGGTTGGAAGAAATGCACAACAGGACTTCTGATTTCTGACCCCAGGACTTTCAAGCTCTGAGAGCAACACACACAGTGCACTTTACATTTTACAGACCAACCGTTTTACCAGATAAGCAGTGATGACATTTGGGTTAAGAAAGAGCGCAATGGCAGCAACTTACTTAGCAGTGAAATAGCACCTGCATTGAAAATGCATGTCTCTGCTCATATTACCAAAACCTTCAAGGCCTGACATCACCACAGACGATGTGTAATTACAATGAGAGATGAACATGCAAACTGTCCAGGATGTGTTCCTGCTCCTCCCCACACCCATAATGCCCTGAAACAGGCTCCACCCTTCACCACGCCCCACAAACACATGCAGCCAAGAGCAGAACATGGCCTTAAGCCTTCCAAAGGTTTCATTTTTAAAGCCGCAGCCAAATTCCTATCAAATTACAAAATTCTCCATCATTACCCTTCCTTCCTCCTGACCAAATCCGTCTCTAATGTCCTCCCTCCGCTTTGTTCTGCTTCATAATGGCGTCCATCACAGCCCTAAAATACCCTCACTGACTCAACAAAGCTGTCTGCCCTCTCTAGAGCAACTCTGACACAGAAACTCAGACCTGTAACCCCATCTCTGACAAGGACTGAGGTGTAGTAGTAATTATAGCAGTAGGTCAAAGTGCTCGGCTAAGCGAGCTACACAAATGTGACAATCACTTGCCATTGATTGTATTTGTACTTGCCCTGCTGATTGAATTCATGAGCCAAAGGCCATTACTCAACTGCAGAGATATCTACCGAAGTCGCCGATTCAGGAGTTTCTCTCACTTTGTCACTCGTTACCTGCTGACCTATATAAAAACTCACTAGAATTTAGTGTTGTAAAAAGAACAGGAGGTAATAAGGTAGATGAAAAAAATACATTTTCCAGTGTACCAGCAGGAACCAAATTATCATCCCTCACCACGAAGTGGAAGGGGGATACAAGAATGAGTGTTGTTCTTACAAATGTCCGCTCACCCATCTGCGTGTCCGTCCATAACGCTTCTTTTCCGAGCCAGAAATTCTAAACCATTAATTTTTCCATGAAATCTAATATACATGCTATAGTGCAGATGTGCCTTTTCATATTTCCATCTGTCTGTCCCTCCATCTTGTTCCATTTCCAGGCCAGAACGCCTAAATGTGGCAGGGGGTGGAATATTTCAAAACCGTTTTATTAAATTATTATTATTAATGTCAACAATTATAATTTCTTTGTAAGGCTGAAAAAAAATTGATTACATTTATTAAATTCAAGTACAACGTATGATTTCATACATAATAATGACATATCTGGTATGAGCCGCTAAGCACTATGGGAAAGCTCCTGCATTAGTGCATTCGTGCGCTGATGTTAAAGCAGTACTGTGAGCCAGGTACAGCAAAAACCCCAAGCATGAAGGCTCTTTCCTCTATCACTTCCTCTCCTCCACCCCTCTCTGCACCAATCACGCATTTCCTCCCCCTCCCCCTCCATCTTCCACACCTCCACGGCACCAACTCTGAAAAGGAGAGCTGGGCTCAGGGTTATCAGAACTGTGTGTTTTCTGTTGCCCTGATCACAACAGGTCAGTTTTGGAGTTCAAACAAAATAATGTCTGGACAGAGTGGTATAAATCCTGCCTCAGACTAAAATTAACTGCAGTATCAATTTCACTGGTTTGTGATTATACTTGCGGCAGTGCATGATATCTGGCTTGGACAAATCCCAAATCTCACAGCTCTACCAAAGCCTTTGACGTTCTCAGGACAGAGGAGGATGCATTTAATCTCTGCTGTGTGTGTGTGTGTGTGTGTGTGAGAGAGACAGAGAATCACAGTGGACTGAGCAGCAAGCTACAGTAATATGCTATGTTAGCATCCGAGGGGAGACCCGAGACGTCAGGAAGAGCCAAACACCAGCTAACCCACCCTCCTTCTCCACCTGCAGGTAGCCCTTTCATCCCACCCACCTCCCAGTCTCCACCCTCTAAATTTCCACACTGTGCACAAATGCTTCTTTTAGTGAATCAGCACCCTGGTCCAGAGCACCACAGCCTGGCGGCCTGCTTTTCAGCCGGCTGAAATGCACAGGCCAACTCTGCCACGGCCTACGTCCGATTCCCACAGAAGTGCACGTTTCACTGAACAACTCCCACCGTAAACAGCTCCCTGTTCCCAGAGGCTGAAAATCCAGGGTTCAAGAGTATGAGTCCTGCCATGTTGCTCAACCAGCTGATGTCTTCAGCTCGTTTCACCTCCAAGCTGAAGAAGTGAATTGATTAGAATATCTTACTGGTTTGGAACAAGGTCCTGGGGGAGGACCATTTTCTGAACCTGTATTCCACTGCAGATCTGCAAAACTCACCGGCATCTCCCCATAATCTATCAACCTCCCATATAACCTTGGCCCTGGTTAGAAATTATTTCTTGCTTTGTAGTGCTTACCTTTCATTATTACAGGATTTTATTGAATACGCCTTCCGATTGGTCCATTATGGTATTCTATGTCTGTTTTTTCTAAAGACCAAACCACAACTATGAGGAACAGACCGTTGCTATTGATGAGATGTAATTCAAACTGTAGAATCAAACAAACTAAGCAGATTTAGTAAAATCAATTTTAAATCAACAAAATTAATTTTATAATCAATATTTTGTTTCAATTTATAGATTACTTTAGTAAGCAGCCGTGTAAAAAGCAGGATAATGTACAGCGAGCGGGTGATTATTGCAAAATATACCCCTTCTGGGTGATTCAAAACCTCTCCACTGCGCGTCGAGGTTGTGCATTAGCCTGTTGGGATTTATTTTGCAATAATGACCGGCTCGCTGTACGTTATCCCCAACATAGTAATCACTCTTTAGTTTGTTTGCTCGGCTGTTTATCGTGTAATTCTGCTATAGCTGTCTTACCTTATACTGCCAGAGTAGTCTATGCAATATCGTTTGTGGCGGAGTACACTGATGCGTCATATGAATTGTACCTAGTCAGATCTGCATTGTGAAGTGGTTTCAATGACCCTCCTTATTATAAAACTTGCCTAGGATAGAAGCATCGGCTAAATCAAAATAATCTAACGTATGGATGCTCCTTCCTGTCACAGAAATATTAGTAACCCTTTTCAAGCGGGCTTCAGCACAGCCTCCTCTCACAGGCAGGCCACCCGCCATACCGGATCTTTCCCCGGAATGACCTTCCCACAGGGGAATGACATTCCCAGCTCTAGAAGCTCAGATTCACAGATTTCCCGGCAAATGTCTAAAAAAAGACCACTTTCAGAGTACACCGCTAATATTTTCAATAAAATTAACCCTTCATGACCACAAGAGGTTGCATCACTGGCCGTAAGACTGTCTGCTAGCGGTGACATGTGAGTTCTTGTAAGTCACTTCAGCTAAATGCAGCTGCCAGATAACTATATTGCAAACCATTCAGGGAGGTAAAGGTTTTATGTTTCCATTTAAAGGGATTTGTAGTACTCAGTGCTGTCTGATTTTTATCTAGGTTTCTGCTTTCAGTGATGGGGGGGGGCTGTTCTGCCAGTGCTGAAATTTAAAGGCCTGACCCAGAGGAACAGATGGCCACGGAGTACAATGGTTGCCATGGGAGACCATGCATTTTCTTATGATCACATTTTTTAATGTTCTTTCTAAATGCTTCCACTCAGTGTTCCAGAACGCCATTGCTTTCAATTACCAGAGTTAGTGTTTGTTACAACGGCAATGAAATGTTCAGTTCCAAGAGTTGTAATAACACGTTTGTGATTTCACACCTTAAAGACTTAGCGAGCTTCCAGACCCTTTTACACAAGCAGCATCACCAGGGAGCCACTGCCATGGCAACCAACACACTGTCAGAACCAGCTCCACAAACTGAGTTCTCATATGCGGACGACCCGCTCATTTCAAAGGTCACTAATTTCTCCTCTAATGACCATTTGTGTCAAAGGGACAGTAAGCCAGAGGGTTCTACAGCTGAGCCATGATAGGGTGACCTTAGCCCTATTCGAAACTAGCAGTAGTTTGACAGCTCAGTCAATGTTTGATAGCAAAATGTGCCCATAACTACCTGAAGCTGTTTCTCTGTGATGGAAGAGAATGAACAGTAATAGCGACTCACATGAGAGTGGAGCAAACGATATTAAGTACACAGAGATGAATGAGCAGCACAGTCTGACCTAATTACTCCTGTGTGTTATCAATCTAGGCAATGATTATCTCACCTGGGCTGAGAGAGAGAGAGAGAGAGAGAGAGAGAGAGAGAGAGAGAGAGAGAGAGAGAGAGAATCAAATCAGCACTGAGAAATGAGAGAGGGAGGAGAGTCAGGAGAACCGGAGGGAATAGAGAGAGGGAGGGAGAGAGAGAGAGAGAGAGAGAGAGAGGCTGGGGTAGAGAGAGAGTCGGGGGAGCAGGGGGGGAAGGAAAGAGAAAGAGAGAGAGGGACAGAATCACACCAGGACTGAGAAACGAGAGAGAGAGAGAGAGAGAGAGTCAGGAGAGCCAAGGGGAATAGAGAGAGGGGGGAGAGAGAGAGAGAGAGAGTGAGGGAGAGAGGGAGTGAGTGAGGGAGAAGGAAAGAGAGGAAGGGGAGGAGAGAGGGAGGGAGAACCAGCCAACACACACAGAGCTATGTGTTTACATCCTTTTCGTGATATAGCAACATCTTGGAAGCATCTGGTCATTTCAATAAAGAATTTGTGAATTTGAAAAATCTGAATCTTAAAGAGAGAGTGAGATGGATAGATGGAGAATAGAAGGAGAAGGATGGAGAGAGAGGAGGAGCGAAAAGGGCACAGTTCAATGCAAGGGAAACTGACTAATTGGGCCAGAGGTATAGCAATATAGAGGGAGGGAGAGAAACAGAGAGAGGAAGAGAGATACATAGAGGGAGGGAAGGAGAGAGGGAGAGGGAAAGAGAGGGAGATCGATACAGAGCCAGGAAGAGTAGGAGATAGAGGGAGAGAAGAGAGATGGAGAGGGAGGGGGGAGAGAGAGGGAGGAGAAAAAGAGGGATAGAGAGAGGGACTGAGGGAGGAAGAGGGAGGGAAGAGGTTGATATGGAGGGAAGACAGGGAGAGCGTTTAATGAAAGACACAGGTTCCTCTGTGTGACGGGGGGAATTCGAGAGAGAGGGAGGTAAGCGGAGACGTGATATTTCTCGACGCAGTGTGAGCCAGCCCTTATTTTTCCCCTCTCACTCTCCGCCTGTTTTTAATCCCAAACCCACAACCCCGCCTGCAGCAAAACAGGCCAACAATCACAGACTGCACAGCCTTCATTTGGACAGATGTGGCAAAGCATGCAAACAAGGAATATGAGCAGATATTATGCAAACAGGACCTTCTGCCTGTACTGCTCTCTCGGTTTAACTCAGCGTCTCTTCGTCCCCTTTACTCCATTACCCATTCCAACATCATTTCACTGCTTTACCCCGGTGTAACAATACACCCCAGCCCTACCTCTCCCATCATTGTCCCTCCACTAAATGGATGCTTTGTCCAGACTGCGTGCATTCAGTGCGTATTTGTCTGAGCAAACCGCAGAAATCAGGTCTGACCACCGATGGAAAGTAACGGTGAATGACAATACGCAGCGGCGGCTTATGGGAACTCAAAAAAGCACCTGTGACTACAAGTCTTTTTCAGTGCACCTCCCATTCACAATAAAAGACCTTTGTTTCCCTTTGATTTGTCTAAGGACACATTCAGTACATTAACAATCAGACAAACTCCAGTGAATGTAGAGAGTGAGGTATGCAAGTACTCAGACGCATAATTTTAAAAGCCAGTAAGTCCACATACAGCTCACTAACTCAAGAAGTGTATACCCTGCATTGGGGTTCTGGTCGTAATTTTGCTCAGGTAAGGAAGATTTTGCACATACTAAAGGTCTCATAATATCTGGCTCCTGATACACAAATGAATCAAACATTATTCAACATATAGTTTGAGAGCGCTTCCTCTTTTCAGTCGGTGTGGCGGTGGTGGTGTTTTGAGGTAAAGCAGCGAGGGCTCAGACAAATCTGATTACTCTCTCCTATTCTGTCATCCCCGCCGCGCTATAAAACACTAATCTCATGTGGTTTCCTGCGCTGCGCTTGGGGGTTGAAACCGTAATCTCACCACACGTATCAGAGGCCAGGAAAAAGCAGCGTCCGCAGGCCCCCATTTTAATACCTATATCTCCGAACCGATTTAGAAGCTGTAAGTGGATGAACTAGGTAGGCTGGGTACCCCTCAGGTTTGGCCCAAATAATTACACTGGCATTTGATATTGGTGAAATCAGAACATGTTTTTTGAGTGGAAACTAGGAATATACAGGAGAGTAAAGGTTTTAAGTACTTGACCCAGGTTCGGAGTGGTTATCGGTCGGCTTTAGGCATCACTGCATTGGACTTAACGATGGGCTCAAACAAAATTCCCAGAAATAAATGGAAACGTTCAATATTTTACTCACAAGCAGATACCAACAGAAATACCCAGGAAGAGCACGGAATGGTAAATCTGTGCTTAAATGCGAATGTTTGCATGTAATAAGTTAGATTTAAGTTTGACTGATTGACTGCCCTCTCCCTCTTTTGGACTCAGGTACAATGTCCATCGGTTAATGAGTTTCATTATCTCTTAGTCCAGCACCTCATATACTTTATGTGGGAGGTGGGCTGAGTGTGACAATGCACTGCTCTGTCAGATGAGCACAGCAAAACCTAACAGGATTTAACCTGAACAGAGTGAATCCTACAGGGACCACATGCACCTTACGAGAGTCATTTTAACTCTGAATATACAGTGGGCTCCACACTATTGGCACCCCCAACAAAAAATGCACTAAAAATACCATATTGTGGTCCATTCATGTTCCAATGGAATCAACCCAGATCATACATTTATTTAATTAATAAACAAATTAATGTAAATTAAGGTCACATAATTATTGGCACCCCTGGTGTAGATTTTTTTTTTGCTACCACCACTGGCTAGGATAACAGCATGGAGTATTTTCCTGTGCCGGTTGACAAAGTTAAGGAACACATTTGGATGGAATATGGAACCTTGATTAATTATTAATTTTTAATCAAATGTATAAATAATTTAGGTTGGTTTCATTGCAAAATTTAAAAAGTGCAAAAAAGTACAGCATGTCTGACATGCAGGAATGTTGAGTTTATCCCCATTTTTTACTTTTGCCAGGAGGTATGGTGATCACTCGTGTATGTGCGTGCGTGTTTGTGTGTACATCAGCAAGATTACTCAAAAACTGTTCAAAAGATTACCACACAATTTTATGAGTAGTTGGACTGAATGAATGGGAAGAGGAGATTCATTAAATTTCCAGACCAATTTGGGAGCAGATCCAGATTTTGCAGGTCATTAAAAGCACTGGTGGATCAAAACCTGCAGGCAGAGTATGCAATTTCTAAGTGCCCTCTAGTTTTATATGCATTATGTTTAGTGCAATTCCAGGCAGGGGTTCAAATAATTCCGGAGCCCTCTGTACTACAGCATTAGGGGAGCCAATAATTCTGCAGCCCTCTGTATTACAGCGTCAGGGGTGCCGATAATTCTTGAGCCCACTGTATTACAGCATTAGGGGTGCCAAAAATTCTGTATAACAACTAGGGGTGCCAATAATTCTGGAGCCCACTGTATTACAGCGTTAGGCGTGCCAATCATTCCAGAGCCCTGTGTATTCCAGCGTGTGCAGACTGGTACTGCTGGTCTCTCAGACAGATGGATGATGTGAGGCCACTGCTGGCCTCAGGAAATCTGTCATTAATTAAAATAACTGCAGATTTAGTCCGGTCTGTGTTTGGCGGGAGACGAGGACATAGCTGCCTGAAAGGGCTTAAGCACAACATCACAAAGCTGACCGCAAATCCACCCATTCCACCAAAGATCATGTAGAAAAAAATCCAAGACAAGAAATGCACACCAAGCTGGATTTATTCATTTAAAAAAAAAAAAAAAAAAAACTGAGTCAGAAATTCATGAATTCCCCATGAGCAATATAATCACATAAACTTGAAGAGTACTTCCATATGCCATTTTTCTCTGTGGATCTCCTCTGCAAATTTCATCTCATATGGCTCTGCTGCCTGTTGCGTCAAGGACTTCCAGCCATTTCATACCACTGCAGCTTACAGGAAACTTTCTGTTTGCAGACATTTTGAATACTTAGGCAAATAGACCACACGGATACACGAGACTATAAGCATATGTTCCTCCATTCTAAAGACTACGGTGTCTGTTTCAAGATGACAGGGCATTCAAATAAGAAACTAAATGGAGAGAGTGCATATTGTAATAACATCTTAACAGTGTTCTCATTCCACTGTGGGGCTGAGGCTGATCCCAGTGGGAGAGCGGGGAGCAGATGTCCCGAGGCCAACTCAAACAGACGAGACCTTTTAGCAAAACACGGCTCATTTGCCCCAATTTTCAAGCTCCGCATCCTGAACCTCTTCAACCAGGAAGGCAAATATTGCCGCAACGCTTTCCATCACCAGAGGAACAGCCAGTTCACTAATTCCTGGAGAAAGGCACCTGCTGGGCTTAATTTGGCCTGTTACCTAATTGGCTGACAAAGCAAGAACAGCGCGGAGCAGTCAGGAAATGACAAAGAGGTCGGTGAAAAGCAGGACCTAGCAGGCCGGCAACTGAACAGGGACATAGCGTTGTGCTTTTAATGACTATGTGTGTGCAAAACTGGGACTTTGGTCAAACCATCACCATGATTAGTGCTTCAGAGTCCAAGACATTGAGCCTCAGCTGATAAGATACACCCTCTGAACTTCTTACTTGGGCAAAATGCATCTTTACAGGCAGCACTGGAAATTTCCGCGGTTTAAAAATGGTGGGTAACCCAGCAGTTGCTATGACAGTGAAAATGTGACATCGATGATGGTTAAAATGTATGTAGCCAATATATTTCTTAACAGACCAGTTGGAAGTTGGAACCACCACATCCAGCAATTTCTTCTCTCTGCAGGCTTAAGTCATTGATTTCATCCCTGACCGGTCAGTTTTTCTTTGTTTAAAATCCTCAGAAACACCGCCATCAATACCAGCTTTATAAAGTTCACAAATGGTGCTTTAGTGGAGACTGGTTCGGACATGGAAAGATTCAATTCTTAGGTGATTCTGTAGTAATTATCATCCATCTTACTAAGTGTCCATCTCTCCCAGTCTGTCCCTGGACTTGTGGCCACAGTTCTTTTTTGAAGTTATGGTTTTCTGGTGCTTTGGAAAATGTTGTTATAACATAATTATATATCAATCTAAACCAAATGAAGGCGATGCATCCACATTTTAAGAACTTGAACAGGAAAACACAAACAATGAAAATTACAAGCATAAAAAAGTAGACAACATAATTACTGGACATGATAACTCAAGTGAATAAACCTGTTGATGTAAAAGTGGAAACAGTCTGAGAGTACTGACTGGTTCAAAAGTGAAAATCTGACCCTCACTTCCAGTTCGTCAGAATTCCACTGATTTCAAGCAATGTTTGCCAACCATGGGTGACCAGCCCTGTTTGCGCTCTGCGACCCCCTGCTTGTGCCAGACATAACAAAATGGCAAAATTACGCGCAGCAACATCAGACCTACGCAGACAAAACAGTTCCCTCGACAGCCTGACGCATGAATCCGCCCAACTCCCTTCCCCATCATCAACGGTCAAGGTCAATCCACAATCCAACAGGGATAATCCTCTTCCAGCACCATTACGGATTACACACTGCTCTTAAACGAGGGTTAATGTCACAGACCCAGATGGAAGATATGGAAGCAGCGTCCAGCTGCATCCGTGCAAAGTTTAGAACTTGAACAGAGGGACGGCAAACACTTGGCGTGCAAAAAGCCTGATACACTCAGTGAACAAGTATTGCAAAAGCTGCTGATGAAAACTGTGCAAACACTGCCATGGCTGAAGAAAAAACTTTGAGCATGAGCGCTGAAGCGCCATCAAATCTGGCCGTAAAAATTTTGAAGTACTAAAGGTTTTCGGGCACTTAATGGCAGCAACTGTCCCTGGCCAGCAGCTTGTTATGGTGCTTATGAATGCACCCTCTTGAAACTTAGTCTACTTCACAGGAAAACGTATTTAGAAGCCATTCATGCAAAGAACCTGGCTTAAGTGTGCGTCAGCAATCCCGTGCTGGAGATCAGAGCCTAGCGTCTGGAGCTCTGAAAAGCTCCTGAAAGCGAGCTCTCAGAGGATTAAAGGTGCAAACAAGTCAAAGCTCCGCACTCACCCTGAAAGATAATACATTCCAGGTGTTGTTCAAAGGTTGCGCGGAGGTTGTGAGGAGAATGGCTTGAGACGAAGCCAGAACAGAAAGCGGAGAGGAAATGAAGGATTGAAGAGAGAGGAGGACAGATGTGTAGGGTAATGAGGGATGCACATACCTGCCCTGCGTTTCACAGGCTCTCCGCCGGTGTCAGTCTCTCTCCTTTCCTCTAGCCTCTTCCTCCCCCTTCTCTCTCTCTCCCTCTCTGTCTGTCTCTCTCGCTCCCTCTCCGCTTGTCTATCACTCTCTCAGTTCAAAGTCTGAGCCAGAGTAGGTGGTGCACTGGACCGTGCTCTGATTGGACAGCCTGCAGAGAGCCGGAGTCTGGGCTGTATGGGTTCAAAGATTGTTGGTGTATGTGTGTGTGTCCGTGCGTGCGTAAGTGCATGCTTGTGTATGTATGTTTGTATATTTAATATGAGTATGTGCTTGTGTGTTTGTGCAAGGTTCACGTGTATGTGTGTGTGTGCGCGCGTGTGTAAAAGTGAGGGGGGGGTGGGGCAGTCAGCTTTTACATTATAATTTCAAAAGTCGAACTTCAACATTAAATTGCATTTACATTCTCCTCTCAGTCATACAACTTTGTACCACTGCTGTACAGCCCTGCATTCTAACACAGTGCAGTAACCCAGCCCAGGACAAATCCCAGGCCGATTCAAATCCACTTGAAACCCTTCACTGGGGCAGAAGGAGAGAAATTTGCGGCGATGTTACCAAACCTGTAACTCCTGGCACTCTTGTCATGCCAGGCCTTATGTGCCAAGCAGAAAATCCTTTTGAAACTTAAAATTGGAAAAAAAAGGAATAATTCCCACTCACAAAAGCAGAAATTACCGATTTCAGAATCAATTCAATTTTATTTAAATAGTCCTTTCATAACGGTCTGCCACAAAGGCGCTTAAGCAGATGCAGCAGAATAGCGGACGCCCGGCCCAGATCCCCAAACTAACATTGCTAAAATGAATGCTGCTGATATAAACCCGAAAAGAACATTCAGGCTAACTGGTGACATCTCTCAACAACGCCAGTATGGTGCTCAGTCTTTGGCCTTCTTTAAGTTTGTTAAGTGTGCTGCAACAGGAAAATGTCAGAGAAATGCAGTAAAAAAGGACTAATCACATGGAGGACCAGGAAGAGAGAAAAAAAAAAGTACTGACTGATAGAACAATGGCCGTATATTTGAACAGTGGAGTAGCGAGACAAAGAGAGGTAAAACGGGAATACTGGCATGTTAAGCGTGTGACGCCAGCACTGGTGGTTGTAAATCGTCTTTAGCTTACAATTACAAGGTTGCTGTCATTGTTAGCTAGCAGTACACAGTTACATAATAAACACACATTAAATTCTCAGATGTCCTGCCTCAGGATGGTTGAAATCTGGCCAGCAAACAAAATGAGGTGGACGGACGGACAGATGAACAGGACAAAGGGCAGAAGTATGACAAGGTTCGTCTATACTATATGATGTAGACACATACAAAATTTTGTTTGGAAATATATGGTTTAAGAGTTCTGGCACAGAAAAGAACAGGATGGCCAATATCTGGCCTGGAAACAAAATGCAGTGGAGGGATGGACAGATAGACAAGAGTATGGACGGAAAAGGCACATCTACACAAAAAGATGTATCCACATATTAAATTTGATAGAAAAATATTGAACCGTTCAACAGTTCTGGCCCAGAAAAAAAAAAGCGTGACGGGCGGAAGGATGGACGGACATGCGAAGGAACAACACTCACTCATTCCTTTATCTCCATCTGCTTTGCGGCGGGGGATAGTAAAACTTTAAAAGTTTCGAAGGTGATGGATATTATCTTCACAGCTAAAAGTTGTAGCATTTTCTCTTCAGCAAATGGTAGCTTCATGCCATTTAACCTGAACTTAATTCTAAGCATTATTCCCCAGATATGGATATGGCATATATTTTTTTAGTTGTGGATGGCCATGTTGAAGATATCTGCCATATATTATTCAGGTTTGCCTCCCCAAATTCTAGTGGTATTACATATGTAGGAATAATGCTGGCGCAGAACAACAGCAGGCTTCTTGTATGCATTAGCAATTTGCAAAAGAGCATTGTTGCATTCCGCCACCTACTGGACAGGAGTGTCCTAAATGCTTGCATGCACATTTAAACATCAAGGAGCAAGTAGGTCAGTCTGTCAGAAATGGACACAGACTGCTCAAGGCCACCCTCCCAAGGGCCAGAAAAAAAACAGCCGCATAATCAAATGAAATTACCTCTCATTTGACCAAGCAACAGATGTGACGTTAATCCTTGCCTCAGCAGGCTCAACCTACTGATGCCAAGGGGAAAACATCTTCACGATAGTTGTGACATCAAAGTATTTCCTAGGGCAGAGTTTTCTAGAAAGAACGTGACACATAAAGCCACAGCACAGAGCATGGTGTCCGTCATTACTGGCCGTTCACCAGTCAGCTCGGTGAAGGCCAGAGACCCAACAAGCATAAATCTTTTCACTCCACATTAGAGTTCCAAAAGCAGAGGACAACAGTATCCTGTAAGCTAAATAACTTCCATAGCAGCATGTGAGCAAACAGAAAATAGCACAAAATGAAGGTTAGCCCATAGTTTTAGGTGATTGAAGGCAGTTTATAAATAGCATTTCTAAATAAAACAAACAAAAAAACGAAAAAGGGCTGGTCCACATTCTGCTCTAAATTAGAAGCAGCAGAATTTACCAGAACAGCAGGGTAAAGAAATGACAGAAATAAGCATGAGTCGTGTTTGCCTTCAGCCAAAGAACGCAGTCCTTGAAAACCGTCACCCGCAATTACAGCCCCTCTCACAGATCACTTTAGGAGTGCGCCGGAACAGCTAACAGAGCAGCAACATGGTAGATTAGGCAAACTTCAACAAGACGACATGGTCATCACTACGCCCCGCCATGATCAAGGGCCATAACTCCATCAATAAATATGCTTTGAAATCCCTTTTCCAACTCAATGTAGATCGTGACTAGCTTATTAAGCATACAAAATTTGACCCATGTAACTGTCATAGTTTTTGAGATAATTTGCCTCCATCTAAAGTGACAGACAGACAAACAGAAGGAAAGAAAGACAGGCGGAGCCCAATCCTATATCCCCGCACCACTTCATGGCCGGGGATGATAACATTCCAGTACAGAGTGTTGTAGCACCAATTTGCCTACAGTAGAGTTTTCAAGGTATTCTGGGAATAATTCTTATTTGACTGCACACGGAGGCACCAGCCACTTTTCCCAAATACATTATACTAAATCAATTTTCCGGAAAGAATAATTTTTGCCCGAAAATTCTGAAATTTTCAGGAACCTTTTTCGTGACTGGAAAACCGTATAAGGGGAATCCAGGTTTTTAATTAGGTGAGAGAACCCAGCAATGTGGAAGCAACTTCTGAAACACCTTTAGTCCTTCAATGACTGATCATTCACTACAGTACTGTGTAACTTCCAGATGTGTTGTGCTGACCAATTCAGAAACATAGTACATGACCAAGAACACTGATCAGCTTTTTTTTTTTTTTTTTTTTTTTTTTACAGCCAAGCTTGTTATACAGCAGAAACATTTTCACTTCCTATTTTTCACCCTGATTAAAGAAATAAAAAAATAAAGCTATAATGCTCAGTAACCCACTCAATCTGCAGCATGGTGCGCAAGATTTTAAGGTAAGGAATCCAGGCCAAAATCAGTGCAATTTCAAACAGAAGTACGCCCTGGAGAGCACTACTGTGACAATACAGTGCTGAGGTCCCATTTTTTTCTTCATTACCAATCCTTACAGACCCTTAAAAAGTAAAGCAAAAGGATTTCACAACTGCTATCCAGAACTGTGTCCGATGCCAAAACAAAGTAGTCAGCTGACTGCAGTAACGTCTGAGGAAGCGCAGAGACTGTAGACTTCCTGTTAAGTATATGGGACAAACCACCAAAACTTGGGTGGGAGGGGGGTCCCAGCATTGAGACGGGGTTTCAAAATAATTGAAGGCCTGTGAATGGTCGGAGTAGAAAAGACAATGGCACCAGGCAGCTGCACCTTCATCACTGGCCCCTCCTGATGGAACAGGGAAATGATCACAGAAATTTTAGAATAGCAAAGGAGACACCACAGCAAAAATAAAGGGGTGAGTCATCGACGTCATCTCGCCTGTCCGTCGTTCCTCTTCTCCTGCTGCAACCTCAATCTGTGTTTCCTAAATCGTTTTCCCTCATGTGACTCATGGGCAGTATTTAGCGTGATTCTAGCTCACTGAGAAGAAATTACAGCAGCGAAAGCAGAATATGGAGATATAGTAGGAGGCAGCCACAGTTGACCTTTACTTTTGACTAAAGAGGGCAACGTAAGCATTTGCAGCATGTAGATTAATGACTGATGCAAACAATTTAAGTATAGAACTGTCAACACTTCAAGCAGGCTTGAATTCACACAGCTAGTCCGATTCTGTCCCTCGTAGGGCTAACGTGGCTCCATGCAGTCACATGGTGTTTTCACACATTGGCTACACCTCCAGATCTTTTGGTAGAGCATGTAGTCATATAACAACTAAATGAGCTAAGCTGCTGTAGCAGGTATCAAAGTAAATACAAGGGTAGGCTTTGGGATATTTGTAACCAATGCTCTCTTATGCTCCTACACTGACACTTGATAAGTGAATCACCCAATTTAATGCAATGTGCAGGTTTACATAACCATTGTCTGTTCTTACAGATTATCAGCAAGGCAGCTATTACTCTACTCCAGGCTGAAAATTTTAATGTCATGCAGCCAACAGCAAATTAATAGACAAGAATATAAATACACGTATTGGGTATTCTGCAAGACCAGTGGAGTAAACCCTACAATTAGCAATATCCCTCTACGAGCAGGTTTTTGAAATGTTTTTCAAAGTTCACTGTCTGTATTCCAATAATAAACTGCATCTAGCGATTGTTCCTGTAGCATTAAAAAGTTCAGGTAAGAAAATTATTCAAAAACATTATAACACCTATACCACAGCTCCATACTCAATTGTGATTGGTTGAAAGAGGTCATTTCTCTATAACTGCGTGACTATGAGGTAGTTTCAATCATGATAGCCATTTGACATTCTGCTTCAATTCCGTAAGTCTGAAGCACAGCTAGATTCAATGGACACTTTGTGCATCAAGACTGCAAACATCGGAAGTGTTTCCTCAAAACAGACATCAAGAACATTTTTGAGTCAGATCAGAAAAGACGGTACAGCTCTTGTAGTCTTGGTAAATCCAGTCATAACGGGTGCTCTTGGATCAGGGGATCAATTCATGATAAAAAAAAAAGGTATATATCCAGGCACTCCAATTAAGGTGATGAGGAGGGGTATGGTTAAAAAGCCTTTGAAAAAATGGCTTTTTAACTATACCCCTCCTCATAACCTTCATTGGAGGGCTTGGATGTATACCTTTTTTTACATTTGAGTTTTCTGATCTAGCGGCAAAACAAAATGGATCCAACCACGGCACTTTTTTATGTGGGAATGTTAGTTCAAGCAGAATCTATCCATGACACCAGAGACTACAGCCCTTCATTAGCAACAGAACAAAATAGCTTTTTTGTTTGTAGCAACTGGGGTGTATCCAAGCAATATGGGATACTTGTGGCAAAACGGAAAATAAAAAGTTCTCAAATAAACACAATTTTGGAAAAATATGCGGTATCTGTGGGCTATAAAAAAAAAAAAAACAAAAAACTCCATACCCGTTCATTTTACTCGATGCCCATTATTACAAAAAAATGGTGTAATAAGCAGATTGTAGTTTAACATCTCATCTAAAAGACAACATAGCCCACAGACCAGTTTTAAAGTGCTCCAATGGCGTTATTAGAGCAAGATGGTGTGGGTGGAAAAAAAGTCAAATTCAGGCTGTTTCTTTCCATGAGTCAGTTCATGAAACAGCTTGGCAGGTCCTACAGTCGACCAAAAGTCCCTGCAGGCTCGAAGGCCTCCAGTTTACAGCTGAATGTCAAGAACAGCACGGCTGTCTAAGCCAAACAGCTTGATGGTTTGGTGTTTATTTCCTGAAGCAAGACCACAGAGTTATAACTGGATATAAAACTAAGAAACGGCTCTTTCTTTCAGATGGTGTTTCTTGCTTCAGAGGGCTCTGGGTTTTTCTCTGTGCAGTTATCCAACTAACTCCGTAATCAAGATTCATGAAACCAGCCCTTAGCCTCATTAATTCAGGCTCAGTCCAATTGCTTATTTCTCCTTTTCCTGTTCTCAGCCCCAGTCTTTGAGGAAGCGTGAGAAAGGAGCAAGTAAAGGATGTGATGACTGGGGAATTGAACAAATGAGGCAGATAAATGGACCCACCTTACTCCTTCAAAAGTCAGTTCAAAGCAACATCAGTTGTAGGTGTAGCATATGCATGGAAAATGGACAGAGCTACAGCCACAGGTCAATCATTTTTAAGTCTTGCATTCCAAAAAAAAAAATAATAATCCCACAAAGGAAGGTTTGGACCTCCCTTGCTCTAGAAACCATTGGGAAACTTCTATTGTTCACTTCAACGACTCATCTAATGGACATAATCACGGCAGACTGAGCGATTTTGGCCAGGCTCGAGGAAGGAAGCCAGGATGTGAAACGGAGGAAAATGTAATGACCTCGCTGTGATTTTGGGTGCATGGAACTACTCGGAGGGAAATACGCCCCCTGGTGGTCTAACAACAGCTTTTCGTGCAAAGACCGCTCCCCCATCCACAATCAGCTTCAGCTGCACGGCACGGGAAACCTTCAGGAGTGGCTCAGCCGCTGACGCCTTCCTCTTCCTAACCTGACAAATCCTCAACTCGCATGAGAGCACAGTCCCTGAACGGAGGAACCTCACATCCAGGGTTTGTCAGCACTTTGTGCAGCGCTCGTTTATCAGGAAGCTAAACTGCTGACTTGTGCCGAAAATACCTTAAACATGACAGAATTGGTGCTCCACCAGCAAAATTCCAGGTTCTAAGCTGCATTAGAACTGCTGTCATTTCAGATAAAAATCCCAGTAATAGAAAAACTCTTCACCTTGTACAGTATACATCCTTTTTCAACTGCATCTCCATTACCAAAAATAATTTATCAATATAATTTCATGTCTTAAATACCATAGCTAGTTTAGGCATAGTGAGCAATTCTGCACTAGATATAAACTACAATTACAGCTTGAGTCATTGATATTACATCTAATTGGTACATACACACACTTGGCAGATACAAGTTCATTGTTGCATGTGATATATAATATGACCACGGTCTAGGTCGGGTAATTTTAAATTGACTGGATTTACCTTATTGAGATGCAGTAATGACGGGAAGAGACAAGTATTCTTACTTGGAACGAGTATGTAATGGCAAGCCAAAGCTGTCAACCAAAGAGAAAATACACAGACCCCATTATAATACACATCTTACCTCCAATAAACAGTCAAGAGCACTGAAGCAAATGTAAAACTTGGTCAAGACAGTAAATCACACTAAAATCATGTCTCAGCAAATGATGGGACGACATGAGAAGAAAGGAAGAAAGGATAGGATACGTTTTTTCGCACCAATATAATTTTAAAAATGGCAGCAAAACTGCGACTGTGATCTTAAACTGATATCCATCCCCTTTCAAGGATTTAGATTTAAAATAAACTCGCCTTGACACGCGCGACTTCAGCAGAACACAAATCCTGCATCGTTCTTACAGAGACAATCGGCAAGGCCATAGCCACTGAGTTGAGAAATGATGCGAATTGCATATGGTACATTGACACGTACCGGACAAGTCCAATTTATCCTTTTGCGTATACGCTACGTAAAGGCTTGCTGATCATTATTTAGTTTACTTCAAATTCATCTAAAGATGAATCAGAAATGTATATGATATGCACTCGCTTGTGCAATGTCGTAATATGCAGTTTTTCTCACAAACACTCGTGATGTAACATTTTACTGAATACGCGTGTCTCAGCTGTTCCCCGGCGCACCTTGAACTAAAGATTAGAGGATGCGCCTATTTCAAGCAAGCTACAAGAGTTCTCAATGCAGAAAAAAAACCAATTCCAAACAGTTTCAAACAATGCATATTAGCAATCGGCAATTCAGAACACGAGTTCAAAGCACTAATACCATTAATAAATGTCAATATACGCTCCTCATGCAATAAATTGTACAAGGCACCAAAAACTTAGAGACCTGCCTTCCCATGAATACATATTCGCAGCCCAAACGTGCGCGCATTTAGCCACAGAGATAAAATGTGGGAATGCAAGCGCTTATTTTCGAAAGACTTTTATTTCTCAAATCCATCACGCACGCACGCACGCCCGACCACATAATTCAGGTAACGTTACAACGCTCCAGCTCCAGGCACACAGGTGCCTGCAGACCAGTTCATCCGAGAAAAACGAGCAAACATCCTCCTCTTCCACTAAACGTTACAGGTGGCAACCGTTATTTCCTTCCTTAAAATGTGATTCAAGTTCTGTGGTCACAAATGCACTTAACCGACAAGCATAACGGTAAACTTGAGCTAGCATTCCATTTAGCAAGCTCGCTACCATTTAATGATGGCTAGCTAGGCAGCTAATGTTAGCCCACAATAATAAAAATAATAATAATAAAAAAAAACAATTAACGGATATATTTGATGATGTACAAATGCAGGTCAAAATATTAGGCTAGCGGCTAAGCAAACTGAATGTGATCATATTGCTAAATTGAATTGCAATCTAGCTACACCGCTTTCGCCGTGAGAGCTAGCTGCATTGGCTGGACATACCTAATGTTAGCGATTAACTGTTTCCCATCGCTTCAACTTCAATGGGAAATTATCCCGCTCCTGCTCGCCAGCTAGCTTTAGCCATATCGGGATACAGGAAGGAGCCGCTATTCTGCCGCAAACGTAGTTTCAATCAGGTCTAGTAACGATAACGTTATGTGTCAATCATACTAAAGCCGCTTTCACACCGGACGCGAAACGAATTTTTCGCACGACAGATTACAATCAAAGTCAATGCAAAGACGCGAGTACACGCGAAACGTGTATTCGCGTCTTTGCATTGACTTTGATTGTAATCGGTCGTGCGAAAAATTCGTTTCGCGTCCGGTGTGAAAGCAGCTTTAGTTGAATGAAAGATAACGGTAAATACCTCACGCAAGCTTAATTCCCCGGCAGCGCATGTTATCGCTCTATCTTGCTCAGTTAACGTTATCCGTTTCCTCCTGGATCACTCAATATGATTTCATTGAGTCGAGAATATTTTAAACGACCCATTTGCATGTAAATATTTTATCATATGTAGCTAAATTACAAAACAAAATATTGCGAGATTGCATGAACTTACTTGCCTGCCGTTCCAGATTCAAGTCGAATTTTTTCTTGCTTGTGATCTGGCAAGCGGGCTGTGTTGTCTTACTCTATCACGGTCTTGGACAGCCAAACACTGACAGGCTGAAAACAGTCTGTACTCTGTCGTGCGGGTGATGGTAGCGAGCCAGTCCCTGTGCGGTTGGGTGGAGGACGGAGTGGGGGGGCTGAATAATGCAAGGACAATGCAGGAAGAAGAAAGGGACGTCCTCTGGTGGTAGTCCTACATCACAACAGTTATGAAAGGGTAACGTGTACCATGTAGGTGCACGGAAGGGGGGCGTAACGTCACATTGACAACATTATGTACTGACCTTGAAAGCAAAAAAAAAAAAAAAAAAAACTAGTACGTATAATTCATGACGCGAATTCAAGCCAGAGCGCCACTGTGTGACACATAACCAGTGCACGTGGAATAATAATATATAATCTTCAAAATGTTAATACTCAGTTTCTGGGCTGCCCAAATATTTGACATCTGAACTGATTTATAACTGGTGGCAAAAGTTTGCCAAGCCATTTGCAATCAGATTTCTCAGTAAGGGATTCAAACACAATAGCTTTTCAAAGTTTACTCCAATTATGACATGTTTATCAATTAAGTGTCAACTCAGTTTTTAAAATAAAAAAAAAAATTACATGTTAGTTTCTCATTTTTATAGTCCTTCAATTTCAGGAGACCATATTTTTTGGAACAAATTGTTTTGCAGGTGTTTCTGATAAATCACTGTAACTCAATTGCTCCCTTAGACCAGGTATAAAAGAGCCTTCAGCACATGGTCTTTGTTTGCCTTTTGAGTCGTTATCGACCTTCGTCAACATGAGAAACTGAGTTGTGAAGATGGAAGTCAAGGTAGCGAAAAAGGCTGAGAAAAATGAAAAGTCAACAAACTTGGGTCAAAACTCAACTTACTAAAATGGTCAGAAAAAAAGTTGTCCAAAATATTTACTCTCATGAAACAGGTGGGGTTACATATAATAAGTACGCTGAACATGATGCACTCATAGAAATACCCTTTAAAAAAGCTGAGAATCTGCACTTGAAACACATGCTCATTGTCAGAGCAAAGAGCCAAACAAAGAAAAGATGTATTCTTCTAAAACATTACTTAGATAACTGTATTGTTGCCTGAATGTACATCTCATTACAACTTCAGCAATAATTGTTAGGACTTTACCTGCAAAATCTTCGCGTATACTCCACTCCATAAATTGGGTCATCTAAGCTGCTCTCCTGCTCTTCTTTTAATACAAACTGCCTTGCCTCAGTGTCAAAGCCTTGACTTCACACCATCACTGCATCCATCTGTGCTTGCTGCAATTAACTGTTTACATGAGAGTTGGCTGACTTCAATAAAAATTTCATTTAAAATGAGCTTAACAATTTGTGCATACTGTACAGAAATTGATAACATCTAAAGTAGGACAACAAAAAAAATCTCTTCATTAGGAGTTCCACAAGAAGCTGAATAAAATAATATTGATTCATGTCGCAATCCAGTTAAGACAGTTAAAATCACAATATTGCATCAGATTTCCAGTGTCACAGTCAGGTCTCATATGAAGAAGGCTTGCTTTATAAACCTTAGGCACAGGGGAAGCAGAACTTTAAATGGCTGTCATACAAGTTGTGTTTTATAAGTACAGCGGATGTTTTTTTGCAAATGTGCATCAAGACTTTGATCAGGCAAACAACAAAGAACATCAATTGATCAGGGAGTCGGTTGGTCTCCTGCGTTGGTCATTCAATCAAGGTGAAGGGTCCACACAGGAATTGTGTTTCACTGTTTTAACCCCGCATAACTACAGCAATGGAATTCTTCAAAGGTTTACAGCATTAATGTATCCTACAAGGGCCCCATACACATCCAAATGGCACGTACTGACAAGCGCTCATCCTAATGTCTCTTCCCTAGTGGTTCTAGAACCTTCTCAGTCAACAATCCTAGATAATCATCTTATTTACTGGAGCTGTCTGCCATACATATATGCATGTTTGCTCATGCTTACACGCAGAATTAAAAATGTATTTTTTAACAAGTCAGAGCCACTGGATATATACTGCCTGGATAGTATAGTCCATAACGGAGCATGATGGATCTGGCATGTGTGCGAGTGGAATGTTTTGAGTGCACTGTGATTAATCAGTTTCTTGTATCATCTCACTATCAACCCACAGTCTGGGTGGTCTCACGATAACCCTAGATGGAATCAATGCAGCTTCATTCAAACCCACTCTTGTGCAAGCAGCAAGTGTTCTTCAAATGGATGTCTAATCTACTGGATCACCATTAGGAGGGCATTTATGGCAGGATGGATATGTATTGGGCAAGGGTGGAGGAGGCCAGGGAATGGCAAAATCTAGTGGTTATTGGTGGGACTAATGCTTGATAAAGCTCTGGGGTCAAATAGTCAATTTTCCACTGAAGTCCATTCAAAACCAAGACTTCACTGAGGCGATATTATAGCATGTTTGACCAAATGTCAAAATTCTAACACTTCTTCTCACCAAACTGTAAACTCTAGAAGGACCTTTTTTCTGAGAGACAGAAATGAAGATTCCGATTCCATTTTTATTCCAGTTCATCTCTTCCAGTTTGGCTACCCAGTGCTTGTGCTCTGGTGTCAGAGAGACCTGTAGTTAACCATGGTCTCCTCAACGAATCAGCCTCTGAGCTGCTCCCACAGAACTCTATGGACCAAACAGGCAGAGGCTGTTTCCAGTTGTTTAAGTATCCTGATAGTGGTGGTGAGGGTGTATATCAGGATGGATCAACATCGGATGGGGCAGGGGTTGGGCCTGCAGAGACCATGTGGGCGTCGTTCTCCAGCCCCACCCTCCTTAGGGACTCCCTGTACTTCCTCTTTCCCAGCCTCACAATGTCCTCGATCTCATCCGCCAGATCCCGCCTTCTGCTCTCCACCATGGCTTCCACCAGCTCTGGCACTGCTCCCGGCCCCGCCCCTACCCGCCACCTGGCCCAATGAAAGAGCATCTCCAGGACCATGCCTCCCAGGTTGTCTCTTGATTGGTAGAGAGAGAGAGAGAGAGAGACACATACAAGGCCAATGGCACATTGATTATGCGCATTCATCCATTTTAGATACATTATTTGCATAAGAGGAAATGAGCACGTGTGCATGCAAGTGCAATCACACAATATGCACATTCAAACAGTGTAAGCATACAGCTGCACTGCTGACCACTGTTTTAATCACAGTGCCCTAAACAGCCTTCCTTGTGCTTTAATCTCCTGCAGTCGTCCAGATGGTGCTGCGATGAGTCATAGAGGCGGAGGAGAGCCAAGTCGTTCTCCTCCTCCATCTCTCTTCCAGTCACGCAGGGATTCTCTCCATCCTTCTCCACAAGATTCCCTCCCCTTTTCTCCTCCCGGGCACCTCCCTCCGTCTCTGCTTATTCTTCACCATACACCGTTCGTTCACAACCACGCAAGTGTACTTGTGTAAGCTTAGTGCACACACGTCTCCATGTGTTTGGTATATATGAGGCAACTGTATTTGTACTGAATATGCTTCAGATGAGGAACTTGTGATTGAAATGAATTAGGTCCGGGAGTAGTACCACAGCAAGCACTCAAAACATTCCTGTTGTGATGCCGGTATTTTTACTCAGAACTCCCCCATTTGTTACCTGCGTTTGTTACACTTCAGTTGTACTAAGACTGTACTGAGTCAGGATTGGGGTGTTGGCTACGATTGTGCCGAGTGTGCTCCAGGTGTGTTACCAGTGTTTGTACATGCATTTCTACTGAGTGTACTCCAGGAATGGTGCTTGTGTTAGTTCAGAATACAGTCCAAGTGTGTTACCTGTATTTGTACTGCATACACTTCAGGTATGTTACCTGTGTTTGTACTGAATACACTTCAGATGTGTTACCTGTGTTTGTACTGAGTACACTTCAGGTGTGTTACCTCTGCCTGTACTGAGTACACTTCAGGTGTGTTACCTGTGTTTGTACTGAGTACACTTCAGGTGTGTTACCTTGGTTTGTACTGAGTACACTTCAGATATGTTACCTTGGTTTGCACTGACTACACTTCAGGTGCGTTACCTCTGTCTATACTGAGTACACTTCAGATGTGTTACCTGTGTTTGTACTGAGTACACTTCAGGTATGTTACCTGGGTTTGTACTGAGTACACTTCAGATGTGTTACCTGTGTTTGTACTGAGTACACTTCAGGTGCGTTACCTCTGTCTGTACTGACTACACTTCAGATGTGTTACCTGTGTTTGTACTGAGTACACTTCAGGTGTGTTACCTCGGTTTGTACTGAGTACACTTCAGGTGTGTTACCTTGGTTTGCACTGACTACACTTCAGGTGCGTTACCTCTGTCTATACTGAGTACACTTCAGATGTGTTACCTGTGTTTGTACTGAGTACACTTCAGGTATGTTACCTGGGTTTGTACTGAGTACACTTCAGATGTGTTACCTGTGTTTGTACTGAGTACACTTCAGGTGCGTTACCTCTGTCTGTACTGACTACACTTCAGATGTGTTACCTGTGTTTGTACTGAGTACACTTCAGGTGTGTTACCTTGGTTTGTACTGAGTACACTTCAGGTGTGTTACCTTGGTTTGCACTGACTACACTTCAGGTGTGTTACCTGTGTTTCTACAGAGTACATTTCAGATGTGTTACCTGTATTTGTCCTGCATACACTTCAGGTATGTAACCTGTGTTTGTACTGAATACACTTCAGATGTGTTACCTGTGTTTGTACTGACGACACTTCTGGTGTGTTACCTCTGTCTGTACTGAGTACACTTCAGATGTGTTACCTTGGTTTGCACTGACTACACTTCAGGTATGTTACCTGTGTTTGTACTGGACACACTTCAGGTGTGTTGTCTGTGTTTGTACTGAGTACACTTCAGGTGTGTTACCTGTGTTTGCACTGAGCACACTTCAGGTGTGTTACTGAATACGCTCCAGGTGTGTTACAAGTGTTTCTACTGAGTACACTTCAGGTGTCTTACCTGTGTTTCTACAGAGAACACTTCAGGGGTGTTGCCTGTGCTTCTAATGAATACACTCCAGGTGAATTACCGGTGTTTCTACGGAGTACGCTCCAGGTGTATTACCTGTGTTTGTACTGAGTACACTTCAGGTGTGTTACCGGTGTTTTTACAAAGTAAACTTCAGCTGTTACCTGTGTTTCTACTGAATACGCTCCAGGTGTGTTACCTGTGTTTGTACTGAATACGGTCCAGTTCTTGGTAGCTGATGCCCAGGTTGATGCCAATGAAGCGCCAGTCTTGTCCGATTCGCAGTGATATTGCCAGGAGGTTAGCCTCAGTTAGGTAGCCACTCTCAGGATCACCCAAATTCAGAGGAGGGTAGCGGTTCTCCTCAACTTCCCCCTTATTGGATGGGCCCCCCTGATAAAAAGAGGCCAGTGCAAAGATTTAATTTCTCTCATGGACAATGGGAAGTACCATCCTTATAGTTCCCATCAGAGAGAAGGGAGGTGTGTAGATGTGTGTTATCTAGCAACAAGAGCAGTATAACATCAGCCCTGCACCCTGAAATTCAAACCATTAATTGGCATTAGCATATTAACACTCCTGGATACAGTGGGTGTTTGAAATGGGTAAGCAAAAAGGAATAGAGGCCTTTTAGAATTTTGAAGCATTGTTGCCTTAGTAGTAAACACACATTCACTCTATTTGACAGCAGTAGTGTGTGAATTAGTGCATACCCTCATTTCTTTGGCAATGATATACATGCTTTATTGCAGTTTTATTTTTGAATAGAATTATCTCATAGTGCAGCTAAACAGCTTTGATTATGTCTTTACCAGTGACAGTTGCTGAGCAGAAAACAAGCGGTGTACCACAGCAAAACTGATGAACAGCATTGATCTATTTTCTATCATTTTCCCTGATTAATGACACGCTATCTCCAAGAGGATTTAACATCCAATGTTAAATGTATCCAATTCTCATTGTTCAGGTAAGATGAGAAATAAAATGCTCAATTTGGAGGCAACATTGTGCACATTTCAATAAACGTTTTCTTTGTTTTCATTTAAACAATCACAAAGCACAGGTTTGATAGCCAACATTGCAAGATGTCCCAAAAGTTAACAAGCAATTTAGAAGAGTAGTTTCTTTTTTGTAAAATGTAGCCTGCGGAGGCTACTGAATAAAACATTTTTTAAAATTAATTTTTCAATTTATTTATTATTTAACCACCCTGACAGTGCAGAAATACAGGAAGCGGTGTTTAACAGCCAATCAGAAACATGTTAATTGACGAAATGACTAATTCCTGCGACCTGGGGAGGGAGCGACTTTTGGGCACCAGGAAACTCACCGGGAGTCTCAGGGGCAGGGTGGCCAGCCATTGGCTGTCGTGTCCCTTCCTCCTCTGTGCTGCCTCTGGAGGAATATCACTGGGCATCTCCCCTCTGTAAAAGGACACCTGAGGGAGGGTTGATGGAGAGAAGGAGGGAGAGAAGGGGGGTTTAGGGAGCAAGGGAGCGTGACAGGCAGTGAGAGGGGTAAGAAGGATTGAGGGGTCCACACCTCTTGTTTTATCACAAATGGCTCCAACTCCGGTAAAGATGTACTGCTACATTCATGCCTTGATGCCATATGATAGAGCTGAGGGTCACAGGAACTACAGCAGGTTGAGAATGTTGAGGGCACTTCCTAATTACCATACAAAACTTCCTCACATGCACTTTACCTCATTTACAGGGAAACAGCACCCCCTCCTGGCGATACCGAGGAGGGCAAGGGCAAAAATGTCCTCATATTTCTCAAAATTCCACTGAAATCACAAGGCAGGGGACCAAAAAAATTCCCCTCGTCTTTTATTCAGTTATTTTTCCAAATTGCTTTTTAAAAGTCTCTGTATTTTAGTTAGTGGGGGGAAAAATTACACCCAATGAAAAATTTAAATTTCACATCCAGACCCCCTCCATTATGTCCCTCTTACCTGCCCTCTCACTGGTTCGGGAGTGTCCTGGCTGGGGCAGATGTACACCTCTTTGTGATTCTTCAGGTGAGAATAAAACACAAAGGAAAGCCGTCCCTCAGTGCAGTCAGGCCTGTCTGTAACAGAGAGACCAGATCAGAACTTACTGTAGAAACACAGGTTAACATGACCAGGTTAGCCTTATAATGCTATGAGCCCGACCAAGTTGACCTGACAGTGCTACGAGCCGAACCAGGTAAACCTTACAGTACCATGAACGTGAGCAGATTGGACTTACTGTAAGCCTGACCAGGTTAAGCTTTCAACTATTTAAGCAAAGTTCAACCTTAACGATGCAGGCTTATTCAACAATCAGAAATGTCAGTGGTGCAGCCCACTGATTTTCGATCAGACTGAGGTCTGGTGACTGAGATGGCCATTGCAGGACATAGATTTTTCTGCCCCAGATCCAATTCTGCATGGATTTTGAGGCGTGCTTTGAGTCCCTGTCTCAACCATAATTGACCATAATCATCTTACAATAACAAGCCGTTATAAGCTCAGTCACCAGACCTCAATCTCCTCACAGCCCTGTGGGCTGAACAGGACGGGGCAGTTGGTTTGCACAAACCAAAGGATGTGACTGATCTCGGGAGAATCTGCCGAGAGGAATGGTCCAAAATCCCACCGAATATGTTCCTTAACCTTATCAAACAGCACAAGAAAAGACTCCATGCTATTATCCAAACCACAGGTGTTTACATAAAGTACAAAACTAGGGGTGCCATAAATTGTGTAACCATGATTTGGAGGATAAGATTATTAAATAAAACAATAAATAATTTTGTTTAGTAATACTGAAATATAAATACAATATTTCCAACTTGTTAGGTTTCTCTCTATAATGTCATTCTGTATTTTATTGTATTTTTAGTGCATTTCCAGTAACGGGAGCCAGTACTTCTGGGTACCACTGTAAATGTGCCAATTTAGATTAGGGTTGAAAAGTGAAACTACAGAATGGTAGACCTTCAGGAGGAGAAACAGTGAGCCCATTCTCAGAATAATAATGCCACAGAGCATTCAGATGATGACGCTGCATTCTGACCGGCGTTGATTTCGATGCCCCTCTCGAATCCAGCGAAAAATTGCTCTCCCTCCACGAGCTTGCAAAGGTCAGAAGGCAGGGGACCCTCATACTGGGCAGAGAGGGACTGCAGCACCCCGTCCACCTGTGACCAGAGGGAGGCACTGTTATGCTTACACTTGTACACTATTTCGCACACACACACTTTCACAATGAGACAAACTCAGCATGTAACAGACATAGAAACTCAGCACACACACACACTCCACTTTCGCACCTACAAACACACTTCCACATGCAGCTTCATATGCATGCATACATAATTGCAAAATTAATGAAAGGGTGGAAAGGGTGATTTTTAATCTCTAGATCAAGGATCACTAACCCTGGTTCTCAGATCTAAATCCTGCCCTGGTATTGTTTTCTCCCGGGTAACGAACTAATGAACTCAACGATTAGTGCTTCTGATTGGCCAGATTGGCCTGTCTTTCCACCTGATTTGCAGGAAAAGCGAGGGTGGAAAGCCAGTAGTTCTTGGCCCTCGAGGACCGTGAGTTGATCATCTTTGGTCTAGATCTAGAAATTCTTTAGGGAATAAACACCCCCGACCAAGGTGTTCTAGGGCCCACAGTCAATTGTGAGCCCTGTCTAATAATAACAGTGGTATTCTAAGGTCCACGGTCAGTCATGTATTCTTTCAAACTGTGAGGGTTTGCAGTGCCCTTGGTTCGCTAGCAGCCGTACCTTGGCTGTTGGCAGACATTGAAGTAGCACCTGCATTGGGTCAGTCTTCCTTTGTAGAACCAGGAACTGGACCCGGAACTCCCTGAGTCTGTGATAAACTTTCCTCACCACATCACCCACAGTGCGCCTGGTGGTGTACCATAACCAGTACCTGCAACAAACGTGCACACACACACACACACACACACGCACACATACACAATAAAAACACGCAAATAAACACACAAATACAGCATTTAGTGGCGCCAGTCAGAGAATGAAATCGCTACATTTGAAACAGTCAAACAAACTGGCCTGGGTTAAAGGACCAGTGTGTAGGATTTAGCGGCATCTAGTGGTGAGATTGCAGATGGCAACCAACGAACGACCCCTTCCACTCACCCTCCCCTTCCAAATGTACAGGAGAACCTACGGTGTCAACAAAACCCGCAAAAGACGCGAAAGGCCTTCTCAAAAATCCGCATTTGGTTTGTCTGTTCTGGGCTACTTCAGAAACATGGCCGTGCATTGTGGCGGGTTTTGTAGAGGAAGAGAACCCGCTCCCTCTGTAGATATAAAGGGCTCGTTCTAAGGGAAGGAAAATGCAATTCCCACTCTCAGGTGATTATAAACTCGATAACTCGGTCGCCACAGGGACCGAGTTGTGTATCTCCCCGATGCCCAAATTTCGGAAAAAATGGCCGCTGGCAGCCATATTGGATGTCCAAAATTGCTGAAAATCGGTCTTGAGCATTGTCAAATAAATATCTTCGCCTGTGCAAAATTAGAAGAAATTCCTGTAATAATTGTCGCTTCCAGAGCCTGGAACAAAAAATCTCTGCAGGCGCGGCGGCGGCAACCCCAGAACTAAACCATAGTATCTCCCGACTATCGTCGTTGGGGAGATACAACTAATGAAAACACACTCATGAACATTATATTCCATTTTCTGCCAATGGATCCCCCTAAATCTTTCTCACTAGTCCTTTTAGCGCAATGACTGGATTAAAGATGAGATTTCATCCTCTGCCAATTTGGGTTTAGGCAGCCAGTAACATTTTCTCTGTTTTTAAACACATACCAGGAGAAGTGAGTGACGGTGAAGATGGCGTAGAGATGTGTGATTCGGAGAGAGGACTGCGGTGTGACATCAGTCCAGGTTTGGGCAGCCTGGTCCCCATGGAGGAGGTAAAGGCATGATACGTCGACTGTGTGGCCTGCATGAAGAACACATGCTAAATACATGGATGTTCATCTTCAAAACAACACACTAAGAGTCACTATTGTACCAGTGGAACAGACATTAAGGAACTGGCAATCATACATTTAGCTCAGGACCTATGACCCAGGAACTGCTTCAGCACATTCACATTATATTATGAATACAAAAATGTTGTTATTTAAATTGTCTAAGATAGCATACCTTTTTTTCACCAGTCAAACTATTTAAGTTGCTGGATGTTTGTTACACTAATTCACAGTACATGAAATTGCATTAGCCAGACACTTTTATTCAAAGTGATATATAATAATGCATAATAAATAACTACAGACAAATAGTAGAAATGAGATACAACTGACAAATGTATTGTTATTGATAGCCATGAATAGGTATATTTCAGGCAGTAAGCAACAACTAAATCAATAAAGTTATCACAAATCATAACCTTGATGTGTGACATGATAGCAAAAGATGAAGAAATACAACATCAAGATGAAAGTACCTCTCTCTAAGGTAGTACAGCTATGCTCAACTGAGAAATCAAGTCTGCAATCTCTAAATTTCAATCACAATTCCTCAACCATTACTACATTACAGCCCACTGGTAATTACCATGAGTTAAAAAAACTGAGGCAGTTTATTGCTCAAGGAGACGGTACCAGTGAGTCCAAGAGGCAGGGGGACCTGCACTGTGATTGGCCGCAGGAAGGGCATGCTGGGAGATTGGGAGAGACAGAGCAGGGGGCTGACACTGGCCTGAGGATCTCCAGTCAGCTGCTGCACCTCCGACACCTCCACTTGTAGCACCTGCAGTGCAAACAACAACAATCAACTCAAGACCTGCACCCAAACCAGCAACCTTAACATCAACTCAACAGCAGGCAAAACAACAACCTTAGCATTAACAGTGGCCAAAACAACAACCTTAACATCAATAGTGGCCAAAACAACAATCTTAACATCAACAGTGGCCAAAACAACAACCTCAACATGAAATCATCAGCAGCACAGAAACTACGAGCTTGAGAACGACTCATCAGCTGTTTCATAAACTACAACCTTAACATTAGCATCTCCTGCAGCACAAACTACAACCTAAACAGCAACTAATCACTAGCAGCAAACACCACAACCTGATCATCAACTCATCAAGTTCACCACTAACAACCAATTTATAACCTGAAAATCAACTTCCTTTACAGCATGAACATCTAATTTGCAAAACATCAACTCATCACCAGCAGTACCAGCAGCACAAATCACTCATCACTCTAACATCAACTCATTAACTGCAGCACAAACTCATCCCCTGAACAATCAACCTGACCTTATAGAGCCAAAAACTAATCACCTGCAGGACAAACAACTAATCAATTTAACATCAGCCCATCCTCTGCCGTACTTGAAGCACAAACAACTCATTGGGCCTCATGCAAGAAGCGATATAAGAACAAATTTTCTCTTATTTTTGTTCGTATCCCCGATTTTTTCTTATTTTGTTCTTACCCATTGATTTCTGGGATGCACCAATGTTTTCTTATTTTTCCCCTTCTCTTAGGTAAGAGAAAACTTTTACAAGTGGTCGGGCACTCTTACCGAGATAAGAGAAAACAGAAAACTGTTACCTCTGTCCACAAATTGCTTATCCAATGCATGGAAACACAAGTTTTAAAACCTAAACATTAAAAATACATCATATAATCAAATTTTGATTGTTTTATGTTTTTGAGAAATTATAATGATTTTATTATTTAATTCTTGGGCTAAAGAGTTTGGCCAGTTGATCGTAATTAGGACTAAGCTATAAAAACCCTTAGATACTTGCGGGCGTTCTGCTTCTGAATGGCTTACCTATTGCTGTTGGATGTTTTGGCCATCCAGGCCTTGCGCAGAGAGCGTGTTTTTAGAGATCGCACAGATCTGTTTGCTGAGACAGATGAATGGCTACTCGTACCAAATGTGAAGGCAACCGTACTTGAGCATGAAAGATTACTGTTATGTGTTACAACTCTCTTGTTCTAACAAATGCAGCGGTGAAAAGATATCTCCATTCAAACAAGGAAATTCAATGGCTTGCTCGAAATGTACAGGCGGACAAAAACATACAATCACACCTGGATACTACACCCAAAACTCAGAGATTTACGGAATAATTCGTGAGTAGTTACATTCGCATGGGTATCACGGAATAATAGATCAGTGTGGTCAAAACTAAAGAAAATGCGGCTGCGAAATTTCAAAGTGCGGGACGCAGCGTTAAAGTCTGGCAGCTCAAGTTATGAGATCAATTTTCGTGGTATGAGGCAGTGGACTGCATAATCGGCCAAAAACACAAGGGCGAAGGCATTCCGCATGCAAAATCCACCAATATCGAATGTAATCAGTACATTTTCGGCTTACCTTGATGTTTGGGTTCCCAGAGAGAGATTCAGATGTGTAAAAACATCAAGCAGTCAGTCAAGAAAATTTCGAGTTTAATTTTTCGTGCTGCTATGCGTGGTAATCCATGTTACAGATGACACACCGGGTTGCTAAGGCACGCGCAGCATATGCATTCGCAATATTAATATTCAATATTAATATTCTAAACCCCCTTCTCAATAATAAAACCCCCCGAATCATATTGGCGTCTCCTTTTAAAATCGTTTCCCATTTAAAACCACCTAGGTGCATACTGCAACGCGCTGTATCGGAATTTTGACATGTATGCAAGTGTACTCGGGTACGGTACGACATTACTAGTGTGAAAGCTGACCAGCAGGGGGAGAGGGGAGAGGGGAGCGGGGGGGACAATCTTACTGTGGCACGGTACGGAACAATCATACCTAGTTTGAAAGCGCCTTAGATTGCCTCGAGCAGTCAGCTCTTTGCACACGGCACGTCACCTGCCCTTATATGGTGTTTAGTAGGTGTCACATATGCCAATTTAAGACAACCGGCCACGCGCTTCCCATTTACAATCAAATGGGATTCAGCATTCAGCACATCTGGGTAAGAGCAGATTTGGACGGTAAGAGCGTTTGGTGCATCCAAAGTGTATTTCTCTTATTTTTTCGCTTAGTAAAAAAATAAGTGCAAATATATGAGAAATTTAAGAGAATGTTGCTGCATGAGGCCCATTGTCACAGAAACAACTAATCACCAGGATGAAAAGTGTCGAGAACATCAGCACCACACAGTGGAACGCACCTGAAGCATTACAGTGCGGTTCTCGAGGGTAGAACCCGGTGGGAATGTCAGCTTGATTCCTGGATCAACTCGCGACACTAATAGCGCCCCCTCTGGAGGCACCGAGCAACTGTCCCGCACCAGGCGAGAGATGACCACGAACCAGGAGAACTGCCGCACAAAGCAGCAGGCCAGCTGTGTGAGAGAGGCAGGGAAATACATCTTGTGATAAGGGTTCTGTCGTAACTTTAGATAACATTTTGCCACCATTTTGTGATGACTTTCCATAAATGTGTCAGTGTCTCATATCTCACACTTAAGGCCCCGTCCTGTTCAGTTACAGGCTTCTCAAAGAAATCGATTTTCAAGATTTGACAGTTTTGTCGTACAAGCTGTCTTAGAACCTAACTTTACTCCTAAAAGATGTCTACTCCATATTTACAATCCTCAATATCACATCATGGTTTTAACTATACCTCCAAAAGTTCCCATGTCCCCTTTCATTTTTCCTACAGACATGTTGAATTTAAATGTGAAACAGTCTCAGTCTCCGCCCATTCACACCCTTGCTGGACGTCCTCTTGGCCGGACCCGGCTCCCCCTCCTGGTCATAGTTGGTAATGTGCTCCAAGACTGGCCGTCGAACCTGCGGACCACCACTTCACCCCTGCGAGAGCGATGGTAGGGCACGCACACCTCTACTGGCTTGAGAGAGAGAGAGAAGCGGAGAGAGAGAGACCCAGGATCATTGCCCTCACCTTCTCAACTGAAAAATGTATACACAAAAAACATGGCTGCCGAAATAGCTCACACAATATGTAGCATAGCTGCGCTGACAGTCGTTGTGGCATTTCGAAATTTTGCATGTGTTTATCATGAAACGTTGGATATAACACAATCCAAAAAAACCATACAATCCTGTCAGTTGTTTCATTTATGACATAAAAGTGCTGCAACTTAAACACTGCTTAAGTAAATTTTGCATCTTGCCAGGAAACTTTACCATTTCGTGAACCAATTCTCACCATTGTGCGAGCCTATGGTCGGCAGGTCACACATAAAGTTACTGAAAAAAGGTAGGCCACTTAGATTTTAAAATTATCTTCTCGCTCATTGAGACCTGTGGCCCGCCAGGATTCTATAATTGCCGAAGAGAATTCCTTTTGAATTTACCCTTTAGCAGGACACTTTGTAATGGTAGGAGACTTTTCAAGAATAAACACTGATGTATCGCTTTCAAACCGCTGTCCATGAGAGTTAAAATTTACGAGAGATCTTAGTTATTTGTGCCACCAGTTATTTACTGTTTGTGTAAATAATACCAAAAAGCAAAAAAATAAATGTGGCGACCTTAGGTTTTGGCATTGGGAGCCGTGGTGACAATAGGTGCGGCTACGTTAGCTACTGTATGGATGGAGACAGACAGGTGTCCACCCACATTGAGAAATATATTCAGAAATTAGAAAAGCCCATTACAATAATAATCTTAAGACTAATTTTCTTCCCTCTCATACTAAAAAGCAGCAAGTCCCTTTAGGAGATGGGAAAAAGACCAGTCACTGCACTGCCTATATTAGCAGAAGCACTCAGCTCTTTCTGTTTCTATACTGCTGTGTAAGGGCAGCATGGATCAATTCAGTATGGGGGTTTTCAGGTTCACCAGAACAAACTACTATGGTGAACCATGCTGGGTATAGGTTACAGAGAACCTAATGGCATAAACGGTATAACTGACTCAGCAAAGGACCAGAAAATAAGATCAAACACAAAGCATGGAGAGCTGGCTTTTGATATCCTCGAACAAATATTTCTTTTACTTAAAAAATTACAGTTATTTCAGGAATGAAAAAAAATACACCATAAAAATACCAAAACTGACAATTCTTACATTAAAATCATTAGCTTCATAGCATGATTGCCCATCTCATTTCTAAGGGTTTTTTATTTAAGTGAATGGATTTTTTTTAAGGTTTTGAGAAAAAAAGGAAAAAAAGCATTTTTTCACCAACACAAAAAATTAAAGCTGCTTTGCAGCGATATCGGGGCCAGGCAAATTTAGGCAATTCTGAGCAACAAGAGGCAAAAAATGGAGGATAACAAGAAAGGTGGGATTACATCGTACATTTTGCATGGGTTGAGATTTGAACTAATAATCTCTGACACCAATTAGCCGAGTATCCTTCGTCTCACTGAGCTAATTAGCAAGTAACTTTTAAGGGCTACATGCATTTCAAATTTCTTCCAGCGCATTTTAGGACTAAAATAAGAAATAAAGCAACGACGATTTGTCAATGAATCAGTTATTTAAATACATAATAGTTAATACACAACTACTTTCATAATGGATTGATTATTTCAGGCATGACTATTCTTAGTTGAGTGTTTTGCTTCATAAGAGAAAATCTAATGTTTAAAAATGCCATTCTTACATTGACTCCAATTGTTCCATGATAGCAGAATTCAAAATGGTTTCAAAAATTCAGTTTTTGAGAAAAAATTCATCGACCATGACTCTAAAATATTTTCAATTTTTTTCAGGTAGATTGAAAATGATTTTATCAAGAATTGGCTGGTATATGTTTACAGTGCTGTTTACAGTCAAACGTTTTCATGCACTGAAGGCTCAATTTTTCAAATATTGAAACGCCGGGTGGTATTTTCGTGGAGGACGATCTGAAGATTCAGTACAGCAAATTTGGTGACAATTGAGCAAAAATTGTGGGGCAAGAAAAGTTTTATAAGTTTTACAGTTTTTGAAAAAAACAGAGTGATAGACTTCATCATTTGTACTAAGTGGACAAAAGTTTCTTAAGTATTGGGGCCACATTTTGGTGAAAGTTGCAAATCTGTAGCACGTTTGGTTGAATTGTTGTGAATTTTCAAAATTTTGAATTTTAGAGGCTTGCTGTACTATTGGCCTGTTTTTGCAGCTGAGGCAATCTGGCACAGGACCGGACCTTTGTGCAAAGTTTGGTGATTTTTCATGTATGGGAAGTAGGATTTCCAGGGAAGAAGATGAAGAATACTGGCGAAAACAATAGGTTCCCTGAAGCTTTTGCTGCCTGGCCCCTAACTAGTAGCCAAATCTCAATTTGCCAAAAATTTGACTTAGGCAATTATGCTATGAGGCTAACGACATGATTGTGCTTTCAATGTTCTTTCTTGCCACGTACTTTCACTTTCAGAAAATGCAACCCGACTACCCCCCCCCCCACCAAAAATGATAGCCTGTGCTGATTTTTCCATATCGAGGGGTCAGAGCACAATAGTTATATGTCCATTTTAGAGGTTTTGAGAAAAATTGATTTTTAGGTTTGCAAATGTTCTATTAAATCAGGTACATCATTTACATAATTTTTATATCAGTCACTCTTTTACTGCATGGTTCAGAAGTATACTGAACATGTAAGTTTTCATAAGTGTGGTACCGCGACTTCATGGCAAAATTTGCCAAAATGGACATGTCACCTCCGTGCTCCAACAATTCTAGCACTTGATGTGACACAACACAATGGTGATAGATTGAAGTTAAGTTTGTTTGCAATGGAAGACAGATGATTCTGTAATACTATTCACGTTTATTCATCAAAATATCAATGTTTAATTCATATAAGCAGATTTTGTTGGACATACCACAAAATGAAAATGTGAATTCTGTTTAAAACTGAGGCACATGGACATATAATTATTGTGCTCCAAGAATTAGCTGATAGAAATGTGTGACAGGAGGTAAAAATCTCAAAATTTGGACATATCACCATTGTGCTCCAAACCCTTGATATTTCCAGATTTAAAGAGAGGAAGCATGTAGCTTCCTAGGGTACTATTTTCAGCATGCAAGTACTGCACATGTATATACTTGATACTATTGTGAATGGTGGATAGGCAAGCCGGGTAGAATATACACAGCAGGAGCCAAGAATTGTGTCTAGGATGTTTGTGCAACAGAAAAGAATCTGCATTCGTGAACAGAGCAGCATGTAATTCCTGAGTAGTCAAACTGCCTTTCTGTCAGTCTACTGGAGACCCAAGTACTCACACGTGTCAAACACCAATCATTCTTAATGTGTAAAATTGTTTTGGTCCAAACGCGCAAAGGCAAGATTCATCCAGATTCTTCAACAGCTTACATTCTTAACATGAAGCATACAACTCACTGATGCACATACTTCATATTCAACAGTAGGCAAGCAATTTAAAACAGTTTGAGCCAGAGTCATGGTTTCTTTCAACAACACTGAATTCTGCGACCTCTGACCTCCAGGAAAGCAATGCCATGAGGCTGGAGCTCCAGCGGCCGACTCAAAAGGAAGTCGTGTTCCTCAAGCCACACCCACTTCCAGTCTAGCCTCTTGTCCACCCACTTCAGCCTCGTTCTCGAGGCCAGAGCCCCACATGGGAACAGAAGCTCTGCACCCCCGGGCAGGAAAACATGGCACCCAGTCTCAGTCACTGAGAAGCTGAGAAAGGGAGAGAGCGAGAAAGAGGGGGAGAGAGAGTAAGGGGAAAGAGAGTATAACCGGGAGATGAACCCAAATCACATATGACAACCTGGGCCTCACTGTACATTAGCCCATCTGTCAATAAGAGATCACAAGCAGAGGTGACCCAAGAAAATGTTCACTGGCACACTATGGGTGCTGTAATCGCCATGATGCGCATTAAGCAAAGTTGAAGGAATGTCACCAACACCATTAAGAACCAATCAAAGTGTTAGTAGGCACAAGCCTGCAAATCTCTAAACTAGGGATGCTAAATCCTATCAATGAACAGGGCAGGGGTCTGTGTCACAATGTAAGATTATTGATATAGCTAGATAATAGCAACAAATAAACTCCAGGACACTCCAAATGTGGAACGTGGACAGTAATAAAAAAAAAAATTCTATCTGGTTTTTACAAAGTGCAGTTATTCAGCTAACTCCGTAATCCCTCTTTGTGATTCAGACCCCTAATGTGGCTCCAGCTTTGTGGTCGAGTCACGTTTAGAAACACCTGAGCCACCACAGTTCCAGCTATAGATGGAACAAACACTGAAACTCTTGCATTGAAAGCGTGGTTTATCACATGTAGGACGGAATTAAATTTACCAATGTTGGTTGGGACCCAGGTGCAACTCCGGAATCTCAGTCTCCGTTTGGTCTGAAATATGACGTACAGCACAGCCCATAAGTACATGGAAAAGCACATTCCAACAGTTTGAACATGGTTCACTTGATCAAGAATTAAGTACCTTCAAATTAAAGCTGACAGTCTACTCAAATTCATTATAATTGCTCTCCAGTGTGCTGCAGCACAGAGCCTTAAAGTAAGTAATGACATTAGTGTCCAGATACTGTGCATGACCATAAGGGGGACACTCTCCAGTCTGTGGCAGTATCTCAGGGTTTGGGCCAGTCCTCTTAGATCCACTAAAGGAAAAAGCTAAATACTGCATCATACGATATTACAGATGTTTCTTAGCTGATGATATTTCATGCGAAGGCCCCTCTGCATTTCTGTGTGACAATGCCCACATGCAGATCTGTGAAGAGGAACTTAATTGGGCTCCTCAAAGCCTTGACCTCATCTCCCGAGTTTTGAAGTGGAAGGTTCCAAATCGTCGGGCTGAGGTGTGTAAAAATGCGATCAAATGACATCTGCAAGTCTGTCGGCACACATTAACCCATTCATTCCAAATTCAATTACAATGTCATATAATTAAAACATGTCTGTTTTCTAAGTAAGTCAAAGAGGTTTCAGTGAAGTGTCCACACACTTTTGGGTATAGAGTATACCTGGGGGAGGGAGTGGGAGATGGGGAGGGGTGGGGGGTCTCCCCAGGGGGTTATTGCGCACGTCCAGTCTGATCAGCTGGGGCAGTTCCTTCAAGCAGACGGGAACACTGCGGATGTTGTTGCTATGGATACTGAGCTCTCTCAGAGAGTGAAGAGAACCTGAGAAGCAAAAGCGAGAGAGAGAAAGAGAGAGAGAGACAGAGTGAGAATAGTGACATCCTGAACACTACACACACCATAACCACAGTGCCTGACCTCTGCATTTACATTCTGATTGTTAGCATTCCTTTCTCACAACCAATCACAAGCACACAACACGCTCCATGGCTCCTCCTTCCCTCTTAACAGGACTCCAATGGCCCCACCCCCAATATAACCCCTCCCCTACAGTGTCACTCCTTTCCCAAGCAAATAATATGCAAATGGACTCCTACTTGTTACGCATTAACTCCAATTATAGCCCCACACTGTCCTATATATAGTTTCACCCCTTCGCCAGTGTACAAGGCAGACTTCTCAGCCAGTTGTGTGAGAGTTCCAGGTACAGCTTCTCCCCACCCATGAATTGCCCCGCCCCTTACCTGGAGTATTAACAGGTTCCCAAGCAAGTAGTGTGTGAACAGATATATCTCTCACCAATAACGTTAGGGCACCAGGTATAACACTGCCTCTTACCCAGTGTATCAGTCAGGTACTTCAACCAATGTCTGAGCACCAGGTATAACTCCTCCCCCTTACCCAGTGCATAAGGCAGGAGCACCAAGTATAGCCCCTCCACCTTAACCAGTGTATTAGGCAGGTCCCGCAGCCCATAGTGTCTGGGCACTAGGTATAACCCCTCCCTCTTACCCAGTGTATCCGGTAGCTCCCTCAGCTGGTTGTGCGACAGCTCCAGGCTCTGCAGATTGTGGAGCTGGCCCAGCTCCGGGGGCAAGCTCTCCAGCCGGTTATGCGACAGGTCCAGGGTGTGCAGCGCCCCTAGGTGACCGAGGCCCGGGGGTACAGACTGCAGCTTGTTCCCCAGCAGGGAGAGGAATGTGAGGGAGCCCAGCTGACCCACAGACGGGGGCAGAGAGCGCAGGCGGTTATGGGAGAGCAGGAGAGAGGAGAGGACGGGTAGGGAGAGTAGGCAGGGAGGAAAGGAGGAGAGGCGGTTGAAAGAGAGGTCGAGGTGGGTGAGGGAGGACAGGGAAGAGAGGGATGGGGGGATGGAGGAGAGGAGGCCAGGCAGAGGATCACCTGAAGCATCCTGCAGGCAATGGCCTAGAACAAAGGGGATGGAGGTTAGTTACCATTTCAGTAACTGCTTAGAAAGTAACAGGTCTACATACACTAGGCTGCAGTATAGCTAATAGCACCTCAGGCACAGGATCAGGCACAGACTGATCCAGTCAGTTGCCTTCTTGCTCCACTGGCAAATTAGCCAGCAAGGTAGATTGATTCATGGAATGAAGTGATGAAACCTTCAGCAGAATGGACGTTGGGCTATAATAAACCATGCCCAAATTCCCCAATTTCACAATGGGGTATGCACTGACAGCCCAAGTAGTGCACTCAACTCCATGTGACTGCAGTGATGCTGAATAATTAGGGGTCGAAAGATTCTGAATCGATGTTTTTTAAGGCATAGGACTGCCATGGGGCGAACATCCAAGCTTTCCCTTTTCCTTTATTAAACCCGACGCAGTCTTGAATGTAAGTGCCAAACATCAAAGGGCATGAGAAATGCTTCCGGACAAAAAACTTGAGGCGACATGCTGCACGGAGCCAAGTTTAGGACTACAGAATCATCTCCTTTTAAGCAATTAGGTTACTCTAATCTTGTCCCTGTTTACTTTGCTCAATTAGGAATCAAACAGGGGATTCGCTTATTTACTTTGCTGAATGAGTAGAGCTGTTTATTAAAACAGCATGTTTGATTGCTGCATTCTGAAAGTTAAACGGGCATAGATTCGCAAGAATGCGTATTTGGCCATTTCGTGCGATTGTGATAATTTATAGCTCACATTCACGTTTCATCCACTTTAACGTTTTCCACCTTGTGTATTTTTTAAATGCTTGAAATCCAGGGCGATCTGAAAAGAAATCTCTTTATTTTTATTTTATCATTATAGATCTCCTAAAAATACTACAACGAGAGATGAAATGCTGAGTTGGGATGTGGCGATGTTGAACGAGGATTTTTTTAAAGTGTGATGAGACCACTTGCCGTCACGGGGTGTGTAGGCAGTCGCATGTAATTTCTTGAAACATACACATCTAAAGCGGCTTGAAACTATTTAAAATGCCATTGGGAAGAAACCTGAGTTTAGATTTTGCTAATTGCAGGTGCTCCGCCCTTCCTTAAATCTGCTCCCATGTACTTAGCCTCAATAACAATCAAGAAATTTAGCCAGTAGCCTATAACGATTAAGATGTGATAGTGAAAAGCAGACAAACCTAACTGGGCTACGGTGTTCGATTGAAAGAATGCCAATTTGAATAATTAGAAAAAATCTTCCTCTGAATTACAGCTCTAATTGTAGCATTTTAGGACATTATTCAAGATTCATTTAAACAGATTTGTTATAAGATCGCCCTGGAGTCTAAGCATCTAAAAAATACACAAGGTGGAAAACATTCTGAAAAGCGGATGAAACATGAATGTGAGATATAAATTATCACAGTTGCTCGAAATGGCAGGCAATGGCAATCATGTTCATGCAAATCTGTGCTATTCTATGGCCATTTAAATTTCAAAATGCAGCAACCAAACATGTTGTCTTTATAAACAGCTCTACTCATTCAACCTACAGAGTAAACGAATCCACCATTTGATTGCTAATCAAGCAAAGTAAATGGGAACAGGTATACTTTTCTTAGAGTTGCCTAATTGATTAATAGGAGACGATTTTGTTTTCATTTGCTTGGCTCCTCTCAGCACGTAGCCGAAAAATACTGATGTCAGTCAAGTTTTTTCCAGAAGCATTTCCCATGCCCCTCGATGTTAGGCACTTTCGTTCAGGACAGCACGGGGGTTAATAAAGGAAAAGGGAAAGCTTGGATGTTTGCCCCATGGTAGCAGGTGGTGTTACTACGCTTTAAAAAAAACATCGATTCAGAATCGTTACACCCCTATGAATAATGTCGTTTCAATGGACTGCCTCTCAGCATCTACAATTAATGTAGACGCAAGGTGAGTCAACGGAGCAAGTCGAGAACTAAGTTGGAGATCCCATGATCGGCCATCCAAACATCTGGTTGGAAAAAGTCTGTTAATCCTACGGCTGAAAGCCTGTGGGTGTAGGTGTAAGCAGGGTGGAGTGTGTTAGGCCATAGGGCCTGGTGGGTGTAGGTGTAAGCAGGGTGTAGTGTGTTTGGCCGTAGGGCCTGGTGGGTGTGAGTTTAAGTAGGGTGGAGTGTGTCAAGCTGTGGGCCTAGTGGGTGTAGGTGTAAGCAGGGTGAAGTGAGTGTTATGCCGCAGGGCCTGGTGGATGGGTACAGTGCTCAGTGCAGTACCTCGTATGGCCAGTGAGTGCAGTTGGGTGAGGAGGGGCAGGACCATGAGCGCCCCCTCCAGGCCATCGCCGTCCTCCGAGCCGAGCCGCAGGTACCGCACCCCCGCCAGCTGCTCTGGGATGGCCTCCCACAGAGCAGGGAGCGCTGCCGCCCCCCCAGGATACACATCGAGCGTCAGCCGCGTGCCGCCCACAAACACCGGGGGGAGGGGGGGAGAGAGATATGGCAGAGGAGAGGAAGAGCAGAGGGAGGAAGAAGAGGAGGAAGAGGGAGGAATGGAAGGGGCTGGGGATGAGGAAGAGGAGGAAGATATAGATGAAAGACTGGAACCAACCAGACGGAGGGGTAGGGATGCAAGTCGAAGTGGAATTGCAGGTTCCTCAGCGCCATGCATCTCAATACTCTCTTCACTCTGTTTTTGCCCCTCCATCTCTCCCTCCTTTACCAGTTCCTCTTCCTGACCTCTAAACACCTTTTGTTTTCCCCCTCTTTCACTCTTATTCTTCCCTCTGCTGATTTGTTCCCCCATCTCGATCCTTTGGTGCTCCAGCCCCACGTCTGATTCCTTCACTCCACAGTACTGGGAACCAGTCGATCCGTCTTTCCTGGGGGAAGTCGGTGTGTCCCGAAGGACTGTCTTCTCTAGCTCCCCTCGCAGTTCCTCCACCTTCGTCCAGACTGGCTCCTCTCCAAGACAAGCCCCCTCCACTGCATACTGCTCTCTTGCCTTTTCCATGAATTTTAAGACAAATTACTACAATTTGCTCCACTCAGAATTCAAGGCGCTGTCAATGTGCGACAGTGAAGGATGCTCAACCGCCTCCGGCAGCTTCTCTCCCGCCACCCCCTGCGCCATGGCTCGTTCACGCGTCCTTGACGTGAAGATATGGGCAAGTCTGGACTAGTACAACTTCCGCACGCTCAGTGCTCCTGGGACAGGGGTGCGAAGAGTATTGAGAGAGAAAATGCGACAGACAAGAGGTTTGGACACGTCAGGAAATTCAACAAGGAAAAGCAGCCCGGAAGCGTCAGAGAATTTTTAATCCAAGCATGCTGTAATTGTAACCCCACGGCGGGAACACGTTTAATCAAAATTAATGTTACCCCAGATATTTTGTTCAACACCAGAGCATGTCACCTACGTTCTGGCACCAGCCATTTCCCAGATTAACTTTCTAAGTAGCAAGCAATGAACGGCAAGCATTACAATTTTAAGTTTAGCGTAACTATGACAATATTTAAGATGGATAGTTACTGAACTAAGGCTGTTAGTCAACGAACTGATGATGCACCTTAACAAAATGATGCACCATGACAAGATATTGGTAGTAACAACAGCGATACTTTACATCATTTCGATGGAGTTTTGAGCGATGCCCTCGGCCGATGACAGTCATCTTCAATAACTCCTTGAATATTGAAAAGTCTTTGTGACCGCATGGCGCTGTGATATATTATTTTGTCGCTAAAACTTGTTGCGCAAGATTTCTTTGTTCCTTGCTTTACATGTCAACCGTATAGGCTGCATTACCCGCTAGTACAAACTGTTATTGACAGCCAGATGCGCCGCCAAACTTTCAACTCAGGGCGGGACAGCTCTTAAAGAAACAGTAGCTCGACAACCTCAGTCAGCAAATTAATATTTTCAAATAACTGTACAAGACTAAGTTTAAAGTCTGATCCCCACCCAAGCGCAAGTGTCTCAGCGTAGATTAAATAGTTTTTTTTTTTTTTTTTTGCACGTGATAATAATTTGCTTTATTTCAATTATATTTTCTCTGGAATCATTGAAAAGAGCCTAAATGGAGTGCACATCAAGAAGCAATAAAAATCTCCATTGTAATAAGGTAGCAGTAGTCTAGAGACGAAATATATGTTTTCAACCAATAAGTAACGCGATTCGACGGAAGTCCCTCCTATCGATTCATGCTTCCGTTTCCGGAAACCGTGTTCTTTCTTTTCTGCCGTCGCGAGAATCTAATAGGCACGCGGGTATTGTCTCTCCGTCAAGTGAGTGCTCAATTAAACATAAAGTTTTGTCTAAAATTAATCAAGGCCTTGTTGTGTTTATTGAAATACGATATTACATCGGTGTCGTAAGTCCCGGCGGGTGTCGAGAGTGAAAGCATGACGCTATTTGGATTTTTTGAAGGGTCCCGGTCAGCGACCATGTGTGCAATAGGACGGCCTATCTGTCGTCTCAAAACTTAATGCATATTTGCAAATTAGCCGCAGATCAGAACATGCGACTATATATAGCTGGCTTGTGTCCAACGATTGATAACGCTGGATAAGTAGTGATAGAAACTCTATTCTCCCCCTGTCATATTTGTTGCCTGCTTCTTAAATACTCGCTTAATAAACATTTAACAATGTCGTTCATCTCTCAGGTGTGAGCAGCCAGAATTTATGTCAAATGCTGAAACCCTTCGTTGTATACTTATCTGGCCGGATTATGGTATTGTCTGGACTTAAATCGTGGTTTTTCTGTGAGCAGCTGTATGCATGCAGTCATGCCCCCGTCTCCCCGTCCCTCTAGAATGCGTTACGTAGCCGCTTATCTCCTGGCCGCCCTCGGAGGCAACAGTAGCCCACAGGCTGAGGACATCAAGAAGATCCTAGATAGCGTCGGGATCGAGGCCGACGATACGCGCCTGGAGAAGGTATGCGCAAGGGGGCACTGGAACGCCCAAGTGATTTTCCTTTACGCCCATATAAAAACGTGTCACATCTGTTGATGCTCTTCAAGTGATGTTTACCGCTGGGCTTGTGCAGTCTTGTCTTTGGAAGACATTTAGATAAACGGTTTTACTACATACTGTCTTTATCTTGACTTTAGTGGCAATCCAGAGATTGATGTCAGAAGCAAAATGTGCGATTAATATCGCTACATGTTCTGGGATGGTGTGCCTTCATAGGCTTTAATGATATTACCAGATGTCTTTTTTAAAATTTTTTAGAAATAAAGAGTTTAGGTAATTTTGTTTGGAACTACTGTGTAAATTGTATGCCACCTGAAGAGGGAAGAAAGTGCTTGCACAGATTTACATGTATGATGTGTACAAATCTGATGTTTGTATATCATGAATAAATGCAACACTTTCAGTTTGTTTATACCTGCTGTCTGAAACATGGCTTAACTGCACAGCCTCTGCTGGTGTTACTTGAAGTTTAGTTTTCTTGCCTTAGACCAGAAAATGTCCCACTTTTCAATATGGTAAAGTTAGCTTGTCATTGGAAACTCATGCTACTGCCAAAAACAACCATAATCGCTCACATTGATTGAATATGCACTGAACCTGAAACATCACAAAATCTCAGTGTAAGTTTGGTTTATCTTTAATGTGCTCATTTGCTGATTTGTGGTCTTGAACTATGACCGTGTTAGAAGTGGTATATTAATTGCCATTTGCGCACATTTTTTGTTTTAGCACATTGGAAAGATGTCAAATACAGGCCGTAATTGCCAATAAGGCTCATAATTCTCCACTCATGAAAGTATAGCTTATTTTTATTGTGCTCATAGTCCAGCACGAAGTACTGTAATTCCAGCAATGAAATGGCAGCATAAAAACACAATTAAAGATGTAAAATCAAGCAAAAGAAAGTGATTTTGTCAAAAGGCATAATGGTGCCAAAAGGCAAGCATGTTCAGCATGGTATTGTTCTTGGTAGAGAGTACACTGTTCATATTTTGAGGACGCAGTGATTAGGCTGATGTGGAGATGACCCCTGTTTTTTTTTTTTTTTTTTTTTAATTCAATGAATATACCTGTAGGCATTCTTAGGTGCATTTTCCTCCCGTCTCTCTGGCCTGTTGGGGAAGGATTGCAGTCCATCAGTAGACTTCTGTGTGGTTGCTTCTGCATGTCCACAATTGTGAGAAATTATTTCAGGGATGTACCTCTCAAATTTTCCTTACAAAATGATCGGCTCTCAAGCGCAGAACTGAAATGCTGTGATTTTGATATCCTGATGCCTTTCAGCCATGCTCTACAGAACAATTTCATCTATCGTGTTCAGCTGGCTCTAGCATTATTTACTAACGTAATCATTGTTTTCATCATGAAGAAGGAACTTCATTGTTGACGAAGATCATTTTTAAATCCCTCGCAGGTGATCACTGAACTTAATGGCAAGAATGTTGATGAGGTGATTGCCCAAGGTGAGTCTAAGCAGTTTTATTTCAAGTTTTGTGCAAGCCCAAAAAGACATTAAAGAAGGCAGTGTCATTCTCAGCATGCTCTCTCTCGTCAGTAATCTTTGGAAGTGTATGAATTGTGGAAAATCATGGAAAAGTCAGGGCGGTCAAATATTCTGCATTCCTTAAGCCGAGCGCTATTCATCTGTCTTGCTAACACTGTCGCCTTTCAGTGGTCAGTTCAGTGCGTCGTTCATTAATTCTCCTTGGATATGTCACTAGTCACTGGAAAGAGAAGGTGTCACCATCTGTGGCTTTTTGACAAGACGTTGCGGAAGTAATTTACTTTGGAATGCATTTCCATCTTGCAAGAGCCAGTTTCCTTGCAAAGTCCTGACAGTTATACCAAAAGCTGTGAATCTCTCATTTCTTCCACATCAGTAGTTCTTTGAAGTATGTTTAAAGCTGAGTGACATAAATCAGATTTGACAGGCAAGCCTGCATTCTGTTCTGCTGTACAGATGGCTGGTGCTCATAATGCTCTGGCTGTTTGTTTCCTGTGTGTTGTGTATGCAAGAGTGCGTCTCTGTGTTTATGCCCGTTTAACCGCGGGCTCCTCTTTTCCAGGCTGTGGTAAACTGGCTAGTGTGCCATCCGGAGGTACCGCGGCCGTCGCCAGCTCTGCCGCTCCAGGAGGAGGCGCTGCTGCTGACGCTCCTGCTGCTGGTGTGTTAGTTACTGAAAACTCTCACCCAAAACCCCACACCCTCACCAAGCTGGACAATTTAATCACTCAATATACAGCTAAACTGTAATCTGCACATTTGGTCTAACCCCCGGCTGATAAAAGACTGCTCAGTCTTAGTTGTGGAGATGCATCATTTTCCATAGCAGGGCTCCCCAAATCTTACCCTCAAATCCAGCCCTGGTTTTCTCTCTCTCCAGGAAATTAATTGAACAGTTATTGCCACTTGTATGGTCAGACTGTCATCAAGTCTGACATTCCCCAGTAAAGGGAGGGTGGAAAACCAGCAGTTCTGGGCCCTCGAGGATTATGATTTTGGGCGCCCTGTCCTATAGGTTCAATGAGATCCCTATTATGAGGTGTTGCCTGGTTAGTGTTCAAATGAAAATATTGAGGACAGGGAATGATCAGGAATCAGGATGGGCAGACCTGCCATATGCCACGCGGAAAGGGCAATTATTTTAATTTTGCTCTTGGATTCTGCACTCTTGTGGCTGGTTCTTGAATGTCTCGATCATTTTTGCGTTGGCTGTTGAGTTCACTCATCCACAAGCAGTGAATTTAGTTTGGATTTGATAACTGCTGTTTGGTACCTACCAGCACAGGGTCCTGGTTTTTGAGAAGTAATTGAACTTTGTTTTGGCAAAAGTTAGGCGACTTGAGGCTTACTTTGTCGGCTATGTGCTGTGAGGCTGCGAGCAGCCTGGTCAGGATAATGGTAGTGCAAGGAATTGAGGAAGTTGGTCAGGTTCTGAGTACTGTTAAGATCAGGAAACTGAACCATGTAAAATATAGCGGACACCTGTGTGTTGGCACCTGTAATTCCATACAAGTGAGGTCACTCACTCAGACTTTCCATTCAATCACCCATTCCTGATAGTAGTGAATTGTGTGCTGATGTTTTCTATATGTTTGTGCCTTTTGTATGATGACTGGTGAACACTGGCATGACCTCCCTCCTTCCATTTCTGCAGAGGAGAAGAAAGAAGAGAAGAAGGAGGAATCCGAAGAATCCGAGGACGACATGGGATTCGGTCTATTCGACTAGGCCCTCGCCTGACCAATCAAATAAATTTTCTAGATACAAATTCTGTTTGCCTGTAGGTGTTTCACTGTGTGTGTGTTCATCCATTCTTGTGCTGTCATCCTGGCAGATTAGCAAATGGAATCCTCCAGGGCATTGGTTACAAACCAACTCTGGAAAACATACCTCATGCAAAAGCTTCAGATCATGTTTAGCTGCTGTTTAGTTGGGTCAGGTGTGCTGGATGAAGGTTGCAATGAAAATCTTTGGGTTGGTAGATCTACACAAACATGGGGTGGAGACCTCTGTTCTAAGGAGTGTTGGGTCTCCAATGGCAGGAGAGTTATAATTAATGTATTGCCTTTAAGTTCAAGGATCTTTACATTCAGGCTTGTTGGGCCTACTGGTAGTGGTCGTATATGAACACACTTACTTTACGTTCGCATTACAAACCTTGTTCTTCAATTACGATTTTTTTGCCCAGGTCTGATTTTGCTATCTTGACGGTTCACATACCTGTATCTAATGTGAACGCATCTGCCCTCTGAAATGGCAAATATCCGCACATTTTGGTACATGTTTGGACGATTCACGTGCATTGCAAACAAAGTCTTATTTGTGAGGGCACTCATGGTATTGAGACCTGATTTAAACTTTCAAACCGAGAAAATGGGCATGTTTTGGAAAATGTGGATTTTGGCCTGGAGAATGGCACACAGTTCATCAGCTGTACGTGATAAGGTCCGGAGGGCGAGAAAAGCCAGACAGGAAGCTTTTTAGCTCTTTAACAGTGCTCAGCGCATGCATACAGGCAGAAAGTCGCATGGATTCTGATCTGACCGTTCTCATGCGTGTTGCATGGCCATGTATCAGATTTATATCCGATCTAGGACTACATATGAAGGTGGCTCAATTCTGATTTTATGATTGGATGCAAGATCAATTTCTGTGTCCACATAGCCCTGAAGTTATCAGATCTGCATCACATTAAGGGAAAATATTAGATTTGAGTCTCCAGTCTGGTAATGTCAATGTAGCATCACGTGGATAAAGCCACTGATGGACTAATTGGTCCGTATTCTTTTTTGCATTGGTCGAGTGTTGAGTTGGCTGTAGACCCTGACCCTACTGCACCGCCGCTGGTATGGGGTACAGATCTGCACATGATTCTACTTACGAAGGTCTATTGCAAGGACCACAGGGGTTGACCACTAAAATCTGGCATGTAACTGCATGGCTGGGACAAAATCCTGCACCCACACTGCCACTGTGTGAAAACTTTGGCCAAAAGGCCAGGGCACTGCTGCAGTTATTGTTTAACTGAAAATAGTGAGAGCTGTCTGCTTCCCTGCACAGGTCCGACGCTGTTCTGCAGGATCGACAAGTAGCTGTTAACAGTCTCCGATCACCCTGCTTGCTACCCATCAAGATGGCTTTAATCTTGACGTACAGGACCCCTGCTGTTTGTTGTTGCCGGCCACCTGTCCTTGAAGTGACTGCGTCATTCCATATATCTGGATCCGCTACCTGTAATTGTTTATTTTGGCTCGTTGCAACTAGGCAGTTGTGTTTTGTTCCCACTCATTTATGTGTGTTCAGCACTTTTTTATCACAATCAAACAAATGAGCGCTCATGCGTGTGTCTCAAAGTTTGAGTTTCAATGTTATCCGGTGGGTTTTTCTTATAGGATGGTTTTCAGTTTCGTATGTGACACTATCTGTATTAGTGTGATGATGGAATGTCAAGTCTTTAATTTTTAGATTTTTAGCAATTAGATACACAAGCATATAAAAACCAGCAGGGGGCGACTCATTGCAAAAAAAAATAAAAACACGTCCAAATGAGTCCTCAAATGTGTAACCTGTACTTGTAATTTGCTTACAGTGGTAAAAGTAAGATGTTCCGTTCTGTCATTCCATCGACTCAAAATGTAGCAGAAACTAGCAGACCTTGGAGAAAGACCAACAATCCATGTTTTTTCTCTTCAGAACTCCTGTTTGGTCATCACTGAGTCAAGCGGGCTGAGGGAAAGTCCCTAGAAATCCACTTTTTAATGATGAACCAGAAATTTAATTGGAACAATATAAATTTGGGCACAGAGGGTGGTGCTGTTGCCTCCCAGCAAGAAGGTTCTGGGTTCCAGTCCCACCTGGGGCCTTCCTGTGTATAGTTAGCTTGTTCTGCTCATGTTTGCATGGGTTTCCTCCACATATTCTGGTTTCCTCTCACAGTCCAGTCATACATGTCTGGCTAATTGGAGACTGTAAATTGCCCATAGGTTATCAAGTGTGAGTGGATGATGTGTAAACCGTGTGATGGATTGTGAACTGTCCGGGGTGTGTTCCTGCCTCACTGCCTACTTTATCAAGTGAAATAAATGGGGTACAAAATGGATGAATGGAATAAAAATGTTACGGTCGAAGCTACATTTATAATTTTGTGTTCGATATTAGTCCCCTCAGGTTAATGTTAAGCCCCTCATTTCTCTTACACATTCTCAGGGCTTCTTAGCATGAATTAAAATCAGTCATTGTCAAAGCAATACAACACATAGATAAACATCATATTAATGATAATAATGGATACATTTTTCCACATTGTCATTCCACTGTCATTCTCTAGCCCCAGGGTTTTGTAACTAGGTGGCGTTGTAGAGCACAAAACCCGCAGTCTCATTTTTTTTATATTTGTTTACTGCCAGGATGCATCCCAACCACTGCTACATCTGATCTGCATTAATCTACAGATGCAGGGCTTTATATGCGTTATACCTTATGCTTGTGATGAATTTCCAGGTCTCTGGTACCTATCAAATCTGTAGGGCCTTGCCCATTAATAAATGGCTCTTGACCAGAGGAATTGCAACTACTGGCTTGGTACAAATTGATACAAGCTGATGTGTGGTGGGCCTTCTGGTACAAAATGGCTGCTTTCGCATCATCCAGGTGGGTGCTGCACATTGGTGGTGGAGAGATGAGATTATCCCATTTGACTGTAAAGTGCTTTGAGTCTCTATGAGAAGGCACTATATAAATGCAAACTCCAGTTCAATTCAAGATAAAAAAAAAAAAAAAATCTAATTAATCTGAGGGTGGATATATATTTGGCTCATCAGTGTGGGTGTATGTGAATGGATATGTACATACTCAAGTAAATGTAAGTAAACTTCCTAGTGAGCTACAATGGTGGATTCTGAAGTAGGATGTTGTCATAGAAACCACATGCCACTTTGAAATATTTACACAATACACCGGTGATCTCATAATATGAGCAGAACGTAGGCATATAGAGATCAATAGATGGCAGTGGCATACCACCACTGCATTGGCTGCCTGCCGAACAGCTCAAACGTTAGAAGGTAGCGACTACATATAAGGTTTCAGACAGGAAAGAGCCCTCCTACATTGCAGGATGATTAACATTGTATGAAACAACAAATCCTAGTGCTTGAACAGCAAGCGAATTAACTGATGATGCACAGAGATTCTTCTGGGTAAAGATCCTGCATTCCTTGTCCTTGCCATTCACAGGATTACCTTCATTCTAAAATCAGACATGTTGAAAAATAATTCATTTTTTTTCTGGACAAAACTTTGATACTTGATTTTGTGCCTTTATATAATTTGAGTACAAATGACTCAGCTGTGTGGTTTATAATTATTCCACACCTTTTGAAATCGTTTTTGGTCCACAATATCATTGTATAAAAGAATCAGCGGAAAGAACATTTAGCAAGTAATTAAGTTAATTGGCATCAGGTGTGTAACATGATTGGCTATAAAAGGGATGTCTTAGAAATGCTGAGTCTCTCAGAAGTAAAGATGGCCAAAGGCTCTCCAACCTGTGAAGGCTTGCGTAAAAAAATTGTGGAATACTTTAAAAACAATGTTCCTCAACATCAAATTGCAAAGGCTTTGAACCTCTCATCATCGACAGTGCATAATATCAAAAGATTCAGAGAAACTGGAAAAATGTGTAAGAGACAAGGCTGAAGACCTTTATTGGATGCCTGTGATCTTCGGGCCCTCAGACGCCACTGCGTCACTCACCGGCATGGTTCTGTCATTGACATTACTAAATGGGCCCAGGAATACTTCAAGAAACCACTGTCTGTAAACACAGTCCACTGTGCCAGCCACAGATACCACCTAAAACTTTATCATGCAAAAAGGAAGCCATTGTTGAGCATGATCCAGAAGCACTGCCGTGTTCTGTGTGCCAAGGCTCATTTAAAATGGACCGTAGCGAAGTGGCAAAGTGTCCTGTGGTCAGACGAGTCCAAATTTGACATTCTTGTTGGAAATCATGGGCGTCGTGTCCTCCGGGCTAAAGAGGAGAAAGACCTCCCCTCCTGTTAACAGCATTCAGTTCAAAAGCCGGCATCTCTGATGGTATGGGGATGCATTACTGTATATGGTGTGGGACACTTGCACGTTTTAAAAAGCACCATGGATGTTGAAAGGTATATAAAGGTTTTAGAGCAACATATACTCCCCTCCAGAGGACATCTATTCCAGGGAAGGCCTTGTGTATTTCAGCAGGACAATGCAAAACCACAGACTGCAGCTATTACAACAGCATGGCTTCGTAGTAGAAGAGTCTGTGTGCTGAGCTGGCCTGCCTGCAGTCCTGATCTTTCACCGATTGAGAACATTTGGCGCATAATTAAACGAAAAGTCCGTCAAAGGAGACCAAAACTCCAGCAGCTGGAAGCCTGTATTAAACAAGAGTGAGATCAAATTCCAATGGCTAAATTCAAGAAACCTGTCTCAATGCCCAGACGCCTCCAATCTGTCTTAAAAAGTAGAGGGGATGCTACGCCATGGTAAACAGGCCCCTGTTCCAACTTTTTTGAGACCTGTAGCAGCCATCAAATTTGAAATGAGCTCATTTTGTGGATAAAATAGTAAAATTTCTCAGTTACAACATTTGCTGTGTTATCTCTGCTCTACTGTGAATAAAATACTGGCTGGAGTGATTTGAAAGTCATTGCGTTTTGATTTTATTCACAATTTACACTTTGTCCCAACTATTTCGGAATTGGGGTTGTACTAAACAGTATACCTTATAGTGCCCTATAAAAAACTGACAACTACCAACTTGAACCACATTTACGAATACTCTTTTCTTTCAGTTTTGAATTATATCCGAGCACTGCATGATAGGCAGGAGGGGAACCAGGTTGAAGTATGTTTAGGTCCTGTACAGTTGAAGTGACTGCTGGACTTATGGATGTTTACTAAGAAGTCATAGTTACCCCATGACTGAAATTGTTTTCTGAGGAAAGGAATCTTTCTATTGTAAAGCAGAAATCATATTAAAATCGGCTTGTATTCACAGTTATAATACTCAGTATAATGTAGGCCCTATTCTTTGAATGAAGGCTATATTTATGTATTGAAATGTCTCATGAAAGATGGTTGACTTTTGTTTGAGTACTTGCGATATAATATTAACGGGCAAGAATAATTTTCAACCTGTGTCTTCTGTTCGTGGAAGTGTCTGCTGTTTGCGTCCACCAATGGCTGTGGTTCAGTTAATTACATATATACACCAAATTAACACTTATTGACAAAAAACAAAAATAAATGGTTTATATAAGGACACACAAACGCTCCTCTGATGTCATCTGCAAGCCTACTGACAGAATTATTGACAAACGTAAAATTGAGGAAATGACACGGTTTGATTAAATAAGTGCGGGCATTCCAATTAATCTTTTGTCATCGTTGTGGATTAATAGTGAAAAGCGACTTTTTGTATGGACTCAAAGAAAATGCCGCACTTTGATATCCATCAGACCGCAGATGATATTAATAAGACCGTCTGTACCGCATATTAAATATGGGAGTGTTTTTTTTTTTGCGTCAGTGATTGTTTTACCTTTGCGCGCGCATGTGTGGGTGTATGCCTGTCTGTGTATGAGACCGTTTCCGCCAGGGGGCGAAATTCGGCGCACCGGATCAGTCTGTCACTCTCCCCCGATTAGAAGTTGCATCTACCCGGGCGAGAGTGAGGAAGATGGCGGCAGATGATCGCTCCCGGTCCGAAGCTGCCCGGCAGCGACGGCAGGATCAGCTCCAGCGGTGGCTGGGGTCCGAAACTGACCGGACAGTCCCTGAGATACGAGAGCGGCCCGCGGGTAACGAGGGGCGGCGGTCTCGGGTTCGCTTCACACAGGGCGCTGTATTCATGGCTGCTTGCTCGGCCGGGGACCGGGAGGAGGTGGCTGCATTGCTACGCCAAGGAGCTGATATCAACCATGCAAACATAGACGGACTGACAGCATTGCATCAGGTCAGAAGCAGTGACTTTTTCATCTTTTCCTCTTTATTCTCCCAGCGCAGCCGCAGATTCCAATTGCTGACCGATGTATACCTTCTAAAGAATGGGGATCCCGGAATATAGATTCGTGAACTGGCGCTAGCAATTGCGAGCTAACAAAATGACAGCGGCGAACTTCAACACGTCACTCTGTTAGCTTAGCTTGCCCGAACTTGTAAAAGTTGTTCGGCAGATGAAAAGTTGATAAAAAGTTGCCTAACTTGCTGGATGACCTTTAACGTTATTTCAAATGATAGAAACAGAATAAAAATCAGTACGTGTGTGCTGATTTTTGCAATATTGTAATAGCAAACTAACTATTTTAAGATTTGGACTTGTTATATAAAGCGGTTAGACCTTCACTGATCGCACAGAAAAAGAGGCTGTAAAGCCAAGCTAGTCTTGGGCTTTAGTGAGATTTTCACGGACCGCAGATGTGATCATATTCGTGGATAAGTATATGGAGGACACATGCGATGCTTTTTAACGTGCTTGGTTGTCAAGACTGTTTCATTTGCAAACATTTCCGCTGTGTAGATCATGATGTTGCTAATGCGCTTTTGTGAGCAGTTCAACATTAACTTTGCTCAGAAGGCAACATATCATTGCAACGCCTTTGGATGCCCCTGACTTTTCAAGCGATTGGTTTGTATTTACATTTCTATTTGCGCGATAGTGTTTCTTCATAACAAATGTTGGCTTCGACGGGGGTTGATAAACTCGATTTTTACTTAATTTCTTTGGTGAAATTGAGTTCACTGGCTTGGCTAGCGACCTACCCCCCTGGTCCTGAGTGAGAGGAAGTAGCATAACGGAAAGTACTCTTTTGGGTTGGGGCTCTATTTGTGTGCTGTATACCCCCATTTTTTCCAGCCCCTTTCCTTTGTGGTAGACGTTTGATGAATCCCAGAGGTAGTTCTGAGGGCTGCCCAAAATTTGAAGCGGAAAATCGAAGTGTCACGTTGTTGTCACTTCAATCTGTCAACAACGTCATGAATGTAAGATGTGCTGCGAAGTTGGCTTACTTGGCGAATGGTGCCGTCACTACATCATGCATTGCCCACTAATATCCCTCACCGTCGCTGAGAAACACGGTCCTGGTCGCAATTGATGGGTACGGGGTTTCCCCATTATGCTTTTAGGTGATTAAAATAAAGCACTTACGTTGGTGGCTTGGCTAATCTAACTTAGTACGGTCCATCAGACAAATATTTGACTTTTTTGTGCATTTGAAAAAAAAAAGATGTCAAAATCATGCAAATCTTGCTGTGATGCAAGAATTGAGCCCGTTTGAAACGTTTTGTCATTCGTGAGGAGCTTGTGATGGTCATACCTGTAATTGATGGGATCACGGGATGTAGGCGGTGGATCAGATGGTAAGCAGGTGCTTACTCTATGTATGACACACTGAGGTAGGATATTGAGGTGGGCGAAAGACAGGCGTGTCCTCAAAATTTTACCTGAAATCATGAGGCTGGACCCCCCAAAAAAAAACTGTCCATGTTTTTCTTTAATTACTTTTAATTTTTTGTCAACTATTCCCAAAGGCTGGATGATTGAAACTACTGTAGGAGATAGTAAATATAGTCTGAAGTTACAGATCAGTCAGAGTCCAATGCATGTCTGAGGAGTTGATGCATATGCAACCAGATTTTGACATTGGATTACATCAGATGGCAACAGATAAGCAGCACGGCGTTCCTCATAAAACTTTATTGCCACTGACTGTGAACTAGTGCCTGCTGTTAGCTAATACATTGCTGGCTTTCCAGTTGAAACTTACTACATCTGCAAGTCAATACAGTCACACTGACACAAAAAGCTTAATGAGATTAAAATTGGTATCAAGTTTCCTGAATTTCAGTCAGGATTTGCACTGTATCAAAAGCTTTTTTTTTTTTTTTTTGGACCTTTTATTCTGTTACTCGGAGTATCAATACTTGTTAATTTAATGGATCCAGGGAATTGCTGTAAGACCTAAATCATTTTAGTGGATCCTGTGAATCGCTTTAAATTCTGAATCACTTTAGTGGATCCTGTGAGATTCCCTTTAAGGCCTAAATCACAGCCTGTGGTGCTTTGAGAGAGTTCATTTAGGCCTTAAAGTTACTAGAGTAATGTGGGTTAGACTTGCTTGATCACTTTCATCTCCATGTAAACAAACAGAGCATAGCGTTCAATTAATCTTAATTTACTCTTAATAGCTTAATGCTTCTGATGTGTACTACACAGAACACTACCATTTTGTATATCCATGCATACTGTCGAATGATCCTAATTTTCCCCAAGATGCTTCTTTTTCTAACGATTAAATGACTTGTGATGAATGTAGTATGGACAGTGATATTCATCTCGTCGGTATGGCTGCTTTTTTTTTTTTTTTTTTTGTGCAGTATTCAAAATTATTTGAAGACTTCATTTCGTTTCAATTTTCGTTTTTCTGTGCTGGGGAGGGGGTGAAGGTGAGTCACACATGTAATGCTAAAAAAACTGGATATGCTGTGGAAAACTTGCTGTTTTTCCTGGAGCTAGGCCTATTTGCTGAGAAGCATGATGCTCTAAAGTCAACAGTGTTTGTAATAAAGAAGGGTCAATCAATTGTGAGCAGTGATTATTACATCAAAAAAGAATGCATTTTGAAATCAAAGTTATCAGTCTCCGAGATGTGCACACACAACCTTCCCAATGCATTCCTACTGAGGTTCTTACGTTTGTGGAACAGCTTTGCTGAAGATATATTGATGTGTCTCAGTCTCTGGTGTCGGAGTAGCGTTTGGTTTGGCCTGGTTGAGTGCTATTGCTATCTATAGTTCTGGTTCTCTGAAAACGTGGGTCAGAACAAAAGCTCTGAGTTCATGGGATTTATAGTCCAGTTTATTTGTGGCCATCGTTTTAATATAAGGGGTCAGAGTCCAAGTGAGTCCAGAACGCAGTGAACAGGGAAGGAGGAGGGTAGCAGGCAGGAATAAGTGGAGACGGTTCTGTCCCAGAGCAGCTGAAATAATCAGATGAGCCTCATGCCACTGAGCTTCGATTGCTAGGCTTGTACCGCCCTCCAGTCAATCTGTTAAGACCACAATTCAGCAATAATCCCGGCCCACTTTATAGGACCCAGTCATATTCTCTGACTATTAACATGTTAATGCGTTTTTCCGTTTCAGTGTACTTTTTCCCTGGAGGGGTCAGGAGAATTGAGTTGCACATTTTTGATTACCTATTTATTAAACGGTAATAGCTGGTTTACACATTGTCACTTATTGTTATTGGCTCTTTATAAACACCTGGTTGTGCCTTATTTGGGGCTTAGGTTCTGATACATGCACTGTTTAGATCTAGTTTTTTGCTGTCTGCTCAGCATGTTATAGGATGCGATGGTTGTAGCTGAAAGTCACGATATTAACAAAACCCTGATCTCTCTGTAAGTGCCACCAATGAGGTGGGCGAGCTTACTGGCTACACGGTCTCAGCGCCTGAAGGGGGATTGTAATGGTCTATGAACTTTTGTTAAATATTGGATAGAGAATGTAATCTATAGTTTTTAATGCTGACCCTTGGAATTTAGCTAGCCGTCCGTGTTTCTCTCACGATTTCTCTGATACTTGAGTTGTCTGTTGAATTTGGGATCTCATGTTGTGTGAAATGAATGGTATGAATGATCATGAACTAACTGCTGCCTGTTCAGAGCAGTTGGACTGTTTTTGAATTGCGTGGCAGTGGCAGTCTTAGCACCTAACATAGCTCACCTTTATTTCAAATTGACAGCAAAGCCCTGGTCTAAAAGTGACTTGTTTGTTTCATGAGCATCTGAGGTAGAAGCTTTACTCTGAATGATCAATGCCCTGTTTACTCATGCAGGGATCCTCAATAAATCCTCTGAAATGACTCGGTGGTTCACGTAGCAGAAAGAGAAACTGCGGGTTGCTAAAAGAAGTGAATATAGTAGTGGATATTATCTAGTTTGTTTGTAAACGATGAGCAGTCCGTGCCCTTTAATGGTAGGAACTCCTGCCATCATAGGACGGCTTGGCCTGTTATCTTCTTGTTTTGTTGTTTGATGTCATGTTGTGAGATGGTGTGCGTAGGGTGCGATGTTCTTACAGGACCATGTTTGGAGTTTTCCTCCAGTGAATGTTCAAATGACTGGTGCCACAGTAAAACACTTCACTTTGTCTTTGCTGTATGACTTACAGGTACTTTTCAAGGGGGTAATTTTGGTAATGTCTGAAAATTTACTGCATCAAAAAAATGGTGGCGACCAATGAAATAGTTGAATCATTCAAAATAAGAAATTCTATTAGAGTGAAAAAGAATGTAGATGAATTTTTCCATTTAAAATATTCTCAGGGAAATATTTGGGTGTTCATGAGCTATGGCTGTAGATATCTCGCTCCATACTTGGCCTTTTTAGAGCTTGTTTCCATAATTAGCTGTTCAAATGGGAAGTATGGATGCAAGTTCCTATAACCAGCTGTTGGATGGCGAGGTATGGATATTTGGCTTGCATGTACAGCTAGCACATTCCCTTGATGACATACTTTTGGCTTTGCACTGTGACAAAAATGAAAAACATGCAATAAGAAGTCACCACTCAACAGCTTTAACTGGTTGACAGTTTTTAAGATGTTCATAAAACATTTTGTGGGCACAAAACAGTGATTTCATATTTTGATAATACTTTTAATATTATGGCTTTTTATGTTAAACATTCTGATTGCCTAATGAGAATACCTCTATTTTAATGTATTTGCTTCATATTTGTAATATATCTGCTTATAATAATTTAATAATAATAATAATAATTAATTATTATTAATTTTATTTATTATTATTATTATTATTATTATCAAAAGTGTTTAGTTCATGACACAGTATTTCTTCTCCAAGAGCCAGGTCCAAACCATGAACCTAGTGCACTAGAGGGTTGCTTTGTCTTTGTTGTAATTATTATTATTGGTTTTGGAGAGTGGGGAACCTTACGCTGATGAAGCAATGGGTTTGACTTCCCGCCAGTGATTTCTGAACCATCTTTCTGCAATGCGCTGGAAAAGTGATGCCGTAATTTTGAGGTCAACTTGCCGTAGCCATGGCAACTGGTTTGCGCTGAACGAACCAAACCATAAGCAAAGAACTAGAACAGTGTTTATCGCCATGGTCCTCGTGTCTGTGTATGGAATTAAGCTTTATTTTCAGCGATCTTAAACCCAAAATATGCTCATTATAAAAGAACAGGAAGCATTTTTCACTATATTTTTGATCATCAAATATTAAGGTATTTTGTGTCGTGTGTTAAGTGTATGAGTGAATGTGTTGCTATGCTGTGAGTGTGAACCACTGGCAAGGAAGTGAGTGTTGACTCCAGCGAAAGTGACGTCACACTTTTTTTAGCGCATAGAGGTGCGGGCCCTTATTTCACACTATAGCTGATCTGGGAACAGGACCCCAGGTGCAGTGATGAGCCAGGGAATGTGAGTGGAGCACCAGGGGAACAGGGACACCAGGGAATCAGCTGTCTGGTGGATGATGACGTGGTGTCAGACGTTAAAAGCCAGTTTAGTGGGAATTTCACATGGACACTTCAAAAATAGTACCCCTGCTATAAAAATGTCCTGGGGTCTTTCCTGACCACGGTGGACCGGGACCTGTGTTTAAGGCTGAGGTTTTTGTCTGCTTCAGTTTTTTACCCGAACATCTGGACTTAATTACTCAATTAGCACTCACATTTACATCATCTGACATTTCTGTTTTATTTTTAAATTCTAGAATGAATGACAGGCAAAAACTGATCTTGTATCCCTGTATGTTGCATGTTTCAATGAATCCAGTCTATGAATGAGCTGGTGTTGCTTCTTACAGCCAATTGGCTTTTGCAGTCATAGTTAATTGTCAAAACAAAAACTTGCGCACACACTGACCCTCCGGTACCAGAATTGCCCACCCTTGATTTGAGGTTGTCCCCCCAAGGCCAGCCGTCCCTTATCATGGCTTTAGAGCATTAGTTCCCAACCCTTTTTTGAGACCTCGTGGTCAGATCCAGGTTTCTGATTTCTTCCAGGTGAAGGACACAGGATGCAAATGATCGAGGGCTTGATTAGTTACATCACGTGCGCTTGCGGTGGAGCTCAGCTAATAAGTGGATCTGGCTTCAGGGCCAGCGGAGAGATTTGGGAACTCCTGCAGTAGAGAGTTGTACTTTTCTTGGGTCGCCCCTACTGGTTCACCACTACCTTCGGCTTTATTGGAATTGCCAAGTGAAGAAATTAGTAATTATCAGGACTCGGATATGCAAATAAGCCACTCGTTCACTCACTCACTCACTCACTTGGCTGTTAGCAAATCGATATATAATGCTATTTTCCATGGTGCCGCAATTGAGTTTGAAGTCGCTAGGACGAGGACATTCAGGTTTTCATGGTATCTACGAGTTGCCCCTGGGGAACCTTCGAATTTTCATAAGGAGGTCTCTTATCGAAAGCACTAATTCCACCAACATCTGCGGAACTCAAGCTACGCGAGGTTACTGGATGCGTGGGGCCATGTTCGCCGGGGATGCCAGTAGCGGTTTTAAATTCAGTTTCAGTTAATGCAGTTGAATCAACTCGTGTGGAGGATTGTTGGAATTTAATGGCACATGGAATCTAGTAGAGAGGAGCCGCCCACTGAATTTGTCTGCTATCACAGAAAATCAAGTTCTTTCTCTACAGCAGTGACTGACACGTTGCATCACCTTGCTTACACGATTTGCATGTGGGAGTTTCATTTTCTAAAAACGTAAAATGTGTTCACTTCAATGAACAGAGGAGCAAATGCACCTGTCTCTTTATTTGTGGAATTCAGCTTGCTGAGGTGTGAATGTGTGTGTGACTGAGCTCGCTATAAATACATCTTGTGTTCCTCTCTTCCCCAAAGCTTATGCTGACGAGATGTCGCTGTGTAAAAAGTAGGTGTTTGACTGTGTCTTTACATTTGATTTTTGCAAATTATCTTCTATCTTCGTCATAAAAAAATGCATTGCATGATGGAAGAGAACCAATGGAGCCCGTGTTAGCCCGTATGCTGTGGTTGGTGCCAATGTCGTGGTCTGTCCTGCATCCGTAAACCTTTTGCCTTGTCAGCGCTGTAGTGCCTTTTCATATTTTATATGCGTGTTTAAGGGATGAAAATCTAGGCCAAGTTCAATTTTGGCCGTGTTTGGCCAAGGGGCGCAGTGGCTTTGCCACTATTTTTGTATGTTAAGGGTTCCCTCACAAGGTCATCTGGTATTGGCATCAATGTGGATGCGTTTTAATGCTTTGAAGTGTAAAATGCTGTAAGACCCCATACTGCTCTTCGGGTGGTCAGCTGGTGCAGTGGGTAGCTCTGTCACCTCACAGAAAGGATGCTGTGGTCTTGTATCTGACCTGGGCCTTTCCTTTTGGATTTTGCATGTTCTCTCCCAGTGTTCACGTCGGTTTCCTCCTGGTAGTCTGGTTTCCTCCTATAATCAGTGTCAGTACCAATGTGGCAAGCCTACTCGGAATCACACTTAAGTGTGAGAGCATGAGTCCAATGTGTGTGTGTGTGTGTGTGTGTGTGTGTGGTGCGTGGTGTATGTGTACGGGCACTGTGACTAATTGGCGAACTGTCCATTGTGTATTCGTGCCTCTTGCCCCTTGTATACTGAGATAGGCCCCCTAGGGCCCTCACTAGGGATAATCATTTGATTATGGACTGATGGATTAGTGTTAACTGATCTTTCTGAATCCAAAGGTTCACGTGAGTCATTACTGGTTCTTGAAATATTGAATGGATTTCTTTCTAGAGCTCAGTCTTGGAGTTTAGAAAAATTGTTCCTTATAACCTCCCTTTCAAGAGTTTACTTGAGAGCTTACAGAGCAGTGATGAATTAAAGCAAGAACTTCAATAAATGTGTGGACAGACATGACAGTTGCTGATGCTTCTGTTCATTTTCCTGGTTTGGGTCCCCTTATCCCCTTAAAGGCAGAAGAGTCACTGCAAAGCAGTGCCGAGTTATTCTTTGCGATCACCTTTATATCCTATGATGAAGCATTCCCACCATGATGATAGTGGTCTCTTTCAGGACGACAATGGCCCAAGCCCCACAGGGCGCAAGAGGTGACTGGATGATTTAAGGGATATTAAAATGATTCTAAGCATGCTCAAACGCTAAACAAGGGAATATCTCCTCGAAGAAAGGTACTCCATCCCTCCAGAGCAGTTTTACACTTGTGTAGACTCCGTGCCAAGGCATGGTGAAGCTGATCTAGCAGCTTCTGGAGGCCCAACACCTTACCAAGGCTGTTTATGTTGATTCTTCCATTCATTTGTCACCTATTTGTATCTACACATGCATACTGTTTATCTGCCAAATTTTTCAGTACTCTTATTTATGCCTAGGCTTTAGTTATGGCAGTGGGGCTCAGATAGGCAAGTGAATTGTGCAGTATAGATTTGTGTAATGATGCTTTTGGAGATCGGTAATAGGAAATTAATGGAAATGGGAAATGATCCCCTCACAATCGTCAAAATGCCCCCAAAATCTCGAGGAAGGGGGTGAAAATTTCCCTGTACTTTTATAAAAATAAGTTCCTTGTATTTTGCAAAATATTTCCATAGGTTTTTGCCTCACCCAATATTGTCAAGAGTCAAGGAGCAGTTACGGCAAAGTTAGTGAAGAAGTCTGCCTCATAGCTGCCATAGCATCTTTCCAAACTTATTTTTTTCCTCGCTGGTACCAGATTTATTTTGTAGTTTGTACCCATTCCTTTTAAAATACATATGTATTTTCCCCCAAATCATTCATTGTCGTAGATGAGATCTTTTCCCCGCTCCAGATGTGAATGTGAGTGGAGAATGAATGCGGTGAATGCTGAGGTAAATAACCGGTTTGCTATAAACTATCTGGAATGCAGCCTTCTTTTCGCAAGAGAAGGCGAAATCGAGTTACATTTTCTGGATCTCTTCGATGGTCACTGGGGCGTTGACAGTCCACATCGGATATGTTAGAACTTCATTGCCAATCCTCAATCTGCTAATTTCTCTGTGCCTGTGGGAATTGACTCTTTTCCTGGTGACCTCACCATCCTATTCGATTTCAACCCTATTCTGTCTGATTAGGCTGTACATGTTAGCAGCGCAACATGATTTCTATCTTTTGTTTGAAGCGTTGTGCTTTGTTTGGGTTGGAGAGAAAATATGCTGTTCGGTTAGTCTCCAGGGACAGTGGTGGAGATGGTTACCCCTGCTCTACACAGTTGGCTCATCTTTAAAAAGACACCTCCAAGACGGGTCTGAAAACCTGGGCAGAAATGGAGCGTTCCCACGGCCTGCGGACTTCAAGACCACGTGCAGAGTTTTCCCTCCGTCTCTCTCGTTCTCTGACGAACCTGCCAGACTTCACCACCTGCTTGAACTTCGACCTTTGACTCTGTCGGGATAGAGGGGGGAAGAGGGAACGTGCGGCCTAGTTCGCATCTCATCTTTTTCTCCCTCGCTGTCACTCCTCCCTCCTTCGCTCTCTCTCTCCCTCGTCTTGCCTGGCCTGTTGTTCGCTGGTTGCCTGGCAGCCCAGTTTAAATATACACTCCGAATTTTCCATTCCCTCAGTGCGTAGTTTCTCTGCTCCTCTCTCCCCATCCCTCCCCCCTCTCCTCACTATCCCTCTCTCCCTCCATCCCTCCGCTTCGGCCCCTCATTTCGCCCCCTGCATTATTCTGGCCTTTCCCTCGATGGACGGGGGCTTTCGGGATTTCGCCGAGTAGGGAAAAGAGAGGGGCTTGCGTGGGAGGCTATCCGCATGCGGAGCAGCTGCCTGGCCAGGCTGAAGTCTCACAAAGAGCTCTGCCATCATTTATGAAAAAAACAGAGTCAGTGAATCTCGATTCACTCAACACAAGATACACACGTTCAGAAAAGGCTTTTTGTCTCGGAAAGGGGGGTGTCAACAGCCTAATTTGGCTTCCTTTGGGTCAATAACTCTTATATGAGGGTCATTTGTTATCGTGAAGCTTATTTTTGCCCGTGTTGCCCTCAGAAATGACTAACGGATCATATGCTGGAAACTGAAACTGGACACTGAGGTGACGTGCTGGAGACTGGAGGAAGTTTGAGATGTTGGCGTCCATTTTGGCTCCTCCCCTTTGGGTTTTTGGTTGAAGTTTGAACAGACGTTCGCTCGTTATGTAACCAGAGAGGCAGAAGCTCTGATTGTAGCACACATTACCACTTATTAATTCTAAGTCCGCATACAGTGCACAAAATTGTCAAACGTCTTGGTGTCCGAAAGACGCTTAACAGTTTAAATGACATTTTACGTTACGTTCAATCAGATTGTAAGACTCATTCAAGAGCTGACACAGCTGCTGAGAATATATCTCAATCTGAATCTTTAAGAGAAATAAAATTAGTGCCATTACTTTAAAAGCACCTTTATCAGTAACATCATCTCGGTACTCCCTAGTCCAGTCTGTTCTTGTTTCTGGAGATGATATGCACTGCCCGTGTGGGAAGGTTGCACTTACAGGAAATGTTAATTTATCACCAGTAGGATACAGTTACGCTGGATGAAACAAGGGGAATTAAATGTTCCCCATTTGCCTTCTTGGCCGTCACAAAATCATTTACCAGAACATGGGAATATTGTTCCCTTTCCAGATGCACTCTCCAGAACTCTCTGGAACAGTGTGCTTAAGTCAATTGTCTTTCGGCAGCCGTCGGTTTTCTGGGTTGCCTGACTGGAGAGAGCGTGCTCAGTTTTGGGGACTATTTATGTCAGAATGACTGGGAATCTGAGTTTATAATAGCGATGTGAAGGAAAGGTCTTGAAACTGTATGGGTGTCCATGTTTTACGACCACTGGCTCATTTTCTTTAGGCGTTTTTTCCCTCTCTTCTGGTCAGTAAATGGGCACAGCTATAGAGGGGTCTGTATAGGTGGCCATCTGCTCCACCTAACAGGGCAATTACCTTTCTTCTTCATCACGGCCTTTGCTTTAAGGACCAGGCTCTTTCTGCCGTGGTTTTGAGACCCCTCCATTGTTTGAATGTTTATTCCAATTTTCATTGACTTGCTTGTATTGATGCATATACACATACAAGCACACATGCTGTACACACACGTACTTGCACTTTACATTTGGTCTTGATCTCTGATGTTTTTATGCTGGGGTAAGGGGGCTCTTGGCTGTAACACTATTGAAGATGGGGGTGGGGGGTGTAATTTGAGGAATATATTTGGGGGTGGTAATATCCCAGGCCTCTGCTGGGTTTGCTATCCTCCCAGCATTCTCCCAGAGGCGGCCGTAATGTCACTGGGGGCCTCTGGAGCTGCCATTCAGGCAGGCGCTCGAGTCATCTGGGCCTCTGCCAATGCTCCAATTCCCATTCCCCCTCCCTGAGAGGCGGACTTCCTCTGATTCCACTACTGCTCTGTGAGCTCCAGGGGGCGATGTAGAGTCAGGCTAGTGTCCATTATGTGCTAGTCTGCGTGAAAGTGAGAGAGGAAAAAGTTCTTGAAACATTAAAAATCTTTTAAACCAAACCTTTACCTTAATGATCTGTAAAAGTCAGGGGTCATGAACTGATTGTGAAATCCTTTTTTTTTTTTCTTTTTTTTTTTTGAGGCTTGAACATACATTGAAGTTGTGAACTGCGCCGTTTATTTGCAGCAAATAAACATTTGCCCGTGGACGTGAACATGTACCAATGCCGCTTTACATTTGCAGCGTAAAGGATAAATACAAATTATTTGTGTTTGTTGGTGGTACAGGCTTATTGTTTTATCAAAGGATATCTTCATTAATCCCATGTCATTGATGTGCTGCTGGGTTGAAGATGGTGCCTCAGGCTAATTCTCTGTGCCATATGCGGCTTGACCCCTGCCTCTCATTTAAGCATGGCTCTTTTACAGTTGCACACTAACCTGCACATCACCCTGCTTTGTGCCAGAGCAGTTTGGTTTTTTTCAGAGTCCAGAATTTCGTATTGGCAGCCACAGCGCTACTGGTGCCCTTGGCTATTCCTTTATAATATCTTAATAAATCAGATTGAGATTTTCCCTGAGGAATTGATCCAATCTAGATGGGCTCATTTCGATTTCTGTATTTTCAGTGATGCTATAGTAAAGTAGGTGTTGGAGTTATTGGAGTTGTTGCAGTTTGTATAACACAGCTTTCTGATTTCTTCGCAGCCCTAAATGATTCTTGTTTACAGCTGAGCATTTTTGTGCTGTTTCAGCATGACGAGACACATTTTAACCCTTTCTTTACACAGAATGACAATTGTATCCTATTACTTTTGGGTCATTCCATCTCAAATCAACCAATTTACAAGAAATTTCCCAGGTCACCCTCTCAGATTCTTCTGAAAAAATTCACAAGTGCTCCTCTACCATATTTATACAGGAACCCAAAATATTAGCTCTGTATCTCAAATAGCTCTGAAGTTACAGCCCCTGGAAATTTTGATAAATTTTTTCCATTTTACCAAACTTGCCTCTCGGTGCAACTTCAATATCTACAAGTGTTTCCAATGTACAGCTTTGAAATCAAGTGTCTTGGGCTAACTTTTTCTTTAGATTATGAAAATGCTGTCAGATTTGCTTTAGCTTGTACCCTTCTCTTCTCACAAGGCTCTAAAAATGTCCGAAAATCAAAAAAGTTAAAAATCACTGCCTCTTTTGAGCTCTAATAACTCAAAGGGTATGCTAGCTGAAGCAATGAGAATTTTTCTGCTGTTATTTTTGACATATTGGGCCACATCTAGAGGACAACCACATTTATCAATACATTGGTAGAGCCAGAACAATTTTTTTTTAAATTTTGGTTGAGTTTGAAATTTTCTAAAAATTGCTTATTTTCACATCCTTATTTGGGCATGTGGCCAGTTATATAACAATACCATATTTTTACCATTAATTCCTATTTAACTAAAGATGATATGTTGTAACCAGCCTTCCTTCTTAAGTTATGATTTTTTTTATTTCATGTCATTTTAAACATTTGACGGATGTAAAATTAAGAATGAAATTATTCCTTTTTAAGATACTACATCAGAAGAGCCTTTTCCACATCCGGAAACAAATTTTCATTTATATGATGACTGCAAACAATGAATAACTGACAATATTTTACCAGTTAAGTTCATTTATTAAACGTCACAAACAAAGCAGTTAAGGAGAATACACAGCATGAATTCATATTTCAGTAATTCTACAAATACTCAAAACCATAGCATTTAATCAATACACATCAGTGTTTTGAAAAGCGGCATTCAAGCAAATGCTTTACTAGTTATAATTCTACTTTGTTGCATCAAACAGTATTGGAGCAATTGAGACATGTACTTGTTGCATTGTAACAGAAAAACTGCACGGCATGAACAATTACCATAAGAATAATACAAAATGCTTAATGTATTCATTTTAATGGGAAAAAAGAATTTAATTTTTTTTTTTTTTTTTTTTTATATACCACCCTTGACCACTGAAACACTGATAGCCCTGGAAATGATGAAAATTCTCAAATAGCATAGTGCCTAATTATTACCTGGACCATTTCATTACAAATTATGCAGGTGCTTCTCTCTGTATGATTAATATACAACAAATAGAACGCTCATAATTCATATACACAAAAAAAATCGTAACTTAAGAAGGAAGGCTGGTAACAACATCATATTTTCATCATATCATCTTTAGTTATATAGGAATTCATGGTAAAAATATGGTATTGTTACGTAACTGGCCACATGCCAAAATAAGCATGTGAAAATAAGCAATTTTTAGAAAATTTCGAACTCAACCAAAATTATAAAAATTGTTCTGGCTCTACCAATGTTTTGATAAATGTGGTTGTCCTCTAGATGTGGCCCAATATGTCAAAAATTACAGCAGAAAAAATTTCCTTTTTTTTATCTAGCATACCCTTTGAGTTATTAGAGCTCGAAGGTGGCAGCGATTTTTAACGTTTTTGATTTTCAGCCATTTTTAGAGCCTTGTGAGAAGATTAAGGTACAAGCTACAGCAAATCTGACAGCATTTTCATAATCTACAGAAAAAGTTAGCTCAAGACACTTGATTTCAAAGCTGTAAATTGGAAACACTTGTAGATATTCTTGCTTGAAGTTGCACTGAGAGGCAAGTTTGGTAAAATGGAAAAAATTAATCAAAATTTCCAGGGGCTGTAACTTCAAAACTATTTGAGATACAGAGCTAATATTTTGGGTTTCTGCATAAATATGGCAGAAGAGCACCTGTGAATTTTTTCAGAAGTATCTGAAGAGGTGACCTGGGAGCCACTGGTTGATTTGAGCTGGAATGACACTTTCAGCAACAGAAATCCCAGTCTTTACTTAAAGACTGAAAACAACCATTTTTTTTCAGGTCAGAAATGGTGTGTACAGTCAGTAAACCATTTCTAGTCATTTAGCCCTTGCTAGTGTGACTGTATTTAACATTTCATTCACTTGCAGTGACTATGGATTCCTTTCTTTACACTACAGTGCTTAACCCTTGATTCTGTCCCAGAGATCATGTTTTCTCACAATGTTTGTACCTAATGAACCATGTGCTTACACAGTGACAAAAATCTGTATGCTTTTTCCCTGCTGATACTGTATGTTACCCTTCTATCGCCTGAAGTGACTGTTTTTTTTTTTTTTTTTTTTTATTTATTTATCTATTTATTTATTTTTTTAAATTTGGCATCTCCAATCCCCCCCGAATCTGGAATACCCAATTGGTGAACTATGTACAAGGCTTGCTCGTATGCGACCCCTTGCTGCCAATTCAGGAGAGTGTAGACAGTTCGCGGCTCTCCTCCGAAGCACGCGCCTGTCAACCACCGCTTATACACTCATTGGTTGAATCTTCGCAAGTTCAGAACGAGGGCGGAGGATACCCGGACATGACCAGGCTTAGAATCTTACTGACGAGCGCCCGTCTGGCCAACAGGAGACGCTTGAGCAATGAACAAGGCAACTATTGTAATCCCTTCCCGGCAGTCCCTTCCCAATTTGCAACCCTGTAGCGCAATAGCCAATTGTGCGCTACTCTGAAAAAGCTGCCGACCACTGCCGGCTGGTACGAAGCGGGGCTCGAACCCACGACGTGATAGTCACTTCTGCTTCGCAACGCGATGCTTTACTGAGTGAGCTATGAAGTGACTGTATTTGACCTTTTGGTTACTTATCGTGAGTGTATTTGACCCTTTTGTTACTTATAGCCTAATGACTGTATTTGACCCTTATGTTTCTTATAGTGACTATTGACCCTTTCGTTACTTATAGTGACGAATATATACTTATATATATATATATATATATATATACGAATATATACTTATAGTATAAAATCCTCATGTTACTTACAATGATTGTATTTGGCCCTTCCATCAGTTATAGTGACTGTACTTAACCCTTAAATTACTTTTAGTGACTGTATTTGATCCTTTCGCAAATTATAGCGACTGAATTTGACCCTTGTTATTCTTGACAATATTTGACCCTTCCGCTACTTAGTCAGGCAGAGCAGGAGGGATCGTCACATGTTGTGACTGTATCTGACCCTGCTGTTACTAATAGTGACTGTATTTGACCCTTCTGATACATAGTGACTGTGTTTGACCTTTCTGTTACTTATAGTGGCTGTATTTGACCATTCTGTCACTTATAATGACTGTATTTGACCCTTTTGTTTCTTATAATGACTGCATTTGCCATTATTTATAGTGACTGTATTTAAATCTTGCAGTTCTTACAGTGACTGTATCTGACCCGTCCATTACTTACTGCGACTGAATTTGACCCTTCTGTTTCTTAAAGTTACTGTATCATTACTTAAAGTGAGTGATTGTCCCCCTTTTCTCTCACAGGCCTGTATTGATGAGAATGCAGAGATGGTGCAGTTTCTGGTTGAGAGCGGCAGTGAAGTAAACCGAGGCGACAACGAGGGCTGGACCCCACTGCATGCTGCAGCCTCCTGTGGTTTCCTGCAGATCACCAAGTATGTAGCGTCAGTGGTTAGCGCACGAGTAAACCCTATCACCAAGCATGTGGTGTCAGTGGTTAGTGCTTGAGTGTTGAACGAAACAGCAAAGTTTGTGGCGTCGGTGGGTAGCACAAGAGTGTAAATCCAGATCACCAAGTATGTAGCATCAGTAGTTGGCACGTGCGTGTAAATCCAGATCACAAAGTAAGCAGTACCAGTGGTTTGCGCAAGCGTGTAAATCCAGTTTACCATGCATGTGTCATTTTTTTTTTTTATGTGTAAATCCTGAGCACCAAGTATGTGACGTTAGTTGGTTGGCATGGTTATTACGCCCTTTATGTACAAATCAGATCAGTTTATGTTAGCGCTCCGAACGTGCTTTCTGGACAACTTAAACGTGGCAGTTTCGCCGCTCGGGCTCTGGCTTTAAATTGTTCAACAGGGCGGTGCCCGAAAATTGATCTTCTGCGCTCCAAAATGCTTTTCTCCAGGCCCAGGGAAAGTCTATGGCTGATTTCGTAGTAACATGGTCCACAGTATTTTTTATAGTCTATGGTCTGACTACAGAAGTAGGAACCTTTGTGTCTGTGTTCTTGTTGCAGGTACCTGATTGAGCATGGTGCACGGGTAGAAGCGGTGAACAGTGAAGGAGAGCTTCCTCTGGACGTGGCCACGGAGGATGCAATGGAGAGGCTCCTGAAAGAGGAGATCAAGAAAAAGGGTGCGGAAAATCTCTCCTCTTCCAAAAAAAAAGGAAAAAAAACAGTCTTTTTTAATAGTGATGTGCCAATATAGATACTGATTCTTAGGCTTTGCGTATCGGCCAACCCATTTGGAGACTGGGATCTTTTTTTTTATGTGTAAGGCAACATCAGGCTTGACTTAGACATTGTTTTTCTAACTTGGAGTACATGGATGTAAATGTACTGAATTGTCATTTATTAGAATCGTGGTATCAAATACAAGACCAGCTGTTTGAGTCAGTATTGGACTGATATCCTTATCCATTTTAGTGCATCTTTACTTCGTAACCCTTCGAAGAATATATTTTTTTTATATGTTAGTTCTTTAGAGCTCAGATGCTTTGTGCTGGCTGGGGTTTTATCTTAAAGAAACAGGCACAACTTGTCTATATTTATTTACTGGGAAGATTTTTTTTTTGTAGGTTTTTCAAAATGTGTTATTTTAACCCTTAAAGCGCTGAATAAATTTTCAAAGAATTGAAAATGTAATTATCCTGAGCTGTTGAAAGTCTATCATGTGGCTCCCACAGGGGAGCTCTTTTAAACAAGTTGTCATGTGATAGGTTTTTGACAGCATCTAATCTATAGGGTTAATCAAAGGGTTAATCTCTGATATTAGGGGAAAGCGACGGCAGAATGAGAGTATTGCTGTCACAGTGTTAGAGCTGTCATGGGATTTTATCTGTCACAGGAATGTCCTCCATTATCTTCAGTGATACAAGGATTCCTTCATAACTTGCTAATGCAAATATGCTCTGGTAAAAACTGTTAAACACAAACACTCCTTTTACTAAAAAATTAGCATTTCTTTCTCACAATAATTATCAGCCAGCCCGTAACTGAGACTTTATGTTATACTTACATATACTTTATGCTGGGTCATTCCATGTCAAAACAGCCAATATTGAGGTGCCTTGTACATGACACCTCGAAGATTTTGCTCAAATTTTGTCCAAAAATACTTTATGGTACCAAACAAAAGAATCCCAAGTTTCATGTCAGTATCTCCGACAGTTTTCGCGTGAAAATTTCTTGAAATTTGGGTGAAACGCCCCTTTTTGACTTATGTGAATTGGTCATTTCATTTTTTAGCATTTTGGAAGGACCATAACTTCTCGCGTAATAGAGACAGGAAGCTGAAATTTCATGTGCTCATGCATTCTGGCCCATATATCAGGATTCTGCAGCCAGAATCACCATGAGAGATCAGAGGGGTGAGAGGAGGGCCCCCAAAATACAATTTTTTTTTTTTTTTTTTAAGGCGGCAAGTGATTTTTCTCTTTTTGGGGGTCCCTAGGCTTCAGTACAGTGAAAGTTACTGTTTGAAATGTGTTTCTCCCTCATATTTGGGAACTTTCCCACCACCACCAAACTAAGTTTTAGGATAATGGCGCCATTGGTGGAGGACTTGTGGGGGTCAGAAAACCACTTCGGACCAAAATGATCCTCTCATACCCTGGACTTCAGACATCCAGATGACCCTGTGGGCACTGGATGATGGTAATGACATTTTAACCAGACAAAAATGCATATTTAAACATTCATTTAGTGAAATAAAAACTTTGATTATCAACCTCCTTCTATATGAACGCATTTTTCTGAAAAAAAAGGCATTCTGAGACCCTTATTCGGCAGAAATTTCTAAGTCCAGAAACAGGATTACGTAGAAAAATTGTCAAAAATCAGTTATAATAACATTAATACAGGTGTTCATCAATGAACACCTGAGGCAAGTATCCAAAATTATGCAAAAAGGGACTTTAACCCCTAGTACACCATAACACGACCATGAACTAATGTAGTGGGAAACCAGATTACAACGTACTGTCAACATGGTCAAGGTTGATCACTCCATGCAAGATCAGGCATCCCATGTTATACTACCATGTGTCCCAATAAATTAGGTTGTTTATGATTCCTACCAAATGAGATATAGCTAAGAGTTGAAATAAGGGCCCAAGTACTGTATGTCTTAAGCAAGGGTAGTGTCAATTCGCTGGAACCCAATCAGAATAAATTTGCAAGGATTCCAAGTGATGCAAGACACGTGAGAAAGAAGCAACATGGTGACGTCTGTGTGAAATTCATGAAAAGTGCCTACAATATCCCTTCTTGACCATCTGACCAGGAGCAGGTTCTATGCTGGGTGCCATTCCAGCATATTATCCGCTGTATAGAAGCACCTGAAATTCATGGACGTAGTGCACGCCAGTACAAAGTTGTGGAATATGACCATCAAAAAATCATGTTGCTGCTTCCTCAATTTCTAGGACAAAAGACCTGAAGGATTCTGAATAAATGGTATTCCTCTTTCCTGGTAACAACAGAATACTACCACGTGTCCCAATAAATTATGTGGCTTATGTGCTGAAACCACGTCTTGAACAATTGTTGGCAGTATGTTGTAACCTGGTTTCCCACTACATTAGGTCATGGTCGTGTTATGGTGTACAAGGGGTTTAAGTCCCTTTCTGCATCATTTTGGATGCTTACCTCAGGTTTTCAGTGATGAACATCTGTATTAATGTAATTATAACAGATTTTAGAGAGTTTAGTCCACTCTTTCTATGTAATCCTGTTTGACCTAGTTTCTGGACTTCGAAATGCTTGAAAAGGGTCTCAGAATGCCTTTTTTCATAAAATATGTTCATATAGAAGGAGGTTGATAATCAAAATTTTTATTTCATTAAATGAATGTTTAAATATGTATATGTGTCTAGTATAAATGCCATTACCATCATCCAGTGCCCACAGGGTCATCTGGGTGTCTGAGATCCAGGGTCTGAGAGGATCATTTTGGTCCAAAGTGGTTTTCTGACCCTCACAAGTCCCCCACCAATGGTACCATTATCCTAAAACTTAGGTTAGTGGTGGGAAAGTTCCCAAATACGAGGGAGAGACACATTTCGAACAGTAACTTTCACTGAACTGAATCCTAGGGACCCCCAAAAAGAGAAAAATCACTTGCCGCCTGAAAAAAATTTGTACTTTTGGGGCCCTCCTCTCACCCCTCTGATCTCTCATGGTGATTCTGGCTGCAGAATCCTGATATATGGGCCAGAATACACGAGCACATGAAGTTTCAGCTTCCTGTCTCTATTACGTGAGAAGTTATGGTCCTTCCAAAATGCTAGCAAACGAAATGACCAATTCACTTAAGTCAAAAAGGGGCGTTTCACCCAAATTTCAAGAAATTTTCACGCGAAAACCGTCGGAGATACTGACATGAAACTTTGGATTCTTTTGTTTGGTACCATAAAGTATTTTTGGACCAAGTTTGAGTAAAATCTGAGAGGTGTCATGTACATGGGTGGCTGAGTTGACATGGAATGACCCTGCTGTCATTACACTGTTTTCATCTGAATTTTTATGAAGTAATTTTGATTTTAACTTAAAAGTGAAAATCGACCCGTGGTGTCACTTTCCGGTGCACTTCTAGCCCAGATGATTGGTAAAGCAGGGAACAAGCGGAACGGTTTAGATTGCAACTCCCGCTAATTTGTTCTGCTTCTACCCTTACACACTGATGAACTATCACCCTGCTTCTCTCTCTGTCTTTCAGTCAGTGTGTCCCCAGCCCTCTCCCTCTGTCCCTCTCTCTGTATATTGCCCCTATACCTCTCTTGTTCTGGCTTGTTTAGTCCCCCACTAAAGTACTATTGATTTAGGCTGTGTCCATTTATCTGTCCAGTGTTCTGTCCATTTTTCTCTCCGTCTGTCCTTTGGCGGGGGTCTTTTGTGATCTCGGACCGGCCTGTGTTCCTCTGTCTTACTTTTCTAAATCTCTCTCCCTGTCTTTCTCGCCCTCCTTGTCCACTTTAGTTCCCACTCCACTCATACTGTGTATTTTGATTCCTAACTCTGCCAGGAGTGGATGTGGACAGCGCCAGGAAAGAGGAGGAGCGGGTGATGCTGCAGGACGCCATGGCGGTTCTGAACGGCCGCGGTCGCCTCACCCCCCACCCTAACACCGGAGCAACTGCGCTGCACGTGGCTGCTGCTAAGGGCTACATCGAGGTCATGAAGTGAGTACTTCCAGGTCATTAAATGGACACATCCAGGTCACTAAGTGAGTACATCCAGGTGATAGAGTGAGTACATCCAGGTCATTTCTGTTGATTACATTTGAATGTTGCACGTTGACAATACCTGGTCCCTTTTTAGCAAAGAAACAGTCAGTGACCATGCTCTTCTGATCCTCAGGAGGTGGTACTGCGACCCCAAAATAACTACTGAGATCTCATACAGGCCTTATTCCTGTCTTTTGCCCCTTTTCTCGGTCCACTTAACATATTGTAATTGAATGATATAAACATGCCATTCAGCCCACATTTTACCTTCACTGGATGTCCCCAACACTTGTGATGCTGAAGAACTTGACAGTTAAAGCGCTGAATCAAACCTGAGAATTCTCCGAGTTTTTCCCTTTTCTAAATGACCTGGTTGTTCCATACTATGACTCTCTCTGTGGGGACAAAAATTATTTTACACAGATATAAAAAAATTAAACTCTGCATTGCTTTCATTTAAGATGCATCTCTCTCCACAGTGTTTTAATTTTTCTATGTCCGTCCCCCCCCCGCCATTTTTACCTCGTCTCTCCCTCCCTCCCTCCCTCAGGGTCCTGCTGAAGGGTGAGATGGATGTAGACTGCAGAGACGCTGATGGCTGGACTCCTCTCCACGCGGCGGCTCACTGGGGTCAGGAGGAGGCCTGCAGTCTGCTGGCCGATAATATGTGTGACATGGGGGCCGTTAATAAAGTGGTGAGGACCCACACCGGCCTGATGTGTACAGATCTTACATTTATGTGGACATCTGTAATGAGTATACACTCATCATACATTAATGTGGACATCTATACCAAGTATACACTGATGTGATATTAATGTAGACATCTCTACGGAGTATACACTGATCTGACATTAGTGCGGACTTTATTAATAAGTATAAACTGATCTTGCATTGATATTAACTTGTGCACTAAGTATACTGTGATCTTGCATTGATATTGACGTGTTTGCCAGGTATACACTGATCCTGCTTTGATACTGATGTGTGCACCAGGTATACAGTGATCTTTCATTGATACTGATATCTCAATCTAAGCCTAGCACACACTGATCTCACACTGTGCTGAATATATAATTGACTGAGCAAGGGAGGGGTCACCTGCGTTGACTGACAGTTAGTTGTTCCTACAGGGCCAAACCCCATTGGATGTAGCTGATGAGAATTTGGCAGACTTCCTGGAGGAGCTAATGAAGAAACAGAAGGTTGTAAGTTACCACCGATGGTCTGTCTCCACGGTTACTGTGACGCCCATGCTCTGAGTGCCAGTGACGGACTGTCATGTGTACGTCAGTCCAGGAGGAAGCAGATTTGTTTCATAAAGTGGAATTCCATCTCCAGACTAACATATGGTGGCCTACTGCCCACAGTTTGGGGCTTAAGATTTTGTTGGGCACAGTTACGGTTGTTGTGCCAATGACAGGCAAAGTTCCATTTCTGAACTACAGCTCCCAGAATCCATTGAGGTCTGGGAAGCATAACTGTCATGCGTTTTTGAATGTTTATAGTAGCATGTGTAGTTAGTAATGAATTCTCTTCTTCCTTCCCTCCCTCTCTCTTGTACTTTCCTTCTTCTTCGCTGTTTCTTCCTCTCGGTCTCCCGTCTTTCTGTAGTTGCGCTCTGAGAAACTGAAGATGTCCCAGACCCCCGTCATTGAGACCAGTCCCCCAATCTCTATGGTGCCAGTGCGCCCCCGCAGGTAAAACCCCCTGTGTGTGCGTGAATGTTCATGTGCCTGTGTTGGGTGTTTTATGTGTTGGTGGTTGTGCACAGGAGTGTGGGTTTGTGCGTACGTGCATTGGTGGGTGTACATACGTGCGTGCAAGTGTATGGGGCTAGATTTGCATATGTTTGTTCCTGTGGATGTGTGTGTGTGTGTGTGTGTGTGTGTGTGTGCGTGTGTGTGATTGTCTGTATGTGTGCATAGGCTTGTGTGCAGGTAGATTTGCATATGTGCATATGCACGTGTGTGAGTGGGTGGTTGTGCACGCGTGTGTGTCTGTATGCGAGTGTGCTTCCCCCCGTCCCATCTATCCCCAGGACCATAGTGTATGGTCTCCCATGTTTGTCCTGTATGGATGATGTCACTGCTTTTGATCGCCACGAGCCACTCTCACAAAACTTTCCCGCTATACTGCTGCACCACGTGTGTGTGCGGCGTCATTAAAGCTGCAGTTGGTAAGTCTTATAAAAGTAACTTTTTGTCATTTTTGCTAAAACTATCACCATGTGCAGACAGTATTACATAAAACTAGTACTCTGTAATTTAAAAAAAGGCTCCTTTAAACCCTCCTACTGCAATTTAAAAGAATCGTTCGGACCGACCAAAAAGAACCAATCAGAGCCGGGATGGTGTCTGACAGCCGTCAAACAGTGCACATGCGTGCGCTGCAGACAGCCTCCTCCCCCTTCCTCCTCAGTTCACACCAGTGCTCAGTCAAGCTCAAATCTCCGAGAGAGGGTTCAGGAGCTTAGAGAAACTAATGGCGCAACAACAGCCATAAGTGAGGAAAAAAATAGCGATACCTCCTTTACCGACAACAGCACACACGGCTAAGACAAGTAAGAAGAGGAAGCCAGACGAAAAAAAAGCACAAAAGAAAGAATTAGACAAAGCCCGGAATAAAACCAGAGTGAACATCGGAGTGGCTTTTCAGAGGTGGAGGGAACTCCGTGATCTGGAAGGATTAAAACCGACGCAGAGTTGGCGACTTTTCTGCTTGACAGGTAAACCCCTGCTTTATTTGTTGGCTCAGTTTTGCAGTGCTCCGCAAATAAGCGAGTTGGCATCGCTTACTTGCGCAGCTGCTACTTACCCCAGCCCTAACTGGAATCAATTCATTTTCGCTCTGCAAATAAGCGAGCGAACGTCGCTTACAAGCAGAGTCGCTGTTCGAATAGCCAGCGTCTTGTAATTGTTACAGTACTCCGTAGTGCATGTGATGTTACTGTGATGTTGCAGTCGAGCCAACGTTAGCTTGTTTCCGATGCTAGGGCTTACGTTACTGGCGTCGTTTTATCAGAAAGTAGCAGAAAATATCTTTATGAAGTGACCTGGCAGTCTTATCGGTTGTGTTGTCCTCATAAATATGTGTAATGTTTCTGTGCTCTCACAGCTAAATGCTGTCGTACATGGTTTACAGGCCATTCAGCAGGATTCACGATAGTTTCTGTACTCAAAAAAACGGTTAACTTACTGAAATAAGCGTGTGCTGGGTTTTTACTGAATACATACTGCTGTAGATTCCTTTTCATGTCGACGTGATTTATTTCTGCTCGTTTGTTGGCCAGCAATGTTGACTGGTCACAACAGTAATGTCTAGCCTCGGCAACTTGGCCGTTTTCATAATTTGAACTTGTAAAGTCTCTCCACAGTCGCATGCATAACAGCTCACATGTGTTCGCGTGCACAGCAGCCTCCTCTGGGGGAGGGTCTTAGGGCAGGAGTGCAGTGGAGAGGGAGGGGGAGGGATATGAAAGTTTTGTTTTTTTCAGATTTTCATGCTAAGTCCTCTCTCTCCTCAAAGTTACCAACTGCAGCTTTAAGCGAAATAATCCTCACACATCCACACAGCCAAAACCCCGCTATTCTCAGTACCACCTTGCTGCGTTTAACATTTAAAATATTGGTTGGAATAAATATTTATTATGGTATGTTTAACTCAAGTCTTGGAGAGCTACAGTGTCTTTAGGCCCCCAGTTTAACAAAACTCCAGCTTCCTTCCTGTGAAGAGGGCGAGTGAATACTAAATGAGCTCATTGAAAACACACAAGTGCACAGATGCACCAAAAACCAATACAGCCAGATGAACACTGTGACTTTACATGCTTCAGTATCGCTCCACTGGCATCATGGATGTTTATGTTGGAGAGCTGAGTTGTACAATTCTCCTGTATTGGTTTGCTAAGCAAATGAACACGCAAACACGGAAAAATACGGATCGAAGCAACCGCGCATTGAAAGTGAATATTGAATGAGTTGTATGCACTCAGCTGACTGGCTGGCACCATCTCTTAACCCTTTGAAGAGCTTTGTTTTTTGGGATTTTTTTCCCGAAATTCAGTTAAGTCAGAATTACAGAACTCCATTTTTTTTTTTTTTTTGTTTTGTTTTGTTTTTTTTTTAATTTGGCAGTTGCTCCTGAAGGGAATAAAAAGTTTGGTCCAGCCATTGTTTGTGTGTGATTGGTCACTCACTCACTCACTGGTTGGCTGCATGTGTGTTCTCCCTCCCCCCTCCCTTCACTGATTGGCCCCATGCATGCTGCCTGTGGCCCGCCCCGCCCCCTGTCCCGCCCCCTGCCCCTCCTCCTGTGCCTCCTCCCAGGACCTCAATATCTCGTATGAGCAGCAAGGAGAAGATCAGCCTTCACGAGCGCGAGCGGCACGCACCCCCGGCCTTGCCGAGCAGCCCCGCCGAGGAGGAAGAGGAGAGCCAGACGGGCCCCCAGGGGCCCACTGGGACCTCTCACAGCTCCAGCTCTGAGGAGGACAGCGAATCAGAGAGCGACGGAGAGTCAGGTGACCGGCATTTTTCAACCTGATTGGTCAGAGTGTTAGCAGTGCAGAATCACATTTTTCAACGGCAATGCAGTCGCAAGTGCTAGTTGCTAGTCCAGTGCTGCTGCAACTTTTTTTTAAAAAACTAACTGGTCAATTCATGTGTTATTAATTTTTAAATAAAAATAATAACGATGAATGTTTGTTGGCTTAATGTAGAGAAAATGAAGACACGAGAGATTATCAACAATCTGAACAACAAGCGGAACAGCTCTGCTGCCCCTGCCAGCACCACGGCAACCAGTGCGGGAGGAACTGTGGGTAAAAAGGTGGGTGTGGCTTGACAGTTAGAGTCGAAGAATTCCACGGTTTGGCATAGAGGCTCGAGGAACTCTCTTAATTGTGGTACATTGATTTACTCGGAGTGCCGTACATTGAAATGGGATGTAAATGAATCCCAAGAGTTTAGTGAGTAAATGCGTCACTCCTGGCCAAGAATGATGAAAAACTTGTGAGTTTAGTTGTTAAATCAACAAAGCACTAGTGCATGTTAGCCATGCTAACATTTGCTGTTACTATTAACATTTTTATGGTGCAGAAAAAATGAATCATAAATTAATTATTGAATAAAATGTATATATTCCTTGTGGTCAGCCGGTGTGCCTCAGATTGTCAGTGAAAGATGTATTTTGCTGTTACCGGAGCCACTGGCTCTTCTAGCAAAATTTATTCTGTCTGTTTTTCACTTGCAGACAGAAACTAGTCGTTCCCTGGCCTCTGAGGGTCTGGACAGAGTGTCACTGCGAAAGGCTGGTAGTTCTGGGACCCTGAGTGCAGGAGGGGCCCCGGGCCCCGGATCAGAGCCAGCCAAGGCCCCCGAGTCTTCAGCAGGCATGACGCGCTCTGCCTCCAGTCCCCGACTCAGCCTGGAGTCCGACACTAAGGTACACACTGCAGGAAGTGTTCAGACAGCACTGCATATAGTGTTCACATAGCACTACAGATGGTGTCGACGCAGCATTGTGTACAGTATTCACATTTTATTAGCTCCGCTGTGACGATAGTCCGCAGTCAGTGGAGCTTTTCTAGTGCCGAGTCGTCTGGCGTCCTTCTGTCTCTCTGTCTGTCTGTCTGTCTGTCTGACGTCAACTTTTCACTTCAAATTTGAATATCTCAAAAACTGTCGGGATAAATTCCTTCCTAATTTGGTGCGAGCCGTCCTTATGATATTCTGAATATTCACTGTGAAAATTAGAAAATTCCCGTCCCGGTTTTTGAGAAATTCAGCATTTTGGACTTGGATAATCAGTGTTTGTGCTCTTTTTTTCAGTCTTTCATTAATGTCTCAAAAACCGTCTAATAACTTTTTGTCTAATTTGTTGTGAGCCTTCCTTTTGATGTTCTGATGATCCCCTGTGAAAATTAGAAAATTCTACGTCCCGGTTTTTGAGAAATTCAGCATTTGGGACTTAGAAAATCAGTGTTTGTGCGCATTTTTACCTTTGCTGTGACGATATTCAGCAGTTAGCGGTTTTCTAATGCCAAGTCGTCCGACGTCCGTCTGTCTGTCTGACAGTGTCTGCCTGTCTATCTGTCCGTCCGCCATCAACTTTCCACTTCAAATTTGAATATCTCAAAAACTGTCTGATAACTTTTTTTCTCACTTGGTGCGAGCCGTCCTTATGATATTCTGAATATTCACTGTGAAAATTTGAAAATTCTACGTCCCGGGTTTTGAGAAATTCAGCCTTTTGGACTTAGAAAATTAGTGTTTGTACTAATTTTTTTCAGTCTTTCATTAATATCTCAAAAACTGTCTGATAACTTTTTGTCTAATTTGTTGTGAGCCTTCCTTATGATGTTCTGAATATCCCCTGTGAAAATTAGAAAATTCTACGACCCGGTTTTTGAAAAATTCGGCATTTTGGACTGAGAAAATCAGTGTTTGTAATCATTTTTTCAGTCTTTCATTAATATCTCAACAAGAGGCCTGTCGACCAAGAGAGCTCCACTGAGGATGACTGAAATGATCATATTGTTCTGGATCATGTTATTCTGCATCATGTTATTCCTCATCATTGTTCTGGATCACGTTGTTCCAGATCATTGTTCTGGATCATGTTGTTCTGGATCATCGTTCTGGATTAATTGTTCTGCATCATATTGTTCCGCATCTTATTGTCCTATGATAGTGTTAGAAGGATTGTAACTGCTATATTTGTGATGTACTGGGGGGGAAGGGTATTTGTTGGTTGCTAGTATTGCTTGGTGGTAAGATGATTGAAATAAATGATTGCAATTTGCAATTTGGTTCTATTGTTATACTACATAAATTGAGACACCAAACTGGTTCACAGTATATTCTGGTTACCAAATGTGTCATATGTGTTCATATTGCAATAGTTTTCAAGAATTTCTGAAATTAAGTTATGACATGGACATTTCACTCATCCTCAGCAGAGCTCTCTAGGCCGATAGGCCTCTTGTTCAATTGTTCATAAAGTGCCGCAGGTTTTGTTCAAGTAGCACTGCTTATAGTGTTCTGATAGCCTCGCTTATAGTCTTTAGATGGCACTCAATATATTTCTCTCAGCTTTGAACATGGCATTTGTATAGCTATGCATATTGAATTTATATTGATTTGCATATATTGTTCATATCGTGTTAAGATGATGGCATTGCTTATACAGTTGACATAGCTAGCACTGTGTATATTTTCACGTGGCTTTACATATTGCGTTTATGTAGCTTTACGTACAGTGCTCGTATTGTGTTGCAAGATGTGTTCTGGCAGTGGCTGCTTGTGAAGTTGTGAGCTTTGCTGCTGGATTCGTGGTACGTTTTATATTGGCCTGTTATACTGAATAAGTGAAGGAGGAACGCGGATTTACTGTTGAATAATAATTCTCCTCCCTCTCTCTCCCTCTCAGGAGCCACGGCTGGCTCGAGTTCCTCCGACGCCCACGCGCAGACTCTTCACTATCGCAGACCTTAGTAATCCAGATGCGTTCAGCAGGTGTGTGTGTGTCTGTGTCTGTGTTTTTGTGTGTGTGTGTGTGTGTGTTTGTGTGTGCAGGCTTGCGGGTGATGGTGTTCCTAAGCTCCTTGTTCAGTGTGTCCATATGCGTGTCTCTCGGTTTCTCTATAGTGGTCTGACTCGTAGCTCCTCCTACACACGCCGCCTCAATAGCCAATCCGGGAGTGATCCAACAAGCCAAGTTCCCGGCATGACTCGCAGGTGAGTTAGTTTTTGCGATTGTAAAACTGCCCGTTTGTTTGAGAGTGTGTGTGTGTGTGTATGTATGTGTATGTGTGTCTATGTGTGTACGTAAGTAGGCGCTCGCTCTCGCTCATGGCTATTTCTCCATTTGCAGCTCTTCTTATGGTCGGAAGCTAAATGAACCAGCAGTGACCTCCGTAACCACGGGAACCAGTTCTGGCCTCAGCCGCATCAACAGCCTCACATCCCAGAGGTTTGGCCTCAAGCCAGCGTCTGTTAATCAGAGTATTAATCAATGTGTTAGTCTGAAAGTCAATTGGTTAGTCAGACTATCAATCAATGTGATGGTTGTAGTGTTGATTAGTATTAATCAATGTGCTAGTCTAAGTGTTTATCAAAGCATTAATCAATGTATGAGTCTGAGTGTTAATCAGATTATTAACTGTTGTGCTAGTCTGAGTATATTCACCAGAGTATTAATCAATATGATAGTCAGGGTATTTATCAAAGTATTAATCAATGTATTAGTCTGAGTGTGAATCAGAATATTATTAGATGAGTATTTTTAGATGTGTGGGTCTGAATGTTGGAGCAGTAATCGATGTGCTTGTCTGAGTATTTACCAGAGTATTAATCAATGTGATAGTGTATATCAAAGTATTAATTAATGTACACTGAACAAAAATATAAACGCCCCATGTCAAATATTGATGCCACATGGAGTTAACAACTCTAAGTGAGCATATGCTGACTTTTACTTGTACAATAGGGATATTTCTCTTGATTTGTGTCCCATTTAATCCATCTCTCTGTCAGTGAGCATTTGCTCAGTGATGCAGTGGTTTCACTCAGTACATGGGTGTGGAATTTCCAGACGGTGATCAGACAGAATGAGCAGTACCCAGACACTCCTTATACTGGGGACAATAAAAGGCCACCCCAAAATGTCAAATTTGGTCAAAAGTCATCATGCCTCAGATGTCTCAGGTCATGCGGGAACGTGCCATTGGCATGCTGGATGCAGGGATGTCCACCAGAGCGGTCACTGTGCAGCTGAATGTTAACTATCGGACGATAGGCCGTTCGAGACTTTGTTTCCGATAGACGGGCAGTACTGCAAATTGACCTCATCCACGTCGGCCACGTGTGACCACACCAGCACAAGATCACCACATCCGGCTCGTCCACCTGCGGGATCAGCTCAGATCAGCGACACGCACAGCGGATGAGACGGTTGGTCTGCACAACAGACGCATCACACCACAGACAGTCCGTAACCGCCTGCGAGAAGCCAACTTGCACGCTCGGTGTCCTCACCGTGGTCTGGATCTCACCGCTGTCCGGCGTCGGAACCGACTCGCATGGGCAAACGCACACGTTCGATAGCTTGGCATGCTGGAGAAAAGTGCTATTCACAGACGAATCCCGGTTCCAGTTTTTTGTTAATAAAAACTCAAAAATTTGACATGGGGCGTTTATATTTTTGTTCAGTGTAATAGTCTGAGTGTTAATCAGAGTATTCATAGATGTGTTGGTCTGATTGTTAATCAGAGTATTAATCAATGTTCTTGTCTGAGTATTTACGAGAGTATTAATTGATGAGATAGAGTGTTAATCAAAGTATTAATTGATGTGTTAATCAGAGCATTAATCAGTATTGTTTTAATTTGAGTGATATAATCCGTGCATTGTTGGTGTTAGGGTTTTCAACACAATGACACTGATTTACAAACTGACACATTCATTTACACAACATTCATTTTTAAAGTACTGAAAGAGACAAGGGTCAGATACGCAGCACAAATAATGACGGAGTGAATATATTTCCGATGTTGTATCTCTAGTGGGAAATGGGAACAAGTGTGTACTATTCCAGGTAATGTTTTGCCCTGCAGCTCTTCTCTGTATAAAGCATCAGTATTTGTACGCATTTGGACCCATTGGCGTTAATCATTGTGCATCATGTTGTTCCAGGCTTGCTCAGGAACAGTCGGAAAAGAAGGAGCCTGAATCCACAACAACCTCTAATTCTGTAACTACGGCAACCAGCGAGTCGGAGTCCAAGCAGCGGCGGAAGTGAGAATCGACAGTCTGATTGTCCGATATTCCTGTTGCATTTTCGCAATTCTGCCTCGGTCTAATTCAGTTTCCTTTACAAATGTCATTTCAAAATCTGATCCAAAGTGGTTTTTCTTATGCAAAGGGACCTACATTTGATTAGACTAAGCAGGGGCCAAAACCCCAGTCTCTGTATTTCTGGTCATGCCTGACCATTTAATCTGGTTTTTGTGTCTCCCAGGTTGTACTTCATTGTTAATTCTGGTCTCTGTATCTTGCAGGTCATACCTGATCGTTTAATCTGGTCTGTGTGTTTCTCAGGTCTTACCCAATCGTGTAATCTGGTCTGTGTGTTTCTCAGGTCTTATCCGATCATTTAATCCGGTCTGTGTGTTTCACAGGTCGTATCTGACCCCGGTGCGAGATGAGGAGGCAGAGGCTCAGCGGAAGGCTCGGTCCCGACACGCCCGTCAGTCCCGCAGGTCCACTCAGGTACACTAGTCATCTCCACTCCAGTCAGTCAGTTTATATGCATGCGCATGTCTGTCAGTATACAAGCATGTGCATATCTGTCCGTCAGTACTCCCTTTTATGTCCCCCCCCCTCCCGGAGTGAGAGGGGAGACGTGTTGTTTTAGGCTCAGTTCCCGTTTGCGTCAGCATTCCCACTTCATTTCCGGAGCATAACTCCAAAACCGTTTGCATGATCTTAACGGAACTTTGCATACTTACTACTCAGGCCCTGAAGTGGTGCCTTTTGGTGTGTGCCTGTCTGTCTGTCCATCCGGATGTCATCAAATTTTGTCCGGAGCATAACTCCACAACCGTTTGCATGATCTTTACGAAACTCTGGACACTTACTACTCAGGTCCTGCGGTAGTGTCTTTTGATATGTGCCTGTCCGTCTGTCCGTCCGTCCAGTGGGTCAGGCAGGGAAGGGGGGAGAGACGTATGTTTTTACGAGTAAAAACACATTTTAGTTCATGTCTGTCCAGGTTACCCAGCGACTCTGGAAATCAGGGAAAACCTGGAAAATGACTTTCACATTTTCCAGACTGGGAAAACCCAGGGAATTTGAGAAAAACAGCAAAAATCAGGGAAAACTTAGGGAATTTGAATACTGACTAAAAATGATCTTTCTGAGATTTTTACGTTTACATGTATTAATGCTAGTTATTCTAATCTTGTGTCATTGAGTTCTTCTGCTTCTACAGCGTACAAACATGTATCCTTACTGATTGGCTATGGTGGCTTTTCAGTATCTGATGTTATACAGTATAATAGGAATGATTGCCATATGCACATATTGTTGGCTACAGTATACTGATTAAGTACTGTCATCTCTGAATGTGCCATCAGTTATAAATATAATGACACCCAATTTGTAACCCCATTCAAAACGTTGTTCAAGTGTTCAATCACTCACTGCTACAGTAAATCCTGTGCCCGCCACCTATGTTCTGAGCATTTTGTGTGATTGAAATATCCCCTGGAATTTCAGGATATACTCAGGGAATACTCAGGGAATTTTGTTTCCATGAAATGCTGGGAACCCTGCTGTCAGTCACCACTCAAGCATGTTAATATCAGTCAGTCTGTACATATGCATGGATGCCTGCAATATGTTAATAAATTGAAGAAAAAAACTGATGAAAAACATGCAACCATGTTTTCATAAATCTTAAGTAAGCAAAACGTTGGCTGGATTGAAACTGATTATACACTGGGGTACTCTGCTTGCATAGCAAGGCTTATGGTTTCACGCCCACTTCTCAGGGTCTTCCTCTTGCTTTTTTACCTGTGCGTACACTCTTGCCTATCAGTTTTTACGTGGCTTTGCCCACAGTGTGAACATCTGTCTGTCGAATAATACAGCCATGTTTCCATTTGTGGTGTGGTGTGGTGTGTTGGTAAGAGAGCAGTGTGAACCCTTAGATATTGATCCTTACTTCCTCCCACCACTAGGGGGTGACACTCACCGACCTGCAGGAGGCGGAAAAGAACATGAAGACCGAACAGAAGGAAAGGGAGAAGAAGAAGGAGGATGACGAGAGGGATGGGAAACAGAAGAAGGCAGAGGAAGGGGTGAGGATTGGGTTCTTGAGAAGGAGGTGGGGAATTTGGAAATGGAACCTCACAAATTTGTGCTAGTTGGCTCTGGATGCTATTAAATCCAGTTTCATTCTAGAGTCCAAAGATATTCATGCCAGCCCAATTAGAGACTTTGAGTTGCCAATAGAGTGAGTGAGCGAGTGAAGAGTTTGGGGAGCAGGGGAATTCTATTAAACTAGTTGCCACATGATAGATTTTCAACAGCTCAGGATAATTACATTTATAATTCCTTGAAAATTTATTCAGCACTTTAAGGGTAAATGAGACAAGCTTCATTATGGAATTTAATTTTATTATTAGCGATGATGTTCATGTGGTGAGTGACGTCAGTGATGCTCCTCTGCGCAGCATGTGAAGACGCGTCACTGATGATGACATCATCTCTACAGTATATGGTTATATGTTTGGTGGGATGTCATCTTCAAAATGCGTGATGACTTGTCACTGATGATGCTGCTCATATTCGCGTGCAGCATCAATGATGAAGTCATAGTCGCAGCATGCAACGAGTTGTAGCTGATGATGACAGTCTCTCTGCTGTTTATACTGATTTGTTTGTGATGATGTCATCTCCCCAGCAGGTGAAGATTTGTCAGAGATGATGACGTCATCTCTTCAGCTTGTATTAATGTGTCCTCGGCAAGGTTTTGGTGATGTGTTAGTGATGTATGTTTCCGTGTTCAGGAGGTGAGCTGGAGGGCCCGAATCGCTAACCTGCAGAAATCTGACCTGCTGGGTCTGACCAGCCCCCCTGGGGCCCCCCGACCCCCCTCCGCCGAGGACAGAGGTACAGAGTCCCTTCCTCATCTTTATGATCCTCATCCTCTCTCTTCTCTGTCCTAAGATGAGGGCAATGGCGGCTGCTGAGCAGAAAACAGAGGAAGCAAACACCTCTTTAAATTCATGATGTGTCCTGACACGTTTTCCATCTTTTTCCTCTATTAATCAGATGATCTGAATAATCCATTGGTACTAAAAGAAGGTGTTTCTTTCCTGATGCAGTGTTTGAGCAGTTAAATAATAAAATAAATTCAATAAAATGTTTTATTCGTCAAGTATACTTCATGGGAAAAAAAAACTTCTGTGGTAGCTTCTGGCACATTTTGCAATGCTGGCTATCAAACCTGCACTTCATGATCTTTAAGTTCAAACAAACGAAACAAAGATTTGCAACATGCATCAGCAGATTTAAATGACTTCTGATTGAAATGCGCATAATTTCAGCACCTAAATGAAGCATTTTGTTGAGAATTTTAATGTTGAGTTTTTGGTGTTAATCAAGAGAAATGACCAAAAACGGGTGAAGACTAGTCATTATTTAGAAGAATATTCTAATAGAATCCGATTATTAGAGTCAGCTGCGCCAAATTATTGTTGGAGGTGAAAACTTGCTGCAGAATATATTAGCAGTAACAGGTTTGGGCAGCTGTGTCATAGTGTAACCCTGGCAGCAATATTTTATGTATGTAGATGAATGCAGATTGGAAACAAGGTGTGAAATTTTCATTTTTCTAATGTGAGAGTTTTTCCCTCACTGGTTAAATCTGGGAGTATTTCAAAAGGGATGGAGCAGTTTACAAACTCACGTCAGCTTCACAGAAAGCAAGGATGAAAAAGAGACTAACTGGTATTTTCCCCCACGTCTTGTTATCTCTGGGACATTTTGATAATTGTAAAGGCATTTTGCCCTTTGCCCTCTGTATCTGCCCCCCACTCATGTACAGTGTGTTGCCCTGTACTTGCCCCTCTGTGTGGTAATGGGCTGACTCTGCTGCTGTTCCATAGACAGCCAGCAGGGCGGCACTGCTGACAGCGACAGGGACAGGAGGAGGCTGAGGACCCGAAGGAGAGGAGCTCACAGGACTGAAGAGGTATGAGTAACACTGCTGACTGTGTGTGTGTGTGTGTGTGTGTGTGTGTGGGTCGGTAAGAGTGCGTATTTTATGATGTGCTTGTGTGTGTGTACTTTATTTGAGTCTAGGGCAGATAGCAGCCCTGTGTTTGTAGACGTTAGTTAGAGTGTGAGACTGACGCACAGCCCTGTGTTTGTGATGTAATGAGCAGTGTCTCTCCTGTGTTCCTCAGAGCGATGATAACGAGCCCAGCGGAGAGGATGACGGGGGGGCGGGGGGCCAGGTGAGTTCCGTCATTTGTTTGGCCGATATCTGGCTGTGGTAGAAGATTGTGTGTCTGTGGGTTCAGCGCACATTTTAGGGGCCCTAATGTATCACGGTGCCTGAGCACCTTCAGCCTTCTGAGGGGTCTCCTCAAAGACTGGGTCACAGATAAGAGTCGGAGAGCTGGACTGGGCACTGGGCGTTGGCCACTGCAAGTGTGGGTGTGTGTTTGTGTCTGCTTGTGTTTATGTGAGTTTGTGTTTGTTTTACTATACTTATGCAGACCAAAAAAATGCCCTGTGGGGACTTACTGTCCCTGATTACAGTAAAGTCAAAATGTTGAACCATGGAGACATTTTTTGGGTCCCCATGAGAATAAGGCTTAATTTTGGGCCAAGGGCCAGGTTTGGCTCAAAGGTTACAATTGAGTTTATGATTTGGATTAGGTCTTGTTTGATGTAAGTATTAAAATTATTCTCCAGGTAAAGGTTAGGTCTTAAAGAATGGTCAAAAGTTGGGTTATTTTCAAGGGTTTGTAGGTTAAGATTAAGCTCAGGGTAAGGGAGGGGGTTAAGATCAGGGTTGATTACAGGGTTTTAGGATATGGAAAAGGGATTTTTATGTCGTTGCACTGACTGTCATTGCTGTCCTCGCTTTCCACAGGCGAACAGGTACACCAGCAGGTAAGAGACTGCTGAACTACCCTTTACTCGACCCATTTGTTCTTCCACTTAATCATCTACTCTTTCACTCCATCATTTGTTCTTTCACTGCTTTAGGTCTTCACTTAGTTATTTACTGTCTGATTCCATCCATTTACTCATTTAAATTCTCCTTTGCTCTGTTAACTTGTCCACTGTCTGTATTTCTGTTTGAAAAGGACGTGGTAATCTGTATACTTTTATTTTTACCCAGGTCTGATGTGTCCTGTAACGATCGCATCGTCAACAGAGACTCCGAAATAAAGGACTACAAGAAGGTGTGTGGGCAGCTGTGTGTGCTTGTGTGTGCCTCTGTATGTGCAGTGTGCACGCGTCTGTGTGTGCGTATTTCTGCATGTGAGTGTGTGTACACATGTGGGTTAGGGCTTGACTGCATCCATGTGGATGTTGTCTACTTTGTTCAAAGTGGTGTTAACTTTGCTTGTGGGTCTTGAGTACTGCTGTAATTCTGTGTGCCACCAGCAAAAGAAGTTTGAAGCGTCACTGCCACACTGGGGACAATTAAGTAATTTTTCTGGATTCAAATACTCTTCTGTGCTTTCTGTGCAATTGCACCAATAAAATTCTCTCAGGAAGTGCAAACATTGCCTTTGGTTGCACCAGACGAGATCAGTCGAGCGCAAACAAGTATTTTAATCCAAAGTGATTACATAATTGACCCAGGTCTGGTCCTTAACTACTGAAACAGAGTGATGACCTAGATGTGCGAAAATGGGACAGTGGAGCTATTATGCAAGTCTTTTTTATCAAATGTCCCAGAATTACCCTTGTGTTCAAATGCAGAACAGTGTCGGCTGCTTGTCTGGTTCACTCAATTAAATCACCGTACTGTGGTGTGTTGGAGTGGGATTCAACACTACTGTGGATGGGCGCTTCATATGTTGACATACAGTTGGAGATTGAATCTCCAGGGCATGGTAGGGTTAAGTTGGATCGAGGTCTGCGTTTCGCTGCTCTCTACCGGCTACATTATTAACTATGGTGTGCTGCTGTAAAGTGTAGTGTACTGCTGTGAATGGTGTTTTAGTGTGAGTGATTATTCTCATTATTATTCTCATTAATAATTCCTGCCATAATTCGAGGCTGACGATCTAACAGTATTTGTTCTTACACCTTCTTCGAAGATAATGTAATTATCCTTAGTTTACATCAATGCTTGGTGACTTTTTTTTTTTTTTAAATAATTTTATTTATTTATGTATATAGTTTCATTTTTGTTTATTTATGTACGTATATATGTACTTATTTATATTATGCTTTGGCAAAACAAATTTATTGATTTGTCATGCCAATAAAGCTAATTGAAATTGAAAATTCTCATTCGCACTCTTTCTCTCTCTTTCTCTCTTTCTCTCTCTCTCTCTCTCTCTCTCTCTCTCTCTCTCTCTCAGCTGTTTGAGGAGGTCTCTCGGGAGAATGGCCAGTTACAAGCGCAGCTACAGGACACTCTGCGCACAGTATCTCAGACCCGTCTGGACCTAGACAAGGCTACACAGGTCTCTACTCTGCACACTCATCATGATCTATACTACACACTACACACTCAACACTTCATGTGCTTCACATTGCACACTGAATGCTACATACTATATACTCCACACTGCACACTCAATGCTACATGTACTCCACACTGCAGACTCAACGGTACATTTATTCCACACTGCACCCTCAAAATTAAGTTTACTCCTCACTCCACACTCAATGCTATGTATTAGGCACTATTAGCCGACACTGATTTTATTATTACTTGGGACACAAATTTCGAAAGTGATGGTGATAGTGATACAATTATAAATGAACTGTTTACAACAGAGACTGAAAGGAGATATGGGAAAGTGTTGTAATGACTGTAATATAATGTGTCTAACAGAGACAGGAGCGAATCAGCGACTGCTCTGCCCTCCTTGAGCTGGAGAAAAAGGTGAGTGCAGCACCTGATAGGCTAACAGTGTTATCCTGTTCTGTGATTGGCTAAGCCGTTTACTTGAACACTCGCTCTTTCTGCAGGAGCGGCGAATACTCGAGCGACGTGTGGCAGAACTGGAGGAGGAGCTAAAGGTTACTTCCCCCAAAATACTTTACTTTATTAACAGCATGTACATCTTTGTTCACGTCATCAACTATTTATCATTTACCCACCCATTATCCAAACCACTCATTCGTGGTTTAGGTAGCTGGGGGGCTGGAGCCCAATTTGCTTGTGTTGGGAATTCTGGCTCTTTTAGGTGAGCCGGATCATTTGGCTCAGCTCAGCAATAAAATGCGGCTCGTTCGGGTCTCAAATGGGTCGTCATTTAGTACCAATTCTGGCTATTATAATTAGCCAAATTTTGCAATGTTTTGACCTATGATTGGTATATGTGCAGTTCTGAACACATAATATTAAAACCTATAATTTCTAGAATACCATTATTTTACATAATGTTTGGCATAAAAACATTGACGTAAAAACATCAGACATATTACACATATTTAACGTTTTATTTATATTGAGCATTGTAAATTAGCATTTTGCCAGAAATGCTTCGCACAAGTGCATCTGGTCATTACGCAAAAATGGATGTTACAGCTCTAATCTTACTGTCTATAGCAAATAAAATACAAAAATTATCCATCCAAAACACAAACCATTCCAAACAAATCAAACGCTAAATGGAACATGGTGTGCCTAGCTTGCCTTTTCTCTTCAAACTGCACTGTTGGGTGTACAGTTCTTATACGCCTGTGAAGGTTGTTAGTAGACCATGCTCGATATGATGGTCTCATCCCACAAATTCTACATTCTGCCTCTGTGTTGTCCATGTTATTAAAATGCATTGAAATGGTACTTGGTTTGCGAGAATCACTCATCTTGTTCAGAGTGTGGCTAAAAGATCGTCCTATTATTCTGTCTTGTATTAATTGGGGGGAAAAAAAGAACAGCTCTGAGACGGGAGCCGGCTTTCATAGTTCACGTAAAGGAGCTGGGTCATAGAGCCAACTCGTTCGCGACAGACACATCACTACAATTTACCCTATCCAGATCTGTGGGAGTCACTGAGTGATCTCTCTCGGGGAAACTGTACCTGCCATGACCTTCATAAAGAGTTATGCTGCTGACTTCCAACTTTCCTCTCCTCTCTCTCTCCTCTCTCATCCCTCTCTCTTTCACTCCTCCTTACCTCCTCCCCCTTTCTCTTTGTGTCTTCTTTGAATCTGCATTCCATCCTCTGAACTCTAGATCTCAGCCAACTTCCTGTCTGTGTCCCCCCCTTCCCTCTCTTCCCTCACTCTCTCTCTATCACCCCTCCCCCTTCTCCTCTGCTGTTTCTCCCTTCTTTTCTATCCATCTGTTTGGTTTCTTTCCCTTTGTCTTACTTTCCATTCTGTTCACAGATAAGAGACCCCTGTCCCTCAGTGGTCACTTTTTGCTATGACCCTAGTATTTTTATTTTTAATTGTGTTAGAATAAAATTTCATCAAAGTAGGTAAATTTTTTTGGAGGTATGTGTAGTTGGTGGCCATATTTATTTTGCCGAAGCATATTTTGCTTTAAAGGACTTTTCATGGGTACTAGAGTTGGGGTGCTAAACTCAAGCCCAGCAAGGCCTTACTGTTTGTTGCTTTCTGCATCCTTCAGTGACTTGTTTATTTAAGTCAGTGGTTCCCAACTGTTGTCCTGGAGGTTTACTGTCCAGTGGTCTTCACTGCAGCCCTAACTCCGTCTGTTTGTCGCTACTAATTTGCAGTTCAGTGAGATCTCCACCCCTGATCACTGTTGGGTCAGGAGGGTTTTGTTGGGATGGGTAGAAAATTTGCAGGACATTAGGGCTCTAGGAAGAGGGTTGGGGCAACTGACATTAAAACTGCAGACACTTTGGCCCTCCAGGACTGGAGTTAAACCTGCAGATACTGTAGCCCTCCAGGACTGGAGTTAAACCTGCAGATACTGTAGCCCTCCAGGACTGGAGTTAAACCTGCAGACACTGTGGCCCTCCAGGACTGGAGTTAAACCTGCAGACACTGCGGCCCTCCAGGACTGGAGTTAAACCTACAGACACTCAGTACGTTTACATGGCACTTGAAAAGACCGAATTATTGTCTTAATCCGACTATGACTGGACAACTGAAGTGCATGTAAACATGTTACTCCGACTATAATCGGAGTTCTCCAACTCCGATTAAGACACCCAGATAATGCGATTGGAATTCGAATTTCTCCTGCATGTATACGCCTTAATCGCAGTTTAACTAGACAATGCACATGCGCATGCGCCACGACCCGCACGCTGGCGTATGACCCCGGAACAAGAAAGAAAGCCGGTCGCAGAAGAGAGAGAGGAATAGCAACATGGCTGTAGCTTATAAAAAGATCTGCGCGTCATTCGGAAATTCTCTCTCCATTCTGCATCTGAGAACTCTTTCATTACGACCCTCTCCCACCAGTCTGTGCTCCGTACACGCATCCAACAAGAACGAGGGGTCCGGGTCAGCAGCGGCGCAAAAAGTTCAAAATCGAAGACATGCTATTGTTGTAGCCCTCCAACAGCATGCGGCGTTCTTGTCTGCCCTCCAAATCACCATAGCCACAAGGGACAACGTGCACTTTATCTGCACAATGAGTAACGCGAACATTATGTCTGAAAAAGAAAAAAGCTGTTCGATAGTCCATCTTGTTGTTGTTGTTTGAGGATGCGGTGCTTTCGCGCTCCAGTATTTGGCGTAAGGGGTCAACCGGAAAGGGGCCGTATACCCGCTGAAACGCCGCGTACGCCCGCTAGTGTTAAGGAGGAGAACGACATGCTCCCGCCAGTAATTCGATTTTCTCAGTTTCATGTAAACTAGGACAAGAGACAGAAGTCCGACCAGACGCCAAAACCGAATTATGAGCATAGTCGGACTAAGCTCTGCATGTAAACGGACTGACTGTTGCCCTCCAGGACTGGAGTTAAACCTGCAGATACTGTTTCCCTCCAGGACTGGAGTTAAACCTGCAGACACTGTTGCCCTCCAGGACTGGAGTTAAACCTGCAGACACTGTTGCCCTCCAGGACTGGAGTTACACCTGCAGATACCGTTGCCCTCCAGGACTGGAGTTAAACCTGCAGACACTGAGGCCCTCCAGGACTGGAGTTAAACCTGCAGATACTATGGCCCTCCAGGACTGGAGTTAAACCTGCAGACACTGTTGCCCTCCAGGACTGGAGTTAAACCTGCAGATACTGTTGCCCTCCAGGACTGGAGTTAAACCTGCAGACACTGAGGCCCTCCAGGACTGCAGTTAAACCTGCAGACACTGAGGCCCTCCAGGACTGGAGTTAAACCTGCAGATACCGTTGCCCTCCAGGACTGGAGTTAAACCTGCAGACACTGTTGCCCTCCAGGACTGCATTTAGAAATGTCTGAAATGGTTAATGGATGTGGTTGTTTACAGGAAGTGGTAACGGCTCAATTTGGTATCGGGCACGACTGTTGAGAGGAAGTGGTAACGGTTCTGTTGGGGTAATGGGCACGGATGTTGACCAGAGGTGGTGTTGGTGGTAACTGGTGTTTTCTATCTCCAGGTGCTGGGGGACTTGCGGGCTGATAATCAGCGTCTGAAAGACGAGAACGGGGCGCTGATCCGCGTCATCAGCAAGCTCTCGAAATAAAGGAGGGCGAGGAGAGAGGGATCACCGAAACTCTGCCTCCCTCCCTCTCTTCGTGAAACCCCCCCCCCCTACCTAGTGCCAAAGAACGAAAGGAGAGAGTAACAAAGGAATGTCAAAGGGAGCTCAGCTCTTCCGTCCCTCCCCCCCAGGACCTTGTCGCAGCTGGTCGGCATGGCGACCGTCTGCCAGTGGTCTGATGTTCGCTAGATTTGCCCGCTCCGGTCTTCAGGTTCACGGGCGGCGACCAGCTGCTATTGCCGCACATGCTCAATGCAAAAGGGAACAGAGAGGCAGAACGCACATGGGCAACCAACGGCAAGCCCTGGCATCCAGCACTGAGAGCTCACGCACACACGCGCACACGCACGCGCACACACAAACGCACACACACACACACACTTTCTCGTACATGTATGCACGCGTGTACACTTACAACTACGCATATACACAACCACACATTCACAGCATGATATACAAACCTATACACACATGGACACATGCATGCGTGCATAAACCCGTACATTTACATGTTCACACTCAATTGCATATATAGTGAAAAGCCATACTTTCACTACTGACATGGCGCTCACAGGCCTGTGACCACACACGTGCACATTCCCCTGTGAAGGACCACCCCCTCACACACAAACACACAAGCACACCGAAGACCTATCAAAACACACCTGAGACCTTACAATCACAACTGAGACCACAAACACACACCTGAGACCTGACAAACACATCTGAAATCATTCAAGCTCTGCACAGCTTTTTAAACCCACCTGGAACCACAAAAGCACATCTGAGACTTTTCGAACACACCTGGAACCACACAAGCACGTCTGAGACTTCTACCTGGAACCACACAAGCACACAAGACTTTTCGAACACGCCTGGAACCACACAAGCACATCTGACACTTTTCAAAATCGCCTGAATCCACACAAGCACACCTGACACTTTTCGAACACACCTGAGAACACAAGCACTGCTGTCTCCACATGAAGGACAACATCTTGCATTCCTCACCAATTGAGCCTGGACCAATCACGAGTGCACTTTCTCACCTGACACACCTCTTCACTGCCACCACACCTGTCCAATCACAGCCACACTCCACTCACCTGTGGGATCAGGAGCACATTTTGAACAGACCTCTGCACTTCAGGGCAACTAGGTGCACACTCCACACCCATGCACACTGTCCAATCAGAATGCACATTCCACCCATTTACATACAGTATTCCGCTGTGACATCACAGGAACAGCTCAATCATTCCCCCTTCCTCTACAGTCAAAGGTTGAAGGTCAGAGTTCAATGCACAGTTTATATAAGTGGCTGTTTTGTAAGACACTAATATGCAAATGATTATTTTAATTACTGATGTTATTATGAGAATTGGTATTATTGATATTATGGTATTGATGTTTTCGTTTCTTTTTTTTACATCGCAATTGTCCCATCCTTCCAGGGAAACGCTTTGTATATGGATATGTAAGCATATGAATATATATGTGTACAAATATAACTATTTGTTTTGGAGCCATAATCTCGTGAGATTAAATAATTATTATTGTCACACCCTTGTCGCTCACATGTTGTTTTAATAATATATTAAACCAATGTCAGCACTTGATAATTGAGTTGTGTTTGTATTTAATGTTCCCTTGTGTGTGTGTGTGTGTGTGTGTGTGTGTGTGTTTTTTTTTCAAGGTGACCTTTCACCCCATTTCGGGATGTAGAATTTGAACTCATATCTGTGTTTGTGGAATTGAACATTCCAACTGAACGTTCCCCGATCGACATGACTTGTGAACAAATTGCACTCACGAAAATGTGGTTAGCTCACAATTTGAATGGCTTCAAAATAATCTTTTTCGCCATGATGTAGAGGACTGTGGATAGCTCTCTGTATTTTTTCGTCTCACAAAAATCCACCCCAACTCCAGACAGCAGTTGTATCTCTGTGTGATGGAACCAGGATAGGAAATCTAAAAGTTTTGCCACTCGATAACATCCATAGGGCATTTTAAAAGAAATGTGGGCAAATTTCAAAATATAGTTCAAGCATTGTGGAACGCAACTTGGTAAAAATAAGTACATAGCAACCACATGGCCAGTGGCATTTTTCAAACAAATTGCCATTAGTGCTCAGTGACTTTACACTGATTTTTGAGACGTATAACCAGCACCCTTATACTCCCTGCCTTGCGAAATCTTAGGTGCATTTTTAAAATTAAAAGGGCATTTTTACCTTTTGGCCTTCAGAATTTTCTTCCCGGGAGAAACGTACAACTGCGCTATACTGTGACAGAATTAATTTTTTTGTCATCTTGCTCATCTCATTTTATTTTGGGAGTTTTTCTAGGTGTTAATACTAATTGGTGTATGTTGTGTTTCAGGCAGTGAATGCCAGGTTCACACAATTTATTGTACGAGTTCAGTCCAGGGCATCAGGAAAGTTTTATGGATAAAGGGCTGAGCCATGACCGGGCTAGTCTGGTTTGACATGTTCTCCCCAGTTTATTGATTAATTTAAACTATTTAATGGGGGGCTAAAGAACATTTGAGTGTGGTTAAAGCCCCCCTAAAATAGGCCTTACAATGCCCCGGTGTTCAATCACAACTGTATACATGGGTGTAGAATGAAGAAGTGACATGCCTATATACTGTACCAGCTGAGTGCGGGGGGTCGTACTGACCAGTCTCACAGATGAAACTCTTCCTCTGAAACTACTCGGAGACTGAAGAAATATCATCAAATGGAGACGCTTGCAGAAAACTGCTACATTAGTAATCCTGTTTACATATCCTCAACGCCAATTAAACCAGGTTAATCTTAGTTCCTGTGACACCAGCTTTCCAACAGCACCAGACGTGATTAAGCGACTTGGACTACCTGAGGTTTATGTCATTCAGTTTCAACTCTGGTTGTGGGGGTTGTCACCAAGGCCAGCATGATGGCAGCAGTGGTGCTACTGGGACAAACGCTGACGGCATCCAAATTCTGTTAAGAGCAAGGAACCCTCCTCGCAAACGGACATGAACCGGAAATAGTTTGGTTGTAGCTAAGACAAGGTGCGCTGAATTGTCTATTTCATCACAGAAAGGAGGCAATTAGCTTAGTTGCTTCCTTCCAGTGAGGAAACAGTACCAACCTTGGGAGAAAGGAAAGATCAATTATGGACCACAGTCCTTTGCAGGTTTAGCGATTGGAAACGTTGTTCAATCCCAACGTTTTCCGATAAATTGCGAGGAATGTCGAGCTCATGACGTATTGAAGGAAAGGACATCCAATTTTTCTCAAATGTGCTGAAAGTACCTTTAAAATCTCTCCCTTAACTTTCCCTTGACCCAGGTGACATTTTTTAGCGAGGTCAAGGAAAAGGGGAGAGGTTGGGGAAAAAGGCCACCTACTTAAACCAGTTGGTTGTTGCCACTGTCTCTATATAAAAACTTTCTGACTCCATGTCCACATCTAAAATACAGGCCACTTTCCTTTGGATGCACACAGCTGCAAACCACCCAACACTTGTTTAGGGTAGATGCGTATCAGGAGTAACTGAGAAGGGGGAGTCTAATGGCTGCCCGCTAGACGATATCGGAATGGCTCGCTCTGACGGTGCTTCTTGCCTCTCGTCTGGAGTGTGTCTGCTGCAACATGCCACCCGCCAGAGAGAGAGCAGACTATCATTGGAATCTTTTTGTTTTAATGGTTTGACCTTTTTAAAACAAGGAAAGTCCCTTCGAAAGGCCATGCTTGTGCGATCAGCGTGCAGCCAGAGGCAGTTTTTCCATGCTACACCAACAGCTATCCTCGTCCTACAGGCGGCTGTAAGTAGTCAAAGAGCCTTCCTAAGTGGTTTAAGCATGCATTCCAGACGGTGCTCTGCAGACCAGCAGGGGTCACTGAAGTATTAGGAAATGAGGACCTTCTAGTTCGGGGCTGTCCAACCCTGTTCCTGGAGAGCTACCATCCTGAAGGTTATCACTCCAACCAAAGCAAACCACACCTGCTTTCCCAGTTACAGATCTTGACGAGCTGCTAATGAGCTGAATCAGGTGTGTTGAATTAGGGTTGGAGCAGAAACCTACAGGATGGTAGCTCTCCAGGAACAGGGTTGGGCAGCCCTGCTCTAGTTGATTGGGCCCTTCTGTACCCTGGGTGATCCAGCTGTCAATCGGGCATCGCCCTACGGTCCAGTCAACCCAAGTAAACATGCTTTCTTCATACTTAAGGTGAGCACTTGTAGGCCCTGCAAGACATTTTCTTTTAGCTAATGAGTGGTCTTTGGCAAATATGACAGCAGGATTGTGCCTTAAAGTCATATTCAAACAGAGTACATTATGTGGTACAATGGTAATCTGTTAAGTGTTATTTTTTTCAATGTGCTCCACGTTAAATTGCACGTATTTAGACGGCCTTTTCCTGAACGCACTCAGTGTTTCACCCTCCCAGCCCCATAGCCCTGTCAGTTATTAAATGACTCCCGCAAACTTGCGGAGTTGTTTTGGGTCAGCAGAATGCTGGCGAGAGGAGCAGATGCATCCTGGGATGTTTATATTCAGAACTGATACCGGCTGAATCCTGCCCGGACCGGACTAACTGTAAATAAATCCGATTCGGGATAATCTTCATAAAACTTCTTGCTTTTACTTCAGTTATAAAATACAACGTGTATCGCATTGCTCATTGTCACTGAGTGTCTTCTACTATTACCAGCATTTGATTTGCTCATAAAGGTGCATAATAAATAGGTTAGCTGGCTGTGAGATCAGATGGTACGGAAAATGCGACAGAAAGGGGAACTGGAACTGCTTATATTTTCATCATGAAGTGTTTTGGTTTGCCCATTAGATGTGAGATGTCTAAATAAAAGCAAATTTCCTTTCTGGGGAACCAAAACCGTAAACGCCTACCAATGGGATCAAATGAAGGAGTTCCAAAATCTTAATTAAATATTTCATGTAAGTTTTTACAAGAATGGAGCACATTTTTAGAGGTAACTGGACAAGCGCATAAGGCATTAGGAAATGCCATGCTGAGATCCAGCCTGATATCTTTGGATCCTGCCGTCTGTGCGCGAGTCTGCCCTGCTGGTCTGCGTATTAGACAGCGCATTAAGACAGTTTACCTGGCCTTTTGCTGTGGATGGTCTGCAAAGCTCCTAATAAGGCTCTCACAGCGGATCAGGTCTCTCTCACTCTCTCTCCTTACTCCGTCCCTCTCTTTCTGGAAATACCTCCTCGGCCTGAGAAGAGCAGTGCGGAAGGGAAAGAGAGCGGGTGATGGAGACGGAGCAGACGGACTGTGGCCTTATATGGGCAAACCAGCTGAAGAGATCGACTTTTTTCTCAGGCTTAGCAGCTCCAATTCCGGCAGCCTGCCAGAAGCAGTCACGTAGCCTCCATCTGCCCTCTAGTGGTTGTGCTTAGGTAAAGCAGATTGTTGCTGGCGCTCTCGAGGGCAGTCGAGCCACTGCGCTGCGCAGCACAGTCGATAGGCCTACAAAATCGCTCCCAAATCCTGAAGACTTGTGTCCTTTTTCACCTTCCAAATTGAGATGAAAGCTGTTTCAGGACCCGAGAGAACTTCATACAAGATGTAGCACACATTCTTGGAAAAAATTAGCGATAATGACATAAAACCATGTCGAATTCGTACATTGTACTCCGTGTTTTTTAGGAGAACACCTGCTGCATCAATTGTTTCATACTGTGGGTGTCGAGTATATTTGCGCCAAAATTATGACCAGGGAGATTTACATATAGGCTGAAAGTGTTAAACAACATTGCATTTATGTCACAGACTACACAAACATGGATTAAAGTTTTATTCCAGGCTGTGTAATCTATAGCTGTCAGAGAGGGCCTTGGTAAGGCTTGTTCCTACAATCCACCAGCATTGAAGAGCTGTGCCACGATTACTGCGCATGCTCACAGTTTTGAACGAAGTAATCCATTCAACTGCAAGTCAACTAGAAGGTATTTCACTTCCTCTATGATTACTGGCGATGGCAACCAGCTTACATATTTCATATCCCTTGGCAAAAATTTAAAACAGCACTATGAATCCTCAAATTTCCATAGAAAGCTCCTTAAAGGTCCCATATTATGCCACCTGGGCCCGTATTCACAAATCATCTTATCTTACCGCTAGGAGTACTCCTAAGACGCGCTAAAAATTTTATGTAGGAGTAAAATCTTAAAAGTAATTCACAAAGCCGCTGAGAGCAACTTTTAGTTAAGAAAACTGATAACTCCTAGACTAGGAGTAGCTCTGAGATAGGTGGGAGTAAATCTCCGTTGCTATGGATGACGTCAATTCTCATGCACGAGTCTTGGGACAATGAGCATGGTGATTGGTTGTTTGGTGACAGGGCGGCCCATTGAAAAAAAAATATCCCACATACAACCCATGGAGGAAAAAATGAGTCAATAGCCCAAGCGGCTGGTTTGTCCCATAAAATAATAACATGTTGAGCACACCTGAAAATGCACTATGTGCAGTCCCCATATATCATGCTCTAGGCAAATAAACATACATAGGGAAGAGATAGTTGTAGAAACGCCAATAGCATAAAATGAGTCAATAATAAAACGTGTCATTTTCCCCAATAATTAGCAACTTATTACCCAATGAGAATATGTTGCAATCATTTAAATGTTGAGCCGTTCAAGTTTGTTTGCCCTAAACTGTCATGGATGAAAGTTCAAAAAGGACGCGAAAGCCCAACTGGAGCTACGACCAGTTACTGCTGCTGGCCCAGTTGGTGCTGGAGCGAAAGCATGTAATCAAAGGGAAATTTGGCTCGGGGGTGAACAGCAAATCCTTGGACGACAGAGACTGCGAGAAGCGGTAGTATGGGCTGCAATCGCAGGGGAGGTCCGAGATTGCAGCCTATAAACGGGCTATCGTTTAAACAAGAAAGCATACTAATTAAACTTGGTTTGCAATTTATAGCCTACAACTTAAATATGTAAACAAAATATGACATAGGCTGGTATTATTATGATTATCTATTAAATGTAACCCTCACTCAACAGCCTAATAAAATAATTCATGCATACCAGGAGGAGGTACAGCACCAAAGCCACTGTCCCCGAGCAAGTGGCATCCCACAGGCACATAATGCCTGTCAAATAATAGGCATAAGCTGCTTTCCATTAAAATGCGAGTCGTGCGTGGATCCTGGCCATTTCGCAACAATGTCCAAAATATTGTATTCGGCATCAAATGCTATCTGGGTGTTGATGGAATTAACTTTTTTTCTATTTACAAATACCTCCTCATCTTGGGTCGGAGAAATAATTCAAATATGGGTCTCGTCAATAGCACCGATGATACCGGGCATACCTGAGATGTGCATGAATTCAAGTTTGATTCTGTGTTGTTGGCGACTGTCCATAGGAAACTGGATAAACTGTCGGATGATATGGGGTTCACTGAGCGCAATGATTGTTTGTGAATTGAGCGACTGACAGATGACTGAAATCCCTAAATTGTCCGCGTTGCAGAGTTGCATTTTTCCGGTGGCCAAGTAACGAAGTGTTGTCAAACATTTTATTTCGGGGATTATTGGGTTGTTTCTCATGGTTGGAGACGTAATTCTCTCCCTCACCAAGTCAACAACAAATAAAATCCCTTCACGGTCGATCCGATATCTTTTCAACAACTGCGCATCATTCAGAATTTCCAAGTCATTCCGTCTTTCAACAGCAGCAGCCATTTTCCGATTCTTTGTGAACAGGTTTTAGCGAGTTAGGAGTCCTCTTGACTACTTTTAAGCTCTCCCAGACTTAGGAGCTACTTTTTGGCCTAAAATGCTTTGTGAATAACACTTAGTAAAAATAATTAGGAGTCCTAAATTTACGACTGACACGCCCATTTTTTTAGGAGTTTATCCTAAATCCGGCCATTAGGACCTACTTTTAGCGCTAAGATGCTTTGTGAATACGGGCCCAGGTGCATAGCTAATTAGCCATTATTATGAGCCAGTTCAAAATCTTCCCTTCCTGACATCACAAGGGGGAGTGACCACCCAGAATAATGAAATCTGATTGACTCCTCAGCTGAAGTTGATCAGTTCTTCTTGCCTCTGGTTGGCTACTTCCCCATGTGATGTAAAGAGGGGAAAGATTGTGAAGTGGCAATAGGCTGTGCACCTGGTGACATAATAGGGGACCTTCAATATAAATAGCATAATGCCAGAGTAACTAAAATATGTAAATACAATGCAAAACGAAGACAGATTGGCAAGGGTAGAATCAGATTATGATTTACAGTTAAGCAGATTCACTCTTGGGATGTAAATTCTGAGCATGAGCGGTGTTTGTGACACAGGTCCTTTGAGGCTTGTCGTGCATTAGTGTTATTTCCCAGCAGTCTCTGCACAACTACTCAAATCAGCTACCCCTCACCAAGTTTGACTAACCCCCATCACTTTTAAGTGTGTAGCCCCCCTATTTGACACCTCCCATCTACAAGAACAAAGAAAAAAAATCAATTGACCAAAAAATAAAAAATAAAAAATTTAATCCGAGCGTAATTCCCGTGGTCATATAAACAATATCACACAAACAAAAGCGAAACATAAACATAAACAAGAATGAACTAAATTGAGAACTAAAAAAATAACCAAGTTACTTCTCACCTCAAGCCAAACCTACACATGGTGGCCTTAGCTATACGCCTGCAGAAATACTGCCTCCAGCTGACATATTAAAAAAAATTGAAATAAAGCAAGAACAAATAGCATGACAAGGGTAAAACGGGGCTTACCTTTTCTATGACCGGAAGAATATTTTATTTACAATTTTTATTTTTTAGGAACAGCTTTAAAGGAGGAGACAGCACCTCGGCAAAGTATATATCAGCGGAAAGTAGAATTCTTGAAGTGTCTAAAACGCATAGCTTTATCAATTTTAATTTGGTAATGATCCACTGCGACGCATTTTTAAACCGGAAAGTCTTCAAATTAGCGTCAATACCAGGGGGCAGACATTTTTTCTTGGGGAATCTAAGGCTGCGTTCGGAATGCACACTTGTCCACTCGCTCACTCACTCTTTATGTTGTTTTCAATGTGGAACATTCACTACACAGTGCCCTATATAGTGGATGAGTGTGCATTTCAAACGCATTATCCAATCAAACGCCAGTGCCGCGATGCTTGCGCGTCAGTTATTCTCTTACGTGACGTCAGTTGTTCTCTTTCCTTGCATCCGGGCCATGGAGGAGTTCAAAAGAGTTTCAGTAAGCTCTGCCTCTACGACTTGGCTGGCCGCAAGCTGTTATTATTTAAGCTGGCCTGATTTACGATCAAACAATTTATCGACTAAGCGACCAAGACCAATACATTACCTACAATTAGAAATGGTAATGAAAGGTGAATTCCCATTGCCTACATTTATATAATTGATATGGCATTGTAAATCCAAAACTTTCGCGGACTTTGCACATTTATTTTCGCCGTCCTGGGATTGTCACACAGCTGTGCAACCTTACTGCGCCCTTTAGCCGTGACAACATTCAAAAAAAGAACGGATTCCCGCAGCCTCGCAAACCAATTTCCACAAATCTGTAATCCTTAACGAGCGCTGAAATTATGAAGACATATTGATATGTTACGTCGTCATTTATGTGCAGAAGACGCCTCATAATTTTGTGGTGCAATGCATAACCTTGCTATCAAAAGTAAATTAGACTGTAGTGGGTTTTTACCAATTAGTCTGAGCAACTGTGGCTAATCGGGAGATGTAAACTGCGAGAGGTTAAGGTTGTTATGCGTTTTTAAAGGTGAGGTTTCCGAAGATCAAATTAAAAATCAGAGGATTCCCCAAGTAAAAATGTCTGCCTCCTTGTATTGAAGTCAATTTGAAGACTCGCTGGTTTAAAAATGCGTCGCACTGGATTATTACCGAATTAAAATTGATAAAACTCTGCGTTTTAGACACTTCAAGTATTCTACTTTCCGCTAAAATATACTTTGCCGAGGCGCTGTCTCCTCCTTTAAATCGGTAGCAAGCTTAATCCGAGCTCTTTACTGCCCTCCAATGGAGAATCTTAACTTTGCAGTTTAATGTAAAAAGAGATATAATTTAGAAGGCATTGTTAAAAAGTTCATTCATAGTCAACACATTCTCATCCCAACTCGTCATACAGTGACGCTACCTGACGAAGCCTCGATATACGATGCAAAGGAAGCTTTTGGCGTCTTCATTTGACCATTAGGGTTAGGGATCGGGTTAAGTGTCCTTATACAATCTTACAACATTTATTCCTGACCAGATTTGCATTCATTTTTGGCCGAGATATTGCATTTATGATGGGTGAGTCAAACCACTTTGTTAAACTTTCCCCAGCACATGCCAAAGACTTTCAATTGGTTAAGATCAAGACTCTGTGGAGGGCAATTCACGTGTGAAAATGATTCTCCATGCTCGATGAACCACTCTTTCACTGTTTGAGCCCGATGAATCCTGGCATTGTCTTCCTAGAATATGCTTGTGCCATCAGGGATGAGAAAGTCTACTGATGGGTTACTGGCTCTTCAGCATATTCAGGTAGTCTGATGAATTCATTTTATTGCTGCAGAACAGTTCTGAGCCTAGACCTGACCAATTGCAGCAACCCCAGTTCATATAACTGCCTCCAGAGACTTGTACAGTGGCCACTACACATTACAGGTGCATCACTTCATGGACTTCCTTTCTTACCCTGACGCACCAATCACACTGGAAAAGGGTAAATCTGGACTCATGAGACCACATGACCTCTTTCTATTGCTCTGCAGTCCAATCTTTATGTTTCCTTGCAAATTAAACTTGTTTCTTTCCCGATTAGCCTCACTAACATGTAGCTTTCTTGAGGCCACACAGCTGTTTAGTCCCAATCCTCCAAGTTCTTGTCGCATTGTGCATGTGAAAATGCTCTTACCTTCATAATTAAACATAGCCATGAGTTCTATTGTTGATTTCTTTTTATGATGAAACCTCATCAAGCATTTCAGTGATGCCAAATCAAAGTGAGTCATGATTTTTCTCCAACCCATTTCTTCCATTAAATTGACAGTTCACCACGATCCTTCCAGGTTTTAATAAATTGTTGGACTGTTCATGACCCAATTCTAGTAATTTTTAGCAATCTGCTTAGTGGTTTTCTTTGCTTGATGCTGGCTAATAATTTGCTCCTCGTGAAACACAGTAACATCTTTTCAACGACCATGAGATACGTCTTCCGACGTGGTTATTTAGGAGATGAGAAGTTACACCCTGATTCAGTCTGGATTAAAATAGTTATTGCCACCTGAAACATATTCATCACTGCCATAATGATTCAATCATATGCCCTTGAGTCATAGGCTCTTGAGTATTCGCTTATTTAAACCGTCTGGCCTGCTGTGACAATACAGTTATTTGCAGACACTTATACTCCTTAACTTACTCACATTAATTTTCCACTCTAACAACTTGAGCTCAAAACACTCCAACATCAGTACACTTCCTTTCTCACATTCATTTGCATTGGCAAATAACCAAGGATCTTATATTCTTGCACACATGCTCACACTTAGACTGAGTTCTGAGGAACTGAACTATCTCCACAAAACCACTTTAATGATGAACACATCTCATTGAAATTAATGACAAACTCACAATCTAGCCCAACGACATTGTCCTTTTCCATCACAAAGTCCTTAAAATGGCATCTTGCACTTCCAACTTACTGCCATACACCAACAGATTACCAATTGATTATCCTATCTGATAACAATCAACCGCTTACTCTCTAGCCAGCTGAATTATCGTTCTTTCTCCTGTGAAAAACATGATGAAACCTTACGACACACTTTTTTCAGTCACCTCGCCATATGTACACTGAACAAAAGTATAAACGCATGAACCAAAAATGCTGAGTTAAATTGGCCTATAATGAAATTTGCCCACAAATAGTGTTTATTAGTGTACTCAAAGATTTGTTTTGCTCAATTCTGGTGACCCACTTGTCATTGACCACTCCCTGTAAGATTACTCACTCATTGAGTTATTCCGCCCCTGAGCTGCATAGAGCATTGAGTTGGTCAGTCAGTGTGACCAATACACAGGCACTCCTTGCACCAGGGTCAATAAAAGGCCACCGCAAAATGTGCACTTTTGTCACAAGTCACTATGCCACAGATGTCACAAGTCATGAGGGAGCGTGCCATTGGCATGCAGAATGCTGGGATATCTGTGACGGTGGTGTCAACACACTTGAATGTGCGTCATTCCACCATCAGCCGGTTAAGTCGATTCAGAGAGACTGGCAGCACTGTGAATCGTCCACATGCCCCACGACCACGTGTGACCACGCCCGCACAGGATCGGCAGATGCGGCTCCGTGATCGGCTCTGACCAGCCACCAGGACAGCTGACGAGACCGTTGGACTGCAACACAGGCGGTTATCAGCTCAGACTGTCCAAACCGCCTGAGGGAGGCAGACCTCCGAGCCCGCTGACCGCACCGAGGTCTCTACCTGATCGCCATCCGTCATCAGTACAGACTCGACTGGGCCAACCGTAACCTTCGCTGGACGCTTGCACAATGGAGGACGATGTTATTCAGCGATGAATCGCGATTCCAACTGTACCGCGCTGATGGCAGACAACACGTATGGCATCGTGTGGGCGAGCGTTACGCTGACACCAATGTCGTGCGTCAGGGTGGCACATGGTGGTGCAAGTGTAATAGTATGGTAAGGCATATGCCATGGACAGCTTACCCGTCTGTTTTTCGTTGAGGGCAACTTGAACGGGCAGCGGTACCGTAACGAGATCCTGAGACCCATAGTCATACCATTTGTGCAACTCCATCACGTGACATCCCAGCACGATAATGCCCGGCCACACACTGCCCGGATCTTCTTGATGAGGAGGATGTCCCCGCTCTCAACTGGCCAGCATATTCACCTGATATGTCACCAATTTGGGATGTTCTGGATAGGCGGCTCAGACGTGTTTCGGTTCCAGAAAACACGCGCCTGCTCCGAGTTGGGCTGCAAGAGGAATGGGACAACATTCCACAGGCCACTATTGAGAACTTCGTGAACTCCATGCGCCGGAGGTGTACCGCTTTACGTGATGCCGAAGGTGGACACACTCGTTACTGAGTGCTGTGAACTCTGCCTGCTGACCCCTGTTGGGTTCAGGCTGTGATAACTCGTGAATTGTGTACAGTAAATTGTTAGTCACGTTTCTGTTGCTTGAATATTAAGGCAAGAATAAAATAATAATTGTTTTGTTGAAATATTTCCTGATTGATAAAAAATAATTCGAAAAAAAATCACTTTGTACGTTAATATTTTTGTTCAGTGTATAAAACAATACATATACATTCCAGTTTACACAATTTACAATAAAGACTTACATAAATTCACAATAGAAATGAGTGTTTGTTCTTAACAAGCACTTGAACAAAATCTGTGATTTCTGGAATCACCCGCAAGTCCAAGTCACTAATTCTTTTTCTTCCTCAACCTCTTAACACAGACTCATTCCTGACAGTTTCCTTATGGACGAGTCAAGCTCTGCATTGATTTCCCACTTGAACACATAGGTACACTACACCCCACAAACACCATACACATTCATATTCAGTGATACAGTCAACACTTAAAACATACCCCCAAAGTTTACTTTTACATGTCTTGGACAAGAAAATTAGCTCTAGTCACTTCCTCCATCTAAAATAGTGCAATATCAACCTATCTTACTACAAGTCAAGTGCTGACTGGACTTTTGTCATGGTAACCGGGGAAATTTGACTTTTTTCACGGCTGTGCAAACTTAACTTACATTAAGGTGACTATACAAAGTTATCTTACTATTAGTCGACAGACTCCGAGCCTTGAATGCATCCCAAGCTTAAACAGACACCATGGTAGATCTTACTAACTGCTTAAACACAGACGCAAAAGTTCATTTGTTCTAATAGGCCTACCCTCTGGCAGCCATTTTGCTGTCCAGCACACATAGAACACAGAATCAGCACTGGCATTTGTTACCGTCAACTCCACCGCCACAAAGAAACATACAGGGGAAGGAAAAGTTCCTCACCTCATTTGCTTTGTTCTCCCGGCATACTTATGTCGCTTTTCCACTACATGTTACCGGCTCTACTCTACTCGGCACCGGGTACTTTTTTGGGGTTGCTTTTCCATTAGAGGATAGTACCGCCTCCGTGGTACCTGCTCGTCGTTGTGACGCAGCATGTTAGTGCCGCTATGGCATCCTCAGTTATATAAAGTTTACTTTCATTCCGTCGATTTTGTTAAATATTTATGGGTTTAAATCAGGGGACGCGCACTACCGTCACCACATTATGGCACTAAAGTCCGCGAGTGTTTAATTGTAATTTCTGTTTGACAATCTCCTGATGCATAGGAGAGCAGCTGGTGTTGTGCCCGATTCGGTTGCACATTTAATAACGTACCACCTAAAAACGCAAAGCTATGATATACATAAAAGGCATAGAGTATTCATATTCAGGCTTCGTGAAACATTTCACTTTAAAATTGAAGGCAAACACGTAGCAAATGCGCAAATTGCAGGAGATGGCAGAGTATTAGAATTAATTTATTAGATCATCATCATTTGGGCAACAAATACAGATGCGATGGTCATCCTCATCGGTTTGCTTGGAAGGCAACGCCCAGAGGTGCGTGCGAGGATGAACATTATCATGGACTGTGGCAGGGGCAATAACCGCAGATACATTAACACTTCCAATATTGCTGCTGTATTGGAAGATACCAGACCTGGACTACCAAGAGCTCTTCCAGGATACCATGCATTCACCTGGTGTGATTTCACATCAGCATTTTACAGGTAAATAGAGACACCATTAAAATGTAGAGTTCCATGAAATGGTCCTTGATGATATCGGTACATTTTAAAAACATGCCACCAACAGAAATCCATTCAGTGAATGAAATGACCAATAATTTGATTTAATTTTGAACTTTTACCATTATCTCTCAGGAAGGGAAAGGTCAAGCCGCTCCAGACCCTTGAGAAAGATGAATCGCTGCAGTTCGTCAATCTGTTCACCAGTATGGGGGACCAATTCGATGATGTTGATATTGACGTGGCTTCAGAGTTCGTCTGCCGTATGTATGGCCAAACGAAAATCCGAGATGTGGATGAGGCACGGCACAAGAAACTTATCGAAATGACTGGAAGAGTTGATAAGGTGAGGAAAACATAAGTATCCTACTGCATTTGACACATTCTAATTAAGTTGCCCTGAAGGGACCAAAACAATGAATGGTTTATTCATTTACTTTTCAGGAAAAACCCCTGGCCAATGTGAAATAGCTGGACTGTGCCTTGCTGCCACCTTGTCGAAGGCACTGGAGATGAAAGTCCTAAGATCCAAATATGACACCATGTAATTATGTTTGGTCAGAAGACAATGACGGGATACTGAAGCCAATCTGGTTTGCCGGGTCCGAACTTCCAGGCTGTTCATTCACCGGTGCACTGGATGGGCAGGATGCGACATCAGCTGATGATGAAATAGACCAAGAGGACTGTGAAAGTGACAGTGAAATATACTACTCAAAATTTGATAGGGATCATAGGAATTTTTTTGTGAAATGACATGCAAATTTGGTAACTGCCACTGATGAACAATATATTGGATAAATGACATGCAGTCAAACACAAAACACATTTGCACGTGCATTTCATGACATTAAATGAGCGTGCAGCCTCACATTTTGGCTTTGACTAACACTTCACCATTTCAACTCAGACGTGTGTGTTGCTTGTTTGTGTGTTTTCTCACACTTCAGGCACGACGTCATCCTTTCTGGACAGCCACCACTCTACGAAATGACCTTCATAACGCCTCGGGGGTCAGGGTATCCACTCAGACGATACGGAATCGTCTTCATACTGCCGGCCTCAACTCAAGAAGGCCATGTGTTCGAATCCCACTGACCGTGTGTCATAGGCGTGACCGTTTGGATTGGGCTCACGATCATGTCACATGGACACACAAATGATTGGGCTCCAGTTCTCTTTACTGATGAGTCCTGATATTGCTTGGACTTTACTGACAGGAGGCAACGGGTGTGGCGAAGACAACGTGAGCGATTTAATGATGCCTACATCAACGAACACGACCGTTATGGTGGCGGATCAATTATGGTCTGGGGAGGAATAAGCAGGAACGGCAGAACGGACCTGCATGTCATAGGGAGAGGGACGATGACAGGGGTATGGTACAGGGATGAGATCCTCAATGTGTATGTAAGACCATACGCTGGTGCTGTTGGCCCTGATTTCATCTTGATGGATGATTAAGCCCGTCCCCATCGTGCTAGGGTGGTGAATCAATTCCTAGAGCAGGAGACAATTGTCCGCATGGACTGGCCCGCGCGTTCGCCGGACCTAAACCCTATCCAGCATGTGTGGAACATGCTGCAGGTCGCCATTTCCGGTCGTAGGGCACAACCCACAACTCTAGAAGAGCTCGGATATGCCCTTGTTGAAGAATGGAACAACATTCCAATTGCAAGCATCCGGGTTCTGATTGACAGTATGACCCGAGGTTGTCAAGCCATCATTCAAGCTAGGGGAGGCCATACCCGTTATTGACATTAACTGTGGTAATGAAACATCAAACGAACACTGTCTGTTTTCACTTTACATGTCAGAGGTGAAACCATGAAGTGTTCGTGAAAAAAAAAAGTGTGAGGCTGCACGCTCATTTCATGTCATTAAATGCACTTGCAAATGTGTTTTGTGTCTGACTGCATGTCATTTATCCAATATATTGTTCATCAGTGGCAGTGACGAAATTTGCATGTCATTTCACAAAAAAATTCCTATGATCCCTATCAAATTTTGAGTAGTATAGATGCATGGAGTGAAGACTCCAACTCTGACATTGAAAAAATGTGCGGGTGACTTTGTATTGAACTATTTTACAAGAAGTCATAGTCTTTGTTGGAACACCATGGCCCAGTACCGGTATACTACATGTAACTAGAAGAGTGTATAATCGGTATTCTTAAAATTAAATGACTAGATTATTAGCTTATTGCTTTCAACTGTTACTTACGCTTATAGAATGTACATGTATCATTTTGTGGAAATATATTTCACTGTGATGAAAAATGCATTTTTTTCACCTCATTTTGGCAGATTTACCCAAATGCCATTGATCCTAAAGGGAGATTACAAGGCTATGTCTCCTGCCTTTTAGGCACACTGGCAGGGGTAACCTACAACTGGAAACCACTAGCAATGGCCATTCATGATACATGAGACCCTAGTTAACATTTTGCAAAAGATTCCAAGAGGTTACCTGATGAGCTGATCTAGGTCAGCTGAGGTATGGGCAACTTTTAAGCCCACTGGCAGGGGTAACCCACCACTGGAAACCACTGGCAATGGTCATTCATGATACATGGGACCCTAGTGAACATTTTGCAAAAGATTCCAAGAGGTTACCTCATGAGCTGATCTAGGTCAGCTTTTTAGTCCTATAAATTGACCACTGGAGGGGGTCCCCCACCACAGAAATTGACTGGCAGCAACCAACTTGTGCACCAGGGATGATGCTTAGTTGATAAAGATCATTTTCTAGAGGTTACCACACAAAGCTTTGGGGATTCTTAGAAGTGGCCCCCCCCGGCCACACCCACCACAGGGGGCATGCCAGTCGTCCAGTTTGGTACCCACGGCTAGGCATAGAACAGTGTGGTAGGCAAGAAAATTGGTTACCGTTCCAGCTATAGTGACCCCTCCGGGCTCTTGGTCTATACTGGATTTCTTTTTTCTATGCAATTTGTTTTGCTTTTTATGCCCCTCCCTTCACATTATAGCGCTTGCAATTAAAAACAAAGTTGTCTCCAAAAAAAATCTCTGTGAATAAAGATCCACTAACATGTAACACATTTCAAATATGTCACAGGAATATTCGTGAAAATAATTTCTTGGGGTGGTGTTCATAACTGATTGAAGGTCTTCAAAATTGATTCTACCATCCATGTGAAGAATGTCTGAGAGTGACTGCCAAGATGCATTGCACAAGGGCCTCTGATCTTTCCCTTAGTTCAAATGCATGCACTTCTAGGTCACTGTTGACACCACTTACTCAATCTTTATGGCCTCATTTTACACATTTTGAGTAGATATTAACAGATATTGAGCTATAAATACTTAGAGCTGATTATACATTGATTAAGATGAATGTGTAGGAATGAATACTTTTCTAAATAGTTGAATAGTCTGATAATACATGCTGTGTCGAAATTGAACATTTCACACATTTTTTCTTAATCCATTTACTGCAGTCCCGGAGTAAACATACCTGAAATGTTGACTGAAGTAAATACGGACACAATACTCAAAGTTTTGTCCCAACACGCACATATTAGCACACTTATTTATGGCTAGTTTTATTTATAACATACTTTTTCTAAGAGACTACGTACATCTACTATATAGGCTATAAAATTGCATAAATTATAAGCTAAATATTGTAAATTAGCCATGCCTGGAACAAGCAAATAATGCAATAACTTCAGGCTCCTTGGTCAAAGGCAGAAAGGTGATGGTAACTATCTCACTCCCCAGCACAGTACACTGCCAGTCGGATCATAAAATATGCCACGAGCCAGGATAAACCTGTCGGAAACGCTGCAGAACTTACTTAAACCGGCAGGTTTTAGGGGTACAATAAAAAATACTGTAATTCAGTAAGTGCCTCAGTCAGTCAGTCGATCTGTCAGTCAATCAATAAACAAAGTTGGTCTGCAAGTCACCAAATTTTGAGTTAAATAGCCCACTGACATCTTCACGCAGGCATATGCCATATTTAAAAAAACTTTGAAAGCCTATTTAGTAGGATACAAATTTTATCAATCAGTTGCAAATGGAAAAGGTCAAAGAAAAAAACGTGAAAGGACGTGGCGGAAATTACCAACGAAACTGACAGGTCAATTGTTTCTGAATAGTAAGCATCTGCGCTCGAGACGAGTGATGGATCAGCAGTGTGCTTTTGTAACGCAGAAGCCGATGAAAATTGCGTAATTCTATCCGTGCCTCGTGACTTACTTTGGCACAGACGACTTCGGTACTAAGAGGCTCCGCCTCTGAGCAGCGCCATTCCATTAGTGCAGATCCGACTTTGTTTTCTGCACATCGACAACTCGTCTGAAGTTCTACAACGGAGGGAAATGCGCTATTAGAGTCGGGCACTTGAACATTACGTGGATCCAGATATATTTTGTTTGCCTGTACGGTATTTTCATTGTCTGTTATCTGACGGTTTTCGAACGGATTGACCATATGCATCCCCTGTGCAATTGAATCTTTTAGTTCACAGTGTGTTTTGAAAAGAAAAGTCATAAGATTGCTTCCTAAAGTGACGAGTTCAGAAAATGGGACCCAAAGAATTTAGAGGCAGATGAGAATTGTCCATTTGCAAACAGATTTTTTCGTTTCACTAAAACTTGATTCAGGGCGGAAACGCGATTCTTTGTTTCTCTGGTTTCACTGAGACGATGCGCTGTTGCAACACAGTTTTATCTCCTGCAAATACGGCACTACTGAGCGTTGTGGAAAAGTTCAAAACCTGGGGTCTATTTTGCTGCAGTGGTTTTAAGATTGGGTGTCTGTGATTCACGATTTGACGGCATACCTAAATCAGGAAAGACCGCTTACAAATCTTAACTGCTATATTCGTTTCTTCTCTGGAGACAAATAAAATGTTCACCGATATAGGTTTCATTTGAATTACTGTTGCCTTGCTGTTACTGAACGAGTTACATTCCAAGCTTTTTGTAATTGCATTCAGTCACATTTTACTGTGTCCAGTTGAAGGACAGCTTGGCCTTGTTCACTTTCAAAAAGAAAGACCAGATAAAACTAGTCAACAGGAATAATAAGCATGCTAATGTGCATGTCATCTGCGATCAGCCAACACTATTACTTTCTTGAATAACTTGTATGTGATTTATTTCTTTATTTGTTTTTTTTTTTTTTTTTTTTGCATCAGTGACCTCTTTAAAGATGTCTTCTGACGCGTACGTCTTTTCCACTGATACTCTGCCCTCCGACGAACGATTTCTGCCTCCCTTGGCCAACGGGCTCCTTGGATGGAGGGTGTTCAGTGACAGAATGCACATGGGTGGGATCTACAACGGGGAGGCAGGCGAATGTCACCGGGCAGACCTTCCGTGCCCCCTGGCTGTCCGGATGAAACTAGAGGAACCGGGTACAGACAACTACAGCCTGGATACCCGTTCTGGTAGGCGACCAGGTTCATTTGCACCTTCTTGCATTGACTTGGTGTTGGTGTCACCCTCGTGCAGAAAGCACTGTCGTGTTGTGTCTGCCTGACTGTATTCCCGCAGCTGTGCGAGTCTCACTGCGGTGCCCAGCTTTCTCGCTTTATCATACTGTATCTCCTTGCAGCGCACTGTACTCTGCTAATGCATACTATTGTATCACGCAGTATTGTAATATACTCTGCCACTTATTACACTGTATCTCTGTTTATCACTGTATTCTGCAAAATCACACGCATCATTGAATCTCACCGTGTTACATTGTATTCTATCGCATTAAATCTACTCTGTATCTCATTGCAGTGCACCGTGTTCTATATTCCACACCAGGCTACATCGCTCATTCTGATAAATTACAATCCACACTTTATATATGTCTTACTGTTTTCTGCTGAACCACACTACGCTGTGTCTCGCCTCCTCTCACAGTAGTTTGCCTAAACACAATCCGCTTTTTATCTCGCCGTGGACAGTCTTCTCAGTGTGGCACTTAACAACTATAGTCAGCCCCGATGGAGTTGATAAGCCCACATTTCATGCATTGTTTTGTATCACGAAATGGGGCCCGAGTTGGGGGAGGCTGCAGCGGCTCCAGTCTGCCAGGAGGGGGAGCCAACAAGCTCGCATGCAGTGCCCCTCATTTAACCGTTGTCTGATTTTGCCCCAGGACTGTATCTCACTGAGTGCTACTTAGTTGCGCTGTGTGATTCTCCTGTCCCACGCTCCATGGGAGGTCAATTCCTCCAGCTTTATATGTCATTGCTCTCTGATGTGTAATATTCAGTCATGCCGTTCTGCATTATAACACTGTCATGCTACGCTGCGTCATGCTATATCACCACTGTGTCACGCTCGATCATGCGGTCTCACGCTCACTGTGGCCTTGTGTATCACGCGGCCCAACTCCACCTCAGGTGTCTTCAGCCACTCTGTGACCACAGCCAGTGTGTGTGCGACCCAGTCCTTCTACGCCCACCGCCAAATCTCCAACATGCTTGTCATGGAGGTCATGCTTGTGCGTCAGGTGACCTCGGAGGAGCCTATTACGGTAGAGCTGTTGAGTTCCTTCACACCTAGTAGTGATGATGTCGTGTTCCAGCCTGGCCCGGACTACAAAGGTGGAAGGTGAGGACAGAGCAGTTACTGCACTCAAAAAACTTGCCTCACATTTGCAAACTATCACAAGTGCTCTGCTACCAAACGAGAAGGGTAGTAGGTTTTAATTTTCTGACACGGTGTCCTGTGGTCATTTTGTTGTTGGAACAGACTGTTACTAATGGTCTGAAAGTAGACCGGTGTTAGACTTGTATTGCTGGCATGAACCGACTATCCGTCTTTCTGTGGTTTATTCAGTTTCTCACCTGTGATTAATGCTACTATTTAGCACACTCCTCTGTCTAAAGTGACTTGAATTTGATTTCACCAGTGTTGAACAATGGGGGGCTTGGAGCCCTGCTCAAGAACCCAGCATATGCACCTGAATATTCAGGCTGGACTGGGATTTGAACCACTGACCCTATAAGTCCCAGGGTGGATCTCAATTCTTTTAAACTGCTTCCATGTTACCCTCACTTGTGCTTTTTCCGCTGTGTCTTGGTCCGTCCCACCAGGGATGCATGGAGAGAAGCAAAAAATCTGTGCAAGGGAGCGAATAAATGAGGAAATATGTTTTTAGAGCAATGAGTCGCTCTTTCCTCAGAAGTGTCGTGTAAAGTGACGTTTGTGTCTGGTGACGGCACACGGCTGGATCTACTCCCCGTGTCTGTTGTTACCGACTGACATCACGGCTTTTGGCTGACAGTTTTTCGGGAAGGCTGCTCACATGTATCCTCGCACATGGATGCTCAGAGCTCCCTCTTCACTCCTCACAGCAGAAATGAAAGCTTTGCTACAGCCGGCAAGATGGTGGATCTGGAACAACTTCCAGCTCAATTGACGAGTGAGGAAATGTCAATTAAGAGAATTGAAATGCACCCTTCAGTCAAACACCTAAACCACTTGGCTCCAGGCAGCCCCATGCACACATGTGTGAAGGTTGGAAAATCTGTTTTGCGGTAGTAGAAGTCCTCCTTTTTTTATTTGAAACACCTTTATTTGCTAGTCAGTCACAAGGCTGAGTCCAGGGTCAGATGAAATACATGGCAGGAGTTTTATTTTCTGACCCCTGGACTGTTGACCTCTGCATGTATGGATGTTGCCTCTTCCTGGTTCTTACACGGTTTGGATTATTTATTCCACTAGAGTGGAGGCTGCTCACCACCTGAGAAATTAACCAGCAGCAAAATAATGTGTGAGGGCCACTTTGTAAATCATTATTCATTTACATTTTACACACACACACGCGCACACAAGCACGCATGAACGTACTCACATACACACACTGGTTTAGCCAGAATGATGCAACTCCTGTGACAGAGGCTTGTTAAAATATCAAAGTCGAGTTTGATAAACACTGTGTTTGGCTGTCTGATCAGTCTATTCAGGTTTAAAATTAAACTCTCGAGTATTCAGTCAAAAAAAACAAAATTGGCATCGTTTTCCCTACAGAGTGTATGATGATGTGTGTCAGTATGCGTCTATGTATGAAAAATAAAGTTCCATGGGGACCATGGCAGGTGAATGTAACAGGCCCACTTCCATTTTCTGCAGGCACATTGAGGGGCAGACCAAAGCAGCGGAGGTGCAGGGGGATCCGTGTCCAAGCGTTCACCTGATCTGGCACCCGGTGGACGCGTCGCTGACCCTGCAGGCTGGGCAGAGCCAGTCGCGTTGGGGCTTCATTATGGTGGCGGCGAGCACAGCGGAGAGTGCCCAGGGGTTTTTCGACAGAGGCCTGGAGCTGATGGAGAGCGGGAACCTCCGTCACTCCCACTGCCAGGCCTGGACCGAGCTGTGGGCCGGCAGCAGGGTGGAGCTGAGGGGCCCGGACGCCTTGAGCCGTGCCGTGATTGGCTGCCTGTTCTACCTGCTCAGCGCCCTCCCACCCCTGCGCGACGCCCCTTCTCAATTCTGGGGGATCAGTCCCGGGGGGCTGTCCAATGGGAGACAGGGACAAGACTATTGGGGTCACGTGTTCTGGGACCAGGTGAGCAGCCATGAAGATCCACTTTTTGGAACTTTTTTTTACTAGGAAAAATTCCATTGAGAACATATTTCTCTTTTTCAAGAACGTCCTGGGAGAAATGTCAGATAGAACAGTTGCAAGTGAGGATGGCTAGAGAGAATCAGGGCTAAAGCCCTTGGATGGATTTTGGGGTTGAGGGCCTTACTTAAAGTTCTTCTTAACTTCATCTCCCTAGATCCAGATAGAATCCTAAGCCCCACTAGGAGCTTGAACCAGCAACTCTTTAGTTAGTTAAGTCAGGCAAATTACCACTAGGCTATGCTATCACCCATACATCTCAAAGATGGTGCAAGTATGGTTAAGAGATACTCCCTTGTGCGTTTGCTCTGTTTGCTGCTTCTTAATGCGGCACTTGAGAGAAGGAAAGTTGTAGCAGAACAAAAATCTTTGATATGACATCTATCCGAATAAAGAAAATCTTTTGAGCAGAATTTTGGAAGGGAGGGTAGTTGACTTTATTGAGGCTTTGAACGTGTGTTCTGAACTGTGATACATTTTTGAACATGTAAAAGGACGAGGATTGCTGGGGCACCGACGATTGATAGATGAGTTACATTTGCAGCAGCTGCCACAGTACAACATCAAAGTAATAGTGTTTTCTAGTAAGGGAAGGATATAATCTTTGTTGAGAAAATGAGCACATTTTAGAATTCTATTATTTTGTTGAGTACCTATACACAGATGAACCAAAACGTTTTGTCCACTTCCCTTAATTTGCGGTTAGTCCTCTGCATGAGGCCAAAAGAGCTCCATCAAATGGATATTCACAGGAATACGAGGATCCGAGGTTTCCCTGCACAACATTTCTCAGAGCATAGCTCTCCCTCCACTTGCTAGTCTTCATCCCGCAGTGCATCCTGGTGCCATCTGTTCCCCAGGACTCATCTGACCAAGCGACATTGTTCCTTTGCTCCAAGGTCGAAGTCCAATTCTTGCATGCCCAGAGTTTGTGGTTTTGATGGTGGACAGGAGTTAGAATGGGGACTACAAAGCCCCATACGCCGCTGGGTGTCTGTAGGTCCAAGCCATATGAGATGCCCTTTGTTGCCCTGAAAGAACAAGGCAATCGGAGATTGCAGACTTCACCCTATTCACGCAAATATTGGCAAGTGCGGAAACACAAACAAACACGCAGAGCCACTAGATGGCCGACTTCACCCATTCATGCAAATATTGGCAAGTGTGCAAACACAAACAGACAGACAGACAAAAAACAAACACACAGAGCCGCTAAAAACAGTACTTCACGCCCACTCTGTGGGGTGAAGTAATAAAAAGTTCTTTAGTGCATTTCATGGTCAAATTAAAGGCACCCGAGAAGGTACTAGATTGCACAAATTCATGGTGGGCTAAAAACAAAAACTTTGCTGTACTTGCTCTTGGAATAAAAAGGACATAAGTGTTGCCACCGGCTCACAGTGAAATGAGCAGTCATTGTTTTTTCCCTGTATTTTTTGCTTTAATGTGTCTGTGTGACAACTGCGTGTTTTTAAAACACATACACATAAGATACAAATAACTTAAAATTATTTTTTTTTTAATTGACTTGTTCTCTGTCTCAGGACACCTGGATGTATCCCAGCATTGCTCTGTTCCAGCCTAATCTTGCGCAGGCTGTGCTCAAGTACAGGGTGCAGACACTAGAGGGCGCTAAAGTCAACGCAGTGCAGCTAGGCTGCAAGGTAAGGGACGTATGTTTACTTCTGCTGGCATTCAAGCCTCTTTCCCTCCTCATTCAGTCCCTATTTCTTATGGATTGCATCCAATGTGTCATATCATCTTTATTGAGACATTTTAGCGTAACAACAGAGCACCAAAAACAATTTTTGTTTCTCTGACTGGAGATTTACTTGAATAACAGTTAATTCAAGAGAGGCAAGTGAATGGCTGATGGCTCTGCTGAGTCAGATTGGCAGATGAGGTTGATGAAGTTTATTAATCAGCAATGACTGGCGATGAAGGGGTGGTGTTCTTTTAGTTTTTAAAAAATTATTTGTTTGTTTGCAGGGGCTAAAATTTCCATGGGAGAGTGCTGTTACAGGAACTGAGGTCTGTCCCGAGGACATATATGGAAAACAGGAAATCCATATCAATGGTGATGTCATCATGGCATTTCAACACTATCTGTATCTTACACAGGTATGCAGTTTCCTTCTGGAAAAGCACTCAAACGCACAGTTTGTGCGCTTCTTCAAGAAAACTTCAATCATGTTTGAAGCCGGCTATTTCTTTGGGCGCAGAGTCTAATGGCCTCAAACTGCGTTACAGACTATTTTAAATTTCCTGAATCCTTTATATCACATTGGCTTCCAAGCATCTGCCTGTTTAGGTAGTTGTCAAATGTTTGTGTAAAAACACTGGCAATCCTGTGCAACTCCTTTCTTTTTTGGAATCTACTACCGCGCCTTTTGTTACCAGTCGCGACAGCGTGGGCCGGTACTGTTTTTACATTGTGAGTCTATGTGTGTCATCATGACAAAATGTTGTCTGAGAGAGACCTTTTACAGTGAGAATAACCATAAAAAAGGCTTTGAGTAATTTTGCCAGCTGTTCATACGTCTGTTGACAGATTTTGTCATCGCAATTGCATCACGACGGTGAAAGATGCAGTTACGAAACTTTACAGGTATGGAGTTGAGATCACAATGAAGGCAGAGCTTGAAGCTGGATGTGATATGAATAAGGGCGTCGGAAGTAGGAAGTGCGGCTGGTGTGATTCTATCACAAGATGTTCTCTAGTTCTTTTTGATAAATACTGTGTGTCCACTGTCTTGTCCCTCCAGTCAGATCAATTAAATGTGTTTCTACTCTTTCCTTGAGCGCCTAGATGCAAGTCTGACGTTACACTGTCAGATACCTGTCAAAAGTTTGCAAGATGGCATGACCGGTAGAGTCAGTGCAGGGGCAATGCCATAAACCTACGACACAATAAATCATTGGAAACCGTGTTGTGTCTTTCTGCTTTGTTTGAAGGCTGTGTTCAGGTTTTTATCAATTATTTACCTAGCTTTCTTGGCTAAGTATGTGTGGTGTTGGTACCTGGCGTTTTTAAAAACAAGGTAATGTTGTTGTGGTCAGGCGGTGGCTATATTGGCTCAACTGTTTGTAATGCTGCAAGGTCACTGACCAAAAAATAAACTGTGCCGTTGTCAGTAGGTGAGCTGTAGGAAAGTCCTTGATGGTGTCCAGGCCCTGGCCTTAGCATGTTTTTGCGACAGAGCTGCTGCAGGTTTTTGTGAAACTCCATTCTCTCTCATGCAAGAGTTGTGCAAAACACAAATGAGTCATGTACAGGAAGCCTGAAATGCTGACGGTAATATGTACACCAGCTGATGATTACTCACTTAGAGTCAAATACAGGCAGGTGCAGACAGGCTCACAGATACTGCTTTATGCTTTAAAACTTCCTTTTGTAACATCACCATTTTTACTTTCTCTCACTCTCTCCCTCCCTCAATCCATCTCTTTCTCTCCCTCTCTCACTCACTCTCTCTCTCTCTCCCTCCCTCCATCCCTCTCTCTTTCTCTTTCTCACTCACTGACTCATTCACTCAATTTCCATTTCTCTCCATCCCCCTCATTCTTTATCTCAACCTATCTCACACTCTTCTCTCTACCTCCGTCCCTTTCTTTCACTCTCTCTGTCCTTCTTTCTGTAAACACCTCTCTCACTCCCTGCGCCCGTGCTGTAGGACTTGGCCTTGTTCCGGGAGGGGCATGGCGATGAGGTGGTGTGGGGTGTGGCTGAATATTGGGTTTCCCGGGTCACATGGAACGCTGAGGAACAGTGTTATCACATTAAAGGTACAGATTCAAAGGAATCAAAGCATAAATATCACAAAGACTTGGTAACTATGGCAACAGGGAGCTCAGTGGGAGCCTGGCAATGATGTCACTGTTGCAGTTTCTCCCAAGTGGCCAGGATTTAGCTTCGTTTTCGAGGCTTATGTCTCGGTCTTGAGAGATGCCTCTTACTAGCGCCACTGTGGTTGATTTGAATAAAGGTCTTTCACCTCCTGTTTTCAATTCCAGTAAATGATAACTTTATCCTGAAAAATAAAGTAAAAACTTTTTTCTCTACAAGGAATGGAGCATTCTGTTATCCCTTTGTGTCATGTGTACCTTTTTTTGAGCTAGTGAATAACTGAGTAATTTTGTGGATGAATCTGATGTAGGTTACATCTCTGCATCTAACTCAGTGTAGTGGAAGAAAAGTCAATGGATGCTGCCACAGAAACTTGGTCTTTAATTTTTCTTTATGGTCATTTACATTAGAATCTACTGTATAGGGCAGCGTGGCGGCTGAGTTGCTGTGGCCTCACAGCAAGAAGGTTGTGGGTTCGAATCCGGCCTGCGGCCTTTCTGTGTGGCGTTTGCATGTTCTCCCTGTGTTCGCGTGGGTTTCCTCCAGGTATTCTGGTTTCCTCCCACAGTCCAAAGACATGCATGGCAGGCTATTTGGAGACTCTAAATTGTATGAGTGTGTGAATGAATGGTGTGTGTGTGTGTGTGCGTGCGTGTGTGTGTGTGTGTGTGTGTGTGTGTGTGAATGGTGTGTGCACCCTCGGATGGATTGGCGAGCTGTCCAAGGTGTGTCCTGCCTTTTGGCTGTAGTCAGCTGGAATAGGCTCCAGCTCCCCCATAACCCTAGTGAGGAAGACGTGGTGTAGAGAATGGATGGATCTACTGCATGTGTAAACATTATAGCCTTATAAAATAATTTAATATTGTGTTGGATAACCTCATTAAAGCAGCACAATCAGAATCACATCTGAATCTTGACATTTTTCTTTTAAATACTCATGCTGACATGATTGAAATCTGTATGGGAAGGGCGTTGTAGCCACTGAAACATGATTTTTTTTTTTAATCAGCTGTGATGCCTCCTGATGAGTACTATCGTAATGTTGACAACTCCGTCTACACCAACGCTGTGGCCAAATACAGGCAAGTCATTCAGCAAACAAAGGTCCTCTTCACAACAATGTTTTTTACCAAATCAGATTCACTATCTAGATATTACTATACCAGGGGTTGCCAGCATTGGTCCTGGTGGGCTGCAGTTTTTGTTGTTACTTGTTTATAGATGAATTAAGACAGTTGATTGCACATTGAACTCCCCTTCGCTGGATTTATTGGGTCTAAAGTGGGTGGGGAATACAGTCCCAAACTACCCTACAGCTCTCCAGGACTGGTGTTATCCACCATTTACAATACTGTACGGAAGTAGGCTCAATCAGGGCGTATAAATATATTTTAGGGGTTTGATAACCAATGACTGATATCAGCATTTAAGTGAATTACTCTTAACAACAGCATTTGTAAACTGGATTAAATGTGCAAGATTTATTTCACCTGGTTGAAGTAGTATTTTTAATGTGACACATGATGTCAACTACAAGTTTAGTACGGTATGCACTTATAGGTGCTTTCCAACAATTTATTCTGTCAAAATTAGGGGAAGCTCATAGATGACTTCAGAATCGTGTGTAAAAAATTAAAAAGACTTAATTGGTTCAAATTCACACTGCTTTCCCAATCAAAAGGCAGTGAAAAGCTTTAAATCGCATCAGGACCACATACCGAAGTAGTAGCATTAGCGCTATAATTGCTGAAAGTGTGTGATGTTTGCTCCTCTGTCCTCTTCTCTCTCTCAGCCTCCTTTTTGCCGTGGAGTTAGCCTCTCTCCTTCAGCATCCAGTGCCCCGTGAGTGGCAGGAAGTGGCTGAAAAAATCAAAATCCCCTTTGACCCTGAGGTGAAATACCACCCAGAGTTTGACGGTTATAAGAAAGGCAAGCCCCTTTCCTCTCAGCTCTAACCCTCTCTCTTATCTGAGTTTCTCAGACTCCTGTGCACTGCCAGTATGGATAAGATGTTCCGTTAGTGTACTGAGAGCACACTTCATGCGTGTTTTGCATTAAAATATGTGAATGATTCAGTAAGCTTCATCTGATTGAATGAATGTGTCATTCAGTCATATTTCTTGTGTTTCTGTACCGTTATTTTTCCTTGTCAGTCTTCATTGAGGTTATTGATTGCGTGTTTTGGCTGTGACTATGATGGCTAATTTATTTCTATGATCTAAAAATATTATCAGATATGTTTCTCTTTTATCGCATGGTTGTAATATCTATCTGCCATCCATTATCTAAGAAGCTTATTCCTGGGCAGGGTTGCATGGAGGTTAGAGTCTATCCCAGCATGCAGTGGGTGAGAAGCAGAGGTGTGTAATCCAGGGGTCAGAAAGTGAAAGACCCATAAACTCATTTCACCCATTAACTCCTGCTACCTGATTTCACTAGTTGGTTCTACCTCCCAGCAGAACAATATTCTGGGGTGGACTTATGCTCTCTGAACCTCGAATATACACCTCTGACAACAGGCAGGGACACACTCTGGACAGTCCACAAATTCAACTCAGGACCTCACACCATTCACTCACATATTCGCACAAGGGAGAAGTTAGCCTTGAAGGCTTTCTGCCTGAAAGTTTTATGTCAGAAAACCTTTTGAAGGTCTATTTTAACCCAAATCATGTTTTTTTTTTCTAAACCTTACCAAATAGTTTTGATGCTTGTCCCTAAAGAGGTAGTTCTGTTGCCTAAACCTGACCAAGAAGTTTTGTTGCCTAAAGTTAACCAAACTTCAACAGAGAACTGAAAACTATAAATTAAACTGATGATAAACGCTGTAAGCGGTGGCTCATGTAGATTGATGACAACCTGGGCAAGTGCTTTGAATGGGTTTGCGGGGGAGGGGGGTGGTTTAAAGGTAGCTGTGGATGCAATAAACTTATGTATGCTTAATTCAAGCTGTGATCTGTGATGTTTACTGTATATTACTGATTAAGTATGTATGGCTTCATGTATAGAATATTATTTTTATTCTTCCTGTGTGGATCCTTTGGGACGTGGCCATTTGGATACTTTCTGCAGGAAGTACCGTCAAACAGGCAGACGTCGTGTTGCTAGGATACCCCCTGGGCCTTCCCATGAGCCCAGAAGTCAGGCGGAATGACCTGGAACTGTATGAGGCTGTGACAGACCCCAACGGGCCGGCCATGACCTGGGTAAGGGCACCGCATTTTGCTGTTTGACCTGTGTTTTTGTACAGAGCATTTTTAAATAGTAGTGTTTGGCCTGTGTTTTTGTACTAGTAATCTTTGAGTAGTAGTGTTTACAGTGCATGTTTGAGTGTGTATAGTTTGTGTTTTGCACAGAGCATGTTTAAATAGTAGTGTTTGGTCTGGGGTTTTGTACAAAATATGTTGGAGTAGTAGTCTTTGGTCTGTATTTTTGTACAGAGCATGGTTGGGTAATAGCTTTGTTCTGTGTTTTTGTACAGAGCATGGTTAAGTAGTAGTGTTTGGTCTGGGGTTTTGTACAAAACATGTTGGAGTAGTAGTGTTTGGTCTGTATTTTTTTACAGAGCCTGGTTGGGTAGTTGTCTTTGGTCTGCGTTTTTGTACAGAGCATGTTTGAGCAGTATTGCTTGGTCTGTGTTTTTGTACAGAGCATGGTTGAGTAGTAGTGTTTGGTCTGTGTTTTTGTGCATGGTTGAGTAGTAGTGTTTGGTCTGTGTTTTTGTACAGAGCATGGTTGAGTAGTAGTGTTTGGTCTGTGTTTTTGTACAGAGCATGGTTGAGTAGTAGTGTTTGGTCTGTGTTTTTGTACAGAGCATGGTTGAGTAGTAGTGTTTGGTCTGTGTTTTTGTACAGAGCATGGTTGAGTAGTAGTGTTTGGTCTGTGTTTTTGTACAGAGCGTGGTTAAGTAGTAGTGTTTGGTCTGTGTTATTGTTCAGAGGGTGCTGGTGTAGTAGTTTTTGGTCTGTGTTTTCATACTGGACATCTTTGCTTAGTAGTGTTTACAGTGCATGTTTGAGTGCGTTTGTTTCGTTTGTGTTTTGCACAGAGCATGTTTAAATAGTAGTGTTTGGTCTGGGGTTTTGTACAGAGCATGTTTGAGTAGTGTTTGGTCTGGTGTTTTTGTACAGAGCATGGTTGAGTAGTGTTTGGTCTGGTGTTTTTGTACAGAGCATGGTTGAGTAGTGGCGTTTGGTCTGGTGTTTTTGTACAGAGCATGGTTGAGTAGTGTTTGGTCTGGTGTTTTTGTACAGAGCATGGTTGAGTAGTAGTGTTTGGTCTGTGTTTTTGTTCAGAGCATGTTTGAGTAGTAGTGTTTGGTCTGTTTTTTTGTACAGAGCATGTTTGCAGTAGGATGGCTGGAGCTGGGAGATGCTGAGAGAGCTCAGAAGCTTCTCGACAAATGCTTCAGCCACATCCAGGGTCCTTTCCAGGTCAGATGCGTGCACACACATAAATACATATGCACACACACATGCATGCATACATCACACCTACACATGCACTTAAAGCCTGCCGAAGTGTCATTACAGTAAATCTTTAAGAGAAGTTTACTCAAGCTGGTACAAAAATAAGTAAGACTTATACGCATTTTTATGACTTCTGTTGTTGCACACATGAAACGGTCAGCCTCTCTGTATAATGGTGTACAGGAGCAGGTCCTAGTCTCTCTCTAGCTGTTTTTCTGCAGTTAACACCCGGTACTGTGCATAAATTGTACACTCATTGCATTTTCCTCTCTTTCTCTCGGTCCCTCTATCTGTCCCTCTCCCCTGCTCTTCTCTCTCTCTATCCGTGTTTCATCCTAAATCCTTTCTAACCCCATTTTATATCTCTCCCTCTCGCTATCATTCTCTCCCTCATCCCTCTCTCCCTTATCTCTCCCCCTTTCTACTCCTATCTCTGCCTCCTTCCCTCTCTCCCTCCCTGCTTTTCTCTCTCCCTCTCTCTATCACCCTACCCTTCCATCCCTCACTCCTACATTTCTCCCTATCTTTTTCCTTCCTTCCCTCCATCCCTCTCTCCCTCCCTCTCTTTCTCTCCATTCCTCTTTAGGTGTGGAGTGAGGTGGCTGATAGCTCGGGGACAGTCAACTTCCTGACTGGGATGGGGGGGTTCCTGCAGGCTGTGATATTTGGTTACACAGGCTTCAGGTGCATCTGCCTGCCCATCTGGCCGTCTGGCAAAATGCACCACATGACTAGCATGTCACATGATTTCCCAGCTGAATCACATGATGCATGACTCAGACCATACACTTCCTGGAGTTGTGTCTTCCCAACCAGATGTTTGCGTATTTTTGAGGTCCCCTCGTTCGTGAATAATTGGAGAGAGACAAAATCTTCAGAAGTTATCTTTATTCCAGCCTTGAATCGTGCAATAATCCAAACCCGGAGAGTAGTCCTTGCGCAAGAAGTACTAACTCAGCGTTCTTTACAGAGCTATATTTATGGGAAAAACTCAACCAACTTTGTTCCAATCACAATACATGGGTCATACTGTGATTATCTCTGAAGTTTTTTCTTTCCCCTATTGGTTGGCATGCTCTCTACGGGATTCTCTGGAAAATATTGGTGGCGCACAGAAGTATTGGTCTCATAAAAAAAAAGTAAGACAATACACTTAAAAGGAGAGGAAAATTACAGTCAGGAGAGGAAAAATACAGTCAAAGGAATAGGATACAAGTGGATACATAAATGATTCAACTGATTATGTTTTCAGTTACAACTAATGATTTTAATGAACAAATATTGATCAAAGCTACAGAAATTAAATACATTTAAATGTCTCACCTGATTATGCTTTCAAATCAACTGAACAGAAGCCTGCTTGCTAATCAAAGCTACAGAAGCCCACTGCTTATGTGTGTGTGAACTGCTCATGCAGGTGTGAATTGAATTGCGTGTGTGTGTCTGTGTGTGTGTGCATGTGCCTGTGTGCACTGCCCATGCGTGTGTGAACTGCTTGTATGTGTGTGTGTGTGTGTGTGTGTGTGTGCATGTGTCTGTGTGCACTGCTCATGCATGTGTGAACTGCTTGTATGTGTGTGTTTTATGTGTATGTATGTATGTGTGTGCGTGTGCGTGTGCGTGTATGTGTGTGTGTATGTGTTATTGCTTCTTACATAATCTGGATATTGATTTACTGATGAATATGATGAAAAATATTGAAATATAATCCTCAACACTGGCAAACACATAATGCCCATAGCTTGTGATTAGGGTAATCTTCAAAATGGCTTTGCGCACTGGTTGGTGTTTTCAGCAGTCTGCATCCACTTTCTGACAGCCTCTGCGCATCAGGCATGTCCTGCCCTCCAGGAGAGCATTCTGGTCATAGCAAACACTGCCCACTTGAGTTATATTTATTTCAGCGAAGCACACAACAAAAAGAATCCCTCTCATTCTTATGCTCACTCAGTTATGTTAGCTATGCTAGGCTAAGTTTAGCTACTTGTGTCCAAGCTGTCAGGGTTAACAGGAATGTTCTACAGCACCAAAGTAAAAAATAGAACAATAAAGATATTTATTTATGCTCACAAGATTTTATAGTTATGGTATCAAAGTATGAGCACAGGACTCAAATCACCAAGTGGCATTTTACCTATCACTGAAGTAATTGATGTCCGAACACACACATGGACAAAGGCTTTTCTTGTTTGAACTGCCACCTTCATTTGGAGCCTTAGTTCTTCATAAAAAAGCAACATGCTCTCAGTTGACTTCCAAAGAACGGAGACAATGTCCTTTGACTGTGGAGGAATTGTCTAATGTCAAAGCTTGCTGTTGCCCTCGGCTTGCAGTATTGTGATGTGCCCCAGGTAAGGTTCATTGTCCTGTAATGGTTAATCTAACATGAAACCACTTTGGTAACAGGACCAACTGTAAAGGAACGGCTCCCTAAGCCAAGACAGATTGATGCATTACAGATAGAACTGGAATTGACTGGTGAAGTAACCTGATACCATCTCGGTCCGTTTCAGGGTACAGCAGAGCTGTTTGACCTTTGCCCCCCTCCTCCCCGATGACATCACAGAGCTGAACGTGAGCGGTGTGGATTACCTGGGAAATAAGTTGGACTGGGTGGTGAAGAGGGACGAGGTGTCCGTGTGTTTGCGGGAAGATGCATCAGAGCACACAATTGCTCAGCGCTGCCCCCTGCAGGTCGTCTTGAAGAACTCTGGAACCAAAATTCCTCTTGTGCCTGGTAAGGCGCTACAGAAACGCTACCCTTCAGGTTTTAAAGTTGCTCTTGTAAATTGTATAAGGTTGTGAGAACCCTATACCAGTCCTAGAGAGCCACAGGGTCTTTGAGGGTCCCCAGCCCTGGTATTGGTAAGCCATTAGTTGTGATTTCCTGATCGGAGGCCTGGCACTGCTGGCATTCACCTGCAGTGATTGCCTCCTCATATATGCTTTATAATTTACACTGTCCAAATGTGGGTTTTCCTTCACAACCAAGCTGCTGGTACATAGGCCCTCAAACAATTTGTCCACCAGTTCCGTGGCTATGAAATTTATTGACACCAAGAAGTGACACAACCATTTTTCAACCTGTTGTGTCTCTGTTTCTTGTGCCCATTCAATTACCGGTCTAAAAACCACCTCAAGTTCTGTCCCATTAATTGTTGACCTGTCAACCTCCATGACTGGCCATGATTAGATGTCTGCGAACGTCAAAATGTTTTGTTGATGGTCTGTGCTGTGATAAATGCTCAGACTGCTGGTTTTTTTTTTTTTTTTTCAGGAAAATCAGCGACCTTTCCTCGAGAGCCGGGGGAGGTACGGAAACTGGAATCTGCTGGTTACTGCTGGCTGCTGTAAGACAGCCCGACCGCCCCTGGTCTGAGTGCTTGGCTGTCGAGCCTGCCATCAGCGTGGGGCTGTGACAATAGAAAACATTCCTATTTGAATAATTGTAAATTTTTATTTACCCCTAGTTACCAATTCTTGATTTCCACTATGGATTTATATTAAGTTACACTTTATTATAACCCTTCAACGTATTGTTAGGATGGCATAACCAGGTGCATTTTTGCAAATATGAGATTGGTATCGGTGTTTCTCTTAGTTAGCAGTGGTCTCTGCCATGCTACTTTTACTTAGGTCCTTTTAGCCTGGACTTTTTCTTATTGCGCAATCATGAACACTGACCTGCGCTGTGGCGAAAGAGGCCTGTCGGATGTCTTTAGTGACTTTCTGGATTGGGTGTCACGACACTCTTAGAGAAAGATTCGGCACTGTTCCAAGTGTTCTCCCTTCGGAGATACTCATTTTTCTGGAATTTCCTCTGATCATGGCATAGTGTTCTTGTAAAAAAACTAATTTGTGGTTATCATTTCACTGATTGGAGGGTTAAACATGAGGGCGTTTTACATTCAGTGGGACTGGCTGCTGTCAACATTGGCTGTGTTATATTACTAGAAGCCAGTTTTCAGTAAGGTCTGTCAATCGAATAACGAAATGAAAAATTACTTTTCACAACGGTGATGTATTCATTTGATAACATTTTTCATTAAATAAATGACCCTTTTAAAAATGTTTTGTGTTTAGTTTGTCCTTTCTCTCTTTTAATTTTGCATGAAAATCTGAAACCATGCAGTTTCTCATGTAAGTAATCACAGCGTTTCACATGCTTTTTTTCACAGCTTTTCATTAAACATGTATTGAATCAAAAGTAGAATACACAGTTGTGCCTTACAGCCTCCTTCGTTCTGGTGCTATTGCTAGTCTGAGCATTCATCAAGAGTGAGTGACACTTCCCATTAAATGCATACGAGGAAGTGCTACAAACATTTTCATCACTACGCACTTCTGCTGAAAAGAATGTGGATCATGTCTGCAGTATTTTATGCAAATGAGAAACGGAAATGAGTCAGCAAAAGAGGCTGAAGGATATTGGTGCTAAAAATAGAACAAGGATCAAGGATTGATATGGAAAATTCTAGTGTTGTCAAAATACATTTTTCTGTCAGTAAACATGCTGATAACAATGAGCTAGATTCATATTATTGAGTGAGTTGTGATGTGCTTTTTGTGTTTATAGCGGCTTAGGAACTCGAGTTGGTGGGTCTTCATGTGTACGAGGAATTTCATAATAAAAATTTTGTTATTTAGCTGACGGTTTTATCCAAAGCAATTCACAGCTTAGTAGAGGCCGATCCTCCCTGGAGCAATATGGAGTTAAGGGTCTTGCTCAAGGACTCAACAGCTGCAGTCAACTTATTTTGGGTTACACTGGGGCTTTTGAAACATCAACAGTCCAGGTCCCAGACGTGGTAGTGTTTGAAAAACGGTATGGCAGAGTATTGTTTTGCCCATGTACACCCCTTCCCCCTCACTAGAGAGCTGGAAACACTATCAAATGCAGAGTCCCAAAACCAACTGCTTTAATGGGACTCCTCTGTAGATCTAATGTCATGGCCCCCCAAAAACAGCAGAGTAAATGAGGGTCTATAATGACCTGTAGAACAGGTTAGAACCATTTTGTCTGTTCAGCTTCATCTCAAGCAAGCCCAGTTAGGAAGCATTAGGATCAGACCACAGCCCACCTTGGGCTTCCTCAGTTCAGGGGCCATCTCTCGTTATAAGGGGTTGGTCCTGTGTAGTGGTGTAGTTTAGGAGAGGTGTGGACCCCCCACTAGTTTACCCACCCTCTGCTTTTGTCTGTTGCCTGCAGTCAACACCAACTCAAAAATTCAGGTTGAGTTTAGCATTGAAATGTAGTATTACCAGAGATACCGTCAACAGAAAGAGCAAAGTCATTTGTATGAGACCACACCTAGTTAACTGTTGTCGTAGGACCATGCATTGAGTCAAGATAAGACTCATTCTCTGCAATGTACAGAATCCAGTTTCTTGGAACTATAATATGCCATCATACTCAGGGTTCGAAGTCACATTCACAAGGAAAGCCTGCTACCAATTGGCGCATCATTCCCATGTTATTACAACTGCTTAAATCATAACCAATATAACTAAAAATTTCTTTTTGTGAAATGTTACTGATTTATTTATCTTTTTGTGTACACACACACACACACACACACACACACACAGTGGGTTCCAAAATTACTGGCACCCCTGGCTAGCAATGCTCAAACAATATTTTAAAAAATTCTTTAAAAATATATTTATGGAGAAACTCTAAATAACAACATGTGGAAAGTACTGTATGATATTTATGTTCCAATGGAATCAAACAACATCATTTACTGATTTAATTAAAAATCAATTTCTTCCAAATCAAGGTTTCACAATTAATGGCACCCTTAAAGATTATTGTATATAACATCTACCAAAATTATACCAGGTATTAAATTACACTTATTGTAGCCCCCGGACGAAGTCGTTTGGCTACCATGGATTCATGCTTGTTGTCTCTGCCGTTACCGCGTCTGCATCCGTAGACACTTCCTTGTGGATGCTGAACAGGCTTTAATACTTTCATATTTGGAATGGACATGTGTTATACTTAAGTTATGACACCTATCTATTTTGGTTGCCATGGCGACAGTATTGGCCGAATAATGCGCTAAAAAGGGGAGAGGCGGGCTTTCAGGGGCTATACCCATGCGGTTGTGGGCAACCGGACTGTCTAGTTGAAGCTTTGTCCAAGTGTTAAGGAACTACTTTGAGCCATTATATCCCTTCCTGTTTCTCTTGAGTATAAAAATGAGGTAACATACATGCCACATCCCTTTGTTATCCAGCTCCATGAAGAAAGCAAAATAACAGTTTAAAAGAGGCAGATGGTCATAGACCTTCATAAATCTGGTAATGGCTACAAGAAGATTCACAAACGATCGAATATTCCACTGAGCATCATCGGGGCAATGATTTAAAAATTCCAAAGATATGGAACTGCTGGAAACCTCAAGTGTAGAGGACGCCACTGCATTTTGCCCCCCAGGATACTGAGATGGATGGTGAGAGAAGCAACAAAATCCTCAAGTATCACTGTGAAGGAATTGCAGGCCTTGGTGGCATCTTGGGGTCACCAGGTTTCAAAAAGCACCATCAGGCACTACTGACACAACCGCAGGCTCTTTGGAAGGGTTGCCAGAAGAAAACTTTTCTGACCGGAAGACACTGAAGCAAGCACTTGGAGTTTGCTAAATGTCATCTAAATTATGACTGGAAAAAGGTGCTTTGGTTAGATGAGGCCAAAATTGCGCATTTCGATCAAATACAGCATCGGCATGTTCTATGTTGAAACTGATATGCATACAATAAGAAGCACCTTATACCCACGGTGAAATATGATGATGACTCAGTCATGTTTTCGGGCTGTTTTAATTTAAGAGGTCCGGGGCATTGGTTGAAATTAATGGCACAATGAGTTCCATCAAGTATCAGGATATTTTGGCTGACAATCTGGTTGCCACTGCCAGAAGGCTGGAACGTAGTCGTAGGTGGACTTTTCAGCACGACAATGACCCAAAGCATACCTCAAGATCCACACAGAATTGGTTCTATGACAACAAAATCAGCACTCTGTAATGACCATCTCAGTCGCCAGACCTCAATCCAATTGAAAACCTGTGGGCTGCGTTGAAGAGGGCAGTTGTTAAAAGCAAACCAAAGAATGTGAAGGATCTTGAAACTATCTGCTGAGAAGAATGGTCCGAAATCCCCCTAAATGTGTACCTCAACCTTGTCAAAAATTACAGGAACAGATTCCATGCTGTTATCCTCGCCAGAGGTAGTTGCACTCAGTACTAAATGAAGGGTGCCAATTATTGTGAAACCTTGATTTTGTTGAAATTCATTTTATATATTATTGTTATGATTTTTGCTGTTTCCATCAAATCATTAATAAAGTATTTTACACATGTTGGCATATACCGTTTATCAATAATAATATTGTATATACATATATAGGATATATTGGCAGGCCGTTTTTACTGTATGCGAGCAATAAATACTTAACCAATTAATATATATATATATATATTTTTTTTTTTTTATTGTGTTTGTGCATTTCCAGTCAGGGGTGCCAGTAATTTTGGAGCCCACTATATGTGTGTGCATGTGTGAGTGTGTGTGCATGTGTGAGTGTGTGTGTGTATATATATATATATATATATATATATATATATATATTTATCTTCTTTATTCTATCAAGTTTGATGGTGTTTGTCATTATGCCATGGGAAATTGCCCTTTTTTTGTCAGGTGGACAATGATACTTTTCAGCCATATGCCGTTTTAAATGTTGTTCTCATATTTAATCCTGATTCCTGCAAAGACATCCCAGCACCTCTGGGGGCTGCAGAAAGAAGTACAGACAGAATTATTCTTTAACTCCTAATACTTTGTCATTGAACTGATGAAATTTATGTTAGTACTAAGGAAACCAAACAGTACTCTTTAGCACCTCTGAAAATTCAGCTTCGAACTTCATCCAGAAAGGGCCAGTGTGGGTGCAGCGTTTCGTTCCAGCCAAGCAGGGACACGCTTGATACTACTAGGCAATGCCCTTAGGGAAGAAAAACAGTGGTTGATCGGTGGAATCAGGTACAGTTTGTCACTGCTTGGCTGAAACAAAACCCTGCACCCACACCGGCCCTTTCTGAATTAGGTTCCTCACCCTTGGCTTAAACTGTCTTTGAATCTCAGCTGGTCTTTTTGGACACCTGGAATTTTTGAGGGGACCATCAGTGAGATAGAATGTGGCTGTGATTTACCGCATGCTAACATATTGAGGCGGTTTATAGTTTTCTTAAATAGCAGCATTCTTGGGCCTCACCAGGTACGACTGCAAGGCAATTTTATTTCAAGCTACATCATTAGTCCTCATATTTTTACATAACTGCCTCTAAATACAGGGGGTGGACAAAATGGCTTTAACATTGAACTATCTAAACTATAATTACAAATGTACCAACACAGGTGGTACCTGTTAATTTGAATGCTAATTTGCAGCATGCACATGCTTAGAATTGCTCTAACCAGCAGCCCTTACTAAGTTCCAGAAGCAAGAGGAGGAGACTGACAATTACCAGGGGGCCAAAAGGTCGATGCCCAAATTGCTGGTGTGCCTGTCACACCAGCAGCAAAATTATTTTAGATGGCAAGAGGAACTGCATTAAAAATTATGACCACGTGTTCCAAATGCTGGGAAACATTAGCAGGAAAACAGAACTGTGACCTCACGAAAAAGCTCTCTGACAGGGGCTGATGGAAGCCTTGTAGAGCAGTTGTTAATAACCACAGAACTACAGCTCTTTATATCGGGACTGAATTGAATCGTTCGATGTCTGAACCAGTTTCAGCAAAAACACGACTTGCGAGCTTCTCAAAGCTGGTATTTATGGCAGTGTTTCAAATTATTTGACCCACTTTATGTAGGTAGTTGCACTTAGGTATTGTCGTGATAATGGCCCCAGGCTTTCAGGTTAGGCTACCAGCAAAACCTTTTGGCCTGCATCAATGCCTCTCAAAATATTGGTCGGTTACCCAACCAAAATAGGTTGTCTGAGGGTTTGAGGTTGGTCAGAGAATGAGCTTGTATTCCTCTGTGCTATGCTTGTATGTGTATTTGAAGGGGTGTCTAAGAGACATTACATTTTGAAGAATTCTTCTGTTTTCTTCGTGAAAACAAAACAGCCGCGACTGCGTGGTGCGTTTCAAGAGAAGAGACGGAGTCAGATTCGGTGTTAGAAAACAAAGTTAAAAAGAAACAGAGTTTATTTGCCTTCTTGACCAGCGCAGTGTCCTGTATAATTATGATCTGACTGATTTCACTGGAATAAAACAGGGTTTAAGTATTCATTGTGAACAAAAGATATTGACCCAGGAGTTTTGCTATGGTGCAGAAACAATAGTGCCTCATTAACTCATTGGGTTAAACACAGATAACATTGTGTCAGTGAATACAGTACATAATTCATCAATCTGTTCCTGCTTGACTACATCAACCCAGTTGGACTGAGACTGCCTTAAGTAGTTGGGTGAGACAGAATAACTGGTTGTACAGTTTCTAGATTAATGCCAACCCCCCAACCATATATCACTATATGTGCTGTGAACACTAGAATCTAACAATTTATAAATGTTCTTCTCTGGTATATAACCCTCTGATTTTGGCTTCATATTTCAGAATTTGGTCCCTATTATAATAAGCTTTCTTGACTTGAATCCCAATGTTAACAGGTTTGATAGCCCCTGGCCTGTGTGCCCCTGCACTAGTGTCTTTGCTTGTTTATAAACCCTGCTGTTGACTCTGATGCCTGGGTAATATCGCTGAGACGGACAGGGTGGGACTCCAGCTCTGTAATGAGCCCCTGGGGCAGGGAGCGGCCGGAACGGATTACTGCTTCCTGGGATACACACACACACACACACACACACACACACGCACTGAGTGAAGTATTCTTCTGATGTATGGAACAGATGCACACAGCACGGTAAGAGTCACCAGCACACATGCTCCTTTAGACTGGAGGCTTTATAACAATGTTAAACAATACATGCTTAAATCCACGCAAAAATATGCATACCCGCACGTACACAGAAACAGATAGGCGGCAAGTTTCCCTTAGACTTGAGTCAAGCCCTTGATGAGAACTTGCCACAATATTCAGCCTATCAATTTGTGGCCATAATTATGGAGTGCTGCTTTGTGCAGTGTTGTGCAGATATGTTCCCTGGTGAGACAAAGCCAAGTTCTGCGAATGGATTTGCAGATGTTCTGCCAGCAGACAAATATTCAACCAGGGGAATTACCACGGATGTGTGTGTGTGTGTGTGTGTGTGTGTGTGTGTGTGTTTGCACGCTCGCAAGTGTGTGTGTGTGAGAGAATGAGTGAGGGACAGTATTAATTATTCCGGGGTTTTAGTCTATTGCACATGCTTACTAGTGAAAAAAATTGGTCTCACTGAGCCACACAGTTTTACAGTGCGCTGTGTTCCAAGCCAAGACACATTACTCATGGGGAAGTACAGAATTGGTGTCCAAACGCATGACATCTTATTTCGAAATCTAGGAACATCACTGTGCTTCTTCAGATTTTTGTTACTCAGCAATAGTGCAGCTCAGTAACTGCAATAGAGTGAAACAGGACGTCAGGGCTGTCATGTTTCGTAAAGCAAGGAACTTTTGCATCTTACTGGAAAATGTAAATACACAAATTCTGAAAAGTTTGTGACATCCCATGGCCCGTTGACCACTGGCTAAATCTCTATTTAACCCATCCATCCCCATCCCCTCTCATGAGACGTTAATCACCATTCAGTTCAAAAGTCCAGCTATCACCAGCTGTAATTTTAAACTGGTGTAAGATGGTCTTCACTGTGTTTTCAACACTTCTATTTGGTCAGAGCTGATTTATGAGGATTCGTTAACGCTGGTTCAGCGGGAGCAGTAGGCTGCTGATTGGTATAAGTCAATTTGAATTTGTGAACTGGTACACTATGTTGGCTGGTCGGTTGAAGACCACCCTGGTGACCAGCAAAAACCATCAAAATCACAGTTTAGACCATCATAACTAGTTTACGCTGATATTTCTTGCCATATAATCAGTGCAAGAAATGCAGTAAATTGGGTGGCTTCGATTTACAAAAGCAAACATACAGAGTGTTTAGTATGAACTGATCAGCACCATTACTTGTGTCTTAGCGTCCAACCCTTTACCTCAAGCTCACAGAGTTGAGAATAGGCTTCCTCTTCAAGCTTTAAAAATGCTCACCTTATTCAACAACTACAGCTGCTAATTGTAAGTACTTGTCATTCCAAATTATGGTTGAAATAAATCTGAATTTTTGCTGATGTTCATGCATACATTTGGGCAGCTGACTACGCATTACTGAACATAAGTTTAGTACGCATATGTACACTCAGAGTGATTGAAGATTGATATATCTATTTATATTCTTTCAATAATCTATCATAGTTCACAAGTTAATCCATTCACCGCCATTGACTAGATTTTCTGCCAGTTATGACTGAATGCTTCCCTTGCCATTTATGAGATATTTTGGAAATCAACATTTGTACTGTTATATTGTGGAGGCACGATTACAGATTTTTTTTTTTGGCAAAAATGGGCAAGAAAAATCAGTGAATATTATCTGAAATCCTGGCAGTGGCTGGCAACTTAAAAAATATACTTGCGGGGAAAGTATTAAACAGCACATTATGCCTGGTCCGGTTTGGAAGTTGCAATGGAATATTCCATCTGTCCATTATCTAAACCAGGGCTGCCCAACCCTGTTCCTGGAGATCGACCATCCTGTAGGCTTCTACTCTGTCCCTAATTCAACACACCTGATTCAGTTCATTAGCAGCTCGTCAAGATCTGTTACTGGGAAAGCAGGTGTGGTTTGCTTTGGTTGGGGTTGATAACCTTCAGGATAGTCGATCTCCAGGAACAGGGTTGGGCAGCCCTGATCTAAACTTTTGCTTCTTCACTAGGGTCACGGGGAGCTAGAGGTTATCCCAATTTTCTATGGACGAAAGGCAGGGACACACCCTGGACAGCTCGCCAGCCCCCTGCAGGGCACACACACACACACACACACACACACACACACACACACACAAATGGGAAATTTCAGAGTCTCCAATTATTCTGTCATGTATGTCTTTGGACTGTGGGAAGAAACCCATGTGAGCACAGGAGAAATTGCAGACTCTCCACAGAGAGACCCCGGGCTGGATTTGAACCCACAAGCTTCTTGCTGTGAAATAGCAGTGCTATCCAATGTGACATTGCACTGCTCCAATAGTATGTCAAGAAGTAGTATGTCCAGGGGCCAGTTGTTCAAAAGACTTAATCTGGATAAAAGTGATCTGGATTTGGGAATCCAATTTTTTGCTATCCCAGATCACGTAATCCGTGTCACTTTTATCCCGGTTTTTCAAAGCAATGTTGGATTGGATTACTCTGATCCAGATACAGACTTTTCAGGATTACCAACTCCAGATAAAAAAGGCTCTAAATTGGACTAAATATGGGGTCACGTCAAGTTTTTATTTGAAAAGACAGAGAAAATAAAACAATATCAACACTCGTGCATATACAAGCACCTCATGAGCGGGAGTGAGAGTACATTAACCGAAATTGGAGGCATAGCATCAACATCCAACTTGTGGCCGATGCTCACCTCATCATCACAAACTGTGTTGTGAAGTCGCTGTGTCTGTCCATGATATACGTATCCTGAGGGAGAGTGTGCTATACTGAGAGCTCCACACCAACCAACCCGATGGCATAATATTAGGAGACAGTGCCTATCCACTCCTACCATGGCTGATGACCCCTTTTCTTGTGGCAAACACTCTGGCGCAGGCACGCATGCAACACTGCTAATTGCAAAATAAGATGTGCTATTGAGCATTTAAATGGAGTTCTGAGGAGGCGCTTTGCATGCCTCAACTACTTGTGAGTAAAGCCACAGGAAGCGTGCAACATAAATCTTGCCTGTATTGTGCTTCACAACATTGCCACCAGACGCAATGTCCCACTCTGTGATGATGTTTATGATGCACCTGAGCCTATTGAGGACCCAGAAAATCCTCCTGCATTACCTCAGAATGAGGTACTGACCGGGGGTGCAATAAGGGATTGCTGAAAATTACTTTTGACCGTGTCACTGTAATTATTAGTGAGAGATTAAAGTTAAATTTAAATAATTTTTGCTTGAAATGGAAAATTGTTTGGGGATTTTATTATTTATATTTTATTATTTTATAAATTATTTCATATATTCTATTCTTTAATTAACTGCACTAACAAGTTTAAGAAGGAGACTGTTGTCTGCTTTATCTAATTTATCATTGTAATGGCTGAACAAATCAAGCGCAAATTAAACAAGAATGTATATATGTACACTACATGATACAAATGTTGTATTACTTGACCAGTTTTAAGTTAGTTTTATTATATTTTGCTCCTGAAATCCATACTGAATCCACCCTTCTCCTGGGATCAGAATAATCCATCTTCTTTGGATCAAATGTATCCCAATCCTACACAAACTACACAAACCCAAGGTTTGATCCAGATAAAAACCAAGATTGGACTAAGTGATCTAATCCGATTACAGCATCCTTTTTTTCTTTTGAGCAACCCGTTTTCAAGATTTGATCCAGTCCGGATTACTTTTATCGGGATTAAATCTTTTGAACAACTGGCCCCAGGACATAACAGGGGATGTCATGTTCTGTGCAAAGCAGAATGTATGCATGGAGTACTTACTTTATCTATGATTTTCCCCCTCAGTATTGCCTACCTCATTTTTTAGTGCTCTGCCCCCCTCCCACCCCATTGTTAAATAAACGCTTTTTGAATACTAGTCAAATTTTATCAGTGTCACTTGCCATGATGCAATAATGCATGTTTCCTAGTTCTCCAGTGCAAGGAATGTTGCGGAAAAGTTGACAGGAAAAAGACACAGGATTGGAGCACTAGGACCTACAGAAAACTCAATGTGATTTGAAATTCTTATGTCAAGCACACGAACTCCTCAGGGACCACAGCATAAATACTATGGCTGATTTTGTCATTTAATTTGGCCTCACATCAATTCTTAAAAGTTGAAAGGCTAAACTGTGTGCATTCAAATTGCGTTTCGGACCAGAAATGAAATAAATGAGTCACTTAACCTGGTTTAATATCTGATTATGCCTAGCTCATTTCACAGTTATAAACTGAATGTGGCGTGGTACTAGATTTAAACTGTCTCTGTAAGAAATGTAGCGCTCTGTGACACAGGCTTTGAAGTACTCGATGTGCCAAATTCATTATATGATACTAGTTTCACCACTGTTATCAATGAATTCCTGTGATCGCTATGAATTCTTGAGCAATAAGCCGCTCATGGTAGTAGTTATTACAGATTCAGCTCTCTCATTCATCAGCGGCAACAAACTGACACCAATAAAGGAATCGGATTTCAATTCTTAGGTTTTCACCACGCACTTCACGAGGAACCACTTGCTTTTTTCATTTTATTTTTCACTTCAATTTTTTTTCCCGAACCACTTGCTTCAATCAGTGGCGTGTTTTAGTGTGACGTCAGGGTCTGGGTGTTTTGATTGGCTGGTGAGATACTTTATTTCTTCCGCTTCCAGCCTCTACTACGTCATCAACAGTATATACCAAAGTCAGCAGCAGTGGACATAGCAGATTTCTTCGTCGGTGTGTGGGTTACCTGCTTCAACAGTGCTTGAACGGCAACCCAATTACCGTCTCTTAATTCGATTTGATAATTACATTTGCTTGCCATACATAATCGCTACGTACATCGCCAGTGAAATTTAACAGCGGATTTAAGACTCGACTCACGTTTTAAAAGTGCTTAACGTCAGCTGAGCTAAATTAGAGTTAGCATTACCTAGCTTAGCCGTCCTTACTGCGTTGAAACGACCATTTTGTCTAGTCTGCCTGTTTTGTAGGGTCTGTGTTTTTTGAAGGACATAATAACAAGGTAAGCAGCTACCGCGTCATTTACACTAACTGGTAGCTAGCTGAAGTTGACTTCCAAAAATAATTTGCTCTCGCCTCAGCTGGCTAGTTGGTAAACTACCTAGCTAAACGTGTATTGACTTAGTTGGGCTGCTATTCTATAGTTAACTGTGGTAGCTGGCCAGCAGTATTTAATCAATGTCGCTAGCTTAGTTAGCTAGATAGCCGGCTACATACATGTCTGTTATACGTTATCTAGCCTAGCTTGTGCGTGAAGAAAATGTGGCGACAAGTGAGCTTTGGACTTTTACGTTATATATAGAGGTAATAACGGTAGGACATTAGTCAGCTATTTTAACGTACAGTTTTGAAATAAATCCAACGTTAGCTAAATTGGCTAAATGCATGCTTCGCTTTAACCTATTGTTGGCCTCGTTGTGTCCGAACCCTTCGCTGGCTATTGGCTGCTGCCAAACGGCTCTCTTTAGTTTAGACTATCCGAAAGATATCATTGAAAGGACGCAGTCTCGTTTGCTGTGAGCTACCGTTTATGGATACGCGACATGACTAAACGTTTAGCTGCTGCAGACTACGGCGAGCTTGAGATGTAATAATCTCCACGTTGTCCGTTGTTTGCGATGATGGCGCCATTGTGGTTCGTTTGCTTGCGACCTGCGTGTGTTTCCAATCGGGCCCATTGTGTGGGTGCGGGAGTATCTGTGATCCGACTGGTTTATGCAATGCGTCAGAAGTATTTGCTATCTGTGTTTTCTTGTTATTTTCGTCATCCCAGTCACCTAACGTGTCGTGCATGGGTGTGCCTCGAACGTTGACAAATTATTCTCCGTTACGATGCTGGCTACTGCATAATATTATCGCAATACTCCACGTTTTGGCCACGCCTGTCATACCGTCATCTACTCTTCGTGTTGTTCCGCCATGCAGCGCAATTTGCAATAGCGTAAACGCTGCCCTGATATAAATCCTGGATTTGAAGTGTATACTACGTTTACTGCTAAAGAATAACCGTCACCCCGACATTGCTGACATTGTGCATGATTAAGTGCCTTGCTAACTGAGGTATGTTTTTGATGTTACTTGGGAACGACTGACCTAATGCGATTGTGAAGGAATCGCAGTGTTGTGTGGCAGTAATTGTAGTCCGTCTTGTAAATGATTAATGGCGCAATACGGTTGTTTTATTGTGCTCTTGGTAAAGGTTATGTTAAGAGTAGAATCATGTGCGCAGTATGCGACCCATGCTTTTAATTGATGAATTGGCATATTTGATAAGTAGTAAGGTCCTTTATAAGGTGGAAATGTGCGCAGCTCAGATTTGGACGTCATGCGGAGTTGCATGTGAATGAAGAGTGGGCGGGTGGCTGCTCTCGTTTCTGTTAGGCGTTTTTTTTGCTTCTTGAATTTCTTTCATTGGCGTTCAGATAGCAATGAGAACAATGTCCGTCACCGCCTCTTGCCTCACGCGCAGATAACTGCTAATTGTTTTGACGCTGCCTTCTGTGCCATTTCTTGGCACCTGATTGGCCTGCTTTGTGTCGGAAAATGAGTGGATTTGCACTGTCTTTGCGTTTCAGAAACATGAGTTCCCAGGTGAGACAGAACTTCCACCAGGACTGCGAGGCTGCCATCAACCGGCAGATCAACCTGGAGCTCTATGCTTCCTACGTCTACTTGTCCATGGTGAGAAGGAGGGGGCAGATGTGATTTTACCAGGATGCTGGGGTGGGGGGTTAGAGGGGGGGAGAGGGCAATGTGTGCAACCAGGTCACAGAGCAATTGACTTGACAAGGTGAGAACACACATTCTGTGGGTCTTTGGGGTAAGTCCAGGTTATCTCCCCGCCTACAATCATGAACATACTTTGCCCTTTGAACAGTAGCTGTAAGTAGTCTGCTCTTGTCCTCCATTGCTATCAGGTTCTTATTCCTTGTGGCAGTGTTAGAATGTTGAGTTTTGAACCTGGTAATCACATTCATGAGCTCATGCATTATATGGTAAATGATAGTGATGCAGTCCCACTCCGGGGAATTAAACCTGCAGCCTCAGAGTATCGGGTCCAGATCCATTATGCCACACAGCCTCCATTTTACTGTAGAGCAACGATTATCTCATGATGCTCTCTGCGCCGTGTGGCCTTTGCATTAAGCTTTGCTGGAGACCATTTTTTCCAGCCTGTTTTGAAGTGCCGCTTGGCAAACCAGACGTGCAATAAACATGGCTTTTGCTGGCCTTTTGTCATGTACATGCTTTGTCAAGTGCTTGTCTTTTTCTATAATTTTACATTTTCCCCCCAGCCATTCACTTAACACAGCCTGTTTTTTCCTGTAACTTCCCAGAAATGGTATTCAAACAGATTATATTGATGACGAATTAAGCAAAAGTTATGAAATCAGTGTAGTTGCCTTTAGCAACTTGCTTCAAACGGTTTTTACAGTGGAGAACATCACAACTCCCAGGTTTTTATCTTTGTGTTGTACCCCCAGCCAGACCTTTCCAGGCTCTGTTGTTAAAATGGTTCTATTGCATCTGTGCTGCATGGTGACTGATGTCTCCCCTCTCTTCGCTTTGCTGCGTTAGGCTTACTACTTTGACCGCGATGACCAGGCCCTGCACAACTTTGCTAAGTTTTTCCGTGAGCAGTCCCACGAGGAGCGAGAGCATGCCGAGAAACTGATGAGTCTGCAGAACAAGAGGGGCGGCAGGATCTTCCTGCAGGACATCCGGGTACGAGGGGTCCCCGTGTGTGTGTTCGCGCGTGTGTGCATGTGTATTTACATGTATGTTTTGGTCTCCGACAGCAGTGGCTGGAATCCTTGTCTTCGGGCTGTCCAACTGTAAACGCACATGTTTGTCCATCCTATTCTTGTGAATGCAGTTTGTCAGGGGACTGCCCCAAGGGAATTTCATAAAATCTGCCAGAAAGGGAGGAACTGATTAGATTTTAACAGTCAAAGGTCAGGGTCACTGACCTCACAAATGCAAGAGTTTGTGCTAACTCTGACAGAATTTCTCACACATTCCTAACAGGATAGAATTTAGTGGTGCCGTTTTATTTATCTGGTAGGTTAGCTTCAGTGACATTGTAATGTTGTGCAAAAAGGCATCTCTGGCCATTATTCAACACCATAACCCAGGAACAGAAAGGGAGCTTGTGTTCGTATCTCATTTGGTCAAATATTGAATTGGCTTTGCTGATATTGGTGATTGCCCTTCCACAATGTGGAGGTGTTCTCTGAAATCTCCCCCATAAAAATGTCCAAGTGCTGACGGCATGTTTCTCACGGGAAATTATTTTGTGGAATCGTACATGTCAATAAAGTGTACTTTCATTTTGTCTTAATACATGTTATACTGTGATTCCTTCGCTGTGTATATTGTGAGTCCTTCCGGGCATGGCTGTAAACTGCAAAAATGGCTCTTGAGTTGGGGCTTTGGGATGTACAAGGATTGTTCACTGCATCCAAGCAGATAATATATTTTTTATAAAGGAAAAAGCATGTAGCTGGCAAACCGCGGTCATACGTGCCACACTGATAACAATTGGTTGTCTGGTGATGTGAGATCATGAGCGTTCCTTTTGCAAATTTTAAACAAGAAATATGGAGCGGTTCATTTATAGGTTAGCTTAAGAGGTTTAATACCTTGGCACTGTTGCAATAAATAACTATTAAATCCATGTTTTATGTAGTGCCATAAAATCTTGTCCTGCACAAACTGTACTCAGTTAGCACAGGTGCTCCTGAGTGCTGTGCAAATTATACGCCTGACAAACTACGCAGAACTACTCTGTAAAACATAATGGCCCCATTAAGTTCTGAACATATTTTTTCCTCTGTAACTCCACTTTTCATGACAACTTTTAGATGTTTAACTCAGGCTTGTAAGTTTTCAAAAGTTGAACTTAACATTCTTCGTAGTCTTGACTAATTGTGAGTTGAAACAAAGCTTATCCTCAAGTGTCGTTAACTTGCATTTAGTTAACACGTTTTTAAGGCAGCCGGTGAACTTCTGTTTCCAAGATTAACCTGCCTGAGATGTATTGGTGTATAAAATGTCCACACGTCTCCTTTAATGTGCCACTCTGTCCTTGTTTGCTGCGTTACGTCAGTGCGATGGCGTATTTTGACTGTACCCCAGTCTGTGTGGTGGTCTGTGTGGTGGTCTGTGTGTGTGTGTGTGTGTGTGTGTGTGTGTGTGTGTGCGCATGTAAAAGTGCACGACTAAGTGCTGACTGGCGGCTCTCTGTGGGTGGAGTTGATAAGAGCCAGTCTGGGCGGGGCAGCTGGACGTGCTGATAGGGCAAAGTGCGAGGGGTGGATCCTTTATCTCTGGAGGGCACGCGCTGTTCTAGCAGCCTGAGCCAGCAGGGATGTGCGCACATATGTACCTTGGAGGAGATCTGTTAGGGCAGAAACATGGGGCACTTTTCATTATGCTTACGTGTCTCCTCCCTTCCCCCACTTGCATCTCTTCGTCACGTCTTGGCTCCTCCCAGCGAGGATCTTAGAGAGAAGGATGTGAGGAAAAGCCACAAGGACGGAGGAGATGAGAGCTGCCAAATGAGAAATGCTTTGTTCCGTTAAGAGACGCCATGTGGAGGTGCAGCGTGTAAATGTTACCCCACTAGAGAGAAGGCTTCTGTGTGGGATTCACCTGTGCTTCCTTGCTTTAAGCTCGTCCAGAAGCCTCCTTTTTCATCACTCTGCATCAACTTGAGGAGCATTGAAGGGATTAGAAGATCCTCCTTAATGGCAGAGGGGAACGATTTCTAGATCGTGAAATAAGAGAGCACATGAAGGAAGCATTAGTTAGCATAATGTAAAGCACTCATAGTCCACCCAGGGACGCAAACACTTGACAATGCTGGGCCTTGCTGGCACAAACGTCAGTGCTTAAATTTATTAGACCATCAGCCAATGTAAGGTTTATGCCACAGCTGCCCTAAATTAACAGTGTTGGTAATTACCAGAATAATTTTTGTTTTTGTAATGGTTAATCCACCAGTATGCGCAAGCTGTTTGACTGAAATGATCTTTTCAATGCCAAGATATAATTATTGTTGTTATCCATGAATTTTCGAATTTACCGTTTTACAAAAAAGCAGAAAAAAATGTTTAAGCACATTATTTTTTTTGAAGTTAGATGCAAAATAAGTTATTTTCTTGCATTCCTGAACATAAAAATTAGTTTTAGTGGTTGAATGCAAGAATGCAAGCTGTTATCAAAGCCAAAGGAGGCCATACAGAAGACTTTTTTTTTTTTTTTTTTTTTTTTTGTTTTCTGTAATGTGTGAATAAGGACAAATTTCTTAAATATTCCTGTTTTTTTTTTTTTTTGTTGTTGGTTTTTTTTTTTTTTTTTTTTATGACCGGTGGTCTAATAAATTTTGTTAAGCACCGTACGTCTCCAGTGAACATGCTCGGCATGCACTCTTGCGCACCGTTATAGGCGACAAACATCAGTCCTCTACGCCGGGCTTTCTTAAACTGGGTTGCGTTTCCCGAAAGCTTAGTTGCTAACTAAGTTTGCTACTTGAGTTTGTTCATTCACAATCAATGGTTCCAGCTAAGTAAGTTAGCATCTGTGATTTTGGGAAACGCATCCCTGGTCGGTCATGGTGGATTTGAGTGGAAGTGAACCCCACTGGAAAGGGACAGGTTTCTCTTAATTCAGTCTATAGCATCCTCTAGCTGTAATGCTCAGACCGCAGTTCGCTAGTGTGTTGCGTTATGATTTTCAGGTGATAGTCTCCAGAGCACAAGAACTCATGGAATCAATCTTGCATGGCTTAGAGTGTCTGCCCTTGCGTACTTGCGTGGACCATGTTTCTTTCCCAAGTCCTGCCCTCGCCTGAATTAACTAGGGCAGGATTGGTCTTGTGACCCAGCACTCACCTGCTTTTCACTGGTCGTAGCTTGAATACACTTTGTACTGTGTGAAATCTGCATTTCCTATACTCAAATTTTAAAGATGACTGATTTCACAATCTTGTTCTTGTGAAATATCTCTCCATGGCGTGTAATGTACATTTTACTAAAGGTGTGTCCTCAGTTTATAAATTTAGGGTAGTCAGTGTAAAGGTGAATTTTGTCCTCAGTTTGGAATGTACATTTGAATTGTGTGTGTCCTCTCTGTTTTGTAAATTTATGTTGCAGAAGCCGGAGAGGGACGAGTGGGGCAGTGGTACGGAGGCCCTGGAGTGTGCTCTTCAGCTGGAGAAAAGTGTTAACCAGTCCTTGCTGGACCTACACAAGCTTTCCTCTGAACACAACGACCCCCATGTAAGCCCCCTCTACACCCTGTGTGCACGCGCGCTCGTGGGCACACACACACGCACACACACATACAGACACACGCACGCACACCCACTCAGTCAGCACTCGCCCAAATCCACAGTTATTTAGTCTCGTGGCTTTCCTGTTTATTGATCTTGCCTTGTCTGAGCGGGTGCTTGTTGGCTTTGATGAATTTAAGATCTTTGCTTGTCAGCAATACCTCTGAGGGCAGTGATTATTTTGCAGTGATTGGGCAGTAAGGTTTACATGTGAGAACGCCGTCCTCGTTGGGGAGGCATCATGAATTATTTTGAAAGCCGTGGAGGAAATCCTTGCATCTGCCAGACGGAACTGAAAGAAAGGTTTTCTATGAATAGTATCGTCTGTTTGGCAAACCGAACCACATGAAATCTGGTGATACGTGCGGTTGTCTGCCTGCAGTGTTTAACACTCATGGTGCCCCATGCAGTGTTCACTGAGACTGGATGTGATTCTGATGCGGACTTGTAATCTGTGGACCAAGAATCCTCATGTGGCCCTCTAGTCTAAATCCAGCCCTGGTTTTTTTTATTTATTTTTTTTTTTTTGGTTCGTTTTTGTTTTTCTGGGCTATAAGGTAAATAATTTATGCTAGAGATTGGCCAGAATGGTGTCATACCTTTCTGCCAGCTGAAGGGACGGTGGAAGATCGACAGCTCTCAGTTTCTGGTTCATGTAACTTCTGGGCTGGGCTGTAGACTAAAGGGTGGTTGATGTTTCTACATAGTAGGGAAAGTGGAGTGATGTCTGTATTCTCCAAAGTCCTGTGGTTCACAGATGCCTTTTAAGATGTTCTTATGTTCTTTGCCTGGTTTGCTTGAGTGAATGCTTTGTTTTAAAGGTCCCCTATCTTGTCACCGGGTGCACAGCTAATTGGCCACTACGAGCCATTTCATATCTTTCCTTTGTGACATCACAAGGGTGAGGGACCATCCGGAGTAATGAAGGACTGATTAACTGGCTGGCTGAAATTGATCAGTTGTTCTCCCTCTGGGCAGACACTTCACCATACGATGTCATAAACAGGTTTTGATATGGCTTGTAATGATGAAATGGCTGTGCACCTGGTGACATGATAGGGGACCCTTTAAAACTGCGTGGTGGCAGAACCTTGGCTGCCCGTGATTGGCCTCATCAGAGCCTGTGCGGGCAGCTTCTTGGACCGTGCTCCTGTCGTAGTGTTTGTGTCGGGAACCGGCTGTAATCCTTCACTTTGCCCCTCCCTTGCAGATGTGCGACTTCATTGAGACGCACTACCTGGACGAGCAGGTGAAGTCCATCAAGGAGCTGGCAGACTGGGTGACCAACCTGCGGCGCATGGGCGCCCCCCAGAACGGCATGGCGGAGTACCTGTTCGACAAGCACACTCTGGGCAAGCAGAGCAGTTAAACTGGCCTTCCCCATCTCTTCCTCTCTTGGTCCCACTATTTATCTGTTCGCTGTGATTGTGGTTCAGTAATCACCCCTTAGTTATGCATTGCTGTCCTGTTCTGTAAGCGCTCTCTCCGTCCTTCAGTGTAGAACATCTCCTGCAATGTCATCGTTAAATTTTCTGTCCACGGCAAGTGGTGTGCTAGCGCTAATGCTCACTGTACTGACTGTTCTTCGCATGTGTTTTAGTGCAGAAATGAACCCTTAATAAATGGAAACCTTTGGATTCTGATGCTGTGTCTGTGTTGCATTACATTTATTGGGCAGATGCTTTATAATCCAGAGCATCGCACAGCGATGGCTTGTGGAAGATCATCGGAACAGCTCAACATTGATCAGATAACCTACGTAAAATGTATTAAAAACTCCTAACTGCAGCGCGTGGACTAGGCGGTAGGTGGTGTTCAAGTCAACTAGAGCTGTAGGATGAAATTAACAACTTGGCAAACTGAATAAGGAGGGTTAAGAATGAACTACATCAGAGTCAGATCCAAAACCTGTCAACCCCTTGGCTTAAACTTGATTGTGTCTATCAATTCTGATAGTTTTGTCCCAAAGAATAACAAATAAGGTTTTAAAAAACAAACTTGTATGTTTGTGTAGGCGGACAGCTTAATTACAGTGGTAAATCACTACAGAGGTTGGTGGGAATTAATTTTACTGATTCTGTCTGTAATGCATACCTAATTAGCATATTTGGACTGTTCATAAACAACCTCTGATAATACTGCAGAGGTATCTCCGCTTGTATCAATTATGCATTCCGATCTTACTTTACCTTTTGCATTATTTTTTTTAAATGGTACTTTATCTTTGAATTCCGTCCATAGCACTTGCGAAGGTTTTGGGTCTGACCCTACTACAGAATAGCAAATCGCTGAATTGGAACATGAGTGCTCTGGTACAATCCCAAGATTGTGGAAGATCACGATTGGTGGTCTGTAGTTGTGGGCAGAGGGGGTGGGGGTTCTGTCGAGAACAGTCTTGCCTGAAATCATAGAAGTTCGTGAGGGGCGAAGTACAACTTCATTTCCAGAGAAGTTGGGTTGTTGTGTAAAATGTAAATTACAGACTGCAATGACTGGCAAATCATTTAAACTCTATAATAAATTGAAAATGGTACGAAGACTACATATCAGATGTTGAAACTGAGAAATTTTATTGTTTTTGAAAAATATCAGCTCCTTTTGAATTTGATGCCAGCGACGTTTCAAAAAAAGTTGGGACGGGGCCATGTTTACCACTGTTGGATCATCTCAACAACACCCTGTAAGTGCTTTAGAACTCAGGAGACCAGTTACTCTTGGCTAAACCACAGGTGTTCAAATGATGTTGCACAAAAGCTGAAATTCAAGTGCCTGGTATTTTGAACAGGGTAATTTCATATTGTCCCTACACATCTTGGGATTATTAGTCCATATTTTTTTTCCCATTATTTGATCATGGATTTTATTTTTTTTTTTTTGATGATTGAATAAGGTGAGATATTGGGGGACCTACGGACATGACACAAGGGTCATAATACCATAAACAGTTAAACACTCATTCTTCACAAAAATCAAATTACTGAAATATTAATTTATTGACAAACAACTTTCAAGAACTACAAATTGCTGAATGACACATGGCTCAAATGTGTTCGTCAGGTGCTTCAGATCTGCACTTAAGTCAGTTATTTGTTTCATAAGAACACAGTACAACATTTGAATATTGTATGTTTTACGACTAGCAAAATTATTGATTAGAGTCTTAAATATATTACATTATTTTAAATTTCATGTTGCTTATTTCACATAATATTCATAACCATGATAATGCCATACTGTTGCAGAATGTTGCCATTTATCCATGGGTTATGGCTTTATGTCCTGTGGTCAGAATGCTTATGTTGGGGCCTACGGACCCTACAATTCTGTGATCTGATATTTCAAATTGTTACCATGTCCACAGACATTTTATAGTTCTTATGGCTAAACAGTATCTTGATCTGTACATCCAGTGTTGTGAACCTTTTTAATAAACACCAGACAGTGTGTACAATAACAGGGGGCCTATGGACACTACACCCAATTTCTGCACTTCAATATACCAGAAATACCTCTGTTACATAACTGCTTCGTTTTATAATTGTAAGAGATAAATGACTGGTTTTGATGAATTAAACGACTGCCTTGTAAGATTTGCTAATATTTTGGTTTATGACCACATTGGTTATTTGCAGCGTGTAATTCTGTGTCACTTTCACAAAAGAAAGAAAAAATATAACATGAATGAATTGAAAGTCATTGAGGTTATACAGAGATTCTCTAGAAATGCCCCTTCATAAACCTGAAAAATAAATTGAACACATTCTCGAGGTTTCATAATTATGACAAAATACAAACTCACTGAAACATATACTCAGCGCCATTAAAAACGCACAGGTGAGGTATGTACTGTATTTGCGGCAAATTTAAGAATCGATTGATTTTTATTGCTTTTCCGGTGAGGCACGAGAGGAAATAAAAGCGCGTGGTATTGTAATCCTGACGCACACCACTTGCACGCGCCAAGCACTTCAGTAATAACAAACATTGAGCTGTTTGTGATGTGTACAGTGACACTTGACTTGTTCTTTTTGGTGTGGCCAATAGCCTACATAAGGCCAACAAAAAAAATGAAAAATGCTACTGCATCAAGAAAATGGAATGGCTTGACACACAGGAGAGAGAAAAAGAGCCATTGGCATGTTACAGGCAGGTCTCAGCCGCTCAGAGGTGGTGTGTCATTTGCACTGTCACCGTTCAACAATCAGTCGGCTGTCTATCCGAGAATGGAACACAGGCACTGTCACTGACCGATCCCGCTTCGGGCAGCCACGAGTGACGATGGCAGCTCAAGAGCGCCACATCTGGTTACAGCCTGTACGTGACAGATTCCGGACAGCAACCAAAATTGATCATGAGATGAGGGGTCCGAGACGATTGAGGGTGAGCGCAAGTACTGTTTGACGCCGTCTATGCGAGCAACACATGCGTGCACACGGGCCCTACTCTATAAAAAGAGATGCTCTTTTTATACCCATTCATGTCACTGACCCGTTGCCAATTAATCTAATAAGCTGTGAGATGTTCCACCAGGTGCATTTTTTTAGCACTATAAAACATTACCAATCTTTTGTTGCCCCTGTCTTTGAGACATGTTGCTGGCATCAAATTCAAAATGAGCAAATAATTTTCTAGAAATAATACATTTCTCGGTTTCAACATTTGATGTATCGTCTTTGAACTATTTTCGATTAAATATAGGGTTTAAATGATGTGCAAATCATTGCATTCTGTTTTTATTTACATTTTACACAGCGTCTCAACTTTTCTGGAAATGGGTTTGCAGGTACTGGGGGGCTTTGTGGTCTGTGTATGTGCATCGCAGTTTTGCCACATTGACTTGACTACAGAAACCTTTGGACATTGACAGTCCATTACCTGGGTCTTTATATCCCCGTAATAGAGTTTGTGAGGACATCAGGGATTCACCTTGGGCACTGCTGCAGATCCTTTGTGTTGGCGCAGTGTTTATGGGACTCATATGAAACCTCGTTTTCAGTTTCAGTGCAAAGAGATGGACCCTATTGTTCTGCATAGTCGAACAACCTTTCCTGTAGCGCCAGCAACAGGACAAAATTTACATCTCCAAATGAAATAACTTAAGCAGTTTTGATCGGAATCATTTCACATTACTTGTGATTGTTTCTGGTGCATAGAGAAGAGCTGTTCCCCATGTTGGTCCCCTTATTACCTTTGCTGGTGATGCTGATCGTCCCTGTAGTGCTTACCTTTAGGCCAAATGTCACTTTTTCAAAAATTCAATAAGCCAAACAGTTCTTAGGGAATTCAGGTAAAATTTGCTGTGAACATTCCTGGAGCCCAGAGTAGTTGCCCTGTTGTTTTTCTGGACCTGATAAGCTTTCCTGGAGTGCCACCTCCAGGCCAAACTATGAATTTTACCTACTGGAAGAATGCTATACTTTCGGGGATATACCCGCTTTCGTCCACCATCAGCATTAAATATTAATGGTTGTCCTGCTCTTATTCTGCGGCAGATTCTGGCCCCGTACTGCATAGGTCCTTAACCTGCTCTAGGTAACCTCTCCTGCCTAACATTAGCCTGTAACAGTTCATGATTCACTGTCTCCCCAGGAATTATTGCTTTGATATCTGCCTGCTGCTTCCATGGTGAGAGTTGCTGTTTTCAGTTCTCAGTTGGCCCACATTGTTCAACCAAAAAATAAAATTTCCTGGCCGTTTTTTTACTAATTTGGCTGGTAATACCTGGTGAAAATCATTAAAGTTCAGCCGTATTTTTTTACACTAGGAAAAAAATGGACTCCATGCTTCTGACCGTCATGCAAAAGGACAATCACACGAGGTCACACAAGGTCAGCCATAAGCAGGAGCTGAAGATCAACTTTTAGGGTGTATGAGCTTGACGACTGACTGGGATTCTATCTTTTATTAATTTTTGCCACAGTTTATGTCTGATTGTTCTGCTGATGAGTTAAAATATAAAATCTCTTATGATTCAAGTGACCTCCAAATGGCAAACAAACTAATCTTGCAGTGGTGGGTAGGCAAAATAAGAACTCTGTTCCAGGATTTGAAAAAAAAAAACAATTACATTGAATCAGTTAACTGTTTGTAGTGATGTAGTGCTTATTCATAACTTCCAAAATTATGATTTCCGTTGTTCAAGCTCTTCAACACTTTTCAGTCGCACTTCAAAGTAAGGTGTAATGTTTCTAATTACCATGATTATTGTTGTGGATGAGTGGTGAACACAAATTGGCATCGTGCAAAAGAAACAACACAGCCAGCTCAACTACTGGAAATGAGCCGAACACGAATATCCTGCTCACATAACATATTTTACTGAAGAACAAAGTCTTTGGTTTGATTAACCTGTACATTGCACCCGCACTGGCTGGGCTGTTAAACAATAGAATGCCTCTGCATTTGGTAGCTGTCGTGTGATCTGAAAGAGGTCTGTGCCTGTTTATAGCCCTTCTTGGCAGCAGACAACTGGCAATGAGTAACTAGAGTCCTGTCTGACCTCATTATGTAACACTGGTAGTTTTGTCTCTATAATCTGGAACAGTTTCCGAGTGGTTATAACACTGCTCAAAATGGGAGGTAAATGCTTAATTTGAACTGTTGGTTGATAATGCTAGCTGAACCACAGGTGCAAAATTCTGCCGGAACCTAATACAGAGGTTTCTGACCCTGGTTCCAGAGAACTATGAAGAAGGGATCACCAAATTTATTTTATTTGGCCCCCAAATCAAAATCAAGCCCTGGTTTCTTTTCTCCCAGTTATAAACTAATTAACAGAACAAGTAGTGCTTTTGTTGGCTAGATAATTATTAGACCTGACTCATAGGAAAAGAGAGGGCGGGTAACCAGCAGTTCTTGGCCCTCGAGGACTGAGTTCATGATCCCTGACATAGGGTTATGAGATTTTGCATTCTCACATAAATCAGCAACAAAGTCAGGCCCAAGGACTGAGGTCAGGTATTGTCAGTTTAAATCATGGTTTTAATTACAAAATTACAATGGTTAAGACCAGCAAGCCCAGTGCCTTTTCAGCACTAAGACCCCACACCAGAGGTTCTGGATATTTGTACTTGGCCTAGTTGACGTGGGGTTGGATGTTCTGCATTGGGGAGAGTCAAAGAGAGAGCCACCCCCCCCCACCTTAATCCGTCTCCTTCCGACCTGGAAGGCAACCTGTACCAGCTTCAGGCATCAGAGGCCCCAGCAGGTCCCCTTCCACCAAGGAGATCCCTGAATCTTTGGGTGAAGGCTGCTGATTGGCCACTGGTGGAGAAATTGTAGTGGAAGGGGTGGGGCTAACGCCACCTGGCACACCCACAAGACTGGTGCAACTGGCAGCCGCCGTGGGGGCGAAGTTGCCGTGGCAACCTCCGTTGCAGAGGTTGCCGGCAATATTGTTGCCGTTAACGCTGCTGGAGCTGCCAGTGGTGTTGGGGGTGGGGTTTCGGGAGGGCGGGGTGAAAGAGAACACCTTTTCCACCCCGCCCCCCAGGCCACGAGCACTGAGGGGGCCGGCCTGGCTGTCCACCGAGGACGGGGGCATATCCAGGGTGAGGTGGGGGGGTCGGGGGTGGCGGCTCGGCGGGCCCACTGGTGGGTGGAGTTTTGGGATGGGGCAGGGCTCGGGGGCAACCTCAGGGAAGGAGAAGGCGGGGCCGGGGCGTGGCTCCCCGTCCGAGCTAAGCCAGGGCAGGGCGGAGCAGGGCGGCGGGGGCACGCGGCCGGGTGTGTCTGGGGGCAGTGTGGGGTCCCAGTCCTGGGGCCAGCGGGATGGCGGTCGTGGGCGAGGCAGTGCGGAGGGCAGGCTGTGGATGGGAGTCTGCGGGCAGCTGTAGAATCCGGGCCGCTCACTCGAGGCCGTGGTGGAGAATGGCAAGTCCGTGTCACACCCTGGCAGGCGGCAGGGCTGGTTGGGAGAACCTTCCGAATGCAGGTAGAGCGGAAAGCGGCTGAGCGGAGCACCGGGTCGCCGGCGGAGGAGGGAGACTCGAGACGAGGCCGAGCTGCGGGGAAAACCGGGGGTCTGGACCCCCAGAAACCGGCTCAGGCCCCCCAGGAGGGGAGTGGAGTGATTGGCCTCTTCGTGTTCCTTGATCTGCTGAAGATTAGACTGGAACTCCATCTCCTCCTTGGGCACACTGTGGACACCAGACCGACACTATCACAACAGATACCATAAAACTAACGTAGCATTTCTGCTGCTGTGCATTCGCCATGACTAATTACTAATGACTAATGACTAATTATTATGATTAAAAATTTGTGTGGATTTCCTACCTTTATAATGTCTTTTCTTAAAAAACAAAAGCAGCATTCTGGAAAAAAAATATCCTAATTTATAAAAGCTTTCTGTGAGTGAAATTGCATGCAATTTTTATGGAATTACTTGGGATTTATGTGAAAGTTTTTTATGCGCATAATCTTATTAATTTTGTGTGTTAAATGTCAAGTTTGTTCTTTGTAAATCTGAAATCCACAAAAATTGGCATACGCCATTTTTGAGCCCAAGCCACTTTTATAAATGAGACATAAGGTGACGATATCCTACTCCGCAAGCATGTGTCCCTCAATTAGATTTTGATATATTTCCAAGCTTCCTGAGATAATTAAAAAAGAAATGGGCATTATAAGGTTGTCATCTCTCCCTTATCAGGCCCTTGGTAGTAAAGTGACTGTGAGTTTATGCTTCAGTTCACGCACACACCTGTGGAGCAAGACAACTCACATGTAAGGGAGGAGCTTTCAAAAATAGACGCATCTGTTTCAGACACAGGATATGCACCACCTGCTACTCTCACAATACAGTCTGCAACACTGGGACACTGTAGTAGGATGTAAGGGGCTATATTTTTCCATGATGTCAGTGTTACCAGCATATTTAAGATAAGATAGGTAATCATCTACAGGATATACAATTTTATAGGAGCTGTATTTCCCTGAATAAATAATTGTTATGTCAGTTTTGCTAGCGTATTTAAGATCAGTGTTCGACTACAGCTGGGGATCTCATCCTTACCCAGAAGGGCCATTGTGGCAGCAGGCTTTTGTTCCAGCCATACAGTTACTCACCTGATTCTAATCAACCTCTAGAGTCTTTACAGAAGACCAAGACTGTTTCTCAATGCGAAGGCTGCATTTCTAGGCTGCTACATCATCGCAGGCTGTTGCATCGTGACGGTGCCTTCGAATTCAGCCGAGAAATGTGGCCTTCATTTCGCCTTATAGAATTGTCAACTCGTTTCCACTCCGTTTCAATGCTGACCGGTCTGTCTGATATCAGGCAAGATGAAGGCTGCATTTCTCGACTTTATTCGGGGACGCCCTCACAATGGAACAGCCTGCGATGACGTGGCAGCCTAGAAATGCAGCCCACGCTTTGAGAAGTAGCCCTTGATTCATAGTATCCGGTGTGTAACTGTGTGTAACTGCTTTTAATGAAAACCTGCACCTTTTTGGATAAGCCTGAATACCCCTAATCTGCGGGGTCATACTTAGAAGCTAATGATCATGTAACAGCCAAGGATATTACAACGCTTTACATCTTCAAGCAGGACAATAGCACAGAGGTCTGAACTGAATTATCAACTTAACCATGCAGAAAGGGGCAACTGCAAGCATATTTATATGTAGTGAGAATGGGGATGTCAGTGTTAGCTTCTCTAGAGTTAGTCTCATTGAGTAATTGCATGATGAGCACTTTTGAACTGATGGAGAGCAGAAGGTTCCGGTGGGTGGCTAGGAGGCTTGTGCTCAGAAACATTAAATTAAGGACTGAGTGGTAAAAACAAGAATATTTTGTAGTTCCAGCCTCACATGCACTGTGTAATGTTTACTTACTACCTAATGCTAAAATAAACTGAAAGTGTGGGTGTGTTGTAAGGTATTTCAGACTTTTTAATTGGTCCAGTTTCGGTGAGTTCATTTGGCGAGGGTGTAACTGCTGCAAATAACGTGCTCACAAATTCTACGACAGCTACTGAAACTAGACCATCGCAAGTGTAATACACTGCTGTTTCTCCAGTTTCGGTGTATTTGCTGTATGTGTTCATGTGCGTGTTTGAGAGTTTCTTTGAGAATGAGTGTATGCATGTGCCTGTTCGTGATTGCGTGAGTGTGAGAGGAGGCTTGGGCATGTATGTGACTGTGTTTCTGTGTTTGTGTATGTGTGTGCGAGTGTGCGTTTGGGTATGTGTGTGCTTGTCTATTTATGTACGTGTGTGTGAGAGTTTGTGAAAATGAGCGCGTATGTGGGTGTTTCTGATTGTTTGTGAGTTTCTGAACATGATTGCGTGTGTGTGTGTGTTTCTGATTGTTTGTGTGTGAGTTTCTGAACATGATTGCGTGTGTGTTTCTGATTGTGAGTTGGTGAGCATAATTGCGTGTGTGGGAGTGTGTTTCTGATTGTTTGTGTATTATTTTGTGAACATGATTGCGTGTGTGTGAGTGTTTCCGATTGTTTGTGCTTGAGTTGGTGAACATGATTGCGTGTGTGTGTGTGTTTCTGATTGTTTGTGTGTGAGTTGGTGAAAATGATTGCGTGTGTGTGAGTGTTTCCGATTGATTGTGTGTGAGTTTGTGAACATGATTGCGCGCGCATGTTTCCGATTGTTCGTGTGTGAGTTTGTGAACATGATTGCGCGCGCATGTTTCCGATTGTTCGTGCGTGAGTTTGTGAACATGATTGCGTGCGCGTGTGTTTCTGATTGTTTGTGCGTGAGTTTGTGAAAATGATTGCATGCGTGTGAGAGTGTTTCCGATTGTTAGTGTGTGAGTTTGAGCGCGCGTCTGTGTGTGTTTACACCTGATATCCAGAGCAGAGCCCATGAAGGAAGGCTTGCAGTGATCAGCACTGGCTGTGGTGTAGGGAGGCTGGGGCTTTGACTCGTTCCAGTACTTATCCCTCTCCACGAGAGGCACACTGTCGTACATCTCATCCACCGTCAGCAGGGACACCTGTGGGGTGGGGGAGAGACAGCTCTGTGCTCAGTCAAGCAGGGCTGATCCAGGATTACCCTCTATTAAACCTTAGTATGGATAAGATATGAAAACAAGCAGGAGATACTGATCCCACATCAGTAGTACTGCTCTGGTGAAATGCTTTATGTCTTGTGGGCCCCAGTCAAATTTCAGCTGGGCCTGGACTGAAGGCTCGGACAGAGGAATGATTGGCAGGTGGTAATGAGCCAGAGTTAGTGAGAGTTACAAAAGAGGATGTGGGAAAGGTAAAGAGGATGATCAGAGAAAAACAAGACAAACGGGGGGTGAAGGGGGGTCCGACCAAACCTGCAGGTTTCGGTCAACCAGCCAGTTGGTTTCAAAGTCGTCGTCATCTTCTCCGAAGGGGTTAATGAGCTGCTCGGCTACCTGTGAACACAACACATGCGTCAAACATCACGGCCTTCAACAAGGTAAGAGGTAGGGGGTAGTTTCCTATTCATGTTGTGCATTGGATGCATGGTGGCTCTGCATTAAGCAGGGATCAATGGACATATCCCCAGAGCGGCATTTATCAGTTAAAGCACATAAGCAGAGGCCGGGAGCACACCTCCATTCGAGTGTTTGAAACCACTGAGAAATTAAGTTTGTGACCAAAAAAAAAACAATACATTGATTCGCGAAGGTAGAAAAAAATTCTCCAACAATATTACCAAAACATTGAAAATGTTGCAAATTGCTATCACTTCTTTTACACCGCTATTTTTATTTCAATATTTACATGTCATTGGCCTATTTTCAGTTGCCATTTCTCCCCTGAACACACAACACACCGTGTCACCTCATCCTCAAGTAATCATGCAAAAAATTATAATTTAGTACAAGGGAAGCCACTCTAATTACATGAAGTGCAACTGAAAACAGTTGTGCTTAAACAAACAAATTTTAGCTGTTACTCTATTAGGCATTACTTTGGTTCAGCTTTTTGATGAAAATGTGGTTGATCAGGTCAGAATTTATAACATTTTGGGATTATTATCAGAGCATTCCCCTCATTGCTCTGTTTTCAAAATATGGCCTGTCTGCTAAATATACTGCACATTATGCATCGCCTGCCTCAGCACAGGTATTATGCCATAATAACAAGTTGATGACAACTTTCTCAGCTGGTGTATTCAATTTACCTGAGCAAACAGTTGGCAAATAAGCCATTTTGGGCGGGCTTCTCAGCATTGCCGCTTATGTAACTAAAGAAGACAATTGATGGTCTCATATTGCAAGTTGTTCTGAAAAACTGTCTCTGCTCAGTGCTTGACTGGATTGATTATTCATTGTGTCATAACTCTCACCTTCAGCCAGCCGACATAGAAGAAGAACTGGAGGAGTGTGAAAATTGGCAGGTAGAAGTCAAGGTCGTGTCCAGGGTAACCCTGGGAGGGATCCAGAAACTGCCGACCAATCAGGCAAGCGAGAAAGAAACTATAGACTGCCACCGTCGCCACCTGGCAATGAAAGACAAATCCAATGTAGGCCCATGATAAACACAATCTACATTGCATTTATTGCTCAATTTCACTAACACTGCATGATTGGAGGAGATGGGGGGGAGTGGATGTGCACTTGAGTGTACACAGGAAAGGGAGAGAGAGAGGGAGTGGATCTGTAGTCATGTGCACACTAAAGGGAGAGAGACAGAGGAGCGGGTTTGGTACCTGTGTGTAAACCAGGGGAAGACTGATCCAGTCATAGCTGTAGAGCTTCATGCACTGAGATCTCAGAGAGTTCAGCTCCTGCAGGGATAGAATGAGAATCAGTTTAGGCACCTATTCTTTTTCAATCACAAGGAGATGATGTAATTTAAGAGTGCAAAGACTGGCAGGCTATAAACCATGTAAAGTTTAAAAAGTACGAACAACAATGCAGAAAATTGTGTCATGAGAATAGTATACATATACTATATAGTCTATATATATATATATATATATATAATATAGTCTACAAAAGATTACAATGGGGCCACTCACACACACTCTCACACACTCACAGAGCAGTAGACACAAAAACACACACACACACACACACACACGTTGAGGATGGCGGTGAGGGCCACGTCGTTATTGATGCGCCCTTCAGTTCTGGCCCTCATGGCCAGGTTTACAAACCACATGCAGGGAACCCAGAACTTGCTGTGAGAGGAGGGCAGCACCTCCAGCTGCTTTAGTTCTTCAGCAGTCATCAGACCTGAGAGAGAGAGAGAGAGAGAGAGAGAGAGAGAGAGAGAGGGAGGGAGGTTTGGTCAGCAGGCCCAGGACCCCACACAGATGGAGAGATGAAAATCAGAGGCTAGAATTTAGTTTATGAGTCATTTGGAAACTTTGCAAGTTCTCCTTTCTCTCTGCTCTAAAATAATATTTTATCTGCAAAGAGAAATGAAAATGAAACTTGGCACACCTGTCTGGTTTTTAGGGGTTTTTCTCGGGCAAAATTCTATAATCTCGCAAAAGAGAGACAATCTGTATATCAATCACGGTGTGTGGTCAGTAAATTTGACACGGTGGCTTCAATTCATGTAATATTCATTGTTTTCAAGTTTTCTTTTTTCAAGGATGAAGACTGATTGACTATTTCAAGTTACAGTGAAGATAAACAATATTTTTCTTGTACATTTTGTCAGTTGAATGCCAATATTGACGGCAAATGTTGATTGAATCCCAGACCGAAATAATTCTTTAACCACAAGAGCAAATTTCCTCTACAGTATCAGGGCTTTCCCCTTTCACGCATTCAAAATCAAAGGATAAGAAAACCTATGGTGAACTTGCATCGCCAAATAAAGTACATAATCCCTGCTATCCAAAACAATAAGCAATTTTTACATTTTTTATTTATTTAATAATTTTTTTTTGTATCATGCAAACTGTATTTAAATTTTAAATGTATAAGACAGCACAAGCACATGTTTCTTTGGCTGGAAGAAGATGCTTCCGTCACCCGGGCTGGTAGGTAAAATGGTGAAAGGTCACATCAGTCAGGTTCGGATCGCCCGTTTCGCTAGAATACCCAACAACCGCGCATTGCGGCATCGTCAAGAATTAATATAAATTTCCAGCAAACAATCGGTTGTAATTCAAACAACTGGTATCTCTAAAAACACTCTTGATTATCAATGCAACTTTCAATACTTACAGTTGCAATCGATATTATTCAACCCCCATTGCAAATTGGGTTTACTGGCAAAATTTACAAACTTTCAGCAGTTTGCAATAAAGAGATTAAACAAGAACATTTTAAATAACTCGACACAACTAATATTACAAGTGGTTGCTCCAAATTCAACACAAAATGCCACTTTAAATGACCACTGCAGTTTCAAAATTATTCAACCCCCTGAATATAGAATCTGTCATGAGAGCATATTTGCAAATCAGGTGTTGTCTCAATCACACCTAATGCAACTAATCAAGAGCTTCATAGGTTGCATCACGTTTGCTTAAGATAGAACGCATCAAATACTTGCACTGGCTAGAGGTTTGTTGACAGTGACATTTGATTGCATATCAGAAATATGGCTGTGAAGAGAATTGTCCAAAAAGGTAATAGAAGAAATCATTGCCTGCCGCAAACAAGCAGGAGGATTAAAAAAAAGATAGCACAGGCACTGAATGTTCGTAAAGATACAGGTGGATGCATTGTTACAAGTTCAGAGGACCTGGCAAAAAGAGGAAGCTGTCAATGGCTGCCACCAAATTTCTGAGGTGGCAGGTGGTCAAAAACCCTCGGCGATTGCAATAGACCTGCAGCAAGACTTGGAGGCAGGAAGCGCTGAAGTTTCAGCAGAGGTGGACAATCCAGGTTCAGAAAGTAAAAGTCCTCCCCAGTATTTAGTTCAAACCTCCTGGATTTGCTAAATAAAACAGCCCATCAGACCAGAGGTTGGCCTAGTCAAGAAAATCAGCTGGTTGAGTTGATGGGTGGAAGTAAAACATGGTGGGACTTTTACTTTCTGACCCCTGGAATGTCCACCCTGAGTTGCAGTTTCCACAGTAAGGCGCATACTAAACGTTGAAGGTCTCCATGCCCAAACTCCAAGGCACATACCACAACTGGCCCAAAAGCACAAGCTCCAATATCCTCAAAACCATATAAATAAACCACAGAAGTTTAAGGATACTGTTCTCTAAAGCAATGAAACTAAACTGGAACTTTTCGGGCTTATGGATCAGCGGCATGTCTGATGGAGGAAGAAAAAAGCATAAACTAAAAAGAACACCCTGCCTACAGAGAGGCATTGTGGGGGCTTGTTGATGCTCTGCAGCTGCATTGCTTCCTCTGACACATAGGCATGGGCAATACAAATGAATAAAATGACAACATTTCTTGAGTTGCTGAGAACAAAGTTTTTATTATTTTCTAATGATTTTTTGCAGGTAAGTACAGAAGACACAGACAAGGAGTTTGCCAGAAGTCCAACGCCTTTACAGGAAAGGGTCTCAGAGCCACAGGGTCCCAAAAATGGCTGATTTTTCAACAAAACCCATTGTGAAATTTGGGGGGTGAAGCCTGAGGGAATTTTCGAAAATACAGTCTATTCAGAAATAAACCAAGCCAAATTATACATTACGGTACCCTAAAAGAAATAACTGATGCTAAAGTCATCTACCCCTTTAGTCATTTACCCCTTTTTAATGGAAAATTCATTGAATTTCACCCAATTATGTTCAACAAACATTAGGTTTTGCATTGATATTAAAAAATGGAATGAATGGGTTGCCTGTGAATTTTTTTTTTTTTTTTGGATCAATGGCCTGCAAAAATGTCAAAATTATCGGTGGGAGGGCAAACATTAACGCTACTCGCCCATTACTATATAAAATGCAGTGAAGTCGCTGATGCCGGCAGTTGTTTGCCCTCCCACTGCTCTGAAAATGAATCAAACGTTCCTCCTTCAATAACCCGTGGTGATTTAAAAAAAAAAAAAAAAAAAAAAAAAAAAACTGTTAACTAGCACTGTTTTTTACTAGCCTATGTCCATATACCCTTCTCCCATGATAGTTTCAATGAGCTACTGTGAATAATTCATAGTGAAACACAGTGACGTGCAGTCGGAGGTTAGTTTGGTGAGGCAGAAACCTCCCCTTTGCTTGATTAGCAATCAGACGATTAACTAGTTTAGTAAGACTATTCGGCAGAATGACGGGCCAGTTTAAGTTTCCGCGGCGTTATTACTCAGAAGGCTACATCGAACTTGAAATGCTCACGAAACTGCAGATTTGCGAGCACTTTCTTACAGGAAGCCAGAGACGTGCAGTGGGGTAAGGCAGTCACCCAAACTTTTATCACAGGATTTTGTGAACCTGTTCCCTCGTACTACTCCTGATTGACAATCACAACAATTAAGACCAAGTATATAGGAAGCCCGTATACTGATTGAGGAGATAATGACAAAAAGATTCATTCACGTATACGCTTTAATTCAAGACTGCAAGGATGGAAATCTGAATAATCAAGTGGGAAAAATTCTCGACTCTCGGTAATTCTGTATATCGTTCAAACATTTTGTTAATCGGATTATGAAAGAAGACTGAAAATAAGCGCCCGCTTTTTCTTTTGGTTTTAAAGCGCGTATTTAAAGGAGAATACATTGTATATTGATTAAGCATTGAACTCTGTATAAGTCAAACTGTTTTAATATTTGTTGATGACATTGCTTCGGCTTCCTGGAAGCAAGTATGCGCAAATCTGCTGTCTAGTGAGCATTTCAGGTTCGATGTACTGAGTAATTACACCGCGGAAACTTAAACTGACCCGCCATTCTGCCGAATAGTCTTACTAAACTAGTTAATCGTCTGATTGCTAATCAAGCAATAGGGAAGGATTCTGCCTCACCAAACTAACCTCCAACCGCAAGTCACTGGTAAAACAATTCATTTCACACACTGACGAAATCTGGTCGAGCATCACAGCGCTGGCGTCCAGCCAGTTGAAGTGGAGATAATGCGAATTGTGACCGGTGAGCTTCAAAGGCCTGGCGCCGGTTTATTCCTTGGTATATTTTACTGAAACTTCACAAATAGGGTCACAGGATATTCTGTCAACAAACTATGTAGGGTAGAGTAAAAATACACTCACCTTTCTTGCTATTGTTGAGAAGAAATCACGGCGAACTCGCGACAAACTTCACCAACTTCTGTCGAACTTATTTCACATTCCCTGGAGGTCTAGCCTGGACGAACAGACTCGTAATTTCTCAAATTAGATCGCTGTAAGCCCATCAGGGCCGTAGCTGGGATATCACGTCGGCGCGGGCTATTTGAAATCCACCTCCTAAATGGATATTTTTGCTATGCCATGCACTTGAAAATTTGTGAACACGGCGCAAATTGAGGTCACGCATTCATCCAACGGGCGAACAATAGCTCTGTTCAAATCACGTTTTTGGCCGTATTACGCAGAGTTCATGTATGAAATGCGGGTATCCTATTGAAAAGGTTGCTTTTAATCAAACCATGGTGTTCTTTTTGTATGAAAATGGTATTTACATCATTTTTTGTAAGTTTTCTGAGGCTTGTTTACCGCCCCAGTTCAGCTGTTACGCATTGCATTAGAGTTTATGCAGAGCGTTGCCCATGCCTACTCTAGAAAGCTGCCATGTGTAAAGGGCAAGATGAATTCAATCAAGTATCAGGATATCCAAGGAGAAAATGTTATGCCCTTTGTGAGGAAGCTGAAGCTTGGACTTTCAAACAGGACAATGATCCTCAGCATACCTCAACGTCCACCAAGGCTTGGTTTCAGAAGAAGTCCTGGAACATTCTACCGTGGCCATCATAGTCACCTGACTTGAACCCCATAGAAAATCTCTGCTGGGATTTGAAGAAGGCAGTTGCAGCATGCAAACCCAAGAATATTAGTGAACTGAAGGCCTTTGTCCATGGGGACTGGGCTAAGATTCCTTGGGAATGCTGCCAGAAGCTGTTGTCTGCCTATGCATCACATCTCCAGCAGGTCATAGCAGCAGAAGGGTGCTCTACTAAGTATTAAAGATGCTTAGTTGTCACGAAGGGGTTGAATAATTTTGAGCCTGCAGCAGTCATTAAAAGTGGCATTTTGTGTTGAATTTGGAGAAGCCACTCGTAATATTTGTTGTGTTGAGCTATTTAAATTGTTCTTGTTTGATTTGTTCATTGCAAACATCTGAAAGTTTGTAAATTTTGCCAGTAAACCTAACGGGGGTTGAATAATTTTGATCGCAACTGTATACTGTGACTACGAGCACTCGAAAGACATATCCAGCCCTCATGATTTTACGCACCGGCGACAGCAGATTCTGAATTTCGTAGGATTCTGCAATGTTTGAACACGGAAAACCCGGTGTACAAAATGTAAATAAAATAATGGCTTATCATTTTGGACAGCAGACATTATGTACTTTATTTGACAAAGCAAGTTCTCCAAAGGTTTTCTTATCCTTTAAGAAGAATCACTGATCATTCATGCAGAGAATGTTGCTCTGGAGTGTTTTTGACTTGGCTTTGCACGTGAGAAAACAATGCTTAAAATATTTAAAACATAATTTTACATTTCAAACCTTTGTGTTAATGAAGGTTGAAACACATGATAGATGGCAACACAGCAGCACCCCTTAGTGGTAGACATTGATTCGTGGTCTTGACATTGCCTACACAGCCTTATCTAAACCATTGACTGTATAAAAAGATAGATGAAGCAACCGTGATGTCACCCATTGGTTTCAGCATACCATTCCAGTCTCTACCATTTAGGAAGCCTTGATTTTGGCCATTTGAACAGCGCCATTTTGTCATTTTGAAACCAGATGTGATTCCTATTGGACGAGAGCGTAAATTGAAGATCCAGGGAGGAACGAGGGGTGGATCTATGGGTGGATTTGATAGTATCTGACAAAGACCAGAGGATAGCCACGCCTCCAAACCATATCCGGCTTAATCTTTTATTTTAGTCTATTTGGGACCATAATTTACAAAAATGAACATCACGATATATCATTATTGAAATAATAAATCAGGTGGGAAGGTAGGGTCATTTTCTCAGACTTCTATAGCATTGAACCTATTTCTGTAACCAGCGATATCGCCATCTGCTGGCCATTAAGTAGAATGCAATTTTAAGAGATTTCCACTTTTCAGACCCGGGTGCTGCGTCCATCTTTTTATTCAGTCTATGGTCTAAACAAGCTTTTATCAACTCGAAATATGGTAAAAATTGTGCATCTAGAATGCAAAGTTTCGAGCAATACCTGCCTGTGCTGCCCATTTGCCTATGGTATCCGTGCTGTACCCACCTGCGTTAGCTGTACTATACCAGTCTTTATTGTTTGCATGTTGTGCATGCCAGCATTAGCTGTACTATACATTTGTGTTGGCCTGTGCCATACCTGCCTATGTTAGCAATACCTGCCTGTGTTAGCTGCACTATACCAGCCTTTATTTGTCAGTTGTGGTGCGCATGCCTGCATTAGATGTGCTATACTCACCTGTTAGCCTGTGCCATACCTGCCCCGGTTAGCTGTGCTATATCTGTCCATGTTAGACTGTGCTACAACTGCCTAATTTCAAATTTTAAGTATATTGTCATTCTGTCCTTTTGCACCCATATTGCAGAGCAAGGAAGTGAACCCCCTAGGACCATGGTGCAAAAAATATAAAATGCATTATACTAGGCAGTACACTGAAAGGCAAGGAAAAATTGTGCAACAATTACTAGACATAATACGGAAACAGAAAAATAGCAATGTACACTACAGGCCAGAAGTTTGGAAGCAAGGCCAATGCCGGTCAAAAATTTGGAAGCCGCTTCAAGTTTCTGTTCACAATGCCTTTCCAGTATGTAATCTATGGATTTTGGGATGTATTTACTGCATGATTAGACTTTTCTTTCATTGATATGCGCCATTTTCCTCTATTTACCTTTAGGTACTGTATACATTGATGTTACCAGACCATTGCTGAATAAATGTTAACAAAAGAAAGGAGGGGCTAAGTTTTTGGATTGAGAAGATTTGCAAGAGTCACAACTTCAGTGAAAAAGTAAAAAACAAATCACAGTTTGCATTATTCACTTTATGTCATGGTTTACAGCCCACCGGATGCCAATGGCAAAACGGCACGCACTAGGACCATGGGCCTAGTAATATGGGCCTGATAATTTGAGTAAATTAATAATGTATTCTGATAGGTGACTCCTTATATAATAATCATGTTTATTTTGTTTCAAAGTATGCCAATGAAACTATGATCTTTTTCGTACCAATTTGATCTTGCCTCCAAACATTTGGCCTGTAGTGTACATATTAAAAGCATAAATGAGATTGAAGTTAATAATCGTGTATCCACTTATGATAGCTGTGTAATACCTGCCTATATTAGCTGTGCTATACCTGCCCATATTACCCATGCCGCATCTGCCTGCTAGCTGTGTTAAACCTGCCTATGATAATTTTGCCATGCCTGCCTAAGTTAGTGGATCAGCAGTGTTGTTCTTGCCTGTATTAGTGCTTTAGCAATATTGTACTTCCCTGTATTTAGTAGTTAGTGCCTGGCTGTGTTCATGGTTTAGCATAGCGTTGTCTTACCCACCTATGATGGTAGTTTAACGGGTGATGCCCACCTGTGGTAGTGGTTTAATGTGTTGTACCTGCCAATGTTAGTGATTTAGCGGTGTCATACCTGCCTGTGTTAGTGGTTTAACGGTGTTGTATCTGCCCGTGTTAGCTGTTTGGCAATGTCAGACATGCCTGCGTTAGCTGTTTAGCGATGTCATACCTGCCTGTGTAAGTTGTTTAGCAATGTCATACCTGCCTGTGTTAGCTGTTTAGCGATGTCATACCTACCTGTGTAAGTTGTTTAGCAATGTCATACCTGCCTGTGTAAGTTGTTTAGCAATGTCATATCTGCCTGTGTTAGCTGTTTAGCGATGTCATACCTGCCTGTGTAAGTTGTTTAGCAATGTCATACCTGCCTGCGTAAGTTGTTTAGCAATGTCATACCTGCCTGTGTTAGCTGTTTAGCGATGTCATACCTGCCTGTGTTAGCTGTTTAGCGATGTCATACCTGCCTGTGTAAGTTGTTTAGCAATGTCATACCTGCCTGTGTTAGATGTTTAGTCATGTCATACCTGCCGGTGTAAGTTGCTTAATGATGTCATACCTGCACAGGTTAGTGATTTAGCGATGTCATACCTGCCTGTGATAGCTGTACGACAATGTTATATCTGCTCCATGTCAGCTGTTCAGCAATGTTGTGCCTGCCTGCGTTTGCTGTTTAGCAATGTCGTACCTGCCTGTGTTAGCTGTTTACCGATGTCGTACCTGCTTGCACCAGATGTTCCATGGTGGGGAACCTCTTATACACAGCGGTGCTGATGGAGCGGTAGATCAGCACACCAGAGAGGTTGACGTAACGCATGAGTGTCCTGCGCATGAGTCGCGCGGCCTCGTCCTCTCCTCGCACGTGCGCTCCCACCAGTGAACCCAGCCGATCAGGCCAGGGTACGCTCTCAAACTGGCCCCACCATCGCGACACCACCAGCGTCACATAGAAACCTGTAACACACTCGCAGTCACAAACAGTTTACCAACACGGCACCACCAGCCTCACATAAAATATAATAACACATCGGCGCCTATTTGTGTTTAGGTGTGCCCTTGCTACTGTGTGCGTGCATGAATGCATATGCCAGAGTTACTGTGTGTGTACATGTTCATCTGTGTGTGTATATATGCAAGTGTTATACTCATATATGTTTGCATTTGCGTATGTGTGTTTAAACATGTGTGTGAACCTGTGTGTTTGCATTTGCGTGCGTGTGTGTGTGTGTGTGTGTGTGTGTGTGTGAACATGTGTGTGAGCCTGTGTGTTTGTGTGTGTGTATGTGCATGTGTATTCACCCAGGATGAAGGACACGGGGATGAGCTCAGCATAGCGGTCACAGTATATTGCCAGCTTCTCAAACAGCCTCCTCTGGGGGTCGCTCAGAAGGAACCTGATGAGAACAATCCAATCAGACACTCAGAACACACATGAGGGTCTAATCATACAACCCCAATTCCGAAATAGTTGGGACAAAGTGTAAACTGTGAATAAAATCAAAATGCAATGACTTTTAGATCACATGAGCCAATATGTTTTTTTACAATAGAACATAGATAACATTTCAACGTTGAAACTGAGACATTTTACATTTTTATCCACAAAATGAGCTTATTTCAAATTTTATGGCTGCAACAGGTCTCAAAAAAGTTGGGACACAGGCAAAAAAGGGCTGAAAAAGCGATTAATATATAAGAGAATCAGCTGAAAGAACATTTAGCAAGTAATTAAATTAACTGGCATCAGGTGTGTAACATGATTGGCTATAAAAGGGATGTTTTAGAGAGGCTGAGTATCCCAGAAGTAAAGATGGCCAGAGGCTCTCCAACCTGTGACGGCTTGCGTAAAAAAATTGTGGAATACTTTAAAAACAATGTTCCTCAATGTCAACTTGCAAAGTCTTTGAAGGTCTCATCATCGACAGCGCATAACATCATCAAAAGATTCAGAGAAACTGGAAAAATCTCTGTGCGCAATGGACAAGGCCGAAGACCTTCACTGGATGCCCTTGATCTTCGGGCCCTCAGATGCCACTGCATCACTCACCGGCATGATTCTGTCACTGACATTACTAAATGGTCCCAAGATTACTTCAAGAAACCACTGTCTGTAAACACAGCCCGCCGTGCCATCCACAGATGCCACTTAAAACTCTATCATGCAAAAAGGAAGCCATTGTTGAGCATGATCCAGAAGCGCCGCCGTGTTCTGTGGGCCAAGGCTCATTTAAATGGACTGTAGCAAACTGGCAAAGTGTCCTGTGGTCAGACGAGTCCAAATTTGACATTCTTGTTGGAAATCATGTGCGTCGTGTCCTCCGGGCTAAAGAGGAGAAAGACCACCCCTCCTGTTATCAGCGTTCAGTTCAAAAGCCAGTATCTCTGATGGTATGGGGATGCATTAATGCATATGTTGTGGGACACTTGCATGTTTTAAAAACCACCATGAATCCTGAAAGGTATATAAAGGTTTTAGAGCAACATATGCTCCCCTCTAGACGACATCTGTTCCAGGGAAGGCCTTGTGTATTTCAGCAGGACAATGCAAAACCACATACTGCAGCTATTACAACAGCATGGCTTCGTAGTAGAAGAGTCCGTGTGCTGAACTGGCCTGCCTGCAGCCCTGATCTTTCACCGATTGAGAACATTTGGCGCATAATTAAACGAAAAAGTCTGTCAAAGGAGACCCAAAACTCTCCAGCAGCTGGAAGCCTGTATTAAACAAGAGTGGGATCAAATTCCAATGGCTAAACTCAAGAAACTTGTCTCCTCAATGCCCAGACACCTCCAATCTATGTTAAAAAGAAGAGGGGATGCTACACCATGGTAAACAGGCCCCTGTCCCAAATTTTTTGAGACTTGTTGCAGCCATAAAATTTGAAATGAGCTCCTTTTTTGGATAAAATTGAAAATTTCTCAGTTTCAACATTTGCTATATTATCTGTTCTATTGTGAATAAAATACTGGCTTGTGTGATTTGAAAGTCATTGCGTTTTGATTTTATTCACAATTTACACTTTGTCCCAACTATTTCGGAATTGGGGTTGTACAATAAAGTCAGCTTCACAAAGATCTACTGGTCAAATGAGATAAAAATTGTGATAAAAACCAAAAAGTTAATAAAGTTTAATTAGCTCCTCCAAAGATGCTGTGTGATAGGTCATGCTTGTTGGTTAGTTTGCAGAATTACGGAAAACATTACACCTTAGTGGCTGGGAGTAGCATTAGCCCCGCATAAAATTTTGGAGCAGACCTGAATCATGGGGCAGGTGCACAAATTATGTTTCACTTTAGTAAACATAGCAAGATGCAGTATTTGCCAGAATAAGTGCCATAAATCTTAAATTGATAGATGGTAGTGCCACTCTGAGTGTCAATCTAGTTTGAATTTCGGAGGCAGTTCTTGTTACAGATCATGTGTTTGCTCTTCCACTGAGCACTTGTGCTTTCTCCCCCCAAACAGAGCTTGTCAGGTGTTCAGCATCCACACTCCCAAGATAATCTGTAGTCTAAATAACCAATGTGGTAAAATAGGCAATTTAAGCCACCAGCTGGACTTTCCTTGAGCCATGAAACTTTCTCCACTTATAAAACCATTTCTCAGACAGTTACTGAAGTCTCTGCCTCCATCCACCATTATGACCATTCATTCAGTTAGCATTACTTAGCTGATGCTTTTAATCAGAGACTCACAGTTGATTAGGTTAACCAATCCCTCATGGAGTTCTGTTGGGTTATGGGCCTCACTAAAGGTCCAAAAGGCTGTGCTGAGCTTCTTGATTCGGCATTGGACTTTAACGTCTTACTTTCTGAGTCGTAATCAAACACCATAATGACTGGACTGTAGGCAGCACTCTAATGCCTATAGGCTGACCAGACACCCTCCTTAGTGTAATTACCTGTAGATGACACTGAGGGCGCTATAGAGCACAGTGAAGATGAGCAGCTCCCTGTATAGTAGCTTGTAGATGCTCCCTCTCCAACGCAGCAACAGATGGAAGAAGCTGCCAAGACCAGCGTCTGCCACCCTACGTGAGTAGGTCACTGTCATTGCTGCCCCCTTGTGGCCAGGCGGACTCCCCGCAATATGCCCTCTGATGCTGATGTAGGGGGCGACGCTGAAGCTATCAGGATAACGACTGGCTAACAGATGCACTAACGGACTAATGATACACCAGGCACACACACAGGCTCTCACATATTGGCAGATAAGAACACCTGCTCACTCCCATATCTAAAATGTTAATGAAAGACACATGATTTATAGTCTGACATTGATGTCCACATGAACAACATCAGGTCATTAAAAGATAGAGGGAGTGTGAGAGAAAGTAAGAAAGAGAGACAGAGAGAGAGAATGAGAGAAGGAAGCAGAAAGCGTAAATTGATTGCAATCATAAAGCATCTTATGCTGAATTACAACACGCTCATTAATCCTTATCAATAAACACTATAGCAAGTAAGCATTACCTTAGCTTCCAGTAATGAAAAACGCATGCTTCGGCTGTGTAGATGAAAGGGTAGCGAATAAACTGAGAGTACTCACAGTGGTCCGTGACGTGTGTATCTGAGGCCTCATGGAAGTGAGGGAGTGTGGAAGACAGAGAGAGGAAAATGGGAAAAGTTTGAACGACAGACGCCCACTGGTCACTTGGTATGTTAATCGGGTTCAGTAACAAAGCAGCATTGTGAAACCATGGTGCCAGCTAATCCGGAAATCACTGCGTACCAAGTGCGCAAAGGACATACCCCACTGAGCGCAATAACGTACGCGCACACACTGCGCATAAATAGAACACACACACACACACGCATATGCACAAACACATGCTTAATACACATTTACGCTCCGCATGCACGTGCACACAGCGAACACACGTCAGCATATACAAACAGCACACATATAAAATCATGGGTATAACACACTCAAGCACCTACATCACCAAGATCTACAGCACACTCAGAGTCACACGCATTTACACGCGCAGAAATACATGAACACACTACCACTCAAAATTTTGGCATTAGAAGCCCTTTTTGCATAGATACAATGGAGAAAAACCTTGTGTTAGAGCAAGACAACAACTCAAAAACTAAACCCAAATTCTGCAGGGACTTTCTGGAAAGTTAATTACAAAATGGTGAGCAGCCAACTCGATCAATCGAATTAAACCTCATGGAGATGTTGTGGCATCACCTGCATCCTATAACTCTCGTGAAGAGCACCCATTTCAAAGACAGACCTTTCAGAAATATTGCTGTTCAAATAAAAATCCATTGAGAATGATTCTGCAATAAAATTAATTTCCTGAATATCTGAATTCGTGAGGCATTGATTAAATCCCATGATTGATACTTCCATGAGAAATCAACAAGATAACTTCATTATCAAATGGAAACTTTTTGTCCCAAAATACCTGATATGCTTATTAAAACATGTCAAAATGCAATTGTTTCATATATTATACTATCATGCCAACACTTCTACTACAAAAAAAAAAAAAAACGACTGCTTAAATGACAGGTGATTCCAAATTTTTGAGTGCAAATACTAATACAAAAATCACATATGCAATTTACATAACCATTAACCTGTGTAGATATACCACACACACACACGTGCACACACACACACAGTTCATGTCCAGGACTTGGATTTGAGTCTTGACTGAGGTCACGATAAACTTGACTTATAAACTTACGTTAAATAATGCCAACTTTTTCCTTTTGTGCATGAGCCTATTTAAGGCTTTAGAGCTCAGTATTTTTGTCACAGAGACTGGGAAAAAATATTCCAGTGATGCAAGACATTTGGAAATTCAATTGCAAAATTATTTAGCAAATAAATTTCAGAATTTACGGACGCCGACGTCTATATTTGTGCAATGGGGTTAAAATAAAACTAAAGTGAGTTTTCACTGTAAAAACACTTTGCAAAAAAAAAAAAAAACAGGCGTATTGTCCATCATCATGCCGAGATATTTTGTTTTGGGTCACAGATGATGATAAAGCCGTCTCATAAAAATTCTTGCTTGAAGATTTAAAGCTCTGCACCTCCAAGGGCTATTCCTGATTGGTGTTGAGCTAAGTGCAATTTCAGAACATTGTGCAGCCGAAAAAAAAGAAAAAATGGCAAATTGAAAAATTACTCATGAATACTAGAAATTTACATTAGAATTTTCAATATATACAACTGATAAATGAGCACTATTATTAACTTTATCAGCTACTGATAAACTAAAATTTATTTTTACAATTTTCAAAAACAAATTTCGAACAGTGTGTAGCTAATTTAGTTTCAGAGAGTTACCGCAATGTATTAACTTTTTAAAACGGAAATAACTTGTAATGATTCAGATCAAAATGTTATGGTTTATAGACTGGGCAGCAGAGCAAATTTGGTGTCAATTAATAACATTAAAAAATGACACAATACACCATTCTGCAAACTGAAACATCCTATGGCCAGCTTACATTTAACTGTAAGCACAGAGGAAAGGTAAAAAAAATAAATAATAAGGACTCTGATGAACAAGATTACATAAAAATTTATCCAGTGTCATTTGCATTATGATGAGAGTTAATATGTTCCTCAGATTCTCAGATCTGCCGTTAAAACAGGAGTATCATGGCATCATCTCTGAATATATGACTTCTTAAATGTCCATCCCAGTAAACTTGTATAGAAGTGGAAAACAACTCTAGCATCAAAAAGTAATAATTCCCCCCACACACACACACACACACACACACACACGCATTCATGCAGGCACACACTGTGACGTCCAAATCTTTCTTCCAGCTAAAGCCCGTCCACCCTGCTCAGTTGGAAAGTTGTAATCCCCAGAGAAGAAAAATGCAAAAAGTGCACTCCATGCAGAAAGCCTTTATTAATAACTGATGAATAATACTATTATATTAGGATATATTTTTGGTCCACAGACCTCACTGATGGTAAAAAAGAGCAATCTAACATAAATCCATGAAGTCAACTTAATCATGGTCCAAATAAATGGCTTCTGCTTGCAAAATTAATGGACATTCCACTGTTTTCCACAAAATAATGCTTTTGAATGTAGGCATATCGAAAACATTTAAGTCAATTGTTTCTTTCAGGGCTGATGCATCGTCTGGTCTCTTTCAGAAAACGGCAGGAAGCCTAAGCAAAACAAAATTAAAGTGAACGTATAATCCACTAATCAAGTGATCTACTCATTCATACATACTTCTAAAGCTATTATTATAAAATCAGCTTGGTGATGGCAACAGGTGAACTGGTTGGGGCTGAATGGCGTTTAATGTGCTCCATGCACAGCAATGAAGTTCTTTTACACTCAACTAATTATATTGTTTACAATCTTTCGATCTTGCTGTGGAAGTGGGAATAGCTTGTTTAGCAAATTAATTTAAATTTAACATATGGAATTAATTTTGCTCCACTTCATTAGCTGAAAGCAGCATCCACAGGAGAAATTTAATAATGCAAATACATTTAACTGATACTGCTTCACAAGTGCCCTTGTTAGAAATGATTAGATATGCTAGGACTGATACTTCGTGTTTTTCACTCTTCTAACTGGTTTTAGCTGGATTTTAGGGACACAATGTAACACTGCAGCTGAAGGAGGTTAGTCAGTCTTGTGGAGTAAAACGGTAGCCATCAGGCAAACTAGGTAAATATGGGCTGGTCAGCTGGTGAATAAACAGAGGAGTCCAAAACCAACAGGAAGTGCCCAAAACAGAGCTTTTAATCAGCTTAACTGTTTTCGGCTTCTTTACTGGAATTTTCAGTAGGGTGTCTCGTCATTTCTTTATTGCCATAAAAGAATCTGAAATTCCTGATTGCGATTCTGGGAGGTCATGGGAAATTTCTTAAGATTCCCTGCTTTTCTGGGCAAGTTCACCGTGCTTGTATGGGTGCCTCTTCAAGGGTTTTTGTCCATCCTGTTATGAAGACAAATTCTTGAGTTGATGTTTTGACTGCTGGTCAAGAAAATGCTGGACTCCTCAACCAAACTTTAGGGAGACTGTAAGACCAGTACTGTCCAATCTTATCTGAAAAAGGGCTAGCGCTGATTGCGGTTTTTCTTTCAGTCCAACATTGCAACACTTGATTCGGCTATTTGGCAGATCATGGTCTACAATCAATGCCTAGATTATTACAATCTAGAGTCTCACTTTGGGGATAGAATGTAAACCAGGACCTACATGAGCCCATTTTCACATACAGGGAGGACACCATAGTGATGTGCAGAGATGAGTTAGACAGAAGCAATTGGGTCTTTCCTCTTGGTCTCCAGCTTGTAAATGGTCTGGTAGCCATCGTCCCAGGAGTACAGTTGCTGTTCTTGGGGGTGGTAGTGCATGCTGGCATGGGAGGCGTAGCTCTTCGGGAAGAATAGCGGCTTCTCCCCGGCATTGACACTGTCACGGATGTCGAACCGGCACTGCACGCTGGAACGTCCCCCATACCGGGAGTTGTAAACCACGTAGAGCGTTCCGCAGGCCAGGAAGGCTGCCTCAGCGTCCTTGCTATGGCAAGGCGTGTCCCATTCGTTCTCCGCCCCCAGGGTGTCCTCGTCCAGTTTGGTCAGCACCAGGTTCCCGCCCACGTCCTGGTCGGCGTGGATGGCCCACAGACCCAGCTCGTCCACAGCCAGGTCCAGGTAGGTGCTTGGGGACAGCGAGTAGGCCGGTAGTCGACCCGCTCCCTGGAGAAGGGCACGGTCACTCACAGTCCTCTGTCGGAGGCTCACCTTCAGGATCTCGTTCTGGGAGCCGGCCCGGTGGTAGTACAGGAAGCCCTTGTAGACAACGTGGCCCATTCCTTGCCAGGGGAAGGGCAGGTGGACCACACGCGCTGCGCGGGTGGTGTTGCCTCCAACGAAGGCCTTAATGGAGGAGAACTCCAGCAAGGTGCTGTTCCTGACGCCGCTGAAGAAGTACACCTTCGCCGAACTGTTGCCAGCATCTTTCATCCAGGAGCCCTGAGCGCCCCCATCCTTCTTGACTATCTTCAGGGATTTCACTCCTGACACCAACATGTCACAATCTGCCAAAGCAAAGAAAAGCACCATCTGTGTTCCTTTGTATATAACACTGCACTTACAAACTTATTTAACCACATTGGTGTGTTTCCACACTCTGGTTTACGATCAGTGACATGCCAGGGGTAAAAATGGATTTCCAGAATCCTCACATTTTGACACAGGATTACTTTCAACCAGATTGACAACCTCACATTTAAAGATTGCATGATTGGTCATTGCATTAAGGACTTAAAATGTGAAACAGTACAGATATCCATGATTTTTCTGCTATCCTAACTGTACATGGAGCAGTTTTGCACTAATGTAAAAATCTTTTAAATGCTGCATGCAACACTGAATCAATGTACTTTACTAGATGTTTTCCACTTTATATACGTGCTTTCTAATGCTTAAAACTAATCAAGTGCCACAGTATGACGCACAATGTTGTGTCAAACTCGCTCATTTTTCATCCAACTGAAACTACTGTTGAACTGTGACATCTAGACACTACAGATGCAGTGACACTTTGTAGTCACACTTAATTATTTGTTCTAGTTGGCTTGGAATGTCCTTGAGTAAAACAAAGTGCCACTACAGACTTTTTTCTCTGAAGTAGGATGAACTTAGTGGCTTTTACACTCAGTCATGGGGGAACCCGTGTGTGTGTTCCAACCTTACTTGAATCCCATAATTTTAACACGCTGTTAATTTTTCTCAAATATGTTTTTGAAGTTGAGAGAGGTTCTTTACCCTCTAAATTATCTTTGTGCTGAAATTGCCATTATGGCTGGGATGAAAACAAACATAAATAGGAGTCCATCAGGACCAAGTTAGACAACCATTGGAGGAGTACAATCTATGAGTTGTGCCTGAATGACTGTATTTATGTTTGTTTACGTATGAGAGTGTCCTTATAACACATTCACCTAACCAAATATTGGTAAAAATACATTAAAATAGCAAGAGTATAATTCTCTCGAGCAACTTTGGGAAACAACAGTTGCATGACAACTGACGGGGTTTATCTAAACCTACAGTATCTTAACCTCTTGGCATTGGCATAAATGTTATGTATTGTTTTATTAACAGCAATCAAAAGTGTGAAAAGTCTTGATCGCAAAGGTATTCACCCCCCTTTACTCTAACTCGCCTAAATAAGCCATGGTGGAGGCAGCTGACTTCAGAGTCTAATTCTTGGCTGAAACAAGTCCACCTGTGCTCAATTACAGCATCACATGATCTCAGATTAGATTCAACTGTCCCTGAACAGCCCCAGAGTTTAGGGCAGAGAATGTCCAAACAGCCACATGGAGCTTTGCAAAAGTATTGGAAGGAAAGCTCTGGAAATATGCTGTACAGGGTTGCGTAGAAAAAGCCTATTTTTGCTCATTGCCTGAAGAGCAGGTAAATGCATTATTTCAAAAATGAGAGGCAAGGAGCTTGGTGGTCAGAGAAGTAAGCAAGAAGCCAATGGTAATACTGAAGGAAACTGCAATGATCCGTGGAAAAGTCTTGGACAGATTTAAAACAAATTTGTAAGGCAAAGATTTTAAAACATAATGCACTGCCCGGCAGTTTTATAGTTATATTAGTAATTGTGTGTTTGGCTGTTCTAAGCATATGTAGAGCACTTTCCACAATTGTTCTGTACATTAGTCTCACTTGCTTCTGTCTCTCCAGGTCTTGAGGATCTGTCAATGTTTCATTATCTGTATCAACTTTCATTAGTTAGATTAAAAAAAAATTCATTTTGAAAATGATGTTTAAATTAATATTTGAGATCTCAAATGAGTCCCTCAGAACAAGAGTGGTCAAACTACACTTTTCATGTTTATTAAGTTTGACACAGGGAATTGGAGATGAGGTTCAGATTTGTTGAGTGCAAAACTGAACTAGCTCAGATCTAGCCCAATGTTTGCGTAAAAGTGGCTCACTAAATAGCAGCACTTCAAGAAAACCAGAGCAAGGCAGTGCAAGAGTGGTCTAACTCACTTATCCAATATGGCAGTGCCCATGGAACAACCATGCTGTAGTGAGAAAACCATTCTAGATTTTGAAATTGTGAGGATGATTGACGATTGATCAAGTACTACTGATCTCTAGTTTTGTCGCATCTCATTAGTGCCATTTTGTGACATTTCTTTGAAGGGCTTTTCTGTCTCAGTCAGCTAGTGGAAATCAGTGTGGCCTGTTGTTGTAGTATGGAATGACTACACAGTTTGATTAGTAATAAGGATTACATTGTTTTATGATTTATATGGCATATATAGCTATTGAGTAGATAAAAGTGTTGGTTGTTAATTGTGTATTAACTGTGAAATGCATTTAATTTCCTCTCTTTGAAAAATATAAAAACAATTGATTTTCTCATTCTGACTTATTATTCTGCCTTAATATAGATCAATACACTTACAATGTCTGACTCTCACTTTTGGTACTGTATAAGAATGTATGGTGAAGTATCAATTAATACTAGGGTGACTTAGGCACTCTTCAAGAGTCATTAAGAAGTGCTCCGGTAATTAACATTTTAAAGGTTTGTCTAACAATTTTCCCGTCTTGCAATAAGTAATTAGAAGATCAGACATCAATCAGCCAATTTTCAGTATTCTACACCTTTCAGAAAGAAAAACACTAAAAAAATTCCATAAATTTCACAAACAAATGAAGAAATTCCAAAAATGAGGCATTTAGAATAAAAACCTTTTTCTGCAGAGAAAAAACAGAATCAAAGCAATTATATGCATATAAAAATAATTTAATATATTACAAGCTGATTTTTTTCATGCATGTTTGACTGTAGTGAAGTCATCCTACAGAAGACCAAAACTGTAGTTAGACCACTTGTTCTGAAAGGCTCAAATATGCTTTCTATCAATAGTAATACTAATGTGGAAAGAAAATAAAGATCTAAGACCGGATTTAGATTTTAAAAATCAAGGGTGTCTAAGATATTTGTACAGTACTAAGTGCGTACATACAATGCCCTCCACTAAAATTGGCACCCTCAGCAAATAGTTAAGAAAAAGAGGGGGGGGATATAGTCATCAGCGTGTCCGTTCGTCCATACGTCCGTAATCATTTTGTTTCTGGCGCAGAACTCGAATACCGTTCAAAATTTTTCACAAAACTTGTTGTGCATATTAATCAGGGCTTAGACTAGTGCCTTTTGATATTTTTTTATTTCTGAGATTGTAGGGACTGTCATCTTCTGATAACTCTTGTTTAAGTTCACCAAGTAAAAAACAAACTCATGCCCCTGCAGTTTACCTAATGGTGATGGAGCTTCCAGTGGGACTGGATTCTATAGTCAGATGAGCTCTTTGGTAAAAAAAAAAAAAAAAAAAAGGTGGGTTTCGTATAAAAACAAAAATAGCCACTCCATAAAGAACCTCATTCCACTGCAAAAATGTGCTGCTGGATCTTTGATTTTGTGGGGCTTTTCTTCCCATAGGCCTTAGACAACTTAAAAGGATTCATGATATTATGGATTCCTTGAAATACCAGCAGACATTAAAAGAAAACCTGACTGCCAGAAAGCTTAAACTGGGCCATGGTTCGATCTTCCAACAGAATAATCATGTATTAAAATCAATACAAAATGGTTTTACGAACACACAATGTGGGTTTTGCCATGGCCATGCATGTCCTTTACCTAAATTCAATTGAAAATCTGTGGTATGAGCTGAAGAACAGAGTCCGTAAATGTGGACTTACAGAAATCTGAAGGATCTAGAGAGATTCTGCAAGGAGGAAAGTTTAAAACCCCTTGCCATGTCTTCTCCAACCTCAAAACAGCTCTGAGAATCCTTCTTAAGTGTGTCATCTTGGCAAAGGGAGGCTGCACAAATTATTCACTGAAGGGGATCCAACAACTGTGGCGCACACATGTTTTAGAGAAAAATATTTGTTCTATGATGTTAATAATTATTTTATGCATGTGTTCGTGTGTCATGAGAGTATGTGAGAAGGTGATATATGTATGTGAGAGTGCGCGCATGCGAGAGTGTATGCATGTCTATTTGACAGTGTGTGAGAGGGAGTATTTCTATGTCTGTGTGTGCGTGTATGTGTGTAAATATGAGTGTGTATGACAGAGAGTGTGTGTGTGTGTGTGTGTGCATATGCGTGTGTTTCTGTGTATGAGAGAGAGTGTGTGTGTGTGTGTGTGTGTGTATGAGAGTGAATGTGTGTGTATACATTTGTGCAAATGCGTGAGTACGTGTGTGTGTGCCCACCTCCCTCCACGCTGAGCTGTGCCCTCCTCTTCTTTTGTTCCTCCTGTACCTGTTGCTCCAGCACCGTCTCCTCGATCTCCACACAGGGCTGGTTCAGCTTCTCCCTCTCCAGGTCCTCCAGCTCCCTCTCCAGTCTCCCCACCCGGGACAGCACCGCGTCCATCTGTCTTCTCACCTCATTCTGCCGGGCAGTCAGGCCGTCCAGCCTGCCCTGCAGAACCTTCGAGAAATCATACAGCCGCCGCTCCTGGCTCTGGACGCTCTGGTCGCAATTGCTCAAACGGTTCTGTTTTATTTAAGGAATGTAACCATTTCAAAAAATGGAGGTCAGTTGAAACAAGTAATCTAGTTAAGAGAGAAAAAAACACTGTTGCGTAAAAACCTGGCACCTTGTGCAAAATCATCACACACAAACCTCACAGAATTTTTTTAAAAATTTACGATACAGTCAGTTATCTAAGCTTATACAACAGTTTAGGAATATCATTTGGCATTTATTCAGCATAAAAGCAGTTTCATAGTCATTTAAAAAATACTGCAATAAAATATGTTGCGTGGGGACAAGAAGTCTGATGTGAGGTGAGCCTTACTGCAGGACTGTGGGCCAGGTGGTCCAGCAGCCTGCTTTAAACTCAGTTTAATGTCAATTTCTCCCACCAGCACAGATACTTTTACAAATGGACATGCAAAGAAAGCACTACTTGGTTTACAGCTTTCAAAAGATAGAAGCAGCGCTGGAGAAAGTTTTTTACTTGCCTCAAGCCGGCTAATCCTGCCTTCCAGATACTGCACCATCATCATCTCTTGTGAAATCCTCTGTGCGTAGCTCATGCTTTGCAGTAACAGGAACACTGTTGGGAACGAGCTCCAAGTGTGCATCACTGCTGCCAAAGTATCCGTGAAAGGTATCTGTTAAAAAGTTGCTGCGTTGATCGCAGAACGCGGCTCCTGAAGATCAGAAGATACTTGAGTAAATCAGGTGACCCCTGTCGTATCTGCACTGTCCGGGAGGCAAAGCTGCGGCCAGCTGAACTATGTGGGCTGCCTTGAATGCTTCCAAATTGTTAATACTATCCAGATGTTTTCCGGGAACACGACAACTTTCAAAATCTGTACAACATAAGGGGCATTTCTCAACACGCATCTTTAACTTTTAATAATGCTTCTCTGACGTGTCCGTTTGTTATTTTTAGCTGTGTATTTACGATATCTAGGGGAGACCGGGGCTTGTTGTCACACTTTTTACACTCTTATATATTTCTTGGAATCAATACATCAAATATAAAAAAATGTGTACCAAATGAAAGACCAAAGTCTCTGGTATATATTTTGTATTCATGTCATTTTCATATCTTGTGTCAGTGCTGAGTTATAAGCAATCAAATAGAGATTGTCGCCATGTGACAAGTTGCCTCACCAATGGGTAAGTTGTCACACTACATGGGGCAAGATGTCACACTGGATTTTGCAACTAATAAAACAAGGACAAAATTATTGTTATTTTTTTACTTGAAAGTGAATAAATCTTACCATAAAATATTATGCAACATGCATTATGAAACTTATGAAACTTAAACTAGTCCTAGAAGATCTATTAGAAAAAACTCAAACAAAACCTGACCTCACTAGTCAGTCCTGGAACATCCAGTCAGAAACAAAACTTGACCTCACTAGTCAGAATCTTCATCTGAGTCGCAGTTCTGGCATACGTAGATTGATTTGCCAGGGGTGCATTCTTCATGGGCCCATCCTTTGCATATTATACACTGCACCCAGGTTTCTCCTGGGTGGCTGTTTCCAAATGGCTTTACACAGACCAGGCACAGGGACTCATCTTCTTCCGATGAGGAGTCATCTGGAGTTTTTCTTTTTGTACCTGTGCTCTGTTTCTTCCCTGTGCTTTGCTTCTTTGGTATTTTGGATTTGGTTGCCTTTCTTTTTGAATAGCCTTTTTTTCCCTTGTGCCTGCCTTTCAGCTTCAAGTGCCTCCTTCACAGGTGTGTCGGTGAGAATACCAGTTTTTCTATTCTTTCTCTGCTGGTTAACTTGTTTTCTTCACATGTGACAACTAACCCCCAAATGACTGAGACAAGTTGCCCCAAACTACCATGTTTGCTAATGCTAGCTCTAGCTTAAAGTTAGCTTAAAACAGAACAATGACTGAGGTATGACAGGATGCCTTAATATCTTCTCTAATAAGTCCACATGTATCAATGCTAGGATATTTATCTGAAAGAAGCTTATTTTAAAATATATAAAGTTAATATTTTTTACTTAGGGTTGTGGAAAATGGTTAATTGGTGCTCATCTCAACTTACAATGTGTTGTTCTCTTCTCACACAGGACATGAGATCTGACATTGTAAAAGAAGAAAACTAGTATTCCACTTCTTAGTTGCGCCCTCTAGTGGAGAAGATAATTGCAGTATGACAACTTACCCGTGTGACAACAAGCCCCGGTCTCCCCTATATGTAATTTTACATTGTTGGCGTATTTAGTAATATATCTGCTCACTGGCAATCACAAAAGTTTATTTTCTCAATCCAAATGACACTGAAATTTGAAGTTGAGCTCTTAAAATTACGGTTATGGATTTTTTAAAAAGAAGATAATACATCGGAAGCTTAGGCTTTTGAAAGAAAACAGACCCCAGAAGATTAAAATTGATGTCTTCTAATATGATAATAGGCTCTGAGTAAACATATCAAACCTTGCTCAAAGATGCTTTTGGTTTTAGATCCTAGTTCCTCAGAATTCAATACTCTCTGCTTTTGTTTTACTACAGGTGGCTCTTGTATTTAGTGCGTTTGTGGTGGGAATATACCACCCGATGTAACTACATCCTCAATTCCGAAAAAGTGGGCACATTATGCAAATTGAAAATTAAATAATAGTAATAATAATAATAATAATATATATTAAAAAAACAGATTCATTTGAAAAGTACATTCATCCTCGCCAACTTTGGTAACAGAGTAACAATGCATTATTTGATGCTCTAACATTTGAGTTTAATTGCTTATTGGAAACGTGATGGCTGCAACACACTGACACAGACGACTGTTTACCAAGCTGTGACATCACCAAGTCTTTTAAAACTCCCCCTATTATGTCAACTGGTGATCAGCCAATTAGCCATTACATGCCACTTCAAAACCTGTTCCTTTGTGACATCAAATAGGGAAGTGACCTCCCAGCGGCAAGAGGGGCAGGTCAACTTCAACTGACCATTCAATTAGTTCCTTCATTATTCTGCATGGGCTTGCCTCTATGGAAGCACAAAGGAAAAAAAAAGATTTAAATGGCTTGACATGCCAGGGTTCATCACACTGATTAAACATTTGAGCAGGGGTTGTAATGTGTTGTAGTGTTTTCAATATAACAGAGGGTGAATTGACTTTTTAAATCACTCTTTTTTGATTTTATTTTTATTTTCAATTGTGCTGTGACTCGGTTTGGGGTTGTAGGCATTAACTACTGAAAATAGTCCAAAGCAATACTGACTATGTTGTCTGGTTGAAAGTGTTAAGGATGTGAGAATTTTTCAGAAGGCTTCTTGTAAATATTATAAAAGGCTTGTAATGAATTCTGGACCACTCCCAAAGTAGAGGAGAGTATTGGGTGGGATTGCAGATAGGAGATCGGGGGGATAGGAGATCTGGGCGGGTGTGGTGTTGGATTTGGTCTGTGATTGTGCGTACGTTGGGCGCCCCCCGGGTGGCGGGACTCAGGGTGGGGCTCGCATCTCTTGTCGGAGTCGGTGTGGCTCCCAAGCCCCCCGGGGTCCCAGGTGGTGGCTGTTTCTTGCTTCCCTCTTGGAGAGGGGAAGGGTGGGAGGGACGTAGAAACAAGACGAGCAGGGATTGTGGGAATGTAGGAGGTATATATAGGCGTAAGGACGAATAGGAAGGCGCATTGGGAGTGGCCCTGTTCATTAACCTATGTTATTGGGAACTCCCTTTAAAACCACAAATAATTGGTCAAATCTTGACTAAATGTATGGGTTGTGGGGGTGTCGTTGAAATATACGGCTTAAGTTGTGTCAAGTTAAACATGGGAGAAAAAATCCCTATCAGTCCTGCTTTGTCTGTTGCTGGGCGCTGTGTTCCAAATGGAAGAGTGGCCAACTGCAATTAATCTTAAAATCAGACTGTCTTACCAGTGCACCCAACAAGCAGCACTTCTGGCAAATAGATTTGCATACATAGTGGGTTGTTTGTTAAGTGTGCACTGACATTTCAAGGGTCAACATCTTGTCAACAAAAAAGGCCAATGACACAAGATTATAGTCTGATGTGCAAAATGAAAAAAAAACAGATCAAAAATAGTAATAGTCAAATTTTTAACTTAACATACTTGAGGGCATTTATGCACCATAAACATTAGAAAATACAAAGATGTGCCAAGTTGGCAGAGTTCTTGTGAAAAAAATGCATTTCACCAAAATTTCCAAAAATGTCTTACGTCCAAAATGGTGCATAAAAGGTCAAAATTTTTTACTGGTAATTTTATCGCTTAATTTGCTTGGAGTTCTTTTTTTGCATCATAACAATGAAAAAATTAATTCCAGGAATTTGGCATTGTTAGGGTCAAATTACCATTTTGACAAACATTTCCAGGAAAAAAAAAAAAAAAAAAAACCCAGGAATTTTATGCATAAAATTATGAAAAAAAGGCCAAAATTTTATATAGTTATTTCTTTCCCTTGAAAACCTACGAGGCCATTTATAAATTATAAAAATGCAAAATAAATTAAATGCCACTGAATTTGGCATATTTAGTGTAAAAAACAAAACCCGTTTTTTTTTCTAAAAATGGTCAAAATGAAATAAGAATGAAAATGAAAATGAGAGAAAAATTTGTTAGTCAAGTTGGCATAGTTATGCTGAAAAATGTATTTTACCTATAGTATTCAAAAAGCATAAGTCTACATTGTCTTATGCTCAAAATAATGAAAGAAGGTTAAAATTTTTGATAGTTAAATTTGATTGGTAAATGACCTCCAAGCATATTAACAAAGTAATACATCATAATAGTGTGGGAATCAGCATGCATACACAAAACAGCCTTTAATCCACGTAAGATCCATTTTTGCGTGATTGTGCTCAATTCAGCTGGGCATCAATGTGTTTTGACTCACTGATGTCCGACTCATTGTCCAATCAGGAATTAGAGGATCCTGATTTTCTACTTTTAAAAATTCTCAGTTTGTGTGGTCAGAAGTAACATTTCTGCTTTTGAATAATTCCTTATTCTCTTACTCGCAAATACAGTAATAATTTGTAAATTTAGCAGCAGGAGAAACTTCTGATGCACAATGTGTCTTAGTTGTATTATAAATGTACTTTGAAACGATGCCCGAGTATCTATTTTTGAACCACATTATGAAGCACAGGTTCTCCACTGGAGGGCAGTAAAGAGCTTGGATTCAGAAAGCTCCTGATGTCGAGTCGGTCTTTGGAATGAAGTAAACTGTAAAAATACAATATCCTCGCTATCATAATACTGATTTGACCTGTTTTAACTTGATAGTGCCATTTGTTCTTTACAAAGAAACCTCGTTCTATCAGCCTACCATGTTGTTTTGAAAATTTGTCTGAAAATACATATAGGGGAGACTAGGGGTCCGATGAGTCATGGGGACCAATGAGCCATATCATTATTTTGTGATCAATCAATGACAAAGCTGCTTAAAATTGGCAAAATATTTGACTATTGACTGATGAGTCATGGGAATAAATGAGCCATATCACTATTTTGCCTATTTTAAACACCTTTGGGATCGATTGATCGCAAAATAGTGATATGGCTCATTGGTCCCCATGGCTCATCAGACCCCAGTCTCCCCTACATCATCAAGCCAGCTTAGCATGACACATTGTACAGTACTAGTAAGTACACTGGGCTATTGTACTCTGTAGGACTGTGCCATGTATTGGTTTAGTGCTTACTTTCATATCAGACCCGGACATGATAATATCAGATTGGTTCAACCTTTCCAATTCGCAAGTCATGAATGTTCTAATAAAAGCGCAAAAGGTCATTTGAAGTTAATCTCCCCCTGCTGCGACCTGGTGCCTGATGGGCAATAAAAGCTTGTTGACATTTGCCTTTCCGAACGAAATCCTCCGTATCCCCAGGGAAGGTGCAGTGCCAAAGCTGGCTCAAGCGCTCGGTCCTGGGCCTGCATTGGTATCTCCAGGGAAGGGGAGAATGGCTAAATGTTCGGCTGTGGAGACAGCGATTACGCAACCGAGCTATTTTACTGTCGCTCAATACTCCTCCTGTGGATATAAAAGGTGTGCACTCCTTTATTGAAATTGCAGGTATGGGAAATGAGCTGCCAGAAATGGCAACAATCTTCCAAAACATTTAAATCAAGCGGGAAAGAAAACAAATATTATTTTTATATTTATTTAGCACTAATTGTTAGGGAAGACTGAAATAAACACCATATTTGCATTTTTGTGAACGCCCTTTTATAATGAAACCAGTGGATGTGTTCGAAATTAACCAAGATATTATTATATTCCCAAATTCATGTCTGTAGGTAATTATCAAATAGTTGTCATTTGATTGCACTAGAATTGCGAGCAATGAAAGCAATTCTGTTCAAGTCCACATTAAATTCAACTGTTACTGCAGGATTTGCTGCAGGTCTTTCCAAAATGGGAGACATTCACTCACCTATCATTTATTAAGTACATGTACAGGAAGTGCCACAATATCCCCTTTTCATAATACTGATATGTTTTTTTTAAATAATAAGAATGACACATTGGATACCTTTTTGTGTTGAAATTATAGTAGTTTTTCCAATTCAATGTGTTTTTGCTTCTGACTTTCTCTTCTTGTATGCTGAGCTGGAGTAGATTTGCAGGAGGTCCAACTCATGCACACATGATGAATATGGAGGAGGCCATGTCATTATTGCCTGCTAAGCCTCGGCTTCACTGTAAAAAAACAAAAAAAATGATAGCCCATTAAATTATGGGAAATTATGAAACAAAGCTTATCTTTAAGGCGAGTTAACTCACATTTAGTTCACTCACATTTTTAAGGCAGCTTGTGAACTTTCTTTTAAACCAGCTTGAAATTTATTAGGGTGCACTGAGTGTGCACTCCACCCTTTATGTATTGTCTGGAGTAATTTATAGCCAGGAGTTGACTTGCACTTCAAAGCTTTGGTTGTCCAAAGTAAATAGTTTGATTGGCAGAGGACTGCCCTTCCTCCAGAGCTAACGTTCTCCAAAGGCCAGACATCTGCGGAGTGGAGGCAGGAGGCAGGAACAGCAGAACGGCTCATCCTCAGTGTGTTACTTCAGCATGTGAGGAGTCCCTTAGAGTGCTCTCAAAAAGACAAAAGATCTATGCTAAACTGAACTTCAGCTGTCTAAATGGGAGACTGTCATTTCAAATTAATTGTTTAATGAATGAATGATTTATTTTGGTCATACATTATAAAGAACAAAAACTTAACAAATTATGACTTTATGACTAACATACGTACATGATTACACCGATCCATTTAACACAATAAATTACACGCAATCATTAACTGAAAAAGGAGTAGGCCAAAGTCCAAGGCTTATTTTTGCCTATCCTGTACAATCCAAAACCCAGAATATCAGCAATAAAAAAAAAAACTCGAGATTACAATCCATAAATACTTTATATTTTAATAATTTAACATTGTGATCTTTAATTATTTTACATTTTACATTTACGTTTTTTTTTTTTAACTCAATTAAGACCTACAGAATTTGAACTCATTTCTATTCAATGTACAGTATGTCAGATGATACAAATGAAAGTAGAATAACACAGCATTCTGGATCCACAAAACATGTATCATCAGGCTGCTAAAAAAAAATAAAATAAAGCTTGTTAAAATTCTTATGCACCAAACTGAGTCTGTGTCGGTAAGATCCAGCAGTGTCAGCGTTTCTTTCGCCAGAAAACGAGACCAGCGGTGTACAATTTTAGAATACATTTTTTAATGTTCTGACATTATTTTATAAATAGTCAGCAAATATTTGACCCAGTACTATGAGCGAGCAGTAAGAGCACTGAGCTGCGCTTTGCAAATTAATTTAGCCCTATTTAAATAGTTTAGCTAATGTGCCTTTGTATATTCTGCCAAACTTGCAACTGTTTTTATCTGATGTCACTTTATATGACGTTATTAGGAGTCCAGCTATTCTCTTTCACTAGTTCAGTTTTCTTAAATGCCCCTATCTTCACTTCCTTTTCTCACAGTTACAGTTACATTGTCTCCTAGCCGGGCGGAGGTTTGTGTAAAAAAAGACGTCTGGAGAAAAGGAAAAAAGAGTGAAAAATAAGCTATCTGAATGTCTTGTCACTTTCGTGCTGAAGCGGGCTGCTAATTGGGGACTCAGTTTTGCTCATCGGTTTCTGTCAGTCCTCCGTCGGAGCTGCAGGAGGGGGACTGACATGCCCCCACTTGTGAGGCATTTCAAGACAACTGATTAAAGTGGCCTCATACTGTCCACACTGAAAAATCAATCTCAAAAACAGCAGAGCGTTTCCTTACGCCTAATCTATTGTAGACCATAGACAAACATTGCATTGCACAGTCCTTCAAGTTACTCTCCTCAAGGGCTGAAATTAGCTGTTTTTCAACCTTCTTGTTACCTGGGCATCACATAATGCTAGGCTCCGACCATCACGATTCGTGGCAAGATTGAAATCGTGGTCTTAATCGTAGAGTAATTGTGGTGATCTTATCAGATCTTATCAGATCTTGAGGTCAGTTGTGGCAATCTTGTTGATCGTAAAAAAGTTTTGGATGGTTCAAAAATTTCCTATGATCAACACGATTAATTGTCAATTGTGATCATCGCATCACCTCATATCCAAACCTGAAATTTTAAGCCGCTTTCACACCGGACACGAAACGAATTTTTCGCACGACAGATTAATCTGTCGTGCGAAAAATTTGTTTCGCATCCGGTGTGAAAGCGGCTTCAGAGAAGTTCCACAATCAGCTACAAATGGCCAATCGTGGCGTTCGTTACGGAGCACACGACAGTGGGAACTAAGCATAATCAGGCTGGCCAATCACTAAACAGCTACCCGGCAGGGTAGATGACTGAGGTTCATACAGTATATTGCAGGGATGGCCAGCACCTAGCCCTGGAGAGTCAGAGGGTACGCTGATTTTTGTTTTCACCAACCAATTCAGACCCATTAAGGAAGAGCTGAGGGAAAGTCAATTGTGGAAATCAATTGCTTCAACTGATCAATTAAATGCTGAGTAACAACAAAAACCATGATGCTGTGGCTCTCCAGGACCTTAGTTGGCCACCTTTGTTATACAGGGTTAAACGTAGTCAGGTTTCTTACACGGCTGCCCAGCCCCTGTAGATCGATCTTACTTTAGAATTTCAATTCATCCTGACAAAGGACACAGCAGTTGAAGGTCTGAGCAGTTGTGGTGCTGCTAATTTGGAGATTGTGGTGTTTAGAATGAGAGCGTATATGTGTACTGTGTGCACCATTATTCACTGAACAGTGATGCATTTTTTTTAAATTTTGGTTCTTTTCACTAGCATTTTGAGTTTGAAATGACAAAAATGTTAAAGTGCATACTGTCAGCTTGAACTTCAGAGTTTTTTCATCAAAATTGGATGAACTGTTGATGAATGACAGCATTCTTAAAAAAAAATAAAGATAGTCCCTCACCCATTCTTGGGCCCATGAAAAAATATTGGACCATTTGAAATAAAGTGGAAAAAACAAATCTTTCTTAACGTTTAGTCACATATCCATTGCATGAAATGATTGCTCAAAGTTTATATATAAGTTTAAGCGATCGTGATCGGATGCAGGGTATCTTCCCTGGTGAGGCTTTGTCAGGCCCATGCTGCAGCCATTCTCATTTCCTGCTTGTTTTGGGGACTTTTTTCTTGCATTCAGTTGCCTCCTCAATTGAATCCGCCAACAGAACCAAAATAGCAAAAAATGTGTCACATTCCAATGAACTATGGTGCTCACTGTACGTTCATATATTGCATGTGCACTGACTTCGTTGGAGAACAGCTTGAAAGTTTAACGAAATGGTAAACCAATATAATGGCTGATAGAAATTAGCTGGCGTGACAGCATAATTACAAAGTTTTTCAGAGATATCAGTGGCTTTGGATTGGTGGAAGAGAATAATGAATGTTTTTTTTTGTCTCTCTCAGGCCAGTTTATAGATTTAGACACAGTATCAGAGCATAGAATATAGAATTTTTGGCTCTCAGGCTGGTAATTGTGCAATTTTTTTTCTCCTCGAATGGAAGCTGTGGAGCAGGGAATTTACACTCCTGGTAGTCTCCAGTTTGCTAATTTTTGTGACTTCTGTTCAATAAGCCACTGAAAGAACACGGTATTTAGACTCTGGCCAATCAATGACTTAATTAAGCACTTAGTTACAAAAACAGGTACGCATAAAAACACTGTAGCCTACAGGGATTTGCATTGAGTGGCCCAGCTGTGCAGACGGGACAAATTCACACCCCCACTGTGGCTGTATGTCAAAGATAAACTGCTGACAGCAGGGAGAGTAATCTGCGACACCCTAGACATTAAGGTGCTGTACTCCTACTGCAGAAGTAAGTGGAAACCTGGGGTGTGCGATGTTGTCCACTAACCGCAGGGCCTGGCTACACCTGAGCTTGAGAGGGGACAGGGCATGTCCCAGCAGTCTTCTCGTCTGTATCCTCTGACATCTTCCAGCAGTATGCTGGGCCTGTCTTTAAACAAGAAAGTCCCGTAACAGAGATACCTGTGGGGCCCACATATGCACCAGAACTGTGCCTTAACAGATACCAGACTGTGGGACCATCTATACAAGACCAGTGCTTTAACAAATACCAAACAGTGTCTCATTCATTCACAGGAAGCTTACCTGAACAGACAACAGAATCAGGCGGCCCAATGCTGGAATAATGCCTGAATACGTAAGATACCGTGGGGCCCATGCTTAATCTTGATTAGATCCTGATTGGATTTGATACTGCGGGGCCCATCCTTGTGCTTGAACAATTCCTTCACTGGATAACACACACCTCGCTGCCCTTTTTGTTCTAGGATACAAACCTCTCTGGCATCCAGCACAATGCAAAGACTGAACCTCAGGCACGGCCTCATCCCTCCTCACTCCTACAAACCAGAGCCGTATATAGAGAGAGTCTGGCCAACTCGAATCATGGGCGCCATGTTTGCTACCAACGGCAGATGATTCTACGGCTTAACCCTATGGCCTGGATACTATGGTCGATCAAAATCGCATATGAAGCTCGACATAACATGACACTTTGCTTGTAGTATTACCAGGGTCCCTAGACATGAACTCGAACATTGAGAACATTGTTCGTATACAAAGAGTTTGCTTAAAAGACGTTTTTGTTAGCACGGGACCTACCTCGCGTTGTCTTCAGGGTTGTTGCCTTAGGTGAGTCCAGTGTTAAAAGCGGTATTTAAACTCCCTGTACACAAACAATGTTCACAATGCTCGAGTTCATGTGTAGAGAGCCTGGTGATACTACGAGCAAAGTTTCATGTTGTGTCGAGTCTTAGTGGTTTAAAAATAGCGATTTTGATGTGATCATAGCGGTGCCCGAGCGCTCCCATTCGAAAGCCAATTGATGAAAGGTCGCGTGTATTCGCGTCTTCGCATTGACTTTGAATGTAATCTGTTGTGCGAAAAATTCGTTTCGCATCCAGTGTGCAAGTAGCTTCAATCACATAGCTCTAGTACTTGATTTTAAAAAACCGCTTTGCGTTTCGTCACGCTATTAATATGTAGCTAAACTGAATACCAAGTGTAATGGAGTTAGCGCAATGCTACAATCAATGCCTGCGAATTAACAAACGTTTCTATCAAGGCGCTGACGGAAATTACATTTGTCTTCTATTAAATTATGCTTCTCTGTAATATGATAAACAGAACCTTACACTCTTGGTGTACAAGAAATTAAAAGAAATTTATGAAACGAGTTGAGTAAATTTTACGTTTGTTGCGAGCTTTAACTTTCATATGACACGTCCACTCTAGGAAGATCTCAATGCCGCTGGCGTTACAGTAAATGAGCTTTTGCAATGTATTCTCTATTGAGTGCGTTTAGTTACATGGACTTCAGTATCCCGGGTATGTCGGGTTTTTGGAGAATCCCGTTTTTGCGTTTGTGCAAGTAAACATTATATCCTTATTTTAGAAACCAGGATAAATAAATAATTAAATAAATGTACAAATAATTGTATAATTGAATAACTTATTGAATTTAATTACCTCATATTCGACACTTCGTTATGGGGATCACTGGATGAATATTGATTAATGGTAGCAAACATGGCGTCTATAAAACATGTGACCAGCTCAGAACCAATCAGCATAGCGGGATAGCTCAGACGTTCGATCCCGAGTTGGCCAGACTCTCTCTATATACGGCTCTGCTACAAACAGCCCCCCCCCGTACTGTCCATATTTCCCCCCATAAACTGGTTATTGTGGTTGATCTTATGCACAATAGCACAGCACACTGCACTGGAGCATGATCATTTTGACACCTCTGAAATAAGCTCCAGAGAAAATCTGACCATAGCCATTTCCAAGCTCCCCCCCCCAAAGCATGGTGGGCAGTGGGGCTATCCTGAGTCTCTCATCTCCAATATGTGGAGAGAAATGAATGAGTTCGGCCTCCCTTCCCCCTTGCTAACGTGGCACAGAGCAGCTTAGGGATAACCCAATTTAAGGGCCTAATTATAATGTTTCTAAAAATACCTCCCATTTCCCTCAGTAGTCTTTTTGGAATAATGAGCCAGACAGTTTGAGGAATTGAGGGAATCTGCCGCGTGATTTTAGATTTCCCTGCGCGTCCCCAGCGCAATTCAACTCAGAATAGACTCATAGCTATTGAGAACTGCTTTCAAAATTTCATTGCAGATAAATAGGAGATGTGCTTACTTAAATGCAGTCGTGTGAATGTTTTAAATGTTCCTGACTGAGGAGGAAGGTTATAAAATTTTAAACAGCCTTAAGCACATATTGGCATAATATTTAGCTGCGCTATCCTACATCAATGAGAGAGGAAAAATGATCCCATCTCAGTGAACAGGAGAGTCACATGAACTGATCTGTTGGCCCTCAAAAAAGCAGTCTTCCCCACCACCGTATCATTCATGAGTAAACAAGGCTTCTGTGTGTCCCGGTTTGGAACGGCTCACACAGTAATGAGTCCAGTCAGAGTGACTCGGGAGTCATTCACACGGCTCCTTCATCCCAGGCAATTTTCTCCGTTTGCTATTAGATGTTTACTCCCAGAGGCTCGTATGCTGATATCAGACTTGGCTTTTCTGGCCCATCAACATTTTTAGCATTCTCTGAAGTCGTTAGGATTATCGATGGACGGAGAGAAGGTCACATGACACAATTCAGCGACAGTCTGGAGTCTCAATTTAACGGTTTATGTGGATGGGAGGAGATGAGGTCAGTGTTTACACTAAATCTACATTTTTCCTTTAAGGGCATGGGGCCAAAAGCCTCCTCTCTAAGGTATCATAACTTCTGGGCTGATACTGGAACACTGGGGGAGAGGGGATGTGGGGGGGGGGTGCAGGCGGGGGTGCTCTGGGGCGAACTAACCCAGACCAGCACAAAATCAATATCGCCTCCATATATGAGCAGCTATTACCACCCACCTGGGCTCACTGCCTCTGATGCTGTAGGAAGGCCGTTGAGTTTTTGTAAAGAAATGCTGATTCTTCAGGCCCTATCGGCTGGAGCAGGACCTCTTCTCTGGGATAAAAGTGGAAACTGTGAACAAAATATCTTGGTCTTTCAATGCTTGCCATCCAATGGATTAAAAAAATGTATTTAAAAAATCTAAATGCAAATAACCACCAAATTGCTTTATGAAATTGCATGACGTGTGATCCAAGTATGTTAAAAAAAAAAAAAAATAAACTTATAACTTTGCTGCCCCTTAGAGAGGCTTAATTCTGCTGCTGGAAAATGATTTGATTAATTCAACAAGTTGCAATGCCTTGAGAAGCCGGTGATCGAGATCAGACAAATATAATTGCACATCATCTGTACACAATGAGAGCTCCAATTTAAGGCCACGCCTCCAGCGGTCTAACTCACCAGCCTATTAAGACCCGGACTGCATTCTTCAGCTCCGCAATCATTGCATGCACCTGTTGTTCATTTCCACTGTGCGGCAGTGTTGTGCTATTTAAGACCGAGCTATGCACTTAGTCATTGCAAAGTATCGTAAACCTAACAAGCCTGTATCTACTACCTATATCTTGTATAGACTTAACTCCTGCCTATCACGTATATTTGTATTATAGCTCTTGAACGTAATGCTGTTAATGTTTATATTAGCACTTCATTATAAGAATCCAGGAACCTTGTTTTCTTGTTTGTTTCCTATTTGCAATACATAGGACTGTAGCGAACGTCCAGAGTTGTATTACTAATAGTATTTTCCAGGAACCTCGATTCATTGTTGTTTCCTATTGTATACTATGTTGTCCTCTTGCTTTGCCGAAGGCTTAATAAATACAAGCAAGTCCATCTTCGCACCTGAGTCCAGTCCTACACTTCCTGTCCTCTGTGCTCATCACCGGTGCCCAGAGTACAACCATTACATCAATAGGGGACATGACCTCACTCTGTCGTACACTCTCTGAGCTGAGGGTTGTAATGAGATAATAAAATGTAAAGGGCTTGTACGACAGCCTTTTCTTGGGTCCCTTGTCAAGGGGAACTGAGAAAACATCATCTTTCCTGTGGAAACACAAGCAGATGGAGAGCTTTAGAGTGTGTGTATAGTGTCAATAAAAGAAGAGCCAAAACCAAATTTATGTAACACAGCAAACATGTATTTCCATGCTATCCTGCCAAAAGCTTTTTCTGTATACCCGGACGGGATAGCAGAGGGGGAGGGCAAGGAGTCAGACTGGTCTGTAATGTGCACTAATCAATGTGTACTAACTAAAGCAGGGCCTGTTTTTATAAATCCAATTTTATCCAGCGGAATGACAGAATTAATTCAGGATTCAAGATGTTGGGCCAGGCACTTTACACATATTCTAATATCAGTGTTCAACAAGCCTAATGGTTGTAAATTAGGGCAACCTAAAGCGTCCTTATTTTTAGAAACAAAAAACTCAATCAAAAATTAATTCTGACCATTGATCTCTGTGATATGCGTATTTCCAATGACTAGTAATAGAATTTAAAAATGTGGGGTCAGGCTGTTTCCATAGCAGCTGTAATCATTTGGAGGGCAGTCCATTCGATCCAGGGGCATGACCTTTATTTATACAGTAGAAGCTACCTTCGGCTCAGTCAAAGACAAAGGGCCATCTAACAAAGTTGCTTTCTGCTGTGTTGATTGGAGCAAACCTAATTTACTCAAAAAATTTTCCAAATCAGTGCTATCAGCATACATTTCAGAGGTGTGCAGCTGACAGTAATACCCCTCAGAACTTCATTCACCTCCTCTGGTTGGCAGAGCACTTTCCCTGATGCATCTCTGATTATATCAATAGAAACAAGCTGCTCAGCTTGCTTTAGCCTAAGTGCTAACAACTGGCTTGGCTGTTCGCCATTTTCATAACATAGTTGTTCAGTTTTGAGTATGAGAAACTACACTTTTTTTGATTGTATTTTTTGTCAATTGGCAAGGAAATTTTGAGATGCAGATGCTTAAATATATTTGTCTTCAATCAGAATCAATGTGCTGAATTAATTTATCACTAATCAATATTTAATTAATCCTCACTATCCATTGACTTCTAGACCGAGAGACGTAGACCATGAAAAGCTGTGTGTTTTCAGAAATGTTAGTGCACTTGCACATATGGCATGTGTCTGTGTGAGGGAATGATGACTGCATGCATGAGTGATTACAGTGAGTGTTCACATCTGTTTATGAGTTTATTTGTTCGTCTGGGGTTAAAATGATCTTTTGAGTCCCCTGAAAATCCCCTTTGGATTCAAACTCCTGCCTTCAAGTTTTGTCCTCTGACTTTTTTGAGGTAGAGAGACCTGACAACTTCTTCCAATCCGCCATCAAAACAAAGATGATGCAATGCTCCCAGGACCAACAATTCCTTGTACTGTATCCCCCCCCACCCCAACCCTCACTCACCCAGACTTTTGCCTGCATTGCCCCTGACTGAAAATGCGCAGCATTTATAACCCTGAGCACAAAATCCAAACTGGGCTTCCCTATGTGCGGTTTTTAAAAGCTGCTACTCATGCCTTGTGGATGGTGACTCAAGAGGGGGTGTCATCGCAAGAGCCGCCCTGGGCTTTGGTAGGATAGTGAGATAAGTGCTTCACTGGCAGCCTGATGGAGTAATTGCCATGTTAATGGGCAAAATGAAAGAGTGCTGTAATAAACTGACGTGCCATTAAACCCTAGCATCACCTAGCATCAATTTACTGTCATGAAATCCCAATGAAAATGTTTGATCTTGAGACCGTTATTGCATTTGTCGGCATTTTATTATTGTTTATAGGGTATGGTGCAGGGTTTACAATGGCTAACAGCTAGGTGAGAGGACTCCTTTTCTTTAATTGGAGTCCACAACTATACGTCTGGAAAACAGACACCTGTGAAATTTAAAGTTTGTTGTCCTGGATAGGAGGACATTTTCATTCCCATCACACTGTGTCAATGATGATGATACGACTTTTGCATACAAAGCACAAGACCTCTGCCCCCAGAAGACATTCGTGTCTGTGGCCGCACCTGTGATTTACTACTGTTGAAGGAGTGAAAGGATTGAGTTAAATGCAAAGACCCAAGGAAAACCGCTTACCTGGATACCTGCACTGAGCAAAACCTGGAACGGCCATTTTACCCCAAATCCATGCTCTAGATTTGACGAGGGTTCGCTATATTTGAGGGATTTACTCAGTGCAGTTATGCAGCTAACTCAGGAATCTTGTTTGGAGTTACTGGCCCCTCAGTGGAAGCAATAAAACTGAGATTGTTCCTCTCAGCTGGGGGACTCAGTCTTAGTGATGTAAGTCCAGGGGCCCTGTTGAGAGGCTGAGCAGAGCCCTAGCAACTGTAGCTGGAGATATTGTGCAGAGATTTTCCATCACAAGTCTGTCCCTGCTCCTGGAGATCTACCAACAATAGCATTGCCAGAATATTTTAGGAGGGGGGACTTGAGCCCTCCTAAAATGTTATTTAGGCCCCCAAATAATATAATTTTTTTGTTCAAATCATCAATAGCTTGGGGAAAACATGACAGAGTAGATCCACTCCCCCATGACAAGACTTAGCCCCCCAAATCCATAAATCTCAAGTGATGTCCCTGGACATGGGAATGGACAGACTGGAAAAGTAGAGCAATCTTCAGAAAAACATGCATTTGGAACTCTCCACAGTTAAACATGGGACTAGCTAACAGGCAATTCAACTAAGATTGAATACAAAATTAGCAGTCACAAAAGCCATGGTTGCTCAATAGCAAGATGGTTTGAGGTTTGCCATTTTTCCAAAAGCTGCCTGAACAAATATGCAAACAGTTTTAGAACATTTCTCAAAGAGCAATTGCATGGAATTTAGAAATTTCATTATCAAAAGTCGATAATATAGAAAAAAGACTCCAAGAATCTGAAGAAACCAGAGGATTATCCATGCATTAAAAGGCAGAATATTAACACCGGATTGCATATGACCTTTGAGCTCTTAGACAGCTCTGCAAGAACCAAGATGCCTCTGTAATGGACATAACCACATGGGCTCAAAAATACTTCAGCAGACCTGTGTCAGAGAACACAGTTCCTTATGGCATCAAATGCAAGTTAAGACTGAACTACGCAAAGAGGAAGCCATCAATCAACATCATCCAGAAGCACTGCCAACTTCCCTGGACTTGAGCTCATCTGAAATGGACTCTGAGTGGAATGAAGTGCTTTGGCCTCACAAGTTCATTATTCAAAATATTTTGGAAATAATGGACATTTTGTTCTCATGGTCAAAAAGGAGAAGGAGTATCCTGACCATTATTAGCAAACTTTCTTCGTATGGGGCCGAAACAGGCATTCCAAATCATCTATGGCAGCTTTATGCTTTATAACATAGCCAATATATGCAATGTCTCCTTTATTAATGTGACCTCTTGGATTGTCCACGAAGCCAGCAGGAACACCAGGACCAGCCACAGCCACCAAGGCAGCCAGACGAAGTAGATGGGCGGGCAGATTGGCGGCAGCAAGAAATGCTGTGGTCAACCTTTCTTATTGAAATGTCCATTAATATAAATAACTAAAAGAATTTGTACTTTCATATACCGTATTTGAGTTATTAGATGTTGACATCTTGTCCCTAGTCAGACAAGGTGAGATTGGTAACACTTCCACTTAATGTGAAGGAGATTGCATTTCCTCCTCAGTCCAGCAGCTGTGAAAATTAGGCTGCTATCACATTGATAAAACAAGGCACCAGCAAATAAGTCTACATTTTGGCTGAATGATTTGTGCTTTATACATACTGTACATACCTTATTTGGTCATTGTCTCACAGCACTCCAATCAATATTTTCCCTCATTTGGAATTGCTTCTGTTTTTGTATCATAACATCTGGCTGAAAAGTCAGAGAAGGTAACGAAACCGACAGTGAATCAGAGCTGTCAAAATTCGATGGGACACTGACATAATAATTTTAGATTGTTTATAACAGAGTTTATGAAAGGGTTTGAGTATGTGAGATTATTTGAAAGGGTTCCACAGATGTGCTACTGGTATGAGGAGCACAGACATATTGCAGCACTTAGTTGAAGATGAGAGATGAAATGAAGCCGAAGTGGGGGAGATGGATTTTTGCAGATGAAATGTGAGTTTGAGTTTGCAGGTTGTTTGGATTGTCGGCGATCCTGTGAAGTGGGGGCAGAGCAGCACAAGCGAAGGAAATCGAAGGAGAGGTCGAACGAGCTGAGAGTAGGACTAGAACGTCTCTGGCAGAAGCTCTGAAGAGAGCGAGAGACGCGAAAGCAATTTTCACAAAAGAGCAGGTGATATCAGAGGTTGTAGGAAAAGAACAGGGGATGAAGGAAATATTAATATCAGTAGGTGAGGGTTTCTGGCATTTATAGCGATGGTGGTGAACGATGCAAGCAAAGTAGAGAAAGGCAGAGAGGGTCAGAATTCTGGATTGCAGGAGACAAATTTGGGGCGTTACGAACGCTGAAGGGGAGGATATTTGGAAACTTCTGGGGTTCTGAAAGGGTTTTGAGGATGCTAAATTCCAGGAAAAAATATGTAATATATAAGTCAGATCATTGGTTAGAAAGTGGAGGTTTGTTTTATTTACTTATTTCTTTGTATGAAGAAAATGAAAAGAAATAACGTGATTGTACACATTCAGCGCCAGGCAATGATGCAGTGCATCGTTTTCGATTGGAACTAAATTTCCGTTACTTCTTTTATAGGTAAGAGTTCTTTTCCATTTATTAAAATAAAACCATTTTAATGAACTTTGTTTCCTGTTCTATTCATAGACTTACGCCAACTGCAGGTTCCTGACAATCTGTCCCAAGTTTTCGTATGAAATGCGAGTGTTTATTGTTTGTTTGTACCGAAATTTGATGCTTGCTACATGTTCCAAAACAACTAGGACAGGGCCATCTTGCAGGCCTTCCTGCCAGCAGTAATTAAACACACCTGATACAACATCGCACTGAGCTGCTAATGAGAATTGCCAGGCATGCCAAATTAGGGTTGAAATGAGAACCTAGAGGACAGCTGATCTCCAGGAACAGGTTTGAGCATCCTTGGCTTTGTGGTTGAAAATGAAGCACTGAAGCTTTGCGTAAGCGAGAAGGAACAGCAAATCAGGTATCACTGAACTGCAGTATCAGACTGGACTCTAGTTAACCTCTCATTCATCCAGCTGATAAATCTTTGTGCTGTTGATATCCTGTTCCTGAGGCTGCGGATTTAGCGTGGCCTGATCTCACCGCTGGCCCCAGTGGGGGACAGGTAATGCGCTAAAGGCCAAACGGGACCCAGGATACTGCATGCAGCTTTAAGCAAAGCAGATAAGGAAATGATATTAATCCTATTAAAATCCATCAGAGAGATGCAACACATGGTTTTTAATGGTCGTTGAATTATTTATTCCCCCACGCCGGGGAGGGGGGAGGGGGTGGGGGGGGGGGCAATGGTGACATTTACCACAGACATGACAAAGCAGCTCAGTACATCCCAGACGTCCGCTTGTCGGCTGAGATAGCTTTCTCTGCAGGCATCCCTGTGTCCTCACGGAAACAAGTTCAAAATGTGGCTCATTTTTTTCCAAAAATAAATATTCAGATTCCTTGATTGACAAAAATATGTCACAGGGAAAATATTTTTTAGATACATTTGGTGTAAATTATTTTATTTTTATTGAAAATTCAATGCAATTTGGCATTTTCAGAAGAGGAGAATGTACAGCAGTTCTTGTTATTAATAATACTGACAGACATTGCTTTATTGGGAACAAAAATGAATTGCCTGTTCTTAACAGAATATTGGAGTCCCCAATTATGGTTTGAACACCAGATCAGGTGTCACTCTGCCTTACGTAGTTCAGACATACATGGATAAATATGTGCTAATTAATACTTCATTGGCCCCATGAGGTAACTGGTCCTATACACAGTATTTTAGCCATGTCCAATATATTTTAGCCTTTGCAGCTACATACTACCAGCGGGAAGCCACAAACATGTCTGGATGAAATGTATGTAAGAACCAAGAAAATGTGCAAACTCTGCATCGATTCTGAACCCCAAACCTCCATCTTGTGAGGCAGTAGCGCACCCAACTGAGGTGCGGTGGTTTTCCTCTGGCACAGGGACTTCACAAATTTTCTCAAGGGGGCACAATAAATGAGTCATGATTATTCTTCAGTTCAGCCATCTCAGAAAGGCCATGCAATCATTAAAGGTGGGTGAGAAGTCAGGAGGGTGAGATGACTTGTATTGCGGAGTATTGACAATAGGGGCAGCCTATAACTTAGCGGGGTCCTGAGGTCGGTGGTCCAAGTCAGTGTAGACACAGTAAGATCAAGCCAGCTGTTTGGCCTTTAAGCAAGACTTGTCTATTTTTTTTTTTTTTTAAATACGCAAGTCTAATTGGATTTGACCAATGCTCAGAAAGCAGAAAGTTAAATTAAACTTGCGTCAGTCTAGCCTCAGTTTAATTAGAGCTGAGCATAAAGAGAGAGTAATTAAGTGAAACTCCTGGGGATGGCTGGGCCTCCACTGATTTGGAGTAAACCCGCCCACGGGAACCAAGTTATTAAAGACAAAGAAATGGTCCATAACCTCTGGGACATTCGCCAGCCTGTGCTGTCAATCAGCAAGCCTCTCTCATTGGTCACCAGGATGCAGCTGATGTTTCCATTGGCTAAAGATAAATGCTCTCCTTCTGGCCAAAGAAGCCAATACAACTTAATATATTGAATAATAAACATTGCCATAATAAGCTGTTAGGATTTTGTTTTGCGGACATGGTAAAAAAACATTTTTTAAAAATTACCACCAGGAGGAGAACCATCACTCCGCTTTTTTATATAAATATTTATTTATAACATTTGAAAGGACATTGTATAACATACTAGATCTATAAAAGGTATAACTTAATAAAATAAATTATAACCACATTACATTTCACATGTTTATATAATTTTTCACACATTTGATCTCAAAGGGCCGAACAAGGACAATCAAAGCAGAAACTTTCCCGCAAAAAATCCCCATGCACTATTTTCAAAGAAATCCAACATGGATGAAACTGTTAACGATTTAATCGATAATATAACAATGTGTGATGTATAACAATATGCAGATGCACAGAGAAAAATAAAAAACTGGCACCAAGACTATGTACAGTATAAAACATTTACTCTCAAACTCAGGCTACGATGAAATGGTAGAAATCCTCAGATTAAATTTATTTTTCACTAAATAGAAAAAAATGACCAAAGACCACTCAACATGCAACTTACTAAACACCCCCATGCAAAGAGTTCTCTGCGTAGGCACAAAATGGATGGGGTTCAAGTCGTCTTGTTCGTGTACATGTTTGCGATGAATGCAGGATTCCACTTTCCGCATTCGCTTTCTATTTAGCTATGTAGCGTCTGGCTATGGTGACGGTGGAGGCTTCAGAGAACTGCAGGACCCGCCCTGACTCCCTCCGGCGGTTCCTTGTCCCACCCACTGTTGAACATACACAAAAACATACAAGGTATTCTGAAGCAGGTCTCACGAGCTCACAAGATGTACACCGTAGTCAGTTTGCAGTGTCCTGGGGAACTTAATCCTTTCAGGGGTGGGATCAGTTGCAATGTTCTCTAAAGAACACTATCATTCTGCAATACTATTGTCATTACTACGATGTGCAAACGAAAAAATTCTGGAACACCGACTTGCAATTTTGAAGTAAACATTTCGTAAACTTTTCAAACCCTTTAAAGAGTTAATGGGTCCCCACTGTACCCACAATTGAAGTTGAACCCAGTAAAATAAAAAAGAGAAAAATACGCTGACTAGCAAGCCAGCCTATTTGTGAGGAGAAAAGAGTGACAGCATCAACAAGTCAACAAATGTTTTTCAGAACAACTGTCAAAATGTCGGTGGAGCAGAACACTGGCTGAGTCACAAAAGAGTCTTAGCAAAACTAACTTATGGCCAATGTTGGATTATCATCCAATCATTGCCCTGAAAATAGCTTAATATCTTACTTTTGACAAGTGAGGAAAAATGTTATTTTCAGCCAAGGAAACCAGAACACAGCCTCCGGTATCTTGGAAAACCAAAAGGCAGGTGCATCTTGTCAGTTCTTCCATCATCTTTTTCTGTGTCAATCAGCATCATCAGGGAACCAGAAAGAGGGAGGGAGGAACCTAATTCTGATAAAGTGGAGGCGGAGGGATCTTGTGTCCCATCTGTGTCATATAATGGACTTGAATATTTGATTCTATTTTTGAAAATAGCCTGCCTGGGATTTAAATTCCCTTGTGCCCCTGGATAACAGTGTCCTCAGACCGCCTGTCTGTGTACCATTAAAATCATTCCCTCTGCAGAAAACAACAAAATTTAATTCTATTCTCTGTGTTGTGCTGAATACTTAGGAGGTTTGCGACTCGTGAGTTAAGAAAGCAGAGAGGAAATATAACTGGCATTTCAACGGGACAGAATAATTCAGGACAAAGTTTGGCTACCTAGTGCTGCCACTGTACACCAAAGTAAAGCCCTCGTTGAATGTTATTTCATTTTAGCTGCCGAGTTAGCTTACTCGGATAAGGCAGCACAATTGCAGTGCAGTAGTGACTACTACAGCGTGGGTTCGATCCCCGGTCGTACCAACCAGCAGTGGTCGGCAGCTTTTTCAGAACAGGGCATGATTGGCTTAAGCGCTGTAGGGATGCAAATTGGGAATGGACTGCTTGGAAGGGAAATTAAAATGATTGCCTTGTTCATTGCTCAAGCGACTCCTGTTGGCCAGCCGGACGCTCATCAGTGAGATTCTAAGCTTGCTCGTGTTCAGGTAACCTCTGCCCTCGTGTTGAACTTGCGATAGTTTCGACCAATGAGTGTAAAGATGCAGGGGCTGACAGGCGCGTGCTTCGGAGGAGAGCCGCAAACTATCTCTCTCTCCTGAGCTGGCAATAGGGGGTTGTGAACGAGCAAGCCTTGTACATAGTTCTCGGATTGGGCATTCCAAATTCGGGTGGGATTGGAGATGTCAAATTAAAAAAAAAAAAAATTATTTCATTTTTAATCTGGAACCAATAGTATTGCACATTAATCAAAATATGAAATTAGAGAAAGTGATGTGAAATGTGTTTACTGTGATCCAGCTCAGTGAGGTTAGTATTCATGTCTAACCCTTTTGTTAAGGATTTCATATTTTCCTTTGTATCATCCTCCCAAAATTACCGGCCCCTTTTTGTGCACCCCCTTAAAAATGTTCCGCTGACATCGCAGGATTGGCATAATGGAACATTCACAATGGATGTCAGCCACTTCCATTGTACAATTTGTCATGAACATTCATAATGGAAGTTTGCAGCCACTATTTAGTAATCTGTCATGTTTTCAGTTGGGCCTCCACTGTGCCACGAGATAATAATTTACTGTGATACAACATTGTGCTCCTAGACCAACACTGTGATCAACCAATCACAGCCCAACATATCACAATGCTTGATTTAAAGCCATGCAGTTGGGGATTTTGTTCAGTTTTTTGGAGAATTTTGTTCAAATGTACTAACCTTGAATGGGAAAACATGGCTTACCTCAACGGAAGCAAAAAGGAATTTTGAAAGAAGCACAGGAGCACATTAATGATGTCACAGGGCTGTGATTGGTTGATCGCGATGTTGTTCCGAGATCATAATCTGGGATGTTGATTCACGAACATGTACCACTCAGCTAATCGTACATAAAATGCACATATCTGCACAGGGAACATCTCTCCTTGTGTCCTACCTCTGTCAGGGAGTGCCAGTGAGCGATGGGTTTTCTTGGGTACATCAGCATCTCGCCCCAGTGATCCCGACCGTGGCTCGGAGCTTCGTTCCCCACTCGGCACACCCCTATGACCTCATTGTGACCAACGCTGTGAAGACAAGCCAGAGCATATTCCCCATTAAAAATTTTGCCCAGTGCCGCAATGCATGTTTGAATTCTCAGTGAATGATCCTACAAAACCGCTTTCCTTTATAAATGCATTGCTAACAATGCAGAACATACAAGCTCAAGCTTCATAAGTATGACATAAATATTTACAAAAGTTCATGGTATCATAATAACTGAAAATAGAATTGTGGTATGTTATGTTACCACACATGCAGCAATGGACATTGTGATTATTAAGAGGTAACAAAATGCCCAATATATTTGTTAATGTCTTTCAAAATGCCAATGTTGGTCTCTTGAAGATCAAAGGAAGAGCTCATATAGCGTTTATGAAGGATCATTCATAGATAATGTTGCTGGACATACAAGAGGTCATCACCTCCTATTCTTTGATCACAACCTCCTACATTATGATCAGCAACTCCTATGCTAAGATCAGCCACTTCTACTCTTATATCGGCACCTCTTACTGAGAGATCAGCACCTCCTCCTCAGTAATCAGAATCTTCCATATTATGATCAGCACCTCCCACCTGAGATCAAAACCTCTGACCCTATAATCAGCACCTCCCACTCTGAGAACGAAACCTCCGCCCATATTATTAGCACCTCCCACTCTAAGATCGAAACCTCCACCCCTATTATCAGCACCTCCCATTCTGAGATCGAAACCTCCGCCCCTCTCATCAGCACCTCCCACTCTGAGATTGAAACCTCCGCCCCTATTATCAGCACCTCCCACTCTGAGATTGAAACCTCCACCCCTATTATCAGCACCTCCCACTCTGAGATTGAAATTTCCAACCCAGTGATCAGCACCTCCCACTCTGAGATCGAAACCTCCAACCCAATGATCAGCACCTCCCACTCTGTGCCCGAAACCTCCAACCAAATGATCAGCACCTCCCACTCTGTGACCGAAACCTCCGCCCCTATTATCAGCACCTCCCACTCTGAGATTGAAACCTCCACCCCTATTATCAGCGCCTCCCACTCAGAGATTGAAACCTCCACCCCTATTATCAGCACCTCCCACTCTGAGATTGAAAGCTCTGCCCCTATTATCAGCCCCTCCCACTCTGAGATTGAAATTTCCAACCCAGTGATTAGCACCTCCCACTCTAAGATCGAAACTTCCGCCACTATTAACAGCACCTCCCACTCTGAGATTGAAACCTCCACCCCTATTATCAGCACCTCCCACTCTGAGATTGAAACCTCCATGATCCCCTCCCACTCTGAGATAACCTCCACCCCTCAGCACCTCCTCCACCCCTATTATCAGCACCTCCCACTCTGAGATTGAAACCTCCAACCCAATCCCAGAGATTGAAATTTCAGCACCTCCCACTCTGAGATTGAAACCTCCACCCCTATTATCAGCACCTCCCACTCTGAGATTGAAACCTCCACCCCTATTATCAGCACCTCCCACTCTGAGATTGAAACCTCCACCCCTATTATCAGCACCTCCCACTCCCATTATCAGCCCCTCCCATTGATTGAAATTTCAGTGATTAGCACCTCCCACTCTGAGATCGAACCTCCGCCACTATTAACAGCCCCTCCACCCCTATTATCAGCACCCACTCTGAGATTGAAACCTCCACCCCTGAGATTGAAATTTCCAACCCAGTGATCAGCACCTCCCACTCTGAGATCGAAACCTCCACCCCTACTATCAGCACCTCCCACTCTGAGATTGAAACCTCCGCCCAGTGATATCTGAGATTGAAACCTCCACCCCTATTATCAGCACCTCCCACTCTGAGATTGAAACCTCCACCCCTATTATCAGCACCTCCCACTCTGAGATTGAAACCTCTGCCCCTATTATCAGCACCTCCCACTCTGAGATTGAAATTTCCAACCCAGTGATCAGCACCTCCCACTCTGAGATCGAAAACCTCCACCCCTATTATCAGCACCTCCCACTCTGAGATTGAAACCTCCACCCCTATTATCAGCACCTCCCACTCTGAGATTGAAACCAACCCAGTGATCCACCTCCCATTGAGATCGAAACCTCCACCTCCACCCCCACCCCTATTATCAGCACCTCCCACTCTGAGATTGAAACCTCCACCCCTGATCAGCACCTCCCTCCACCCCTATTATCTGAGATTGAAATTTCCAACCCAGTGATCCCCCATTACCAGCACCTCCCACTCTGAGATTGAAACCTCCACCCCTATTATCAGCACCTCCCACTCTGAGATTGAAACCTCCACCCCTATTATCAGCACCTCCCATTCTGAGATTGAAACCTCCGCCCATATTATCAGCACCTCCCACTCTGATATTGAAATTTCCGACCCAATGATCAGTACCTCTAACTCAGTGATCAGCACCTTCCATTTGAAGATCAGCACCTCCAACCTGGAAATCAGCATCTCCTACTCAGAGATCCCCACCACTTATTCAAAGGTCAGCACCTCCCATTTGGAGATCAGCACCTCTTCCTTGGAAATCTTCACCTCCTACTCAGAGATCTGCACTTCCTTTTTGGAAATCAGCACCTCCTCCTAGGAGATCTGTACCTCCTACTCTGAGATTAGTTCCACCAACTCCACAATAAGCACCTCCTACTCAGTGCTTAGCCACCCTGTGCATTTGACGCAGTTTTTCCATAAGATGTTGTCCTGCTTGTACAGCTTTTACTAATGAGGAGCAACATGGATGTGATGAGGGACCCCCTCAAGTATTGTGGTCATTGGTATGGCTCGCAATGTCTGTTAGCCAACTCTTCTGCATGTGCAGAAATAACTGTGATATAATAAGTAAAAATCATTACATGATGTTGAGTGAACTTTCAAAACGAGAATTTAATATTTAATGTAAAAATCAAATTCTTCAAAGAGCCAGATTCTCACCGATCGTAGTCCATCACCGCAATTAAAAGGCTAATTTGGTCTATGTTTTCTGGTGGAACATCAAAGACTATGGCTTCATTGTAGACCGGATTCAGCGTGTTTCTTTTTGTGGATGTTTTTCTTTTCTTCAGCCTCCGTCCATCACACATAAGAGAAACTTTCACGTAAGGATCTGGAAGAGAGGAAACAAGACACAGTACAAAGTCTTGAGGAGTGGATACTATGGCAACATTCAGCCTTTTTCAGACAAACTGAGTAATTTTGAGGTTATGAAGCATGTTTGTAAACACACTGAGCAATTTCTAGGTTGTGATGGAAGTTCGTTCTTACACTAAGCAACTCTGAGGCTATAAAGGAAGACTGTACATTGACTTAGCAACTTATGAGGTTATGAGGGAAGTTTATTCACATACAATTAGCCTCTGCATCACCCATAAGAATGCAACGGAAATATAAAGCACAATAATATCTCATTATAAATTTGCTGCTGGGTTGCAGAATTAAGAGGCCATATAGCAGAGAACAGGAAACAGGACACAGGACACGTCATCCAGTTCAATGAAAACTGCTAGAACACCGTACCACAGCGTTAAACCTTTGAATGTCAGTGATATTGCAAAGAAAGAAGCAGCGGCATGTCTGTTCTTTCTTTGTCAGTTGCCCACAATTTGGATTTACCATCTGTTTAAGGATTCTATATGATGGCGCACTTCTGCTTGTATTATTAATACCTCTGTGAATGGCATTATCTGGAAAAAGCATGTGCCAGCGGCAGCAATGGCTTGGATATCTCACAAACCCAAAAGTGTGCTTTCTGTTTTCACAAGACGCCCAGCAATCACTGAATACACTTACATCTGCATAAAAAAACCTGTTAGCATGCGCTGTGAAGAATGACAGTAGCTGGTATTCCTGTCTACATGGTAATCACTGTATCCATAAAATGTATTTATGTAAATATCTTCATGAATTATTTATGGAGAATGCAAAATTTCGAATACTCATTTTTGCATGACCGTGTTCTTTCATGTGCTTTTGCAAAATATCTTATTGTGAAAATATAATTCATACTCTTCAGCACTACCTGTACTATCTCAGGAATTTCTCATTTTAATGACATAAACTCTGCAGAGCTTGTTCACCTCAATAAATCACATTTCACCCATATCTTTCTTTTTTTCTTAGGTTAGAAAAAAGTTCTACAAAAAAATGCACCTTTTTTCAGGGAAGCCACGACAGGAAACCAATAATTGAAGATTCTTCACAAAGTTTCTTGAATGGCTCAAGATTCTCAGCAAAACAGAATTTACAAATGTGATTCATCTCTCAGTTGGAGGCGTAGTCTGAATATGGTGTCTAAACGATTGAGTATTAGTAGGAATATCTCACATGTTAACTCATAACCGAGATGCTGTCTAATTTTGGTTATGAGCACAAAATGTTCATGTGGTTATTCCACAATGTAGCTGCCCAAATATTTGAATATTCCAGTTAATATAACAACATATTTCAGTTAACATCAGAACAATCATCACTATATGTGTGCAGTGGCTGTCGAGGTTGAGAGACAATGCAAAGGCTTACCTGACGCTCCTGTAATGTCCATAGCTTTTAAGTTCCGCGCCTTAATGATTGTGATGGTCAGTCGCCCGGCAGTGGGAAGGTAACACAGGGAGAACATCAGGTCTCCGAGGTCCACATTATCCTAAAAATAAACAAAAATAAACAAATATAACCAGAGACTCCTTAAATACCAGTGAGAGGATCAACAGAAATCTATAGCAAAGAGGAAACATGTCTGCTGCATGCAGGTCTGAATCTTGGGAGTAAGGAAGAGCTGGAGTTGCGAAACAGGGTTCCACCTTCCGGAAAGTTCCTCAAGCCTCACAAATAGATTCTCAGATTTCGCGGGAACGAGGAAGCGTCTGTTCACGCATCGGGAGCGGATGTTCAATTATCGCCTCCCTTAAAATAGCGCAGCCGCGAAAACGTGCATCACCTTTTCATGCAAATTTCCACCTGCGTTCCACAGCCTGAAAACTCCTGCCGTGCGGAGCCGTATTTAAAATTGCCATCGCCGTACCTTTCCCTTCTCACCTGAATGAACCGTAAAACTGAGGACATCGAGGTTTTGCTGTCCCTGTGAAAGCAGCACCATCCCACACTGTTCCTGGAGGTCTACAATCCATTCAGCTTTTCAGGTTTGGCGCCCCTGAGTCTACTACTACATACCAGCTCAACAAGCGCACAAGCTGTTGAATAAGACGTGAATTGTAAAGGTATGGCATGAAATGCTAGCAGATCTTAGATCTCCAGGGTTTGTTAGATTGCAGAATGTTACAGTGCATGCTACTGATCAGTGAAAACATATTGCTTTGGGCCCCAGCACTCCTGGGCCAACTAAGCCACCCCATCCCCAGACAATTACAGCAATGTGTGCATCTCAAAGAGTAGGCTGCATTTTTAGGGGTCATCACTTAATTCCATCCGCCAAACTCACATGATGTCATGTCATCTCCGTTAAACAGCTTTGGTTTAAGCAAGTCATCACTGATTTCTTTAACCCCAACCTTAACTCTAACCACTAACCCTAAACCTAGCTCTAAATTTATCCTTATCCCTGACTCTAAATGAGCCCCTAAGAGCCATACTGGGCCAACCCATGTTGGGGAACTTTTGAGAAAATGGGACTCAAAGTTGCCAGCCTCCTGTGTCATCTAGAGTATCTGGGAACTAGAAACACTGCTTATGTTAAAAACTCAAGATATGTAGACTTACGTGATGCACTTCTCATGTAGGCTTTGGATGCCCTTCTGTTTCATTTAAAGTGAAAGGTACCTCCTTCTGAAGCGGAACCATCATCTTCTGATTCATTTGGGTCAAACTCTGGGTCTCTGTTATCTTCCACTTCACCATCATCATCAATCATAGCAAGCAGTTCCTCATCAGTGAGATACCCAGCCGCCATGTTTACATTGAATTATGGAAAAGTTGTGGGATGGTCCACTATGGCTAAGGCAGTGCAGTGCATATGTACAGTGGCAGAGAGGACGTTTGCTTGTATGAACAATCCATGTGGGTAGATTGGGTTGGCTCATTTAGGAAATGTAGATCTCAGTTTTCTGCACATGCTGACTACCTCAACTCAATTTCGCCAAAAGTGCGGGATGGCCCGGTATGGTTCTTAGGGGCTCAAATGTTCGTTTGATGGATGGAAGTAAGTGACGGCCCCTAAAAATGCTGCCTTCGAAGGCTGCAGCCTACGCTTTGAGATGCACCCATATTTTTTCTGGGTGCCTGTTTTGAAGGCCCAGGACACATTCTTCCAACCCCCTGAAGGCCAAAATCACAACAGTGCGAGAAATGGCCCGACTGTCAGACCAAAGCCCTTCCCTATTAAACACCAGCCCTAATTCCTCATGTACAATCACATTGACCATTATTTATGTGGGATGAAATGCGCGCTGCAAGTGCAATATAGCCTGTCAAGTGCTAATTTAGCATTTTAGCCTTTCCAGAGAATGCCTAGTCTTAATTTGCCAGGCATTATCTCGGGCACCTAAGTCCCAGCACATGCATGCCTCTTAATTGCCTCTATCTTTGGGAACAGCCCAGCATCTTTCCGGAAAAATCTCACAGGCCCAAACGGCCTCTCCCAGGTTTTTCCGCAGATCAGCAGAAGGTCGCTCGAGAGTCACTGCTGGGGCTCGCTCACAGTCTTGTGGGGAAGGCAACCCAAGACTTCGGCCTCTAGAGGCTCATTTGGCTGCTACAGAGAGCTTAGAAAAGCCTGGCTGTCCACAGCACTTCAGCCCAGCTCATGATAAAAGCCCCAACATGCAGTTCATGCAGTTACTGTATGTGACAATGTGTAAGACTGTGTATTTTTTATTGTGTGTGTATATACAGTACTGTGCATAAGTCTAAGGCACCCAGGAATTTTATTTCAATTAAATTTGATCTTAGATGTTTATATTTTTGTATTCCATATAAGTTTTGCTGAAGACAAAAAACATGTGACATACCAAATGTTAACGTATAAAATAATTTTACTAATAATACTAACATTTTACTAATTTTACTAATATACTAACTAATGTCTCTATTTCATTAAGATAGTTGATACCAATGAAATAACCTTGACAGAGCCCTGATCTCGACATGCTCAAGGCAGTCTGGGATTACCTGGAGAGAGAAGCAAGTACAACAGTTAGTCTCCAGAAAACCTGTGGCCAGGACTTCAATATTCTTAGAACAAGCAAAACCCAATCATCCCATAGAACTATTGGACACTCTACCTAATTTTTAGATAAAGGGTAGTCAAGCCAAATATTGATTTGATTTATTTTTTGAAGGTTCATGGCTCTTTATGGTATAGTCTTCGATATTGAGAACCCTTTAATTTAATGATTTTTGGAAGAATCTTCATCCTGCAGAATTGAACCATACAGAATGACTTTTACACTGTACCATAGTTATAAATATTAATATTATTGATTTACTTATCATAGAATTACCCTGACATTAATGCACAAATTCTGCTGAACCTCCTTCTTTAGGCAGCTCAGTCCACTGGTGTGTCTATGTGTGCAGCTGCCATTACCCTCCAGAGAAGATTATCACTCTTCTATTATACAAGTGGATAAAATGATGACACTAACTCAATCTTTGTTTCATCAGCCGAAGTGAATAAATTAAAGATAAGGCAGTCCCTGCGGGGCTCACCATGCCTATTTAACAATAACACGCATGTGGAAGAAATATCACACCCCAAAATAAAACTCACAAATAAAAAATGAGATGCCCCTGCAGCAGAACCCTTGGAATACAGCTTGTAAACTCAGTGTCACTGCTGTTTGTACGTCTCAGGCTAACTGATTCCCTAATGAAGAGAAGAAGCTTTATTTACCTAACTACAAACAAGAGAATGAGGTCAGATTTAAATAAGCAAACTCCGTGTTCGTCTGTGCGACCACAATCTGGCAAACATACATTTTCTTTTCTTATCTCTGAATGCAAGGCCGCTCATTAAATCAGGGTTAATAAGACATAGCTATTAGCGAAGTTACAAAAGCAACCAGGCCGAATCAATTTTTGGCCTTCTTTACAAGCAGCAAACAAAGCGCATAGCTGCAGACCATCGGGATCACAGGAGTCGCACTTCCGACCCCCTCCCCCACTTAGGGCACCCTTGCTCAGAACACACCCACCTTCAAACTCGGTCGACATACTTCTAAGTTTCATGAATGCACCTTGCATGACTGTGACACTATCGCGGCGTCACTATCACTATCTGCACACAGAAAGACAGACATATAAACACCCGGCAAACACACAAAATTACTTCTGTGGTATCTCCAGTGATAATAGGTGTCTCCAGGATCACACTTTCCCATGATGACAAACACACACACACAGACACACACACACACACAGATTCACAAGGTGAAAACAATACCAGCTGACGCTGTCACAGCTGGTTATTACGTAACAGCATTTCATAGTTAGAGCTGTCTAACTGGCTGACCTTTTGCTAGCTGTCTAACTAAATTTACATCATTTCCAGACCCAAGTGGTATGGCCAGTAAGAGGGCGTGTCCCTTTCTGACTGACAGAATAACTGACTTGCATACCTTGTTGCAACGTGCCTGCGCAGGTAATAACCCAGGTGATCTTACAGTAATCGTTCGATGGTTAAATGAATGTGTAGAACATAAAATGGTTGTTATTATTTTCTAATTACCACACTTTACTGTAATGGAAACAAGCATGTAGCATGCAGTATGTATTGGTGCATTATGCAGAATGCAGTAAATATGACAATCCAAATACAGCCACTGAATCGGATGACCTAGACGTTCAGCTGAGCATCTCAGTTTCTACTTCTGTGTGCCTCACATGACACATTGGCTGGTTACCAGTGTGCGGTGCGAAGGTGATGTCACACCTCAGCAAGATCCGTGGTACCAATAATTAAAGCTTCCCCCCCCCCAAATAAAAAAGACCAATACACACACAAGCAACTATTCCTTACATGACCTGAATTAAAATGTTGTTTTTTAAATAAAGCTAAACTATTTAAACGCCACCCTCCCTAATTTTTCGCCCATAGAAACAGAAATATGCATACAAGAAGCTCAGTAAGGTGCAACGCAAAGCACCTGATTCATGCTTATAAAGTTTAATAATTTTACATTATCGTAGATGAAAGATCTGAAACATCCACAAACACATAATTCTTGTGAAATACCACTCATATTATTGGTGCCACAAAATTTTGTTTTTGTGCAACTTAATAGTTTGATAACAGATTCCTTTCAGTTGTTCATGTGACACAAGAGCCACCAGTGAAAGAACTCTACAGTCCTGCGAGTATACCTGCTTTGTCAAACTGGGCTCATGCATGCAGAATTGAGTGCAATACAGTATATGTTTATGCAATGCACTGTTATGGGATATTGCTTTAGTCATGAATCTGCGGTCATAGCACTGTCAATCTTCTATCAGAGACTAGAATGTATGAACTCAAGCCTCTGAGAATATATCTTTGTCCTGAAAAAGACAGAAAAAATCGCTCATGGGCTATATAATTCTTGTAGCCTTCGATTTTCACATTTTCCCTGATTTACCTGACCCACTGGGTCCTGCTTAAACTAGGTGTCTCCTGGTTCTCGTTTATCCTGAAGAAACAGTGCCGATTATCAAACCCAAACAATCAATCCTTTCCCTTTTCTGGGTACTTGCTGGCTGCCTTGCTGAAAGGCCCCTTTGTAAATGAGAAAAGAGTCCCTGTTGCCCATGTTTTTACTGGAGAAATATTTGAATTCTTTCACAGCCCCGCTACAGGCTGCATTGTTTATTGTGTCAACAAAAGTCACGTTTGCCAGCTAATTACAGCAAACATGGTGTATTCCAGAGCACAGAGCTACCTGAACATTTTCTGGACAAACAGAGGGCACCCATTGGTCCACATGCAAAATCGGTTGCAATTTGATTTGACAAATGAACTGACCTACTGCATACTGCAGTCAGTATGAATGCAATAGCAACTTTGCAGAAGAAAAGAACCCCACAGTCGAAGGCAAATGCGAGGTACATCTATCTGCAGCTGAGAAGCAGCATTCACATACACTGTAATTCCAAATTTAGTGACTGTGAAGTCCAATTCTAGCATAGTGGAATTCTGATTGTGACCAGTGCATTCTCCTGCACCTGATCCTCATTGTTTATTGGAGTCCCTGTGTATTTAAGTTCCAGTCTTTTGTCTTCCCCTTCACCAGACTGTTTACTAGCCTTTGCACTCAGTTTACTCTCCAAGGTTTTTTTTTAAAGCAGATTCTACTTCCCAGCTTCCTGTACCTCCTTCTGCCCTTTGTTCATGTTGGCTGTTTGCCTCGTCATTGTCTCCCCTGTTCCAATCATCATTCTTTCTCCAAGTCTCCTGTTCCCTCCAAGCAGACCCTGTGGAATTGACCCTGGACTGAAACCTCGACTTTAATCAGCCTCATTTCCTGAAGACTGCTGCTGCAAGATCTACTCCTGTCCCATGACTACTATCTGCCTGCCCCTTAATAAAGATCCATCTTCTTTTGAACCTGATCCTGCATTTGGCTCTGTCTGTTCCATCGGTGGTCACAGAGGGTAGGCTGCACTAATTGGAGACTTTAAATTACCAACCACAGTTATGAGTGCATGAGTGAATGGAGTGTGACTCCCGTGATGGATTGGTTAATTGTCCAGGGTGTGTTCCCGTCTCTCGCCTGTTTGCTGCTGGGATAGGCTGCAGCACCTCAGTGACCCTGACCGGGAAAAAAGTGGATTGGGTAATGAATGGATAAAAGGGATGGATAGGAAAGGCAGTGAACTTTATATCTCAGCAGCAGTCTACAGTGAATTAGTTCTCTCTTAGGTCAGGAAGCAGCTCTTTTTAGCTTAAATGTATTCTGCAGGATGGGTCAGCTGCATCGATCATTCCATTATCCCTGCTTTGTCACCAGGCCTTTGATTAAACCGTCCCCGCCGAGCCATAAGCGCTGGGGAGAGAAGAAGGAAAATCGCAAGACTCGTCGCCATCGAAAGCCAGCAGACTCAGAAGCGTTCCGTAGAACACGCTCAGGGTGTTCGTGGAAATATCAATATCATTTTCCCAAATGCCTGGATGGGTGGCTGCGGGCTGCATTTTCCGCAGCAAAAAATAGACGTCTTGTTTGCTATAGCGGAGGTCGCTCCCGCTAGCCAGTCGGCCCCGACAGGCAGTAAATCATTTTCTGTTCATTGATTAGGAATTCTTCTCTCTGTCTGTCAGAGAGCAATGGTCTGCCCTTTACATCTCTGTTATATCTTATTTATAGATGACACTGAAAGCTCTCGCTGAAGATATCAGAGCACATAGTCTGTCTACTGCGCTCAGTCCTACTGTTCTTATTATTGCCAGGCTTTGACTTTGCAGGAGGCAAGGACAGTGGGTGAATCGCAGCAGCACCTCCAAGCCTCTTCTCTCCCTTAAGAAGCAAGGCAATTAGCCTTCAGCTTGTTTTTCCCAATTATAATCTGTTGACAACACTCCATTTAAGTACATCCTTCCCTCTGTTCATTATCAAACCTGCATATGCCTGTACAGGTGGGGGTCGGGGGCACTGGGGAAGCCTACCCAACCATTCAATGGGTGAGAGGGAGGTAAACACCAAGGAGAGTTCAACAATCCATCGGATACCATTCATGTACATACTCATATATATATATGGGCAACATGAGTCCTCAGTCAACCTAATATCCATGTCTTTGCTATATGGGAGGAGTACCCAAAGAAAATGCACTAAAACATGGAGTATGGAAACTGCACAGAAATGCCGCAAGCCGGATACATATCCAGAGCCTTTTGCCTGTGAGGTGCGACCCACTGTTGCACTAAGGACCCTACCGTGCGCGTTTCCTCTTCATATTTTCAAACTCTGGTTATCGGCACTAGAGTCCCTAGCGAGAGAGAGAGTTGCGACAACACAAGAACAGGAGCCATTTTGTTTCCATCGCACAAAACTGAGCCGTTTCATGCAAGGAAAATAGCTGGATTTTTTTTTCATTCTTTTCTCGAAGGGGCAACATATTAATTTTGCGAGAAAAGCAATAAATCAGCAAGCACTAGTTTCGACAAGCATAAGAGGAGAAAATGTTTGGATATGAGAAAAAAAGAAAAATGGAAAAAACACAACATGATAGAAACAAAATGGCTCTATTATTAGAGTGTTTGGAACCCTCATGTTACGACTCTCTCTATTGAGGAACTCTAATTGGCACCAGTAGCACCTCCAGCGTCAGTTCAACTAATGTAATGTATGCATTGTGCTCCCATCCATTCTCTAACTTATAAACTGTACTACAAACAGGGTTACTAAGCACTGTGAATAAATAATTGCACCTTTTGTCACTCTAACATCAGATTATCGTCAGTAAAACTTAAAATTGGATTGTCTCAACAAATTCGAGGATCTGAAGTTGACCAGACTCACAGCTGAAAATGCTAAAATTTGCCACTTTGGATCAGGGTCACTAGTCAGCAAAATGAAGGGTTTTTTTCATTCTGAGGGCAAGCAATAGTCCTTAGTGTTTTTTTCCCCTTCTGAACTAGTTCAGGACCTAAATGGAACAGCAGCTGTAACAGGCGGGTGAGAAATGAAGGCCGTCACCAGAAAAAGAGGCTGTGTTCTTCAAAGCTGCCCTGCTTTACCGACACAGAGCAGACCTGAAGCTGCGTATTGTTCCTTGTGTATCAGCAACTAAAGAGAGGGCGGTGCTTTATCAAATCATCTTTAAGTCATTCCGGATTAAATTTGAACTAAATATTAATGTAATGTCAAAGGAAGTTTGGTTGAAGAGTCTGAAAATCATCATATCGACGGCCTAAGATGGCTGTCCACTGAAGAAACAGATTCCAAAAGGCAGAGAGACCCCTGGGAGTTGAGTGTGACACCCCTGGGGCAGCGGTCTTGCCGTGTGGGGTGGGGGGGCGGGTGGGAGCGGGACTTACTCAAGGATGCAGGTGATGGCTGGCAGAACATCAAAGACGCAAACTGCCCTGCTTCCATAACTTTTGATTTTCTGAGCACCATGTAACGGCTCAAACGTAATAACAATCCAAAATCGTAATAAAAAGATATAAAAACCCCAAATGCTTTTACAGGTTTTTTTTATTATGTTCTGGCAGTTGTTAAATTTTGGGCAGTCATTAAGTTTCTGGTCATTATTAAACCTCTCTACCATATGCAGTAAAGTGTCAAATTCTAGTATTAAATCAACCTTTGCAGCATACCTATGGCACAAACTGGAATAATATGGACTCCGCTAGAGCTGATATCACACTGGGCATTTTACTTTATATTCCCCAAAGCAAGGGCACAGGTCAATACTGAGAGTTACACATTTCCATGATACTTTCCAAATATTTAGCTTGGAACAAGAGCAGAGAACAGAAATACAATTTTCAAAAAGTGGAGGGGGGGGGGGGGTGGTCTCCCCACCCCCCTCCCTGTTTGGTACACCCCTGCCCAGAAGAATTTTTGGCTTCCTCTTTCATATTATCAACATGGGTCCCTGACAAGGAGACCCCAGATCACTCAGAACTTTTGCCTTGAAGGCTGTAATCATTCCACCTCACAGACTTCCAGGCTGGGGAACTGGGGGTTGAGGGCTACAGCTGATAAACTGGGTTCAGTCTTTCACTATTTTTGCTTTGCCAAAGGCAGTAACCTGCTCTGCTAAATAGGCCAGAGTCTCGGGCACGGTGTCCGCCACTAACAAGGGCAAAAAAAACTTCCTTGTCAAATCAGAATTGCTCCAGGAAATGCTGTTCTTTGAATGCAGTCAAAATAGTTTTTGAACTCTATCGAATTAATTGATGGAGTGACAAAGATTAAATAGAATCTCCATGTCTTGCTCATCAGGATCTGTTTGTGGACTGATCTACATTCATATCAGAAATTTGTAATCTGTATTTCATTTTTTGTCGCTCAATATTTTAGTTTCCCTTGTTTTTCTTTGTCTCAGTAATCATCCCTGTGTTCTTCATTTCCCATGTCCATATGCTTCTGTTTACCTTTTCTTTTTGTGATTCTCCTTTTCCGTTTCTGTCCAGCATTCTGGCTGTCTAAGTCAGTTTTGCTTTCATTTTGTTGATTGATTTCAATGTCTCGTTAATCTCCCACTCCCCATGTTCATTCTTCACGCCTCTCCTTCATCTTTTCCCCATTGTTATGCATTGTCTCTGTTTATTCAAGTTCCTGTCTTTCTGATAGCTGGTGTGAGTTCATCATTGTGGAATCAGTTCAATGTCATGAGCCCTTAATTGCCTGCCTGTCTGCCCGCTAGTTCCGCCCAAGTTTCTGATTTTTGGATTTGCCTTGTTCTGTCTATTGAAACCCGCCTGTTCATGACATATAGCCTGTTTTTTGATGACAAGTTCAGAATGCGATTTTGTGTTTGAGTCCGCCCGCCCTGTTTTGACCCTTGCCAGCCCGACTTTGATCCGGCTTTAAATAAACTTGGGATACTTTATCTCAGCTGTCTGTGACTGAGTCCTGAGTTCACCCTGACAATTCAACCTCAGTATCCAAAAGAATGGCTTTGCTCCTAAGTGTCTGTCAAAGCAAGAAGTATTCCACAGCGTCAGTATAACTGCCCCTAAACTGCATGTCGTTTTTATAACGTGCTTTACTGCTTTTGACCAAGATTATTGATCCAGTGCTGCTATGTTCTCTTTATTTCCACACATTGCTAGCAGACTATCCCAGATGGCTCATTTAACACAATGATATGCAAAGCCTGTCAATGCTGAAAGTGCTTCTCATGGTTCCCACCCGTCAGTCGCACTTAGCGCCGTGGCAGTTTTAGAGAACATTAAATGGCGCCGTGCTATGCGGAGTTCTTGACAGGTTCAAAATGGTGCTTTTCATCACGCTGTGTCGTGACATTGATGCGGTGCCTTCCTCCGAGGGCGATTTGCATTTACAGTAGACGCACGTCAGAACAAAGTCACCCGCGGATTAAATCTTCAGAGAACTTCATAAGCAGATATTTGATGCACCGAGCTCCATCCTCACTCACAGTCACCCTCCTGTGACATCTCCATGAAGTCACTTTCCCCCGGCAAGTCATTCTCATTCCGTTCTGTTCCCAACCAAAATCCAGAAAAAAAAAACCCTCCCGTGCTGAAGAGAGGACTCCCGAGAGTGCATTACGTCTCATCATAAAAGCCTCCTTTAAAACAGGCTTTTCGTTCGCGGTTTAACTGCTTTGGCAAAAAATGAACGCTTAGCACTCTCGCCACCGCCAGGCAATTCAAACAGAGACAAGGAGCATAATGCTAGAAAGAGTGTCTACCAGAGAGGAAGAGAGAGACGATCAGTGTGAAATCAAGGGCCTCAGACATCTGCATGTGTTACCCTCTGGTGCCTGTAAAGGCAGATGGCTCACAAAAAAATTTATGGTGGTTAAAGGGACTATGTCAGCTGGGGCGCATGCGTAGTAGAGTCCAGTCGATAAACACTTTAATACATGCTGTGCGATACCAAGGGAGCAGAAATACGAACCCCAAGCTTATTAGAACGTGTGTAAAGCGTACCTTCGTCGCTGTTTTAAATACAGAAGATGGCCTGCAAACGCAGAGTTGCTAGAGTAACCGCATGCCGAAACCCACGGAGAATAAATTATGCTATCCATCCATATTTCTTTGGGCGAAAACACATTGAAAGTGTGAGCTAAGGTAAACCAGTGAATTTGTGGTGGAGTTTCAATCAGTTTGCACCGCGTGCATCCTTGAGAAGTCTGGGGAATTTTTTATCAAGCAACTGTCTTTAATGTTCGCAGAACCTGTTTGTCTTAACGTTTTGTCTGACATGCAGCTGTCATAGATCCTTTTGCGACCACTTCCAGTTCGACGGCTGCCATAGGACGACATAATCAACGCAGGCTGATTTAAAAGCAATAATAACGCTACAAAAACCCAAACTATGACAAACTGATGCTACAAATAGGCTCTACGATCAATAAAGATAGTTTTTTGGTAAAAATTTCAATAAACTTCTCAAGGATGAACGCGATTTAAACAGATTGAAACGCTTACACCTTACATCTCCTTTGAACTTGAAATAGTTGTACCAACGTTTTCAAGATGCTCCGCTTTGTCGCGCGCATGCGCCCCAGCTGACATAGTCCCTTTAATAACAGTGCGAGAGGTGTGAGGGCGGGACACAGCACTGAACTGCAGCATGGCACTTCTGATATTGTTGAGCCAAGGGGGGGGGCTGACTTTGAATGATGTGGTTACAAACCACAACCGACAAATCCTACTCAGAATACTTTCAAAGTTATTAGGAGTTGTATGCAGTGGTACATAAACATGTCTAATCTGGGCGAAACAGTAACATTTGTTCCATTGTTTTTGGAAATGGCCGATTAGTGAACTGTTTATTTAAATGCTTTTAAAGGGACTATGTCAGCTGGGGCGCATGCGCGCAACGAAGCGGAGCATCTTGAAAACGTTGGTACAACTAACAGTCAATCAGAGCAGAGCCGTATTTTCCACCATCCACTCAAACTAGCGTATAGCAGCACAGTTAATGAGAGGAGGGAATGAGAGGCTGAAGACAGGATTTTTTCCTGCATTATTTGCTAGAACATAGTTTGAAAGACGTTAGCTAATTGTTTTAGTACAATATGGGAACCTTTGGAATCTTTGCATCTACCAATCCTTATCAGACTCAAGCAGACTCAAGGACTCACCGAGGTGACATACTGGATGTCCCTGCAGAGCCTGGTTTCCCGAGGGAAGTCGTTCAGCTCCAAGAAGTTGTCTACCACCACCTGACCGATGATGTCGTGGCGGGTGAACCTGTCAAAGTCATAAACGCTGAAGTGCAGCTTCCGAGTGGGCAGCTCTGCGTATCCCACGGGAAAGAGGAAGACCTCGTCGAAGACGGGGTTGAGAGTCTTGCGGTGCACCTTGGTCTGGTGCTTGGTCTTGCGGTCAGGCAGCAGGTAGATCTTCACGTAGGGGTCGGAGGTTCCCGAGAAGTCCTTGGCGGGCAGGTCCTCCGCCCGGTGGATCTTGACGATGAGCTGCTCCATATCGCAGTCGTACTTGAGGACAAAGTGCAGTCGGCCGCAGCTGTTGCCCCGACGACCCTCGTCTCCATCCAACGAGCGCTGCTTGTAGAGCTCGGGCTTGATGCGGCCCAGGCTCAGGCCTAGACCCGGCAGGGACTCCTGCCGCTGGAACTGGGCCACATTAAAGTCTGGATTTGACAGGTTCATCTGCCTCCGGATAGAGTTGTGCCTTCCAACAGAGATGGAGACATGCGTCAGTGATCTTAGGTAAAACGTAAGAATCTCCTGGTTCATTTCTGTTTGCAGGACTAGAGGTCATGAATGGAAGTTTACAAAAGGTAAACATTCCACAGATATTGGGGGCTATTTCTTTCCATACAGAAAGTGCATCATGTGCCCAGTGTGAAATACTGTAGCTCACCAGGTTATGTGGTAGAGGCAGAAACTCTGGGAGTTTTCAAGACCTGCCTTGATATTGTTTAGTTTCTGTCTAGTTCAGAACTGTCCTACGTGTTGGGTACACTTTAGTGGTGGAAAAATAGCAAGCTTCATTGTTGCGCTGAATGGCCTATTCTCACTACCCTGTTGTTCTACATTATGTTTTCAGAGTTATTTAACATGATACCTCTTACCTCAAGGCTGTTTGAAGTCAATATAAGCGATTGAGCAATGGGCAAGTATGTGGAGGTTTTTCAAAAACACTATGCATATTGAGTATTTGTTCAATTTCCAACGTACTATATTCTATGCTTTTTTTTTACGTTAGTATTATCTGTGATTTTACACACTGTCTATTTACATAAATGAGCATTTAATGTAAAGTGCAATACAGTAGAGTGTACTGTATTTAGAACAGGCCATTTAACTCATTCCCTATGGCAAGCCGCTGTCAACGGCGCAGCGAATTCTACCATTCCCTATGGTAAGCCAGCGGCGTGGATGACCATTTGCAGTCCGATGAAAACACAAAATCAGTTGACGATTGCAGTCATGGTCCACCTGTACTTCAATACTTTATATTGTGTAATTTTCAGGAAAAGAATTCCGTACAAACGCGACAATTTTAAAAAAAAGTGTTCTGTAGGGAATGAGTTAAAGGAAACTTCCGGAAACGTAGAAAAATCTTACCTGTTGTACTTGTCACACTATAAGTAAATACTTTCAAGCAAAGTCATTGCTTTCTGGCCTTTAGTTTTTATTTCATTAACTGAGACAGTAAGGCTGTATCATGGTTTGAATTTCCTCAGGGCCACCATATCTGTAAGCTCACAAAGCATCTTGGGAGTGAGATGTCATCTGGTTGCTTGACCATATCAAAAAGTGATGACTTTGCTTGAGTATTTACTTATAGTCAGAAAAGTACAATAGGTAAGATTTTTCTACATTCCAGAAGTTTCCTTTAAGAATATCTGAAATACAAACTTGAAATATTCCTTTAAAAAAGAAATTAGCCAATTTCTAAGCGTCCCTACCTGAGTTAAGATCAATAAAACCACTCTTAGAAACTCTCTCTTAGTCTCAATGTTGCATGCTCCCATTTTGCTCTGGTTTTGTGCCTTTTATAATGAGTATGGATTAAATTCAAAGTAATTCTTGGATACACTTTATTCATTGTTTATGTACTATTGTGCACTTAATTCATTATTGTCCACTCAATACTTTACATGCTACTACTAAAGTCAGAAATGAAGCTCTGCGCAGGCTCTGATAGGCACAATGTGAAGCTATCTGATCAGCAGTAGATCAGTAATCAGTAGCAGTAGCTCGTCAATCACTTGAGAACACTTAACTGTCACCTGACATTGCCTAATCAGACAATTACTTGATTGGAAATCCGTAGTCTTATTTAAGCTCACCTTCAAAGAAGGAGCATCTCAGCATGCTCGCTAAGCAACCCTCCAACATCCCAGCTCCACCTTTCTTCTACTGCATTCATTAATTGTTTCATGACTGAGTTACACCAATCTATAGGAAATGTCTCATTTTTCTGTTGTTATTGTTGCTGTGAACTCTGTGCTATGGTGGGGTGGGGGTGTTAGTTTATTTAAGGATTACTGAAGGCAGGGAGTAGCAACTATTTTGACAAGGTGATCCTGTCAGAGATATGCGACTAGAATGTTCTTAAAAGCACAGTCTAATTCTACAACAGAACAATCACTGCTATTAATTTAGGGCCAAAAAGTTCTAAAGCGCTGACTTAGAATTTTGAGAAAAAACATGCAGAAAACGCACTCTGTGAATGGATAGAGTGTTGTTGGAGTTGGGGCTCGGAGTGGAGAGAGCACGCAGGGAGAGGATGGGATATTGGGGGGAGGGGGTACTCACCGAGTGGAGGAATTGGGCTCTGTGACCTGCCGCTGCATGCGAGCGTTATGGACGCAGTTTTCCTTGCCCTTGGCCTGGGCCTCCAGCGGTATATCCGGGGAGGTATGGCTGATCTTCATGGCGGATTCGGGCGTGGGCGTGAGCGCCGCCTCCTTTACGCAGTCCGGATCGTACTCATCCTCTCCGGCAGCTTCTGCATCGGAGTACACGCCCTGCTGGTCACCCTCCCCTTCCTTACAGCCTGGGAGCAGGCCACGGCCCCGCAACGGGACCCAGAACAGCTTCCAGGACACGAAGAGGGAGACCCCAAACAGAGCCAGCCCACAGGCCGTCACCACCAGAGACAGCAGGCTCACCGACACATCTGCCATCAGGAGAGATGAAGGGTCTTCATCATAATCATCATCATCATCATCATTATCATCAATCACCCTGCATACATCCAACATCAATCTTCATATATGAACTATTAGCCATCAATCATCCATCACTGGCATCAACATCATCATTCTACATCCATCCAGTATCTGTCTTCATCATCATCACATCATCATCAATCAGCCAGCATGATCGGTCCTCATTTATCAACAATCATGCATCGATCATCCATTATTATCATCACCACCACCATCATTCTGCATCCATCCAGCATCAACTATCATCGATCAATTATCTATCTATCTATCTATCTATCTATCTATCATCATCATCATCATCATCATCGCTGTCATCATCGTAATCATGATTGTAATCATCATCTATCAGTCTTCATACATCCACCAGTGATTAGTATCCACCACTTATCATCTGTCAATCATCAGAGCTGTCATCAGGCTTAGTCCATCCAGCACCAATTATCATCCATCAATCATCCATCCATTATTGTCATCACTCCTATGCTTTGGAATTATCAATGTATTTCCGGTGAGAAAATAAAGATTTTTCCCATCTTCATTTGTAATTCAGAATTACGGATTAAGTGAAAATAAAAGAGAAACTGACAGAGAGAGAGAAAGACCTGAAAATAGAGAAAAGATAGAGATAGAAATAAGAAGTGAAAATGATTGAGCAGTCGAGAAGAGATGAAGTTAAAAAAAGGGCAAAAGAAGGTTTAGGAAAAAAGAAGAGGGAAGCTGCCCGCCCTCCTCAATTTTGTAAAAACTCTCAGGACCCCCAATCCCACATGACAGCCCAGCAAGAGCAGCTTCATCAGTTCCTGACATATTTTACTCGTAGCCAGAGAAGCTGATGTATGGCTTGTTACTGCACCAACAATGCTGGGCAATACATCAACTGAGCCTGTTACAGCCTTTCAGCTTCCTATCTCCACCAGAAAGCGCCTTAAAATCCCTCTCCTCGCTGATTTTACCCCTGACAGGTACATCTCCTGTCACCTATTTTTAAACCGTCTCTCCATTTCTGCGGCGGTAACAAGCCTCAGCTCCTCAGTTCCTCAGGTGAAGGCCTGGCTGTCGTTTAGTAACTGCAGGAAACTTGCATAGATGACTTGCGCCTATAATCGGCATGTTATGAGGATGCTCCTAATATGCATTATGATGCTTTTATGAGCACTTTAGAAGTTAGCAATTACTGCTTTTCTGTAATTTGAGAGCCGGGACTATGGTTTTGTTAACATGACAAAGTGTAATTATGAGAACAGACTATTTAGCCTGATAAACTTCCACTGAAACTCGTGCTCATTTACCCACAAATACCATGAGGGGTTTTCAACCCTGCTCAGAGAAGGCGCAGGCTTTCATTCCAACTGTGCAGTTACACTCCTGATTCTCTTAATCAACCCCTAGCATCCTTGCCAGAAGTCTTGATTAGCAGTATCAGGTAGGTTACTGCATAGCTGAAATGACAGCCTACACCCGCACCGGCCCTTTCTGAATAAGGTCAGGAACCCAGGGTGCCAGGCACTGTATCAAGCCTGGTCTTAAAAACACCCAAATTCCTGCCCCTACTACATGGCCTGACCAGCTATTACATGTAGGAACAAGTCTTGGTGAGAAAAACTACTTTCTAATATCTGCGTGGAATTTAGTTTTTGGTAATTTCTTTCTTTGCCCCCTCATCCAAAACAAAACTAAATCTGAAGAATCACAGGCAGGCTATCTCCTAAATCTATTTTTTGAATTGAAGAGTCTAGTGCTGGAAGTACTTTGGCTACATTTTCACACACTGTGAGGAAAGGACGGGAAAAAAAAAGTCTTTTATAGTCTCCTCAGTCAATTTTCTCAACATGGACATTTAGTGGCTTTAGTACTTTTAGCAACGGTGTCTTCAATATGCAGATTTTATAGATGGTATATATATTTAGACCTTTTTTTCCTCAAAATAGACATTTAGAGACTTAAGTACTTCTCGCAGCAGGGTCTTCAGTTTCAAAGCCTCAATCAAATCATAAGCAAACAATGGTTTATGAGAAAAAAACAGCTGACGGACGGTCACGGTCATGAACACCAGTACTTAAACAAAGATAAAGAGCAGCATTATTTATAATGCTATGGCTATGCCCGCCTATTACCATGTTCCTGTTGCAAGTGATGTTATTTTCAGCTAATTGCTGTACAATTGCTCTATTGTTTATGTACATGTGTTGAGGCCTGGTAGTTTATACCATGGAGTCATGCAAGAACATTCTTAAATCTGCGAACCCTCTCAGAAATCTGTGAGCCTTCATCAGTGGGAATGGTATTAGTTTGTATGGGATTGCTGTACAATCCTGGCTAGCTATTGGAATATTCTTCCTGTTGAAGCTAAGCCAGAGCAAACATTAGCATCACAGAAATACGGTTGGTGCAATAATGGTACAGTGAGTAGCACTGTTGCCTCATATAAAGGTGATTGTGGGCTTGAACATGCTAGGCTAAATGGAAACAGTGAACTCTGAATGATGTCTGATCCCTGCGTTGGATTAGCAAACTATCCAGAGCATGTTCCTGCCTTGCACCCATTGCATGCTGGGATAGGCTCCAAAAGGTAAACTGTTGAGGATCAGAGCTTTGTGTTTGAGAGCAAACATCTTTTTTTTATTTTTGCATTTGTGCACCTACTCCTCATCATTTAGAAAGGTCAATCATATCTCATTCTGACATTTATACAAGCACCAGCTACCTGCAGACCAATTTTTACTCTTTATAGTCAAGTAGTAAACCAGCATAGTTTATAGAGCTGTCAGAGAGCTAATACTGAGGTAATTAATCCAAACAGAAACAAGCCAGTGGACTGGCCTGTCAGCATCGGAGTTGTGGAACTCACTGGACTATTGAGAAGTGTGATGTGCAGTCTTGACGAGTGAGGTCTGAATGGATAAGTGGGGGTTGGGCAGTTTCTTCACATATCCTCTGACAGTCCCTGGGCCCAATACATACAGTCTCCTCCTGGCTGAAATATTGTGCCAATGAGGAAGTCCAGATGACTGGGACAAAGTACTATATTTCAGGTATCCTCAAGTCCTGGATTCAAGCCCTGGTTTTCTTTCCTCCAGGTAATTAACTAAACAGTTAGCAATGCTGATTGGCCAGATTGGCTTCAAACCTGACTCCCAGGTAAAGAGAGGGTGGAAAGCCACTTCCCGGCCCTCGAGGACCGTGATTTGAGGAACAGGGCTGGAAAGTAACAACTTGATTTCTGCCGGGGATTTGGGGAACCGCCCTGGGTGCATTCTGGCCACTCACCCATTGCATGCTGGGATAGAAACCCCACAAACCCCGACTCTGACCAGGCTTTAGCAGGTAAAAGTGATGAATGGACTAGTACCTAGGCCTGCAGTGAAGAGTTCAAAAGAGTGAATAAGCTGTAGTAATGAGAGTGAGTGAGATGGGATGGGTGACCTGAGGAAGTGTAGGGCAATGTTCTGGTCTCAACATTCCAGTAAGTTCTTTGCATTTTTACGATGATCAATATTCTAATTATGAAGCAGTGCAGTGAGTGATTTATATGAAATGGTGTTCGGGAGTGAATGGGGAGGTTGCTGGATCATGTCCTGATTGGAGGACTGCCGCTGTGTCCCTGGGCCAGATTCTCAGCTTGACTGGTGCCAAGAGTAGTTATAACAGTTAACTGATAGAAAAATAAATGATTAGAAAAAGTATATGATTACCTGGAGCAGTTTATTTGTATGTTAAATCCCTTTACCATTTTCATTAGTGGCCTGTTACCTGCCGGGATAGCATGAGCTGGTATTGTCTTCACCTTGTCAGTCTGTGTGTGTGTGTATGTGTGTGTGTGTGTATGATCACAACAAAATGTGGTCCTGGAGGCACCTATTGTAGCAGGAACTAACGGTGAAGCGGTTTTGAGTATTTTGCCAGGTTTTTATTGCCGGCAACAACATCCAATTTTCTCACAGTTTGAGACCAAACATGGTCAGAGTACTCAAGAAGGCCAGACATAATGCCCAGATGACCTATATTGTTTTTTGTTAACCTAGGTCAAAGTTCAAAAGAGAAAATAGGCAAAAACGAGGGAATTGGAAAGGCTCCAACCGAGTCTTCTTGTATGTCTGCTTGTCTTTCTGTTGACAGATTTTGTCAGCGCAGTAGCGTCACAACTATGTAAGACAAAGTCAGAAAACAGAGCAGGTGTATAGCTAAAATCACAATGAAGGCCGAGTTTCAAGGTTGGTGAGGTCCAAGCAAGGGTGCTAGAAATTCGGGGGAAAGTCTTCAGTTTTTTTTTCTTTGTTCCTTTGTTTATTTGCTTGTGTGTTGGTTGGTTGGTAGTTGGTCATTTATCCAGGATAGATGAGCCGGAGTTTGCCAGGAAGAATGATTTTCGCCTCTTGCCCGAGGGCTACAGAAGCTACATTCTTCGAATGAGCTCGATCTACTGCTATGAGAACAGCAGAGCTACAAAAGACAATGAGACCGAGGGGGTGGGGCTGTGTAGTCTCCAGGCTGGCCATTATTTCCATTAGCCTAATGTCAGACTGATGGGTCAGTTGCCTTCACAGGGACTATAGAGCACTGATGCACTTGTGAGCCCAATAAACCACAGACTTGCTTTTGTCACCCACAGACAACATACAGTACATGCATAAGTGCCCCACGGTCCCTAAACTAGAATAGAGCACAGAGTACAATATCTGGATGGGGGGGGAATTGGGGGAAAATACAGGGCCAAAATAGTCATAACAACACCCCAAAACTGTTCCGTGAATAACAGCCAGAAATAAAATAACAAGTAAACACATTTTCCATTCCTCACCAGATGAAGTATGACAGTATATTCCGGGACCCCACTGATTACTCTAGAAAATGTGGCCAAAACATTAAATTATCAAATCACCTGTCCGGGGGAGACCCGCAGGGCTCGGATTCATTATTTGTCATTCCTCACAAAAAATTAGGAATCGCTTGAATTGCCGGAGCATAAAAGCAGAAATGATTTCTATGTGAGAGACACTGAGCGCGGACCCTGGGCCACAATTTCAAGCGCTTATTGGTTTTCTTTCAGGGACGACAGGCTGTTTTATTTGGATGTGCACCAAAAAAGAAAATGGGAACTAAACTGATATCTTCATAGAAGAACACACAAATACATCAACAAACACACAACCAACAAGTTCCTCAATCAACAGAAAAAGATTATTAATCTTTTGTATATTATGCATCTTATTCAATACTTTGCTATACCCTGGTGTCACACATGCTGAAAGCAGACCCTGCCATCTGTTTCTGTGTCATCTTCCATTAAAAAAAATAAATTAAAAATATGAGGACGCTATTGGCCCCAACAACAAGGGCTTATCTCCAGACTCCCCGACTCTCAATTTCCCATTAAGTTAAATGTGACAATATGATGCACAATTACTGAAATTTTGGTCAAAAATTCATTAACGTGGGCTGCAGGGTGGACTCGCTCGGTTAAGGCTCAACATTGCAGTGACTAGCTCATTCCGGGCTCGAATCCGAGCCATGCAGGAGCTAGCTGTGGCCGGTAGCCTTTTCAGGGCAATGCGTAGATGGCTCAGCACTGTCGGGATTCGAGAGGGATACAGCTGGTCTGGGTTAGCGTTGTTCATTGCTCAAGTGCCTCCTGCTGGCCAGCCAGGAGCTCATCAGTAAAATTCTAAGCAAGCACATGTTCGGGTTTCTTCCGTCCTCATTCTGAGCATGCGAAGTTTCGAGTTACGAGGGTAAAGAAGCAGCAGCTGACAGGCGCGTGTTTTGGAGGAGGGCCACGAACTGTCTTCGCTCTCCCGAGATAGCAGCATGAGTCGCACATGAGCATGTTTGTATTTACTTTTGTAGTTTGCTGATTGGACATTCCAGATTCGGGTGGTATTGGAGATGCCAAACAAAAACGAAAAAAAATTCATAAAGGTGAATATTTGAGTTAATTAAAAGCATTGGAATTAATTATATTTGGGCTCTCCCTCTAGTGATAAGAAATGTCCATACCAAATTTTCAAAAAAATTCCAATTTAAACTGTTTCCGCATTGACACGGAGGATCTGTGGTGGAGGCAGCTGGGGTGAATCCATAATATCCCTGAAAGTAATTAGAGGATTAAATAAAGCGAAGGTACACAAACATGAGAACCATGCATTTCATGCTGATTTCAGGTGTGAAATCCAAAATGACTTGATAGCGAAGATGGCACAAAAATGTGAACGCATCATGAAGAATATTGACGTTTCATGACATTTTTGTGATTTTCAGATAAAGGCTGTTAAAGTTGGGTACGTTTTACTTGATCTGCGATTGCAGTTTACTTTTTACATGATTCCATTGAAACTAATTGGTGAATCACTCAAATTTTTTGACATCAAATACTTAATAGATACATACAACAAACTATAGCAAGAAGTCAAAAAAGTCCAAGTGTCATGAAATGTTCATTTATACTTGATGCGTTCACAACTGAGCGGCGCGCATGAAATGCCAGCCGCAGTTCAGTCAGGGTACTCTTTGCAGCTGCTGCATCGCAGAATTTGGAGATCACGTGTCCTCTCACTACCCAATCATGTCAGCACACATCACTTCAGTAATGCAGCGCACTCTTCAAAAATGGCTAATCAAACTAATGCTTTGCAGCTGTTCACACTGGTGCTTTGTCTGCAACATAGTCACCCGCTGCGCAGCTTGCATTCGCACCTAATCGCTGTCATTGCTGGTTATTATGCTGCTATTTTTGCTTGTCTGCTCACCCACCACCGCCCCAGCTTCCACCTATTTGTTTAGATCTGCTTGTGTACTCGTGGGGATTCAATATCTTGTTCATAGGTAGATATAACTTCTCCCTGTATTCAGGTCAGTGCACATATTGTATATCGAGTACCCAAAGCAGATTTATTCACGGCCAAACTCAGCTAAGTTCTGCATCAAACTCAATAAATGGCTTTTATTTTAATACATGAGTTCTCCTGACTGAAATAAAATTCACATTTTCAGATTTCCAGTCCAAGAAATGCAATGGTGTTTCACAATGGAGCTGTTCTATTCAGATGTGCTATGCTTGCTTGTTGTTGAAAGAGAGCACATATAACAGTTAGTGTATAAGCAGTGAGTTGGCACAAAGAGGTAAGAGGCACAACAATTGTTCAACAAGTACCCATCCAGGGCAAGCAAGCTTTATAAATTTATGATTTGCATCATCCCATGTGCAGTTACTCAGTAGTTATAAAACAGGGGGCAATTCCAGTCCTGGGCGACCAGTGCTCATGTATAACCCAGGACATTACCCAGGTATAAAGTCCAAATTGTCTGTAAGTAGCAACACTAGTTCACTCATAAATTAGGTCACAAAAAAGCATTTCATGGAACAGACCAGCCGTCTCCTTTCAGAATTTTTGTGCAGCTCCGAGACAATCAAAACCAGTCCCACATCTCTCGTAAATCAGCACTCGGTAGCACGCTTGATAAATTTGCGTCAGCTGTTGGCTGATGGCCTACTGACAACAGGAGGAGCACTGGCAGGGGAGATTCCCCCAACTGGCATATTCCCCCCACCCCCACCGCAGGGGAGATCCCTGCACGCAGGGCTAGAAGAACTTGCACAATTAAGCTGCTTTCACACCGGACGCGAAAAGGATTTTTCGCACGACAGATTACATTCAAAGTCAATGCAAAGACGCGCATACAAGCGAAACGCGTGTATTCACGTCTTTGCATTGACTTTGAATGTAATCTGTCGTGCGAAAAATTTGTTTCGCGTCCAGTGTGAAAGCGGCTTTAATCTACATATTAATAAATGTTCCTATTAAGACAGTGTTCTCCTGCCAATTCCTTTACAGTTCCATCCATATATTTCATGTAGATTTCCAAATCTTTGGAAAAGCATCTGAACATGCCCAGTGATGATCTAGACCAGGGGTGACCAACCCTGCTCCTGGAGAGCCATAGCGTCTGCTGGTTCGTGGTGTTACTCAGCCTTTGATTGATCAGTTAAAACAGTTGATTACACTCTTAACTTATCTCTCCTGGTGTCTTAAGGCTCAGACCCACTGGACATTTTTTGCCTCAGCGATGTACTCCCGATGGAAATTGATGCACCTCGGGAGGCGTCGGGAACAGGTTCCCCGATGTCCTGGGGAAGCTTCGGGAGCGTCGCGAGCCATCTGGAACCATCGGGAGGCATCGAGAGAACTGCGAAAAATTTCAATGCTTGCATTGAAATTTTTCCCGACGTGTTCCCAACGTTTTGTCGGGAAAACAGGCTGGGGAGGCCTCGCCGGAGCTTTCCAGAGCCAAGGGTAAGCTTCGGCGAAATATTGTTTTCCCCGAGGTGTCCCCGAAGCATCGGTGATGTCTCACCGAAGTATCAGGGGACCTTCAGGGATATTTGAATCTTCGGCGAAAGTTCGGCGACCTTTCGGTGACACATTCCCGATGTCGGGGTTGCATCCCCGAATATTCGCCGAAATTTCGGCGACGGTTGAAAAGTGCATTCTTCCCATGGTGCTGATTGGCTGGATTTTGCATTCGCGCGCACTATAAGTACATTTCATAGAAGTACATGCCAGAGAGAGAATGATGCTGAGCCCAAAATGTGCATATATTGTAGCGTAGCCAAACACAGTTATTTTATCAATGTTTTGTCCCGGCGCCAAGTCATCTGTTAGACCAAAATAAATTAGTTGTGTTCAGCTCCACTTCAGCATCTTACAGAAAAACTCCTCAACAAAACCATGAGAAAGTAAATAACTTGTGTTGTACCAACAAAGAAAGAGGCACTTCCGTTTGCTCAAATCATAACATTATTTACATCAAGAGAAAAAATGAACAGGTTAAGGGAAAAAAACACATTTATCCTCAGAAAATAAATAACCCAAATTGCAGGACCCAGCCTCAACACCTGCAAGAAAACTAAATATGTATATCCAGCCACTAAATAAAAAAAAATAATATAAAAATAGTTGATTAATTTCTAAAGGAAAAGATTGGGCCGCTGCAGTACAGATTATAACAACCAGATGCGCTTGCCAGACGCAAGTCGCGGTCAGCTAAATAAAGCAATGCCTGACAGCCTTCTCATCATTAAACAAACTTCAATTATATATGGGTCATTCCATGAAAAAGGGAGCCAAAGTGTGACATTTGGTCTGATTTTTTTTAATCCAAGAATTTCCATCAAATTATGAAGTCAAGTGATTGGTCAAACCTTAAATACAACATTTTCATTGTCAGAAGATAACATCTCATCGCAGAAATGCGCAGAACAGGCTTATCAAGATCATTGCAAGTGTAACAAGGACACTAAATCTGTGGATTGGTGGTAAAATAAAGTAAAATACAGTGGAAAAATAAAACAATTTTCATTTCATATATATTCTATTTTGGTCATGTGGCACAATGAAAGTGATTCTGGGCAGACTCTATGACCAATGGGATTAGGATTCAAAAAAGTTTTTTGTAAGAGAGGACACCGTTACACGCGAAACGACCTGTAAACATTTTAGGAACAGGTGATCCATGCACTGCAATTATTTCAGTACTTTATTTCTCCCTAGATATCTGCACAACGAATAATGTGTCTACAGTATAGCCAATTCGATTGGAAACCCTACTTTCACTGTTTGTGTGTCGCGCGTAACATGGACATGAAAGGTCATTTCTGGCACTTCCCAAATTGAATAACATGTTGCTTGAAAATAAAGTTCTAATGACTGGCAGACAGATGCCAGCATTTGTGAATTTATGGCAACAGTTGGTTTTGTTGTTTGCAATCATTTATGAATAACCGGTGGATCAGTAGTCTGAATGTAACAAGCGTTGCGAATGTAACAAGTTGGACACGAAACTTCAATACCCCCTAAAATGGCAACTGCAGTAATTTTTACCTGTGTCATTAATTCTTCACATAAAACTTCAGGCACTTCTTCTTTGAATAATATTCAGAATAATTTTTCATTTAACCCATGGATTTTATGCAAATTCAAAATTTGCTACGTTGCGAATGTAACAATGGACACGAAAGAAATTTTTGTGATAAATTTTGATCTGTTTTTTTAAGACTTCACTGTTGATACTTAGGCCTGTCATGTGTTTGAAATAATCAACCTGTGCATGATTTGGGATCAGTGAATATGTTTTCTGACACTTACCAGTCATTTGGCAGGGGTTGTTTGAATGTAACATCTGAGGACACCGACTGTTACATTCGCAACACACACTTTTGGGCTACCGTTCTAAATTTCATAGTATACAACCCTACAAAGCATAGTACTGTATTAAATCACGGCTAACTTTCTTCATGAAACAACAGCAAAAATGCTAATCAATTGCTCCCCTCGCTGAATAATTGTGTCTTGAAAAATGTTCATCTTAGATGTCACATTTTGCCCCTGTATTAAGGCTTAATTTACAGTTGGACATCAACTTTTTTCAGATATTACTGATTTTCTGGGCTTTGTATTGTTTGAGTTGTCAGACATAGCTAAAACAATGGATGCTGGTAACTAAGATTAAATCTAAAGGGTATCTCTTCTTTTCTATCAACCCCTAACTTATAATATGCCACTGGCTCCCTTTTTCAAGGAATGACCCATATCAAAATTAAGAGAAAAAATTCAGGAAACGAAATCGTAAAAATAAAGGCTAGGGGGGAATATGAGAGGGGGAAACAATGTTCAAAGGAGGCTAACTCGGGGCAGGAGTAAGTGGAGTGAATGCGACTGATAAAAAAAAGAAAGTTTTCATTCGCGATAGGCTATCAGTTTTTGTGGTGGGATGAGTTACAGGGAGTGCACAGGGAGGTCAGAGGATTTTTCAGTTAAAAAAAAAGCTCTTTCCCAAACCCTGCTTGGCGTCTCGCACTGGATTCCCATCCAAACTGTTCGATAGTTATAGAGGCTGGTTGCTCCTTGTAGCTCGCTGCAATATATACCTCCCCAATAACCCTACCCCAAGGCACCTGGGATGGATCGCAAGTACTCACCGATGCATCCTCTAATCTACGGGGATATTCCCCCAATGATGTTTCAAATTCGGGGAAGCTCCAGGGCACCTTCGCGGGCATTGTTTGGGGGACATTCCCAGAAGCTTTGTGACCATAGCCGAAGCATCAGTGAACGCTCACCGGACCATCCCCAATGCCTAATAAGTGCAATTTCTAATGGGACTACTTGGTTTTTTCGGTAAAAACATTGAGAGTATCGGGAGCCATCGGGAGTAAATTTGTCTATTTCCACATCACCGATGATTTTTCCCCAGTGGGACCTAGGCATTAGGTTTACACTGGATGGAGAAGACCAAAGTCAGCACACCCTGTGGCTCTCCAGGACCAGGGTTAGCCACCCTTCATCTAGATCCTTTTTGATAAAAAAAAATGACTGTGTACTCGATGATGAGCTTAAGATGGATATATTAGATAAGACCACCCTCATGGCTGTGCAAGCGAGCTGGTTACTAATTAAATTGCTTTTGTAAAACTTGGGTTAGGCTGGAATAATAAGATTAACCTGATAGAACCCACTGGATCACTGGCACACCCAGTGACCCCAAAAAAAAAAAAAAAAAAAAATAATCCCTTCATGTTTGAGCTGGTGTAGAGCAGCTTTTTTTATATATGAGCACTTTCCCAGAAACTAGAGGATGTTGCCTTTCAAAGGAGGCCTTCATCATGCATAAGCTGTAAGCTATAAGCTTTCCATTCACAAACATCTGAAAGACTAAATAAAGACAGTAGTGGGGGCTTTAAAGGGTTAAATCCAGCAGTCTGAACAGGAGTGACAGCACCTGCTGCGAACACTCAACAAAGCAGTAAAAACCTTTTTTACCCAGGATATATCAAGCTCAACTCAGAGGTAACTGAGCTCTTTCCACCAATTAGCATGACAGAGACATGAAAGCGGGCGTCACACCTCAGTCAAAGTTCCCCTGCAAGCCCCCCTGAACCTCCCCATTGTAGCGCTGACACGGTGTAGTGACGGCATAATTAGCTTCTCATAGCAGACCTCGATAGACGCTCTCTAATGTAATTGAGGCAGGGGGAGTGGCTGGTTTTATTAATTAATTGTATAACTCACAATTCTTTTTTTTAAGAAACTGTGAAAAGCTTAATCACCATGTGTTAACTGAATGTGCACATCTATACAGGTAACCCCAGGTTCTCCCTCTCTCACTGTTAAACCAGTGCAGTGCAGGATTTTTAAATGCTTTTTACGGTTGTTTTTCTTCAAGTCTCAAATCAATTTTACAAGGTAACAGTGCCTTTAATTACACACAGTGGTTTGTTGCATCAGCAATAAAATCCTTAGCTAAGAACATCTCATTAGATAACTTTAAGGGTACAAAGTGTAGACAGCAAGACCACTGGTCAGCTGGTCCGTACAGACGAGAGTCACCCAGCGTGTTAGACTGCATAAAACAAGTTGTTTAACCCCTTACCACTCAGGTAACATTTTCTTAAAATGCCTATAAAGGACATACTCAAGGTAAATTGAAATCTTTTCTTGTTTTTAACTTCCCTGATGGGCCCGTATTCGGGCCGTCGGAGTGTTAAGGGGTTAAATGAAAGAAGAAGCCAATTCATTTGAACCTTCCAACATTTCTTCTGTACCGGACACAGTTCCTATTCTGATTTCACTATTTGACATTGGGTATTACTGAGGTTCAGCCTAATGCCCAACATTTCAAACACCTGCGGTCTCGTATATCCTTCTGTCAGATTACAGCAAGAATGATAATAATCACAATGAATTCCTGGCATGCATAGTGTGCTTTTCTCATCAGATCAATGCAAATTTAACTGTTGAAGGGGAAACTGGGCTCAGCTGTCACCGCTGTGCAGCACACACACCGGGGTGACAACAGACCACTTTATGACACTAAAGCAGTCAAATTATCCCTTTAAACCTGACAACCTGAGAACACATCAGAAGAAACGACAAAGAATGAAGCATTAGCCATGTCACAATATAGTCATGCTGCACTTCAAATTAAACAGAAGAACCTCAGCTACAAGAATATATAAGCCATTTTTACATGCTCCAAACACAATTCCGACACCAACTAAATGAATTACCAAACACCAAAATCCCTACAACGCCACCTAGTTAACCCACTCACCACCATTTAGACGCTATCGCTCTGCTGCTTTATGCCACGTGCACAAGCAATAGCTCAAATGAAACCAGAGACTTCACAGATTCCAAGGATATGCCCCTCTGTACTCTATTCCAAAGCATCTGCAAGATATCAGCAAAAGAAGAGCAACAACAGAAATGGGTTCTTAAAAAAACAAGAGTATTTACACATCTGAACAAATCTCACAAGTGTCCCCTTCATTTTGAGACCAAAATTATTCAAATAGACCTTATGGTTGCAGAGATATGCCCTTTTCAATTTGGGTATGCAATATTTTAAGCGGAGGTCTAAAAAACAGGGTAGGGTTATATTTTCAAAAATAGTGAAATATTTGTTTGAGCAAGCTGTCAAAAATTCCTGGTAACACTTTACAATAAGGGTACAACAATTAACATATAGTTAATGCAGTAAAAAGCATTTACTAACAGGTAATTAACATTTAACTAATGCACCTGGTAATCATTTACAAATGATGTTCACATCAACTAAGGTATAAATTTAGAAATTATGGTTTAATAGTTTGAGGTACTACATAGGGGATACTTAAGGGATGTTTTCAACTTCACAATAAGGGATACACAGAAAATTAATAAATGTTCAATTATGGTTAGGTAATGCTTATTCAGCTAATACATTAGCTACCTGCTAGTTAACTGATAGTTAATGAACTAATGTTAATTAATGTTAATTGTTGTACCCTTATTGTAAAGTGTTACCAAATTCCTCTCATAGGAAGGTCAGCAGGTGACTTTTGCCTCGATTTTGATTTTTTGAATCACAAAAAAGACAATATCCTTGAGTGAATGATTTGCATAAAACTTCCCATTATTCGTTCAGACGACTGTTCTCTTCTAAATTTGCAATAAGAAAGTTTTCAGGCAAAAATGTTCAGTTCATTATTTATTTATGTATATTTAAAACCTGCGCTGAATCTCAACACATTGGTCAGGGCCAAGCAAAGTTTGAATGTGTCAATTGCTTTGAAAAAGTGGAAACTACTGATAATGTGCCCAGACAGAAAACTTAGCACTTCTTTCCTTTTATTTTCGCACATGATTATTTAGCATGAGTGAGTATAATTCCCTTCCGAGGAGCAATTCCAATTTGTCTTAATGAGGCTTATTTCACTCGGTAAAAGTCAGTGCAGTGCTTCATATTTTTCTAGACAGTGCTGAGGAGAGGCGCGTTGGTGCAGTGGGTAGAGCTGCTGCCCTGCAGCAAGAAGGTTGTAGGTTTGGATCTGGTCTGGGGCCTTTCCGTGTGGAGTTTGCATGTTCTCCCCGTCTTCGCGTGAGTTTCCTCCCACAGTCCAAAGACATACATGTCGGACTCTGATTTGCCTGTAAGTGTGAGTTAATGGTGTGTGTGCCCTGTGATGGATTGGTGAGCTATCCACAGTAGCTACCTGCCTTTCACCCATAGCTCACCCACGACCCCACTGAGGAAGCAGCAGTATAGATCATGGATGGATAGCCTGAGTTAGGAATAGCACTGTGAGTACTTATCATAATTTAAGTTATGGTTATTGAGAAATGTAAATCCATTGTGTCCTCCCTGATCTCTGACTATGGCAAGGTCAGTTTCTTATCAAGTTACAAGCATAAATTCTGCTGAGAACATTGTTAAAAAAGTATTTCCTTCGTTACAAAAATATTTAACTTCAAAATGATCAAGTACAGACAACAGCAACATTGTAAGTGTGTCTGTGAGAGAGAGAGAGTGTGTGTGTGTGTGTGTGTGTGTAAGTGTGTTTGTATGCGTGCTTTGAGTTACCAGCAAATCAGTCTATACTTTAATGAAAAGGATGCCCATTAGGCACTTGCATAGAAAATCTGTGAAGAACGACTATAATTAGTCCACATGGGTTCAGGAGTTGCCACAGGAGTAGAAAGTTGAATTCGGACCAGACCTTCTGACGTTTATAGAGGGCAGCGGTGTCAAGGACCACCTGCTGCTGTAAATAATCTCTCCAAACCCAAACACAAGACCCCAGGGGACCAAAGGCATGAAAGGACTTCATTATAAGAGGAAGAAACTCTTTGCATTTCTTTTAAAACCAATCCCACAGAATATGTACGTTATGTGCATGAGAACTTTTGCTTGGATATTTGCATTGATGTGTGGGTGTGGATAAACTGTACGTGCATGTTTACAATGCCTGCATGCATGTGTGTATGCATGCATATATACGTGCATTAGTGCGTACAAATGTGTGTGCATGCATATGCCCATATACATTACTATGCATTAGTTGTAGGCATGTTTAAAGCAAATCTGCAATGCAAAGTTGCTTCGAAAAATCATGAAATGAAAGATTTCTTAATATCGAAAAATGTAAAAACTAATTCAAATCAGTGTGCCTCAACTCTGCATAAAAAGTGAGAACACTGTTCTGCAGTTTTATGGTTTCATATTATACTCAGCAGTTGGGTTGTTCAAAGAATATTGGATAGCTCGCCACAGTTATTCTGAAGGCTCACAGACTCACTTGCTTCTGTCTCGCCAGGTCATCCCAGACAGCCTTGATGATGTTAAGATTAGAGCTCTGTCAAAGTAAGTTATCTGTATCAACAATCTCTAATGAAATAAAAGCTTCCTTTCGTAAGATTATATTTTAAAGTAACATTTGATATCTCAAACGTGCTTTTTTATCCAGAGCAATACTAGTGTGGAAAAAGAATAAAAATCTAATGCTAGCTTTGAAAAAAATCTTTGGTGCTTTTAGCATGGTTTTGTATGTGTACATGCAGATACATGTGCATGTGTGTGCCAATATTTGTATGTGAGCATGTGTCCAACCATCTATATTTGTATTTGACATATACAGTAAATTCATGTGTGTTTGATTGGATTAATAGCCCCCTGGTGGATTAAAGAGTAACTGCAGCAATGACTATATCTGACAAATAGAGACCCCGATGTACTTGTAATTGAAAACACAGCCCTGTAGTCAGTAATTTAAAGAGACCCAGTGGATTGCGTAGGTAACGTGTGTATTTGCTTTAAAGAGCTGCAGCAATTTACTTGGGTGTCAATCTGCAGCAAACTGAACACCCATCACGGAACAGACACTCTACGTCAGACCACCAGCTATCCACTTAAAGGTGTTCAGAAAAGAAACATGAATTTGATCCCACAATGGGTCTTAAAATTATTGTAATCACTCATCTATCAGACGATGTAGCCCAAACTTTGTGCAAAATTCTGTTTTTGAGTAAATCCGGGGTGAAAGTGGGGTCGTTTTTTTCCGTATTGGATAATGCAGGTGCGCGAATTATGCGTCACGTTGCTCACAATTCATCAGCCAATGATATCAGGATCCGTCATACGTCAATCAAATGGCTACCGTCGTTGCGATATAAACGTCTGAGAAAAAACCGGGAAGCTTTGATAGCGAGTAGTGGTTTTTGCAGGAGTAAGTGGTTTCGAGTTAAAGTGAGCGGTTTCATGGGTTGTAGAGTGTTAGTATGTAGTGTGCAGTTGCAAGAGAGTGAGTGAGGGACATGTTTGGGTGAGTAGGTGTGTGGTGAGATTGTGAGTTAGCGTGTGTGTTAGTGGTGTTAGAAGCGGTAGCAAGGTAGCCTAGCATACGTGAGCAGCATGGCTGGAGGAGGACCAAGGAGGTGTTTGCTTGGGTGTCCGTCCACCCAAACTACTTTGTTCAGCCTCCCTTCGGATGCAGGGATACAAGCCGGCTGGCTTGAATTCCTGCACTTCGACAAGAGCGGGCTGTTAGTGAGATCCAGGGTGTGTGGAAGGCACTTCACACAGTCCTGCTTCTCAAACTACGGGCAATACTCCACTCGAAACACTGTGTCCCGCCCCAAACATTGAATATCCCGCCCGCTCGATAACGCCCAATCAAATTCGTTTTCCTTACTCGTGTAAACGCGTGCGGAAACTCGGAGAAACGCGTAGAAGGAGGCGGGACAAACAGGACAAATGGCCATTTCTGAACATTTTTAAATTTCAAACCTTCATCAAAATGCGGTTTAACCCCTGGGGTGTAAGATCACAATTACTGTACATGATCAGAGTGTCGAAAACTGAACATTCTTTTGCTGACTTAACAACCATTTTTGGAATTTGTTGCAAAAACTCATAAGAACCATTTTTTTTGCATGTTATATTTTTCAAATGTATTCAGGGGATAAAATTAAGTATGCATCATTTGGCATTTTAAATGACAGCAAAATGTCAGGAATGAATGCATGCCATAAATAAAATATTGCATGATGTATATCTCCAAAAACAAAGCAAAAGCAAAAATAGTTCCATATTTAAAAAGTGCATTAACGCATAGCACTAGAGCTCCAGACATTTGTACAGTAGTTCTCGTTTCAGGCACGGAACAGCGTTGTGAAATTCATTATCTCAGAGTTTTGGGAATTTTGGGTGTCAGGCAATATAACACCTACAAAATGTGGTGATGCGGCTGAACTAAAATAAGCCTGAGATGCATAATTCTCACTCCCATAGGCAATGTGCTCACGGAAACCAGCAACTGCACCTGCTGCATCTGAGAGGGGCAATTAGGAATTAAAGAGCCTAGGCCTGTCCATGGATCCAACATCCTGTTGCCATTTATGGACCCTGAATGGGGCTGGGGTGGGAGAGGGGGTTAAACTGGCATGGGAGAGGGGCGGGGCTGGTGTGGGAGAGAGGAGGGGCTAGAGAGGGAGAAGAGGTGGGGCTGGTGTGGGAGTGGGGGTGTGGCTATCGTGGGAGAGGGAAGGAGCTGGTGTAGGAAAGAGGCGGGGCTGGTGTGGGAAAGAGGAGGGGCTGGTTTGGGAGAGGGCGAGGGGCTGGTGTGGAGGAGGGGTGGGGCTGGTATGAGATAGGGGAGGGGCTGGCGTGAGACAGGGGGTGGGGCAAGTGTGGGAGAGGGGTGTGGCTGGTGTAAGAGAGGGGGCAGGGCTGGTGCGAAAGAAGGGAGGAGCTGGTCTGGTTTGGAGGTGGGGCAGCATTTTCAGTGAGGAAAACCTTAATGTTGAGAAATCTGTAGTTACATTTGGATAACCGACTGCTAAAATAACTTAAATCACAGGTAAACGGCAAACTTTCACACGACCAGCTGAAACAACTGGTAACCTCCATGTGACCTGTGACCTTGAATGGTTCTGTTACAGTGCTGAGGACGCTGGTCATGTGACTAAACTTGGGGTGGTGCTGTGGCAGTTATAGGAAGGGGGGTGTTTCTGTTATGCACTACAGGGTGGGTAGCTCCACAGCGAATCCCTGGACAGGGCAGTAGGGCGCCATACTGACACAACAAACCTATTCAGCACACGATGTCAGAAGTCAATGTTTGCAAAGAGCCTGACCGCCCTCACAGTTGCCTTCCTCCTGAGAGGCATGGAGAGAAAAGCAAAGCGATGGTGGATACAAAGGCGCTCGCTGCCTCTCTCTCTCAAGCGGAGCACAGGCGCCTCGGGGCACGGGGCTGATTGTGTGGATCCCGGGTCAGTTTCAGGCCTCACCACAGAGCCCAGCGGTTTCGCGAGTTCAGCTGGTGACCTAAATACTCACCATCTTGTTGGAGGAAAAAATAACTTTGGTCCCAATATTCTGGGAAGGGGGGATGGTGGCAATAATGCATTTACACAGCACTGACATCTGCAGTGTATCAAAACCGGCCACAAAGTGTATCAGATCACAGCCGCTTAGCGGTAAACGCAACTCTGAATCTAAATAGGGGTCTGCCTGGTGACTGCACTGAATTGTTCATGAAAGCGGTCCATTATATGAGCATGAATATATAATTGAATTTAGAACTGGCTGAAAGTTGAAGGTTAGGTATTACCCAGCATGCATTATTTCACAAAATTGCTAATGCAGCGCTTATTGTGTGACTCTTTACCTGCATGTACATGCATTTTTAAGTGCATGTCTGAGTGTGTTTGTATGTTTGCTGTGTGTAGATTTTGTTTTGTTGGACAGTTTCTGATGTTGGGTTGTGTGTGGAGTTTATGTAGTTGGGCTCTGATTTGTGTTGAGTTTGTGCTGCTGGGCTGTGCGTAGAGTTCTGTTGTTGGACTGGGTGTAAAGTTCTTGTAGTTGGGTTCTGATCTGGGTAAATGTTCCTGCAGTTGAGCTCTGATTAGTGTAGCACTCCTGTAGTTAGGGTCTACATAAAATTGTGAAATTCCGGTAATCTGGCTCCGACTAAAGTAGTTTTTCTGTACTCGGGCAGTAATTAACAGAGTTCCTGTAGTGGAGCTCTGATTACTGGAGAGCTCCCACAGTTGGGATCTCATTTGAGCAGAGCTCCTGTTACTGGGCTCTGATTAGCGTAGAGCTCCTGTAGTTGAGCTCTGATTAGTGCAAAGTTCCTGTAATTTGGTACTCTGGTTAAAGAACTTTTACTGTATTCGGGGGATGGTTAGTATAAAGTTCCTGTAGTGGGGCTCTAATTACTGGTGAGCTCCTTTAGTTGAGCTCTAATTAGTGTAAAGTTCCTGTGGTAGGGCTCTGACTAGAGTGGTCTTCTGTATATGGGCTGTGATTAGTGGAGAGCTCCTGTTGTTGGGCTCTGACCATTGTAGAGCTCCTGTAATTGAGCTCTAATTAGCCAAGATTTCCTGTAGTTGGACTCTGATTAGTGTTGGTGGTTGTCGGATGCTAAGCTGCAGTGCACTCAGACAGGGCATTGTCTCCATCCTTTCATACTGTTAATGTCACAGCCGCAGGCCGGTTCTGGCTTACACTCAGAAACCGCAAGCACTTAGAGCAGCACTAGAGACTTCTTGGAAATTTCTCTCTCCTCTCATTGTCTGTCTCTCAATCTCTCCCATCTCCCAGCCATCTCTTTATCTCCTCACGCCCCATCTCTTTCTTTCTTATGGTCTCTTTCACTCTCATTCTATCCCTTCCACCTCTCACCCTCCTGTTCTTTCACTCTTTCCCCCTCTCCCCTTCAGTCCTCGCTACTGATCCCTGTTTGGTAAGTTACGTCTAGCTGGCAGCTACAGGGTTGAACCCGTTTCAGGCACTGTTTTGGGCGTGACCTGAATAAGAAACCGACACAACTGCACTCCCCTTTTGAGGTTTTCAAGGCTATGATCGGGAAATGCTTGCTGGCCTGCGCTAAATAATTCATCACTAAACACTTTAAAATAGAACGCTTGCTGTCGTACTATGTTTCAAATTAATTTTAAAACTCCAAAGAGTGAAGCTGGGCCCTTTTTTCCTTGGTCGTTTTACTCGAATGAGATCAAAGAGCAAGAGGCTGCATTGAGACAGTTTATGAGGCGTCTCACCTGCACAGCGGAGAGCACAATTTAACCAGCCATGCTTGATAACTGTACCTGCATCTATAGGCCGGTGAAACGTATCAATAAAGCACAGCTGCCTCCCCAGCCTGCTCGCCCCCCTTTGCTCAGGACACATTAAAGATGAGGAACAGAAAACCCTCCGACTGTCAGAGATGGGGGTGGGGGGCTGAAAGTGGGCAGACTGACTATTTACATTTTTATGGAGGCCACTCATCCAGGGAGGGTCTCAGCTGCAAGCAAGCCTTTATTGGCTCATGGATTAAGGCTGCCCCAGGATACGCCTGAGAAGAATGGTTCAATAGAATTCCGACGGCCCCCACAATAACCTTCAGTGTAGCAGGGCGACAGCGGGGCAGGGTTATTCATATATTGACACAGAGATGAAGGAGGGGGGGCGGGTGTGAGGCTAACCCAACACCCTCGACAGCAGCTTACATCCAGAGCTCATATTACAGCTCGCTTCAGCACAGAATGGTGGAAAGATATAAGGGCAGAAGCAACAGAGTAGAGGTTGGAAGGGGTGGTGTTGGAACGATATGCAAAAATACACATACTTCTTCCCTCTGCTCCCTCTCCGCTGCCCATTCGGTAGTATCCAGTTCAATTCAATTTTATTTGTATTGGGCTTTTCGCAGAAAGACTGTCATGAAGACGCTTTACGGAGCAACGAAGGCCAGTGCCCAGCCTAATCCCCAAAATAGCATGAGGAGAGGAGATTGAGAAGGAAAGGAGAATTCATTTGAGCGCCACGACACATTCTGAGACAGAGGCGGTAGAACTGAGGATGTATAAGTGTGGTCAAATTGGAAAGAGGAGGAGTTATGGAAGGAAGGGGAGGAGTCAGATTGGTAAAAGGAAAGTAGAATGGTGAAAAAAATACAGCAAACAAAGCAATGGAAGCTGGGTTTGACATGGTGGTTGATTCCACCAGTTAACAGGAAAACTAACCCCCCAAATCTTTCAGAAATTTAAAAGGATTGTTTATTTTATTCAAAAGAATATAGATAAGTAATAATTTAACCTCTTCAACTCTGCAAATCCCATATGAAGTTTCAAAAGATGCAACTGTTTCATTCAAGCCCGTGGAACTTTAGGCCTATTGTAAATTCTAATGGAGATCCCAAGGTTTCCAAAGATCCAAATATGTCCTGGTGAATTATAGGGAAATGTGTCTAAAGTGATGCACAAGAAACTTTCTATTTATCGTAATGCTGCGACCATAAAATCATGGCGTCCGAGGTTTGAATATTTCTTGCAATATAAGTGTTATGCAGCTTCAGAGAAGCAATGCAACCAGCAGATGCAGGATATGTATGTGGAATTGTCCCATAATATGGAAAAATGCTTTTCTAACTCTGAACATACTTAAGGGGAAATTCATGTAAAAATCAAAGTTTATTGGGTTCATAGTTGTAAAATGCAAAGTGCTGCAACACAGAAGTAGTATACTGCATTGTAACCAAATGCTTAATCAGTCCTCTGAATTGCCTCAACACTAAATGCAATACTTAACGCACCGTTCCCCACCTCAACAAACACCACCCCTTCCCGCTTACGTATTACTGCCCCAAACTGAGAATTACACACTGATAGGATCGTTTTGAATGACATGACAACTGCTTCTGACCAATAAGAAGGCTGGAAACTTTTCTTTTCTGTGACGGGGCTGTCATTACGTGTACAACGATAAAACAGCTGATGACCCGTTATTAGCAGCAGGACTTAAAATAGCGCGCTAGACTTCGATTTCAAGAGCATATGGCGGAAAATGTGAGAGCACTGCCTTTGCGCACATTTTCTAAGAATGAATTAAATATTGCAACATAAACACCAAGGAGGCTTTAGCTCCTGCTCTCAATACCCTGAGCCATATGCAACTTATTTTCTAGCAAACCTGTCACTTTTCTAAATGCAACACCATTTATAGAATTAGAGTTATTAATGTAAATAATGTTGCCAAGGATACTATGAGAGTTGAGAAGAGCAACCAGCCTTATTAATCGAAAGCCTGTTTCCCTAACTGCTGCAAAGTTTCGGCTACCATTTGGGTATAGGCACTGTCCCTTCTCGGATTGAAACTCGCAGCCCAAAACAGACCAAGATAAACCGAGCAAAACCAGGCAGTTTGGGCCCCGTAAGGGTATTTCACATTGGGCCCTAACACCCCAGGAAATATCATATTGTAATATTTCTTGAGGGCCCGTGGGTGGCTCCTGACTCTTGAAGGCCCCTGGAATCATTCTGACCCTGCCCTCACCACACTCATCACAGCGAATCTGCCAGCAGCCTTCTAGTCCAGTTCAGTAAACCAATAGCTCTTTGAAAGATTCTCCGTAGCAGGTCTGAGAAAAGGAAACCGGGATTTAGCACAACTCTCTTTGAGGACTAATGTAATCTGTGGTCCACTTCCTGGTGGTACAAAGACATTAACTTCCAGTGCTGTGAGTCACTTGAATGCACTCTAATCAACGAGTGTCACTCAAAGGGCCAAACTCACCCAAATGTGACATTAAAATATGCTTCAACATTGTTTCAGACCATGTGAATACACAGCCTTTAGGAGAAGCACTGGTCCATGAAAGCATGCTCAAAGCCCAAAACATTTTTGCGTATCACTGTGTCATTGTAAGAAAGTTGCCGCGCATCTTTATCTTTCCTGGAAGTCAACAAAACTAACCTAAAAACTGGCTACTGAAGGCATGACAGTCGCGTAATTGTGTCGGGAATGTGCGTCAACTGGCAAGTAAATAGGTCACGTCGTCCATAGGGAAATATCATTGAGAACTGGTAGGATCATACATGTTTCGACATTTCTAATTCGGTTTAGTGAATTAGCCGTTATACCGTAGCATAATGACGCCACGCTAACAGTTATAAGAGGATTCATGACTGTGTCATCGGATTATCAATAGTGAGGAAACGGTTATTTCAGTATTTCACTTTATAGCCCTTGGGGCGCTCTGCGACCTCACAGCTCCAGCTCACGTGCCTGCAACGATCAATCAAAGTAAACAGACAATTTTGTAAAGGGTCTGCTCATTTGTGGTAAATATCCTAATTTCTTGTCATGTTTTTAAGTAGTAATATAGATTGTACCCGTCACCGAAAAACTAATATACTCACATCACTTTAAGATTCACACAGCAGTTTGCTAATCGATTGTGAAAGGGTGGGGTTCGTATCCCTTCTCCGACGACATTGTTTGCTGACTATGTTCTCGTGCAGCAACACGCAGAAGACACGCGCCTGCAGCAGATGAAGAGAGGTGCGGAAGGGGGGGTGGGTGTTGAATGCCGCTTTTTTCCCGAGTTTCAGGAACGCTGCTCGTCCCATCTAATTTGTACAATTGAAAATAGCAATAAGGAAACCAGACATATCACTGCAACAAGTTCAATTTGTGCCAAATGTGGGTTTTTTCCTAACTCTGAAAATGTCCACATTTAGTTTTTGCGGATTACAACAGTGGTTCTGAGTAACGGCTTCGCTTTGATTTAGGCGAGTAATAAACCAAAAGTCTTATGAAGTGAGAAGGCAAAAAGAAAGCCTGCTTTCAAGAGAAAGTCACAAAAACACAATTCCACGCAAGTTAGAGAAGGCTATGTAGACTTATTAAAATCGTCAGCATTACCTGAGTCGGAATATCTTGGTCTTGCGAGATCGCGAAAATAATATATGAAATCCAAACAGTTGTCGCTTTGCACTTCACCCTTAGAGCAGAGATCCGACAAGAGTTCCAGTGCCTTTTGACAAATCCCGTCCTCTCTGTCTCCAGGCATTTCCCACCAGCATCCTTCTGAATGGACCGGTTTTTCGGCAGCTCCACAGCTCTCTGAACGCCTTGTCAGACAGCTCCGGCGCCTCACACACTTGCTCGCCACGAAGAGCTCTTCATCGCAAAAAAAAAAAAAAAAAGCCAATGTGGAGGACCAGGGCACCTTTTGAAATCCCGAAGCCCTCAAACGTATCTAGAATCGCTGCTTTGTTTTCTCGCACGGTCCTGAGTTAACGTCGAAGAGTATTTTAGCAGGACAGGTTTTTTATAAAATCGTTAGAGCTCCAGATTATTCTGTCCTGTTTCAGATACGAAATTAAAGATGTAGAAAATGCCACCGGTTGAATTAAGCAACGCTGCTCTCCCGAAATCTCCGTACGCTGTCCACGACCCTTTGGTACTGAAACGCAGCGCTCCCGTGGAGCCTACATGAATGGCGCGGGCCCTTAACTCAATAATTTCTCAATGTGCGCGCCCAGGGATTTCCAGTACAAAACAATTCATCTCGTCAACGACTCTGCTCCCTTTCTCACCATTTCTCTCCAGACTCCATCCAGGCTTCACAGTTTGGCAAGTGCCGCCGCGCTGGATTCCATTAACGTGTCACGAACGTGACCTTCAAAATAAGTGAATTTTCAGCAGGGTTAGGTCGACGACGAAAGCAATACACAGAATCGGAATCGGAGAAAAAATTGTATCAGAACAATACCTTTGCTGCTGAATCCGCTCAACAATCAATTACTTTAAAAGGTAGCGATTTTGCAAAATGGATACATTCAATTTCATCGATTAGAACAATTTACAGCGGTTGCTTTGAGTCAGCAATATATCGTATTTTTTCTTCAACTAGACAACTTGGGAATGCGATTTAGATATTCCCCTTGCTTTGAAATTAAGTTTCTCGGCAGGTTTGAACAGCAAGTTTACAATAATTTCAGTGATTTTATACTCAGGCGAGCGGTTGTCTTTATGGCTTAAAGTTAGGAGGATGAATTTTAAAGCCAAACGAGCTTTCCACATCATGTAACCAGTGAGGAAGCGTATTAATGTTCTAAGGCTCTACCTTGCTCACTTTTACATTCCACAATGTATTTAGGGAACTTGGGTTCAAAAGATCAGAGTCATTATGCCTACTCAATGTTAGACACATTCGAAAATGTATGGCTGATTTTCAAATAAAATCACAAGAAAATCAAAGATCCAGCCCATCAACATATTGTAGATCTTGCCCACTGAAATGAAGCCAGAGTTCAATGTCCTTTAATAAGTGATCTTCCACTAATGTTAACACAATTGCAGGTATTATTTACAGAAAATAAATCAAAGTACTGGAGTGGATGTTTTTAAACATGTTATAGGAATGGATTTTAGTCTTCTTTTTGTGTTGAGAGAACATAAGATTCATAATGACGCGGAGCTGAACTTTGGGACCCAAGAACATAGGGTTTTGTGAACACAGAAATGACCTCATCAGAGGTGAAAAGTGAAGCTGTCAGCTCCAGTTGCACAGAACAGCGGTCTCTCAAACTACAATCAAAAAGTTAGATTTACTTGAAAATGTCATATAAACTGGTTCCACACAAGTGAATAAAATAACTTACACTGAGCATGATTTATGAATTCGGCCTAAAATCTTAAACTTCAATTAACTTTACTTAAAACCTTTGTGTAGAGCCAGTTTAACATGTCAACTATTTCAGTTTGGAGAAAACATTGTTTCAGACACTGTGAAAATCTTTGAGGGAAATGTATAAGGAACAACAGGTCAAATCACATCTTCAGCATGGGAAACTCACAAATAGCACAATCAGCCAATTTTCTGCAATCCTGCCAAGCTGTGGCATGTAAATAATACGTAATTTCAACAGCTTTCCTCAGCTTCAAGCTAAAGAGCAGACTCAATAAATCATGAGGAAACTGTTTTCTTATGCATTTTTATTTTATTCAGGTGTTGACCTGTCATGGCCACGAGCATAGTAATGCAAAGTGCTTGCAACAACAAAAGCTTCACAGCAGACCTTAGACCACAATCCGTGTAAGGTTCATGAGTTGGGTAAATAATTGATGGTATACCCATAACTCATGTAGGATATGAATACATGATGAGAAACTGCCCAGTGCCTCATTTCTGCAGAAATATGGCATATGAAATATTGCTTACTCATATCCTGCAGAAGTTTAACAGTGATCCTTATTGCAGGAGTCACCTTGCTAAGAGATAGGAACACACTAATCGGGGGAAAGGACAATTGCAAACAGATTGTAACTCTGGCATCAGTACTAAGGTACTACAAGCTATTCAGCCCAAGTACCATAATATATACAGTGATACCACATAAATTACATAAATGGCACTTAGTAGATCTGGGGTGTGTTACGCTGCAAATAACTCATGAAAAGGTTGTGCTAACCATGAACTTCTCATGAAGCTGCAAATGTAGATTTGCAAATGTAGGGCTTGGTGGATGGTTGCAGGAAAAGAGAGGGGATAGAGAGAAAGAGAGCGAGAGAAAGAGATAAAAAAACTTAGATAAAAACCAGCAATAGCTGGTGATGCTCAGGTCAGAGAAGCAATGTGTGTCTTTACCAATTAGGTTCAAAACTAATGTGGGTCATAAACACTCAGCTGAGCACAGACCAGGAAGCATGATTCTCCTATTTTCTGTGAGCAAGCAGAGCACAATGTGCTAGCATGGCAGGATACCTTTGCATAAGATATCACTCTGAGGTCCTCGCATCTAAAAATGAATGCTAGGTAGAGGTTCCAGGATGATGGGCTTTGGCAAGTGACATTTGAAAGAGTATGGGCCTGATTTACAGAGACCTTTATTACGTAAAAAGCCATTTAGCACACACAAAAACTAATAACATGGCCAGTGATAGGCCAAGGTGGTTGTTTTTCACCAATTACTGGGCATGTTATTGGTTTGCATTAATGAGAAGGTTTTGCACCCAAATCAGGCCTAATGGCTGTAGAAACCCATAAATAGGGATTCAGGGTGGCTCGTTCCATTCCATCAAAGCTCCAGAGAGTGGGAGGGCCCAACACTCAAGTAACCAATGAGGAGTGAGAATCTCTCAGGGGTAATATATGTGTAACACAGTGCTACCAATGGAGGTATCCGTTTGGCTCGGCCACTGTTTCCTTACCCATCACTGACCCCTGCTAGTCATTCAGGCATTTTTAATTCTTATTTTTTCACATAGCTTTGTTGATACTCCATCCTAATTAGTCAATTATGGCACTCTATGGCCTGTTACTTCTGAATAACAGACTATTTCTCTGATTAACAGACCACTAGTTTGCAGTATACGCAGTTCCAACCAAAGAATCTCACTGATAATTTTTTTCAGCGGAAGCAATAAAATAATTTTTAAATCGATAAAATCATTTTTAAATAATTCAATAATTTGTTTTGAAATATTGATCTCTTTCGTACGTAGCCATGTAATAAGCAGGAAAACTGCTCAGCGAGTGGATCATTACTATGAAATAAATCCCCTCAGACTGGCATTGAGTTCCTGCTTCACCCTGACAGTGTTTATTTCACAATAATGACCAGCTCACTGTACATTATCTCTTACATAATGAACAGGAAGGGCAGGGATAGCCTGCACTGGGTCAGGGGAGCCACAGGGTCTTCTGGTTTTTTTTGTCACTTTAACAGAATGACCACTCTAGAACCAAGTTTCCTGGTGATGCCAGTTGATTGTGTAATCGACCACTTTAATAAATCAAAAAGGGCCATGGAGCTATGGGAACTGCACCAACGAACTATGGCATAAAAATAAGCACCAGCGAGAAAAAGATGCACAGAGAGATAGAGTTACAATGAGTGACTGAGAGTGATAAAGGGGAAGAAGAAAGAGAACAAGAGAGTGTGAGTGAAAGAGAGAACAAGAGAGAGAGAAATAGTGTGAGAGAGAAAGAGAGTGACAGACAGTGGATGCTCACTGCTGCTCTTCACATTCAAGTCTGCTTTCAAGGTCTCCATGGCAACAAATAGACATAAGTGAAGTGCCTTGGTGAATCTCTTCCTCGTGCCTTGGCACATGATGCGGCCGAAGTCTCGGCCAATGGCCGCACAGCTTGGAGGAACACCACGGCACAACCCACACACAGGGATTCTCCGACCCCCTCCTGGGCACTAAGACTTCAGAAACAAGTACAAATCTTACTCGTCACTTTACTTCCTGTACCATACTTCTCTTGACACAGTCATCTCCTTCTGCGTTCCTGGCTTGTTCATCTCATATTGTCCATCATTCGTCAATTTTAATTTAAAATGCTTTATTGACGCAATATATTTTGAGAAAAAAAAACAACAACACATGAACAATCCATTGTCAAAGCATATCTGTGAGTCAGAATTACAGCAACAATGCAACAATGACCCTGCAAAGATGAAATTTTTAAAATTATTTCACACTTTCCTCCTTACCCTACATCAACCTAACCTGGAGATTTAACTCTTTCAGGTGTGCAGTCACAATTATGTTCTAACAGAGGAGAAGCCTCTTTAAACCATAGTGGTCTGAGTTCTCTGCAAAATTGTAATGATAGTGTCACTGAGCCACTGTAGAATGTTTACACTATTAGAGTTAACATTACTTTTATCAGAGTTAATTTTAGACTAAAGATTTTGCTGTATATCGCTTCAGTCAGTGCAGTGAATGTCAGCCGCCTGCTTGCCTGCCTGATACAGCATATAAGAACTTGTAACCGTACATATCCCTCCACAGGGACCTCAGAAGTGTAGCCAAAAGGCAAGACTCACTCAGCCGGTGAGATGGATTGGTGAAGACAGGCGAATAATTACATCGATAGAAGGCTCAGCTTAGACGTGATATGAATAAAGTGCTTTTTCTCACTCGAGACGCAGAGGCACGTTTATCTGATCAATTCAAACTTAATTTATTTCAAAGAAACATTGAACTCCCTGTTCATCTTGGAGGACTATATTACCGTCCAATTTGTAAACCAGCTCCTCAAGTTCACTTTTTTTGGACCATCATGGAAAACAGCAACTATGTACTTTATGACGGTAATGTTGCATGATGTAAAGGTGTTTGGTTATCATTGGGTCTAATTACATTCAGTACGAAGAAGCACTAACGCTCAAGATTGCCGTGGCCAGGAGCCATTTGATTCTCCTGCTCAGTATTATCATCATCATCATCATCATTATTATTCATCCTGTAGACCTCTCTCTAGGAGCTACTGCCCTTGCCAGTTGTACTCAGTGCCAGCCAGAGACAATGGCCTCCAATTAACATCACTCTGAACAAACACTGAGAGCATATCTCACAAAAATAATGCATTTCTGCAAACAAAAAAATAACACCACCCTGCATGTTGAAAAAAAATTTCTGCTGATTTCCCCAAAAGGGGAAAAAAATTTGAGGGTGCTGAGTTAAAAAATGCAAGTAAAAAGTTTCTGTTAGATACAGTTTTTTTCACATAATAAAAATGAAGATTTTCCTTATTTTATGAATATACATCGGCTTTTATGCACTGATCAAAACAGCAAAAAATGCTGTTTGGGTGTAGTGAAACACTGACAGATGTAGGAGAGAACAACTGGATCATGTTTGCAGTTTCTTCTGTCAATGACCGTATTACTATGCCTAAAATCAAGATTAGGCATAAAATAATGACTGTAGAATCATTCATACATGTGAAAATCAGCTGAGCATTGAACAAATAGTTCCCACCAGGCTCAGAGGTAAATGGAAATCATGTCTTTGTGGCAGTTCTGGTGATTAAGGGATGATACAAGACTTCTTAATCTTACAAGTGTTCTGAAGTTGTTGTCGAAAATGACAATGCCATGAAATGCACATCATGTGAGAAAATGTGAAGTGCTAGAGCGAAACGAACACTATTTTTTGGAATCAGCACCGCAAAATTAGTAAGAAACAAGCACTGGATTTTATTCAGCAGAAATAATGCAAGGCAGAGTAATGAATGTTCTTTGCAATGTTTTCCTCATGAAATGAAGAGTTTGTTTCCTAAACACAGTAAGTGCCAAAATTACAAAAATTGAGATAGACCATAAGGCGATAGCCTTGTGCTTCCAACACATGGTGCAAAAAATCTGTTTTTTGAAATTCATACTGCAAGCTGTATTTTTTCATGGTCAAAGTTTGTGTTTTTCTATAAAATGGAATAGGCGCCAACATAGAAAAAGCTGATTTACTCAAAATGAGTAAAATGAATATATTACGTTTTGGAAGCAAACTCTTCAAATGTAGCCAAACAGTCATATGTACATTCAGGTTTTGTGCCTAAGAGAAGCATAGCATAAATAATGTCTTAAACAGGGAAGTCTTAGGATGACTCCTTAGACGGGCCTTGTCTAAAAGTGAACACAATGGACATCTGCACGCTGATATGCTCCAAGCATCTGCCTGTTCTTGGCAGGAAACATTTCGATCCATAACATCTTCCTCAGGCAAATCTTCCTTGACTGAGGGAGATCCTGAGGATCGAAATGTCGCTGGTCGAGATTAAAAAGATTTTAGGAGCCGAACGCTGCGCAGGCTTCCTTCGTGCCTCGATTTATATTTTTTATTTTTTGTCCCGCACCTGAGTATTTTTGCTTGGTTGGACACACATTTTCGCTTTTCTACTGTAATCTTGACTAATGTGGGCCCAGAAAAAAATATGACAATAACGGAATTTCCGAGGCTGCAGGGCTGAATGCAAAATCTTCTCATATGGTCCAAAATCTCTGGAAGGTGCCGGAACACATACATTTGACGCATCGCCCCACATGCCCCTACGGTCCTCTCTTTTGCCCTCCTCGTGTGAATGAGGGCAGACCTGTTTCCATGGCAGCTAAATCAAAACTGCTCCCCAACATTACTCACAGTCAGCCCAGCTGGGAGGGAAGAACTAATAAGATTACCTTGACGGCACAGTTTCTCTAAATGGACGCTGCCTTCTGAAACCTCAGCTCGAACATGGCCAGCAGTGCACCGCACACCGAAATCTGTACATCAGACAGGGCTGTGTATTTCCACTGAGGAAAGAGATTTCCTTTCTGCCCGTGACTTTTCAGTAGTAATTGCACCTGAAGAGGCCACAATCAAATGCGTCCTTTGTACTTCTAAAAGGAAAACTTCAAAAGAATATCGTAAAGCCTGGTGTGTGTCAGTGTGCTGGAACCAAAAAGAGTTGTTGTTTTTTCCTAGCTGTTTCACTGAGATCCAACAAGGCTTAATGTGCATGCTCGTTGTGTTTGTGCTGTGCGTCTATGCGGTGTGAGCACTGGGTGTGAGTATGCAGTGAGCGTGCATGTGTGCGGACTTGTGTTCGTAGGTGTATGCATGTGTATGTGTGTGCTTGTGTGCACAGGTTTACTTGTGTGAGTGTGTGCAGGAGAGTGAATGGGAGTGTGAATGTGTGTGTTTGAGTTAATGGTGCTGTGCATGAGTTTGTGAGCACACATGACAGCATGTGTGTGCTGATCTGTGCGCAAATTTGTTTGACTCTGTGTGTCTGTTGTGTGTATGTGTGTCGGTTTCCCTGTGCGAATTACACAAGTTTGCACGCATGAATTCATGCATGCATTTCCCGCGAGAGAGGCAAGCACTAAGAACAACATCCCCTCCTACAAAGTGTGCAGCAGGAATCTCCTTCCCCCCAGCTCAGGCCTATTCGCTAAAGATTCCTTGCTCATTATGCAGGTGTAGTTTAGGATTTACATCAAACTACAGGGAAAAATATGCTAATGGACCACAACCTTAAATCAGGAAAAGTTGGGATGGTGTGTTAAATTAAAATTAAAACTGAAAGTAGTGATTTGTATATTATCTTTAACTTAAATTACCTGGAAAACAATGCAACAGCACATTATTTGATCTTTCTCCACATGAATTTTATTGGTTTTCCAGAATAAAGTCATTGCAATTTTGATTTTTCCAAAAATCTGGGACAGTATTTACCCCTTTTAACATTGTCATTCCTTTTCACAAAACTTATCATACATTTATGGACTGAGGACACCAAATAATTCAGTGTTTCAGGTGTAGTTTTGTCCCATTCTTTCTGCAAATAAGTCTTGAGGTGTACAACAGAGCCGGGTCTTTGTTCGGGCATTTTTCGCCTTTTCACCCATTTTCACTCTCCTTCTAGATGGTCATGCCTTTGTAATGCATGCATATTGCACCTTTATATTGTTTGGCTGAAATATGCATGGGCATGCTGGGAAAAGATGTCATCTTGAAGGCAGCATGCATTGCTCCAGGTGCCTCTGAGTCCAGAGAAGTTGATGGTGTTTCTGGACACTGTAAACATCAGAATTCCTTTTCGCACAGTAAAGATTTAACTGGCACTTGTGGCCGTAACTATGTATTGTAGTTCCTAGCAAAGGTTTTCTAAAGCAACTCTGAGCCCATGTAGTTTAATCACTGCTTATATTGCTTATAAATAAATGACAGTTCTTGATGCAGAGCTGTCTGACTGATGAGATATCACAAGTATTCTGGTGAGGCTTGCACCCTTACCCTTCATGTACTAAAGTCCTCCAGAGTCATTGAATATTTTAATTATATTTTGCAATCTAGAGGATAAAATATCCATCCCTTCCAACCTTTCTTTGAAGAACATTTTTTTAAACATTGTTTTACACATTTGTGGGCACATTATTGATGCTCAGCCGATCTTTGCTCCCTGAAGAACTATAGGCCTTTTCTAAATGCTGCTTCCATACTAAATCACAATTACAATCACCTGCTGTTCAAATCCAACTATTTTTTAAATTTTATTTATTAATAGTCCTAAATTGCACCAGTCTCAATTTTTTTTGGAATGAGCTGCCAGCTCGAATGGCAGGAATAGATGTACATTTAAAAATAATATAAAGTTGATGAAACAAAGCAATACATATTATCTTGTCTTCATACTGTCTGCAATTACATACAAGTCAATGTAAAAGTAAATATTACTGCTTTCCAATTTTACGTGGATTTTCCATACCGTCCCAACTGTTTTGGGGTTGTAGTTAGGGCTCTGTCGCCAAAACGACTTAAGTAAATATCAAGGCATATAAATACAATCTTTGTTAAACAGTTGTATGAGCCGCTGCAGATAAAAATGTGTTAATAGCATTTACCAAAAAGTAACATCTATAATGTACAGATTCATGCTCACTTGCATTTATATTTCTTAAGTATGATACTGAATGAAAATTGTTCTAACAATACCATTTTAAGTGATGTGTATAAGATACAGTGAGATACAAGATGCAACATATTGGTTAACGTTGTCGTAGTATGTGATCATTACTGTGAGTATTATTACAGTAGGGGAACAAACCTGATGTAGGACCTCACCCTCAGCGTGCTCATGTTCTGTGACATTCTGCCGAACACAAGCAAGATCACAGCACCCTCTTCAATCAGCGCTCAAAGCGCAAGACAAAAGGAGGGTATGTCAAGTCATCAAATGAAGCCCCTTGATATCTGATTCATGAGGGGGAGCCATCATGGGAACAGACCAAGTCCAGACTAAACTAATTAAAATTATGCCACTTTTGAGCAGTAACTGTGAAACGCATCAACCTAACAGCCTTATGTTAATTGGACTGCAGTACACAGATTCCCAAAGGGCTGCGTTATAAAAAAAGAAGAAAAGATCATTAAAGAAGCGTGAAAGAAGCTAAAAATAAACCTGAACTACCACGTGCGGATAAGAAGCAAAGGAAATTAAACAGATTCACATGTCAGGATCCCCTGTTCCGTATCCAGTCAGATTGAGTAGTAACACACAGATATCTTGCCTGGTCTCCAGGGTGGTAGCAGATGGAGAGGATGGGCATCCCCCCAAAAAAAAAAAAATGCAGTTCTGTCATCCACATGTTTTCAAAGCTAAATATAGTGAAATTTATGCATAAATCACACTACGGACTTTTCCAACCCTCAAAACTGAACCTCTTCTCCCTCAACACATATATACTCACACACACACACACACACACACACACACACACATCCTTGTACATATATCTTAGTGAGGACATTACATTGACTTCCATTCATTCTTCCTGTGTCTCTACAGCCTTTCCCTAATCTAAACAATAAGCAATGTATGCCTAACCCAAACCCTTACCCTAACCTTTACCTATCCCTAATTCTAACCTTACCCCTAACCTTAAATAATAAGTCAAAATTTGCCTTTGTAGCTGTGAGGACCGGCCAAAATGTCCTCACTTCCCAAAAAAGACTTCACTTTGTAGGTTAAAAACTCATGCCGGTCCTCAGTAAGTAGCAAGTACAAGAACACATACACACACACACACGTGCACACACACACATACACTCACACACTTTCAAACCCACTGCTTTGCTGGTTTCCCTCATGCTCGGGATCATCAAATCTGGATCCTGAATCCAAATCCAGACCTGATTTTCCAATCTTCCAGATAAATTATTGCGCAATTTCTGATTTTGATCAGTCAATCTGCCTTCACATCTGACTTTCAGGTAAAGGGAGAAACAAAGATCAGCAGTTCTTGGACCTCCGGGGCCATGATTTGATGATCCCAGATCTATAACCATTTACACAGTTCTTTATGCAGCAGCTACGCCCTGTTAAATGAGAATGATGTCACCATAGCCTTATTGGCCAATGTGGAATTATAATGTTAGATTTTATTTCGCCTTTTCATAAGAACACAGACTGCAGAGCTGGACTTGATATTGCTTTGCATGGGCCAATGCTCACAGCTTCCAAATATTCTCCTCAAAAAATTTTGTTTGGTCATAAACTGTGTTTTCTGGCTCATGGTAAGATAAGAGGTTGCTGGTCTGGGATCAAAAACTAAAGACTGGTGCAGTGAGTTCCTGCTCCGCTGACTGTTAACGCGGTAACAAGAGATGCTTTAACCCTTAGGTTGCCCAACCCTATTCTTGGAGTTCTGTTATCCTTCAGGTTTTACCCTCCGGCCCTAATGTTGCATTCACCTCATATGGGAAAGATCATAATGTTGGACAGATTCCCATTGCAACGACTTGCTAAGTGTTCACGTCAGTTACCAAGTTTGAGAACGTCAGTGCCTACTGAAATATGTATGTCTGGCATTTCACAGTGTGGCCCAAGACATTTAAATGTCTGGGCTAAAACCGTTGCAGCAATTGCATTAATTATAAATTGGACATCAGCGATTTTGTCCACGTCTCACAGTGCGGAAAATGAATGGTAGGTCTCTCAGCGTTTCACAGTATGTCACAGTGTGTTCACATCATTTCAGTCACTGTCTTGTGGATTATGAGAGGTTAATGTTTTGACCCACGACACTTGCAAGCATAAACTGTGATCTGTGAAGGAGTATCAGTAACACAGTGCTCGGCATACGTTTGTACCTTTGTTACAAACATTATTGATTCCTTTAAAGAAGGAGACAGCACCTCAGCAAAGTATATTTCAGCGGAAAGTAGAATACTTGAAGTGTCTAAAACGCATAGTTTTATCAATTTTAATTTGGTAATGATCCAGTGCCACGCATTTTTAAACCAGCGAGTCTTCAAATTGGCTTCAATACCAGGGGGCAGACACTTTTACTTGGGGAATCTTCCGATTTTGAATTTGATCTTCGGAAACCTCACCTTTAAAAATGCTTAATAACCTTAACCTCTCGCAGTTTTAATCTCCTGATTAGCCACAGTTGCTCAGACTAACTGGTAAAAACCAATTACTTTTGATAGCATTGTTATACATTGCACCACAAAATTATGAGGCATCTTCTGCGCAACGTAAAATATCAATAAGTCTTCATAATTTCAGCGCTCGTTAAGCAGCACAGAATCGCAGAAATTAGTTTGCGAGGCTGCAGGAATCCGTTCTTTATTTTGAATGTTGTCACGGCTAAAGGGCGCAGTAAGGTTGCACAGCTGTGTGACAATCCCAAGGACGGCGAAAATAAATGCTGCAAAGTAAGCGAAAGTTTTGGATTTACAATGCCATATCAATTATATAAATGTAGGCAATGGGAATTCACCTTTCATTACTATTTCTAATTATAGGTCATGTATTGGTCTTGGTCGCTCAGTCGATAAATTGTTTGATTGTTAATCAGGCCAGCTTAATTAAAAACAGTTTACGGGCAACCAAGCCATAAAGGGAGAGCTTACTGAAGGCCCTTTGAACTACCCTATGGCCCTGATGAAAGGAAAGAGAACAACTGACCTCACGTAAGTGAATAACTGACGCACAAGCACCACGGCACTGGCGTTTGATTGGATAATGCATTCGAAATGCACACTCACCCACTAGATAGGGCGCTGTGTAGTGAATGTTCTACATTGAAATCAATATAGGGAGTGAGTGAGTGAGTGGACAAGTGTGCATTCCGAATGCAGCCTTAGATTCCCCAAGCAAAAATGTCTGCCCCCGGTATTGACGCCGATTTGAAGACTTTCCGGTTTAAAAATGCGTTGCACTGAATCATTACCAAATTTAAATTTATAAAACTATGCGTTTTAGACACTTCAAGAATTCTACTTTCCGCTGAAATATACTTTGCCGAGGTGCTGTCTCCTCCTTTAAGATGGCTTACTGGCAAAGCCTTGTCAGTATGGTCTTATTTTCTGATTATGCAAATATTACAGGGTCATAATACCTTGCTACTTTATGGTATCCTGCCTCGTATTCATTTTCTATGGGTTTCCTGTTAGCTATTGCTCAAAAGGGTTTGCGGGAGGTGCTTAACGTACACACACAGTTAGGGTCTGGAGATCTGTGATTATGGCAGCTATAGTTCAAGGTCGAACATGGAGTCACGGCAGGAAGCCTTTCTTTTCAAACTGTGGCCGACCCAGCAGGGCTGTGAGGCATAACAGCCCCTACCTCCTGCCTTGTTCAGACGTGACTGATTTAGCAAAACAACAAGGTACAGCGAGGCCTGGAAGTCTCCAGAGAGACGGGCCACACGTCAAAGCATTGAATCATCCTCCCTGGTGGCACAGCTCTAGGTATGACATTGGCCACCCGCTTTGTACGCCTGAAAAATTCATAGCTCACAGGAAGGGGACTCCACGAGCGCCGTATTTTCTCTCTCAGAACTCCGTCCGACAGGTAAATACTTCCTCAACAGAAGAAGCTTGTGTAAGAAGGTTGACCAGAGAAGTTCTGGGGCTCCCTCTCTCCCTTTTCATTTTGTAATCACCTTTTCAACTTGTTCAAACCTGGAATGGGCTTTGTTGTGTTTGTAGGGGGTTAGGTGCGCTATAACTTCCAGTTCCATAGGATATTCTTCCATATTTGTGTTGACACTTGAGCTTCGGTCAAATCCCGAGTCGTCCCTGAATTTAATCAATAGTTCTTCCTGTTGGCTGCAGCCAGTGGTTTTAGGAGATCTGAAGAAAGGTCGATGAAAGGGCCAATTATTGTTTATTGTTTTTTGTTATTGTGTAACACTGCTATTAAGAGGATGATCTGAGAGTCCAAAATAAGTATGCTAGCATGAGTAACTGAGAATGACTCAGTCGATAGATATTCTCAGCACCTAAAGCTGGTTTTGCTGATTCCCACACAACACTGCCAATGGACACCTGCCAATTCCCATACACTGCCAGCGTTCACTTGCCCATTCCCATACACTGCCAATGGTCACCTACCAATTCCCATACACTGCCAATGGTCACCTACCAATTCCCATATACTGCCAATGGTCACCTACCAATTCCCATATACTGCCAAGGGTCACCTACCAATTCCCATATACTGGCAACGGTCACCTGTGAATTCTCATTCACTGCCAATGGTAATCTGCCAATTCCCATGTACTGCAAATAGTCACCTGCCAATTCTCATGTACTGCCAGTGGTCACCTGTCAATTCCCATACACTGCCAATGGTCACCAGCTGATTCCCATACTCTGCCAGTAGTCACCTGCCAATTCCCAAATACAGCCAATGGTCACCTGCAAAATCCCATACACTGCTGGATCTCCCTACATATGATCTCATGCTTATAAAGATCACATTGGTCACATGCATGGAGTGTCTTGCGAGCATGATGATGGGATTTTTACATTTTTTTTGTACAAATAACTACTTTTTTTGAAGACTATTTTATTTACAAGTTGAAGTTTTCTTCTGAGTCTCTTGGCTTACAGTTCAAATACTTCCAGAGTGCAGTAATTGGCAGTCCATACAATTACAAATTTAGAGTAAAATCCCCGACAAGTTTGTCAATGCTGTTTCTTGATGCAAAATGTTAGTTGTCAGCCCAGTAAACAAGTTTGGAATAATGGGTGTGTCTGAGGTTGCTTGGAGGGACATAGTAATATTCGCTGACAAACAAAATGAATGTAAATCTAAACAGATTCTTCCCCCAGAAGCCAAAATCTGGAAAAGTCTTCGTCTTACAGAGGCAAGTTTTCTTCGAAGGTAGATTGGATCATTCAAGCAAAGCTCAAGAGGACCACTTACAGCACTTGCAACTTGATTGATAAATTCTTCATGTTTTTCCAGACATTCTGTACATCAGAATCATTTGTAAGGCTGACAAGAGGCTACAAGTATGGCCTCAAAATGTAACAGTTTGTGCAGTGTTTTATAAACAAACTTGAGTTTTCATCTGCCGGTGACTATAAATACATTTCACACATTGAGAGAAATCTAGCATGAAAATCGACTAATATTACCGTCATAGAAAAGCTATTTCTCCTCAGTGGTAATGGCAACACTATCTCAAGAAAAGAATTCATAACAAAATTACTGTTAAACAGTGTTCAATTAAAGAATTTAAGAGATGAAGCAGAGGTAGCAAAATAAAGTGAACCTTGAGGAAATCTGCTTTTGAGACATTGAAAGCATTAAAGGGGACCTATTTTGCTATTTTTCCAAGTTTATATTTTGGTCTTTGACTCCCCTAGAGTACTCCTGATCGCGCAAAGTAAAAAAAGGGTATTTATTTCGCTCATACTGCCATCCTCAAAAAACTGCATTTGTAGTACATTGTAGTCTCTGCCTGAAACGCGCCTCACTGGGGTGGCTCTTCCGCTATGGCCCCCAGTCCCCGTGTGCCCACTTTCTTCTGACTGGCCAGCTCTGTGGAGGGCGGAGTTGGGCGGGACGAGGCTGCAGAACGCAGTTTTCCGTGTCCGGCTCCCCAGAGTGAAACCTGAGACACGTCTGCAATCTGATAAGGAAGCGGCGGGCAAATTCCGCAATCTAACGTTATACTTGAATATAGATCTAATGACATGATCTTGTTCTAACAAACGCAGCGGCGAAAGTGGAGGACGAAAAGTGCGAATATCTCTCAGCGCAAGCTCAAATTTGCTATCGGCTACAGTTTGCTACGGCAACAGTTGGTGAGTACCGCGGTTTTTCTAGTCCTAGCTAGGATGCAGGGGAAGCTAGAATCCACCCCATATAGACACATTTGTAGAACGGGTCGACATGCCCAAGTGTAGACCGGAGACCGTAGAAATCCTGTGGGTCTGAGTTTAGAGGGAAACATGGACAGTGAGGAGCAGCTAAAAGTGGATCAACAGCTTATGGACTGCTTCGGTGTGTATTAGGACCTGCTGGGTCGTGTGTATAGCTGTGGTGTGTTGTTAGCGTGGAGCAACGAACAGCTTCCGCGCTGGTATATGGCGGAGGGGCGAAAGCTCCAGGCTTAACGGCCTTTTCGGAAATTGCCCGTGGTAATGGTTTACTTACTGCGTCGGAATGACCAGCTTTTCCTCGCGGAGAATGGGCGTGTTATGGATTGTGCGCGAGAGCAAGCTAGAGCTCCGGTATTGTTATGAGCATAATACAGGTTTTACAGACCGTAAGTTCCATCTGCGTGAACCGTTGCTTATGTGGAGCAAGCGAATCGATCACTTTTACAGGAAATAATTTAATATTCAGTCGCCGATTTAATATTCAATCGACAGCAATGCAGAGAAATCGTTTGTGATAACCATACACGTTATAGCCTGTGCTTTTCCCTATTGCTTTCACCGGTAGCATCAGAGAGCTTGCTCAGACATTGGGGATGTATCAGGCTGACCCCGGTCATGGATAAGTAAAGCGATCGTTTCACAAGCACCCAAAAACTCACCCCAAGCTTTGCAAAACCTACGTCTGGTCTAACTGCAGCCCAACTCAGCAGACACATACAGCACCTCTCCGGTTAGCTTCAACTGTAGTGGCTACAATCAGGCAACGTTATGATGAAACTCTCACATTGATGCTTACCGAAGTAACACAAGCATACCGATCAGAAATTTTGCATATTAGTTAACCAGGAACATTTTTAATCAGCAGAGCACGCGAACTAACATGCAGTAGCTGATAAGCGGCCATGACTTTGAATGTAATCTGTCGCTCGAAAAATTCGTTTCGTGTCCGATGTGAAAGCAGCTTTATGGATAGTATGCGACAGCTAGAGAGAGCTCGGTTATGTTAGGAACATAATACAGGTTTTGCAAACCGTAAGTTCCGTTAGGGTGGACAAGTTGCTTATGTGGAGCTAGCGAATCGATCACTTCTACAGGAAAGAATTACCTATTTAATCTCCGCCTTTTTCGGCTTTTTATTAGCCACAACAATTTCTAAAGGGGGATGAAATTATGTCAAGGTAGTGCAGAGAATTCATTTGTAAACCGGTAGAGCTTCTGCGTTTCGCATTGCTTTCATGGTAGCACCAGAGAGCTTGCTCAGACATTTGTGAAGTATCCTGCTGATCCCGGTCATGGATAAGTGAAGCGATCACTAACTGTAGAGCCTACAATCGGGCAACGTTATGATGAAACTGCCACATTGATGCTTACCGAAGTAACACAAGCATACCGATCAGAATTACTGCATATAAGTTAACCAGGAGCATTTTTAATTAGCACGACACGCAAACTAACATGCAGTAGCTGGTAACCGAGCGGTCATAACCACAGAGACAAACCCTTGCAATACAGGTTTTACAGACAGCAAGTTCTGTTACTGTGAACAGTTGTACCAAGCATCCAAATTACAAACAAGTATTAAAAGTTAGCTTCAAATGAGGTTTATGTTCACACAACTTCTGTAGAATTTCCCCTGATATCACTCTTGCATATTTAGGACACAAGCATTAGCAACAGTAACTTGGCTACGTTAGCCGCTGTGCTACAGCCACAATCAACTGGCTATCAGTGTCACGTCAGGTTGGCTTATGCAGAAAAAGCAACTTACAGCTTCTGTGTCTGTGAGTCATGGACAGTCGCGACCGATACAGGCTTTATCTTCAGATATTTTACCAAGCCTGCCTTTGAGGCCAGTTGTTAGTGCTAACTATCGCTAGCGGTCCTGCTAGCCACCCGTAACACGTTAGCTTCACTTACATTATTTGCTGTTATATGGTGACTTACAGCTTGTGGCTCCGAGCGCTTGATCGATGCAGCTGCTTCAGGTTTGAGAAGCAGCTGAAACGCTTTATCCTGTGTCAAATTATCCTTTATTGATAAAGCTGTCTTTGGTGAAATGCTGAGCACAAACAGCTAACGCTCCATTTGGCCGTGGCTGTTTGCTGCCAGCAAACAAAAAAAAGCTACCCACTGATTTCTGGTGGCATCGTCTTTTCAAGAGAAATATTTGTTTTTCTTCGCGTCCAAAAAAATAAACGGACAAGTAGCTTTGGGAGAGATACTAACAAAATTGCAGCTCAAATGATCTGCGGTTCTTCTTTTGTATTTCCAAAAGTGTCAACGCTACTGAGGCATAGTATGATCTGCTGTTGTTAGTGCCTGCTAGAATAGTTTCCGGTGTGGGCAGGTCCAGCGCCATGATTGGCTCTGGCTAGGTCTGAACTAATTGGATGGCACAACCTGACGTCAGGTTTTACCCAGATCTCGTGAAGATCTCGGGAGGAGCTGTTCAGAGAGGAAATCACGCTCACGAAAATCACGTGCTTGGATTAGGCAAAACCCTGTATCTTATGTTTAGAAACTTTTCAGAGGTTGAGCATGGACAACCAACATTATAACATTACTAATATGTATTAAAAGAAGGATCAGCATAATAGGTCCCCTTTAACAAACTTTTATTTGGTCAACTAAAACGAGGAGATAACTAGAGCCTTCTGAATTGAGAGTCATGTGAAAGAGCTGACAATGAATTTTATCTACATTTAATTGAACAAATTAATATTTTATTAAAAAATGTCTCATAATTTATTCAGAGTCATGACGGTCCTCAGCAGTACCAAGGATGAGAATGCGTTGGCGAGACAGCGGGCTCATTTCAATAGCTTTTCCTCTCAGCTTTCTTCTTTTCTTCTGCCTGACCCAGACATCAAAAGCCATTATTTTGGAGATTCTAATGCATTAAAACCAGGAATGAAAGATGATTCACTAAAAAAATCTTGAGCATATGTGAGAGGATTAAGCGGAAGTATTTTTCCCCAGAATGCAACGCATGTAAATGACTGACCCATCTATCACTCATCTACCACACCCAAGACTGTCTGTAACTGACATCACTCAGACTAATACTTGATGGTAATATGCTGTCAGAAATACATGTTGGATGAGGCACCTCAACCTGTCCTCATTTACTTTGCTTGATTAGCAATCAAACAATTGATTGATTCATTTACTAAGACTAATCGAGGCTTACAATAGGCCATTGCCACTTCAAACAAAAGTTAAAACCCTTTTTGTATTGTGCTCAGTGCATTAAAGATGAAGTTTTGTGCTTTAAATACATACTTTTTACCGCCATTTAAATAATTATGTGGAGTTTCATTCATCTTTCATAATCTGATGAACAAAGGCTACAATAATACATAAAATTACCAAGAAAGTAAGGAGACATTTTACAAATTAATTTTTCAAATTTCCTTCCCTGAAATCTCACATTGAAGCAACAAATTATTGAATCCCTTTGTCATTATCACACCTTATTCATAAAAGGCTACATATTGCACTTGATTATTAAGTGAATGAATTGCTTGATTGTTAATCAGGCAACATGAGTGGGAGCAGGCTGAGAGTAATCTTGTAACAAAAGGTGCAGTCACTGCGACAACATCTCTGATGCTTGAAACAGCATGGGCATTCCATTTACCCAATTCATCATCCTTCAAATGGTCTGCTTCCACTTCCTTTGCAGAGTTTTTTTCAATGCATGAAAAGGTAAGGAGAAAAAGAAGAGGCTAAGTGAAAAATGAGAGATTTGAATGAGCCCATTGAATGATTTCTGTTGCAGTTCTTGAGTGCTGAAAAAAACATCTCAACTTTCTTGCTCCATCACAATATACTTCCTGGCATGTTGGCCAGGAGTCAAGCTTCTTCTGATATCAACTATACTGTTATGTATGAGTATTTTATGTACAGCATTGTATATCATTTGTAAATGGAGATTTGTTTGATCTGTGCTGCTTTACTGGTCAGCTAGTTGTTTATTTTGTTCATCATTTAGCACCCTCTGGTGGTATGTCTATAGAAAAACATGATCTGATGCAATACCACTTGTGTGAGATGAAATAGACTAGTGCTTTCTAGAAGTTTCTGGCTTCTTCTTGCCTGGACGGGGCCGGATCACCCAGGAATCCTGTAGATCTTTCCAGAATGTTGCTAGTCTATATAAATGCTGTGATTTTGGTCAGTAGGGGCAGAGTTTTTGTTTGGCATCAGAGTTACATAGTGGCATTAGAGTGTTATTATAAGATTACAGTGGATTATTTGTAGAAGTTTTTTTTTACTTAATCAGTGAAGAATAAATTTGTTTAAGTTGTCATTGCTGGTTTTCTTTGTTATGATTTTCAAGTCATAACAATACGCTTTTGTGTATGAACTTGTGCTGCACACTTGTAGCTGCTGGAATGGAGCCAATATTATTTTGAAGAAAGTGACTGAATTCCTACAGTGGTATTTAGCTGGGTGCCACCCATAGATTTTTTAAAAAGTATAGACAATGTCCCTGCGATGACAGTCATGAACGTCCGGCAGGATTGGAGAAGGGCATTTCAACACAAGGAAGAGCAGTTGTGGATACTGCCACACCATGCACAAGTCAAAGTGTGTGTAGTACAGCCGCCAAATCACAGCTGTACACCAATCGTGTGAGATGCAGTGACGTAACCTGCTCCTCATTCTTCCACAAAAATATTTCTCTAGGTTGCATTCTCTGCAGAAGTATGTTTTCATTTGGGAGCCTAAATGTAGCATTAAGCACTTTTTGTAAGTACAGTATGTATGCATCATGAAGCTTCTGCAGATTTTAGACTTAACTGGTATTCAGTCAGCCCAAATTCTTTATCTTAATAGTGCAGTGAGCAGGACTTCTAACCTTTATTACACAGCTTTATTTGAGTACTCGATTTTGATTGATCAATTACGGCATCCAATGGTCTGTTATTTCTAAGGACCAGACCGCTCTTATGGAAAACAGACAATTGCTATGGTCATGACGCAGAGATCGAACTAATCTTTTTTTAGCCGAAGTAATAAAATCAATTTTGAATCAATAAACTTTCCTTTGAATCACTATTTTGTGTGAAATTATGGATTCTTTTTAGAAAGTAGCCTTGTAAAAATCGGGATAATGTACAGCCAGCCGGTCATTATTGCGAAATAAGCCCCTTCAAGGTGATTAGAGACCCCTCTGCTTTGCGTCAGGGTCGTGCATCACCTTGTCGGGGTTTATTTTGCAATAATGACCTGCTCAATGTACATTATTCCATACTCATTTAAACCAGTAAAAGTTCCACTGAGAAGATGTTTTCAGGGATGCCCTGAGACAAATGCCACCTAGAACAGTTGCAAGGGAGGAGGGATGTAAAGAAACAGAGGTAAAGTCCCGAGACCAACTTTGGGGTTAAGGGCCTTGCACAAGGGCCAAAGAGCAGAGTTGTTCCCAAAGTGCTCTGTCTAGATGTAGGTCAGAATCCTGGACACAACAGGGAGGCTTAATTCAGGAACTCAGTTACCAGTCAAGCAACCAATCACGAGTCTACCCTGCCGGCCTCACATTTTCATAATGCTGTTCTGTTCCCTGCTGTTATGAGCTTTATATGCATTCATACCATTGGGGTGATTCTAAAAACAAATGGACAATGCAGATTGTTGGCTACTGAATTAACTGCAACTCATAATTTTTATTGCCACAAGTAAAGCTCATTAATGGCATAATTTGTATGCATGGGTCTTACTTCTTGCTAATGAACTAGGGTATATTTATGAGAAACAGTTCTCCAAAGTACCATAGATTTGGGTGCCAGCTAATATACTTCTAATGTTTTTTTCTCTCTTTCGTTTTTACCTTGTTTTAGAAAATCATATTTTGCCAAATACATCCAATCATAGTAATATGGTTTTTGTGCATATTTTATATCATCATGCCAACAGCTGAAGATCTTTCCCCAGGTGTGAAATGGCACCGGCTCCAGTCTCCCGTCTCTAATCACAGTCCCAGGGGCTTGTTTGAAATGGCAGGCGAGTTACAAATAGTGCGATTGCGAGAAGGAAAGGGACTCCTTTTCTGGATATAATAGGTTCATCCCTGCGGCGTCCTCCGCAGTCGTGTTTGTCCTACCGTAAACTGACTGTCAGCAAGATGAATTGTACAATCGAGTGAAAAGTTGCAATGCCATGGATCACACAAACAGCGGGTCATTTGTTCGCATGTGTGAGTCAGCTGGGGACAGCACTCATTTTGGGAGGGCAAACCATTGTTTTGAACGCAGAGTTTGCTTTTGCAAGCGATTTGAAGAGTTTATGGCACAAACCCCAATTCCAATAAAGTTGGAGACAGAAACAACAGAGATCCTGGACTGTTGAGCGACTGAAGTCATACATCAAGCAGGAATGGGAAAGAATACCACCTACAAAGCCTCTACAATTAGTGTCCTCAGTTTCCAAACGCTTATTGAGTGTTGTTTAAAGGAAAGGTGATGTAACACAGTGGTAAACATGCCCCTGTCCCAGCTTTTTTGGAATGTGTTGCAGGCATCAAATTCAAAATGAGTGAATATTCCCGAAAAAACAGTAAAGTTTATCAGTTTGAACATTAAATATCTTGTCTTTGTAGTGTATTCAATTAAATATGGGTCGAAAAGGATTTGCAAATCATTGTATTCTGTTTTTATTCACATTTTACACAATGTCCCTACTTCACTGGAATTTGAGTTTGTATATGAGCGTGAGTTTTTGGATTTGCGTTTAGGGCCCTGGGAAATTATGGGCTGCGTTTCAGCACACGACCATTAACAATTGACAAAAATCGCCATTTTGCACGGCGAAGGGACTGGTTAGATCCGGCGGTAACTACTGCACGTGCCTTTTCATGCATCTGACAGAGAAACCATCGGGAGGAAAGGCAAACAGAGGACCCACTTCAGTGTTTGACAGCCGCGATCGGCGCGAGCAATCACGGCCCCAGGCTCCACCACACTGCGTGTTTCTTGACACGCTTGTTACTATGGTTACAAGCCAGGGGAAAGCCTTGGGGGACTGAGAGTCGCACGAGAGCCTCGTGGCCTTTCAAACGTGCGCCCACCCCCTGGTTCCTATTGCAGGTTTAGTATCAGACATGACTTGAGCACAGCAGGACAAATTTGTGCAGCCTATGGTTTCTCCAGCTGTGATGTGGTTAAGATCCCATTTGAGAGAGCCAGTGAATGCAACGAATGGAGTAGAAAGTGAATACAGTCACTTGAGTATTAAAAGTGGTGGAGGATTGAACACCGCCAGTAATATACATTATACTGAACACAAACGGAGGGTAACTTGTGAAGCCATTTAAGGTGGATAACTTGATACATGCCCTCATTCTTTTAGACACTGAACATAATTGCCAAAACTCAATTCCTCTGTAACAGGAGTGGCCACCCCTGGTCCTGGAGAGCCACAGGGTGTGCTGACTTTGGTTTTCTCCACCCAATTTAAACCAGGTGAGATAAGTTGAGTGTAATCAACTGCTTTAATTCTTCAATCTAGTGCTGAGTAACACCACAAACCAGCAGACACTGCGGCTTTCTGAGACCAGGGTTGGCCACCCCTGCTCTGTAGGTGAACAATTTAGGTTCTCCTGCTCTGCCCCTGCTGCAAAAACCTGCCTCAACCTGCTGCTGTGCTACTTTACACTCCACTGCTGCTGGCAACATTGCTTGTAGCTCCATCATTCTAGCCTGCTGCTAGTCAAAATCGCCTCCTTGACTGAAAGACTGAATGTTTCCCTGGGGGGTGGGGGGCAGGTGTTGTGGAAACTATCTTGCTGCACCTCGCTTGGTCTTTTCTCCTCAAGCTCAGTAAGACTGGAGGGTGTAACCCGGTTAAAGTAAAGACACTAAAGGGTCACAGGTGAGCTGGTGCCTATCCCAGCTGACAATAGGCGAAAGGCAGGAGCACACCCTGGACAGCTCGTCAATCCATCACAAGGCACACACACCATTCACATACAATTCACTCGCACAGTCATGCCTATGGGCAATTTAGAGCCTCTAATTAACCTGACATGTTTGTCTTTGACCTGTGGGAGAAAACCAGAGTACCCGAAGGAAAGCCATATGAACATGATACAGAGAACACGCAAACTCCACACAGAAAGGCCCCAGTCCTGATACGATCTTACAACCTGCTTTCCGTGAATAAACTCTTCAATGCATTTAATTCAGAGAAACAGGTTGAGTCTAACTAAGTACATCTATTTCTGTGAGAAAACATTTAGCTTCAATAGGCCATATTATTTGACCTGTCTTGACTCAGAATGTTAAAGTATGAGCATTTTCACCTGCGCTTGACTGCAGAAGGCCACAGTTACTGCTTACAGCACACAGATGGAATAACTGCGTTGTATAATTGCTTAACCCCAACTCAGAGAGGTCAGGTGGTGTCAGGGAAATGTTCACATGAAAACTCAAGGGCAAGTTACGCCTCAGGTAAACACGACTGATGAATAAATGGTAAGATAATGTTCAGGTGGTGCTTCGACCAGAATTGAACCTGAGTACTACAGAGTGAAGCTGTAGAGCTAGCTTTTACGGACACACTGCAGCAAGCGCAACACAAGTGGAAAACAGGCAAGCCAGGCTCACTTCCTCTGACTGCACTTTCCCACCGCAGAGAGCCCTCCCTGTACATCAATCTGAAGAGCACCCCCGATAACGAGATATTTACGACCTCTGTGCCCCAGATTAGGGACCACGATAATATCTGTGGGTGCGTCAGTACCGGTCGATAATAACCTAATAATGACCTCATCTGCATGAGCTGTAAAAGCAAAGTTTAAGGTATGGCATGATGACCCATTGTGATGGTGTACAATAAACCCACCAGAGAGCGAGACATAAGGCACACAGCTGGTGCTGCGAATGAAGTGAAAATGTCACGTGCTCAAACACCAGCCATATCAACGCCATCCAGACCAAGCTGCACACAGACTGTGCTGCTCCTAAGATACCGGTCTGCAAATTAACAGTGAAACCAAAATATATTGTCGACACCTGGCAGAAAATGGTAAAAAAAAAAAAAAAAAAAAAAATAATAATAAAATTAAATATGTATTCAAAATATTATTTTATTGAATCATTTAAGCATGTTGGATGCCTAAAATATGTTTTACAATGATTTATTCATTTTATTTCATTTTAATCTGCACTACACTGTTCACCACAGTGGAATAATGACTCTTGAGATAGAGAGTCTACACATCTGTTAGTCTATTACAGACAGTTGACAGGATCTGGAAGCATATACTCGCGTTGTAATTTGAAACATAGAAGTGTCGGACCAACGCATCAGACGTTGACAAGGATGCCCCAAAATTCCCATTTTGGCAGCATAAAGTGCTTTTTGCACATCCAAAGCGCTTCACCTCAACCACCGTCAATGGGCTATATCCTCCTCACTGTTAGAATAAGAACACCCCCTCCCACCAAAAAAAAAATCTGTAACAGGCCCCCTCTCCAATAACAATACTGTAAAACCAATAAAACCCAGGGACATTTATGAGTCCGTACAGTACGTCCAGTGACCTATCATGCAGCACATATGATGGTATCACATAGTCCCAGCAGAGCAACAATGTGTGTCATAGGCACTGAAGGGCAGCAGAGATAAGCTTCCTCATAACATTGCTTTCATTTTATAATGCATTGCAAGAAATTGAAAGCTATAGTACTGCATACTATAATATACAATTATTATGTGAAGTGCAGTCTTACTTTGTGTTTGGGGTTGAAAAATGAAATTAATATTATATATAATAATGTTGAGAAAAAATGTGAGGGACCTGGATTTGTCCGTTTGTATGGAACGTCGAGGTGCCCAACTGTAGTTTTTCAGTTTAAGTAGCTGTAGCGACATCTTGTGGTCACTGGTAATTTATTTCAATTGACCAAATGCCACAGTCCCACGCCAAATGGAGCTCAGCAAGAGATCTACACGCCCAACACGCAGCCCACACCTGAAACCTCCCATTAGCTATGATATTTGATAGTATTTGATTATTCAGTGATGCCAAAAAGCCCTTTGCAATGAGTGTTATGGGAAGTTTAATATCCATGGCGAGTCACAACCTCAATTTTATAGTGTCATTTAAAATACAACATATCCCTCAGCACATTGTCTCAATGCTGCACTGGGGCATCAGGGCCCATTTGACCACAAAGAACTGGCCCACTGACACCACACAGCACCCAAACTGCACTCACCCAATCAGCAATAGCAGCTGCACAGTGAGGTGGGGTGAATAGTGCAGACTGAACCTCCCACACTGTGCTATGACTTGGTGGACTGCAGTAGATTAACTGCTTGTTGCCACAGGGGACATGCACCCAGACAGCACTGTAGGGGCCTGGACTACGTACAACGGTACCATGGGTTACCTCACAGTGCCAAGTAGGGTTGCCATTTGCTGTCATAACAAATCGCAGACTGGGGTCAGAGCAGTCATGAGCTTGACATGTTCTAATAATTTGAATTCAGACATCTGGCAATACCAGCCTCCAGCAGTGGACAGGCCCAGGAAGAGTATGATGTCATGTCATAAGGGCGAGTAATTGAGGGAGGCAGGAAGGCCTATAGGGAGATTGGTTGACTAGCAACTGTAGATTCTCAGGTTTGAATCCTGATGGTTCTTGGGATTATGACTTGTACCTGGAGAAATGGAGTTGGGGGAACCCTTCCTGTTGGACCTTTGTGCAAGGCCCTTAACCCTAAAATGGCTCCAAGGGCATTCTTTTATTTCTTGCGCTCTCTCTCTCTCTCTCTCTCTCCTGACTTGTAACAGTTCTATCACTCATTTCTCCTGGGACATCCCTCAAAAAGAGAAAAATGTTCTCAAAGGTACTCCTCTGGTTAAAAAGAGGATGAAAAAGCCTGTCTGCCACACGTTGGTTTTCCATCCATAGCAGAAGTCGTTTGCATTAAAGTGGGAGCTTGAGAGCAGTAGGAGGAATACTCTACAATTCTCTCTCCTCTCCTTACCAGCTCAAAGGCTCTTACAGGCGTAATTACATTCTCTTAGCACATCCAGCTGAACATACTCCTGGGGTTTAACTCTTTCCACATATCTGATAGCCCATGGTTAACAGCAGATCATTTTACATGGTTGGTATTTCCTTGAAAATGAGAGCTTTCCAGCAATAATTTATACAGCTGCTTTTCGTGCTATGAATTGAGCAAGAGACAGTGAATGAGACAGACACAGATGAGTATGTGTGTGTGTGTGTGTGTACAGTGCCATGAAAAAGTATTTGCCTCCTTCCTGATTTCTTACTTTTTTGCATATTTTTCATACTTAAATGTTTCAGATCATCAAACAAATTTTAATATAAGAAAAAGATAACCCGAGTAAATACAAAATGCTGTTTTTAAATGATGATTTCATTTATTGAGGGAAACAAGCTCCAAACCTACCTGGCCCTATGTGAAAAAGTAATTTCCTGCCCCCTCCTTGTTAAATCATGAATTAACTGTGATTTACCACATTTTTTGAGTCCAGTTTCACTAGTCACACCCAGGCCAGATTACTGCCAGACCTGTTGAATCACGAAATCACTTAAATAGAACCTGCCTGACAAAGTGAAGCGGGCTAAAAGATCTCAAAAAGCAACGTCATGCTGCGAACTAAAGAAATTCAAGAACAGATGAGAAACAAAGAAATTGACATCTATCAGTCTGGAAAGGGTTGCAAAGCCATTTCTAAGGCTTTGGGACTCCGGCGAATCACGGTGAGAGCCATTATCCACAAATGAAGCAAACTTGGAACAGTGATGAACCTTCCCAGGAGTGGCCGGCCTACCAAAATTACTCCAAGAGCGCATCAACTACTCATCCAGGAGGTCACAAAAAAACCCATAACAACATCTGAAGAACTGCAGGCCTCACTTGCCTCAGTTAAAGTCAGTGTTCATGATTCAACAATAAGATAGAGACTGGGCAAAAAATGGCATCCATGGGAGAGTTCCACGACGAAAACCACTGCTGACCAAAAAGAACACGTAGGCTCGTCTCACATTTGCCAAAATACATCTTGATGATCCCCAAGACTTTTGGGAAAATATTCTGTGGAATGACGAGACATAAGTTGAACTTTTTGGAAGGTGTGCGTCCCATTACATCAGGCGTAAAACTAACACAGCATTTCATAAAAAGAACATCATACCAAAAGTCAAACATGGTGGTGGTAGTGTGATGGTTTGGGGCTGCTTTGCTGCTTCAGGACCTGGACGACTTGTCATAATTGATGGAACTATGAATTCTGCTCTCTACCGGAAAATCCTGAAGGAGAATGTCCAACCCTCAGATTGTGATCTCAAGCTCAAGCGCACTTAGGTTATGCAGCAGGACAATGATCTGAAACACACCAGCAAGTCCACCTCTGAATGGCTTAAAAAAAACTAAATGAAGATTTTGGAGTAGCCGTGTCAAAGTCCGGGCTTAAATCCATTGAGATGCAGTGGCATGACCTTAAACAGGCCGTTCATGCTCAAAACCCCTCCAATGTGGCTGAATTAAAATAATTCTGCAAAGAGGAGTGGGCTAAAATTCTTCCACAGTGATGTGAAAGACTCATTGCCAGTTATTGCAAACATTTGATTGCAGTTGTTGTCGCCGAGGGTGGCACAACCAGTTAATAGGATTTAGGGGGCAATTACTTTTTCACATAGGGCCTGGTAGGTTTGGATAGCTTTTTTCCCTTAATAAATGAACTCATCATTTAAAAACTGCATTTTGTATTTACTTGGGTTGTCTTTGTCTCATATTAAAATTTGTTTGATGATCTGAAACATTTATGTGTGACAAATATGCAAAAAAAAAAGAAGAAATCAGGAAGTGGGCAAATACTTTTTCACAGCACTGTATGTATGTATCCAAGCATGCGCATTCAGAGGAAGAATTACCGATGCCCCTGAAAAAAAAAAGAAATTTAAAAAAGCATCCTATAATAAAACACAATTAATAATCCAATATGTTAATCCATATCCTTTTATTTCAGCATATTTATTCTCAAGTCTCAGTGTTTTTCCATTCGGTCATTTTTTTTTTTTTTTTTTTTTTTTTTTGATTATTGGCATAAAAATGATAGGAACCCTTGGTTCAATCATTTATTTAAAAAAAAAAATCAATGACCCACTTTCATATTTGACATTCATGTCTTCAGATTGTTTCCATTTGATTGTAATCACACACTTCCCGCAATAAAAACGACAGAAGCAGAGGAGAAACAACAGCGCCCTCTACTGTTGAATTCAGAATCTCGCCGAGATGAGAGTATGGGTGCATCTCAAAGCATAGGCTACATCCTTCGTAGGCTGCATGTTTAGGGGTCGTTACTTAATTCCATCCGCCAAACTGACATGGGGTCATTTCATCTCCGCTAAACAGCCTTGGTTTAAGTGAGTCGTCACTGGTTTCCCGAATCCTAACCTTAACTCTAACACATAGCCCTAAATCTAACCGTAAATTTCTCCTTATACCTAACCCTAAATGTTAGTTTGGCGAATGGTAATAGGTGACTATCCCTACAAATGCAGCCTTCGAAGACTGCAGCCTACGCTTTGAGATGCACCCATTGTGTTCATGTCGGCAACAACTATTTCAACACCTTTTTGTGCTCTTTCTGGCTCAAAACTGCAGTAATATTGCAATTGAACATCTGAGCCAACAAGTACTGCAAACACACAAGATGAATGGACTATTTTCAGCTTACATTTTAAGAATCAGATTGCCATTCACTGCTTATCTAATGGAAGAACCACGTGAGATGTGAAACTACGGTATCCTGAAAGGGATATACGCTAAACAAAGATAGTAAAGTTTGAATAAATCGCACCATGCAAAGTCTTAATTCTGGGTCAACATCCTGGTTAAGGTCCAGGGTTAATTTTGAGACTGTGGATCGGACTTGTCTAGTTTTAAGATTTTGTATAGAATTATGCACTAAGTTAAGGCTTGAGGTTAAATGAAGTTTAAAATCTAGGTTATTTTAGGGCAGGGCTATTCAACCTTATCCAGAAAGGGCCGGTGTGGGTGCAGGCTTTCATTCCGACCAAGCACTTGCACGCCTGACACCACAAATCAACCCCAAGAGTCTTTGCTAAAGAGCTTGATTAGTAGTATCAGGTGTGTAAGAGCTTGCTTGGAATGAAAGCCTGCACCCACACTGGCCCTTGCAGGATAATGTTGAATAGAACCTGTTTTAGGGGGTTTCTAGGTTGGGTAAAGGTAAAGATGAGGGCTAGGAAGGGGCCCAGATCAGGGTTCATTTCAGAGTCTGGGGGTATGACAACAGGATTTAATGCAAAATTATTTTTTGGTCCTCGCATATTTTAAAAAACAAATGTATCTGTGAGTGTGTGTGCACGCGCGTTTATGTGCTTTAAATTTCATTTAGCTTCAGAAACTGTTTCAGAGGCCAGATAAATTTTGTTAAATGTTAAGAATTGAAGGATTGGAGAGTGATCCGTAACATATTTCTCATAAAAACATCTCCAACCGTCTGTACATCGCTTATCTAAACCTCTTCTTCCTCACTAGAATCACGGGTGAGCTGGAGCCTTTCCCAGCTGACTATGGGCAAAAGGCAGAGACCTACCCTGGGGTGTGTTTCCCAAAAGCTTAGTTGCTAACTAGGTTAGCAACTTACATAGTTCGTTCATTCAAATTCAATGGGTCCAACGATGTAAATTAGCATCTGTGATTTCGGGAAACATACCCCTGGACAGCTCGCCAATCCATCGCAGGGCCCACACACCATTCACTCATGCATTCATACCGATAGGCAATTTAGAGTCACCAATTAAACTGACATGCAAATCTTTAGACTGTGGGAGGAAACCTGAGCACCCGGTGGAAACCCATCCAAGATTGCGGAGAGCACACAAAATCCACACAGAAAGGCCAAGACTGGACTCAAACCGACAACTTTCTTGGTGTGAGGCAACAGTGATACCCACTACACTGGGGGAGTCCACATTCTTATCTAAAATGGGCTGGTGTGGGTGCAGGCTTTCATTCCAACCAAGCAGTCACACACCTGATTCTACTAATCAAGGACCTTGATAAAGAATCTAGGGGCTGATTAGTAGAATCAGGTGTGTAACTGATTGGTTGGACTGAAAGCCTGCACCCACACCGGTACCCTATCTGGATAAAGGCTGATACATACTCCACAAGAACAGAGAAATTTGTTCTTGTTCTCGAGGCTGCAAGGACAAAATGATGTCATTTTGTTCTCGCAGACCTGGTTTCGGAGTTCTTGCAGCTTGTTCTTGACACATCATCTGGGCAGAATTTTTTTCTTGTGTGGTGTCCGAGAACTATCGTGTGATTGGTCAGAAAGATGGAGTGCCCTATGAGGACTTCCCAGGAGTTCAGCACTTTTTTCACATTTTCTCATGAAGTATGAAATGTCCCGGTCAAAACGAACTTTTTTCTTGTTCTCTCAGCCTCGAGAACAAGAACAAATTTCTCTGTTCTTGTGGAGTATGTATCAAGCTTAAGACTGAGGAACGCTTGCCTGCACTATGCCATCGTGCTGCCCCCATCTCCAACCAATACATATTCATTTTCATTATACTGTAATGCCTCACCAAATTTTATAAAAGCAAAGCTTAATACCTTTACAGTGACCTCTTATCCATAAATGTTGAGTAATATCACAATATGCACATATGTCAATACCTCAAACAGTCTCCTTGAACTACAACTAACACCGCCATCGTAAAGCACAACACTTCATTGAAGAAAGGTTAAATGGCAGATGGGAAACTAACTCACAGTAAACAGGTTCACTTTTTAGTTGTGATCATCCTTTAAAGTGTTATTGTTAGTCATCTAATGACAGTATTTTCCGAGATGGGGAATGACCTGCATTTTCTATGTAGTCCTCTTTTTCTAAAATATGGCCAAAGAATGCGATGTGTTACACTGAACCTGGAGAATGACATGTTAAAGTGTCACAAGCACCATTTATTTGTAAAGTGATCCTCCATGGAAGTTGCCTACAACACAAACACTGAAAAAACATTTTCCCAACACTGAACTAACATTTAGGGACTAAAGGCATCAAGTAATTATATGTTTCAGGTGTAATTCTGATCCAATCTTCCTGCAAGCAAGTCTCAAAGTGTGGGACAGAATGAGGTGTTCATTGTTGCATTTCGCGTTTAAAAATGTAAAATGCGCCACACTTTCTCTATTGGGGACAAGTCATTGCCCAATAGGGCGCCATGGTGGTGCAGTCGGTAGCACTACTGCCTCACAGAAACAAATTCGGCCTGGGCTTTTTTGTGTGAAGTTTGCATGTTCCCCCGTGTTTGCAAGGTGTCCTCCCACAGTCAAAAGACATGCATGTCAGGCTATTTGGAGACTCTAGATTACCCATCTGTATGAATGAATTGTGTGCTGACATGAGATTGCTGAACGTGTCAATAAACAATCCATCCTTGACCAAAACATTACATGTGTAAACAGCAAGCTGTCCTTCCTAGAGTTTAGGAATGAGATAACAGAGTGTATGGAGCAGTGTTGACATCCATTAGTTTCCGCTAGTGGAAATCTGAGGAGGGCACCAGATGGCAGAAACTGAAATTTCTGACGTGAAGGATGGGAGCAATCAGACAGTATGGACTCTGCTCTCTTATCCTGCTGTTTGTTGTAAAGAAACAGCCTTAAAGCAGTCTACTGTGAAGACTGCCTTTTTAGGGCTGTGAGCTGAATGCTAGCAGTCACAGGGTTTGTGTGTATGGAAGCATCAGTGGAGGTCTCAGGGTCAGGCTTACCTATTGCATTGGAGGAGAAATCAAACAGCACATCAGTGCTCTGGAGGGATTTGCTGCATTGCTTTCCTGCTGGCTTATGGCTCTCACAACTGCCTTAAAAACAGGATGGCCTTAACTGCAATGCCCGTCAATCATGCTAACAAGGAAGCTAGCACAGAGCATTTACTGACCAGTGCAACAGAACTCCGGTAAATGAAAGAGCTCCGGTGACTGACAGGTTTAGTCAAACACTTCATATTTTACATAGCGACTTGCAATATGGGAAGGATCACTGACATTTGTCACCTGTCTGAACACAAGTGCTGGTCTTTTTAAACTTGCCAATTCGGGACATTAAACCAATAGTTTAGCTTCAATTCAGAGAACTTTGACAGCGCCTGCTAACTCATGCCATTCAGATTCTAAGGGAGCCAGTCAGTGGCACTAGGCTCCAATTCATGGAGCTCACCACTGAAGGCTGAGATATTTTGGCACCAGAGAATGTGCATTGGAGGCTTTTTCAGCATCAGATCATGTACACTTGGTAGGTAAACAGAAAGAGATGAACCTGAATAAATAATGAATCTGAATCAGAAAAAATATGAAAGCACTGTCCAACATAGCACGGAAAACTCTGCAACAGTAAAGTCATAATTTTGAATTGATTTCAATGGGAAAATCTGCGTCTTGGAACCAGGAGTAACACACTGCTGCAGTACCTATCGTAACCACTGGAGTTCGCTAGCTGCTTGCCAAATAGACCCGTGCTTTACTCATGAATTAAAACTCTCCCATAGGGAACCAGTGTGGGTGCAGTGTTTCGATCCAATCAAACCGCCACAAACCTGATTCCACCAATCAGCAAAGTCTTTGCTAAGAATCTTGATTAGTAGAATCAGGTGTGTAATTACTTGGTTAGAACGAAAACATGGACCCACACCAGCCCCTTCTGGATGAAATTTCCAAACCTTAGATTTGAAGCAACAGGGAAACCTGTCGAGCAGTTTCTGAAAGATGGCACCACAGGGAGCAGGAGAGGACACATAACTCAGTAACTACACACTGAATGGACTTTACAAGCATCAGGAGTGATTCAGTTAGTTTGACTTAGGGATAGTACAGCAAAAGCCAGTGTGGTTGCACCTATTTGCAATACATACGTGTTTAGATTAGAAAGTCATTGACCTAAAGTTGGAACCTTTACACCAGAGTAGCAGCACTGGTATGCCTTTGACCGGACAATGTCCTGACTCACTGTTTTCTTTTTCAGCTTTATTTAACCATGAATGTTCCCCTGTTTCTGTTTCTCAAGGATGCCCAGGAGAAATGCCAAAAAAGAACAGAAGCGAGTAGGGAGTGTTAACGAGAAACGGGCGAATCCCCTGAAGTTGGTTTGGGCTGAAGGGCCCTGCTTAGAGGCCAAACGGCTGAGTTCTTCACCATTCCATCACTCCAGAGGCAGGTCAGAACCCCAAACCCTAGTGGGAGCACAAACCAGTACCCCTGCAGATACCAGTCGAGCAGCTAACCGCTAGGCTACCCTGCAGCCCTAGTGTTTGATTGTGTCTCCATTGCTCCAGAGCTGGATTGGCTGTGATATCACTGCTGCTGCCTGGTAGAATAAAGAGCAGGCTTTCGAGGACAGTAAAACTGCTGAAACGGAGAACACAGGAACGACTAGCCTCTCGCCTTCAGAGGAAAAAGCTGTGGTCAGATCTAAACTGTAAACAATATAACTTTACACAGTAAGGCAACCAGCCGCTCAACATTTTTGAGTTTGCTCAACTTGAGTTTTTTGAGTTTACTCAAACTTATTTTTGAATGAACTCGAGACCTGAAGTTGAGCCAACTCAAAAGTGCTTTGCAGCTGATTGCCTTACTTTTTTTAAGTTGAGTCAACATCTTAATTTTTAAAGTGTATGGATTTAACAAACACTCTTAATTTCCCTGTGGCAGACATTTATTTCATAATAGAAGAATTGGGAGCAGGGTGAGGGGAAATTGAATTGAGTGAGATGAACATGACTTGCCTTTCATGATGGAGGGGTGATTTATAATCTCCCCACACCAGAATGCTGTGCTGCAAGCGTAACTCGGCAGATGTGATGGGCTTAATTGGACAGTATAATGCTATTCAGGTGCAGACCTCCATACTGGGGCAGGAGCAGATTATAAAACGAGCAGCTGTACATCTGTATTTCCCAGACAAACCAAGACAAAAATACAACCGCAACCTGAACCAGAACCTTTTATGGAAAGATAAGAATTTACCGGAAGGTGGTTGGTGGTCCTGGGAATTTTCTTTTATGGAATGACGGCAGAAGGTTTTGAATGGGTGCGCTTGGGATGAGAGGGGGATGGTTGGGAATGGTGTGTGTTTGGAACGAGAAGAGACAGTTGGAACTGGGGTGTGCTTGGGACAAGAGGGAGATCATTGGAAATGGAGTATGTTTGGGAAGAGAGAGGGACGGTTGCGAATGGTATGCGTTTGGGACGGGAGGGGGATCATTGGGAATAGTGTGTGTTTGAGATGGGAGGGTAAATGGTGAGAATGGTGTGTGTTTGGGACGGGAGGGGGATCGGTGGGAATGATGTGTGTTTGGGATGGCATATCCTAGGCAGGGACTGTCCTCATCTTCTACGAGCAACAAATACAGCACCATCTCTACAACTTCACCTTCAACTATCTAAACACAAATAGCTACAAGGGCTGCTGAAAGACAGGACAGGATGGAGCCTGCTCCTTAACATGGGCAAAAACACACAAACACTGCAGGGAGATGGAGATTTCAAAGCAGCCCTCATCAATCTCTGTTCACCATCCCTGTTCAAACTCTTATAATAATGCAGCAGCTCATTTCAATATCTAATTAATTAGTGAGCACACTGCTGTTCACGCTTTTTCATGAGCGCTTGTTAAAAGTGAAGTTATTCACTGTGATCAGATGGTATGTTCATTTACAGCAAATATCTAATCACATGTTCTTGCATATAAAAGACACTGCACCGCATATTTTAGAGCAGAAGCTGGTGTTTTCGGAGCACTTTTCTGCTTTAGTAATTAAAAAGCCATTATTCATGTTTAATGTATTGGTGTACGCATGCGCACAGTGTAAAAGCTAATGAACTGTACGTGCGAGACTCTTAACGATGCCGATATTTCGCCGTTTTTGCCCCTTCCCTTTTATCACTCGAAACCACTTTTCCTTTTTACATGCTGTGCTTTTCATATCTTTCCGTCACGTCGAGTATTGAGTATAACAGGCCGCATTTTGTCATGTGGGGGATGTTTCTGCCGGGGAAATGGTTCTTTTCTCGAAGACACCCATTTTATAATTGAAAAGGGGATGAAAAATGTGGCCAGCCTTGAATGATCATACTGGAATACTCCAATTTTTCGGCTGCTGACCACCGGACCCGCGCTTCAGAATGTCATTTGCTAAAGGACAGCACCTCTCCCCCTCGCCCCGTCTGAAAACCCACCCGTCCTTGAATCAGATATTTTACCCAGCAGTGGCAGCGTTTAACACGCTGTGACCGCAGCTCTTATCAGCTCAATCTACTGTGCGTTCAAAATACCCATCGACGCTCAAAATACCTATCGACCCAGCAGCAGCACCGCACAGACCCGCACTCACACCGCCTCACTCATGGAGGTGTGTTCAATTCATAACTCTTCCATTATGGCTGTGAGTGTTTGTGTGTGTGTGTGTGTGCATGCATGTGTGTGTGATTGTGTGTTTATGTGAGTGTTTGTGTGTGTGTGTCTGTATCCAAGCATGAGTGAGTGAGTGAGTGTGTGCATGCATGTGTGTGTGTGTGTGTGTGTGTGTGTGTGTGTGCGCGTGTGCGTGTCTGTCTGTGGTGCAGTGGGGTAGTGTGTGATCATTCTCCCGCTGTGATGTGAACAGCGTGTAATAAGCTTTACAGAGGTCATTTGACACATTTCTACTTCTATGAATCAATTTATTCCAAGCGCTTAATTCTGTTGTCAGCTCAGCCATATTATTGCTCAGGGAAGCTTTCAGAGGGATCTTTCAATACAGTGAGACAGATCCGGGGATCTGGGGGTGGGTGGGACACACATAAGGGATCAGTGTGGAGTCCAGCCTTTTCCAGCAAACACAGGGAAATCTCTCATCACACCTGAAACATGTATGACAGCCAAGTGAAAAAGGGCCCTTGCATTTGTGCTTACATTTAAGGGAGTGGTGCTGCCACCACACTGCGCCCTCTGGTGGACAGAGTTTGGAGCTGCTCCTTAGCTTGACATCTCCAGCTGAACGGACCCAACAGCACAGTTTCAGCAAACACGCGCGCGCGCGCACACACTCACATACACACACACATGCACATACACACACGCGCACACACACACTCACATACACACGCACGCACACACATGCACATACACACATGCACACACGCACACGCACGCACACACACTTACAAGCACGCACGCACAAGCAAATACACACATACACGCACCCACACACACATACACATACACACACACACACACACACTCACATACACACGTGCACACACATGCACACACACACATGCGCGCGCACACAAACACACACACACACACACGCACATTGGCTTTCCTTCAATGTTATCATGGGAAACATTCAAATGTCAGTCACGGCAGGGTGGGTAGACTCCAGCAAGATCAATGGTATCGATGAATCATAGATCATACAAGTCAACAAGGCTGACATTATTAGAATGGAATAATGGCACAGGAGAGTCGAGATTAAAATTTAATCATAGTCAGACAAAGTGAGTTATGCCTAATCAATAGCGCAATTATGATAACGGACCCCATTTTCTCTCTGTCGGGGGAATTAGCCGTTCGCGTCAAGCTGCCCTTCCGAACGATAAACCGTGGTCAATTACCACCTCGTATCAAATCAATCTCTGACATACAGTAAGAAAACCTGAATTCTGGCGATGTTCTTTAAATAACCTTTACCATTAGAACAAGAGGAGTGACACTGGTGTGTACAGCTGGGGTGGGGGGTTCGGCAGTTCTACAACAGCCCCCAGAAAGAGGGTGAAAGGCTGGATCACACATCATCTGAGCAGACGGTCGCATTTGTTCGTGTCCTCCTGTGAACCCACGGATATTGGCAGAGCTACTCTTGGCTTAGTCAAGGAAAGGAATGGTGGCTAAATTACGTTAACAACCTATTACTGCAGTGCCGTAATGGTGCGAGTCAAAATCAATAAAAACTATAATTAACAGAAACCTGTTTATGGACAGTTCCACCAGATCGGACAACTGAGGCAGCTAATTCACCTTTGAGGAAACTTTAACTCATAAAGCACGACTTTCAAAAGTCATAGACCACTTTTGTAGTTATGGCCGAAGGCCCAATAAAGCAATACCAATAACCACTCATTTAAGATGAGTAAATGATGTGAAACCTGATGGTAGCAGATAAATTGCTGAGTCCAGTACAGACTAAATCTGCTCCATCGGCCATTCTGAGACAAACTCACCTGAGATGACTCAGTCACAACTCTGTCTTTTCCCAGTTTACAAAACTGTTAATTCGCAATATGTAATCTCCCTTCAAACTGAGATATCTACACCTCTGCTGTAGGGCTGAGATGGGATTAATGGTTCTGCCTGATTGGCTAAGGGTGTGGTGATGATACAATCAGGTGGGACACTGAGCCAATCAGGTCAGCATTTATTGCTGTGTTTGCCCAAATGCAGAGGTGTGACTAATAAAGCCAGTAGACCCTGGGTGCATCTCAGGTATAGGCTGCAGCCTTCGAAAACTGCATTTTTAGGGGTCGTCACTTAATTCCATCTATCAAGCTGATATGACGTCATTTCATCTCTGTTAAACAGCTTTGATATAAGCGAGTTGTCCCTGGTTTCCCTAACCCTAACCATAACTCTAACCCCTAACTCTAAACCTAGCCCCAAACCTAACCCAAACCCTAAATTTAACCTTTTCCTTGACCCTAAACGTTAGTTTGGCAGATGTAAGTAAGCAACAATTTCTAAAAATGCAGCCTTCGAAGAATGCAGCCTACGCTTTCAGATGCCCCTCCTGACTCTTCCTAGCTTCGGTGAACTCAAATGGATTTCTGAGCCAAAAAAGAATTCAAAAAATAATTTTTAAAATTAAAATGCATCAAGAGTCAATTCAAGAGGGCTTCAGTCGCAGTGAGAGGTGACAGGTCAGAGACTGGGCCTGAGAGATCTGTGATGACGGACAAAGATCTTAAAAGAAGAATAGAAACATTCAAAACCGAATCAGAATCACCAGATTTCAGCCCCATTAACTGCTTCTGCACAGGACAGATAGCCGTGATGAAGGAATGGCAGGTTTAGAGGTCTGTGCACTCCGTGCTGCTGTCTCAGGGAGAGACGGAGGGAGAGAGAACCATTCCTGGAGGAGGACTGAAGAGCACGCCATTCTTCCTCTAACCTTCAGAGCCTCCGGTGGCCACGCAAGGGCACAGACAGGCGCAGAATTAATTGGTGCAATTAACATTTTGTGATTATAAGGAGCCTGAATCAATGCTCTATGCAAATAGCAGTATTGATGGGAGACGGAAACCTCAGTTAATTGTGCTTGGAGAACAAATAGCTGTCTTTTCTATACTGGAGCATGAATTCAGCCGGTGAGAGACCAAGAACCACAGCTTCTGAAGGGGGGGGGGTCCATACTGCTTCAAACTCTCATTCATATCAGACTGGAGTTCCTCTTCTTCTATGGACCTTCCACTGCAGTGATTATTCCACTTCAAGTGTCATAAACAATTTTTGTGATGGATAAAAAAAAAACAGAAATATCTGCCAATAGGCTCCCATTAAACATAAACACCTACAAACGTATTATACACTGGGATTGTGTTTTCATGGCTATTTTAAAAAGACCTTGTCAAGACTGATGTCTCCCATGTAACACTTGAAATCCCAAGTTAATAGCCAGGCAATACTTTACAAATTAGAATCCTGTTCTTGAAAAAAGCTCCGCCTGTCAATTGAGGAAGTAAGAATGAGAAAAGGTAGCTGTCATTTCCACAGGAGCTAAGACAGAGGGCCCAGAGAGTAGCCAATCTGCAGCAGGTAATGGATATGTCAAGAGTTGCTAAATCATAGATGTCCAGGGCAGAGACAAGCAAGCCAAACATGTCATCTCTTCAAGAGACTGTGTGTGTGTGTGTGTGTGTGTGTGTGAGAGAGAGAGAGAGAGAGAGAGAGAGAGAGAGCAAATAAGAGAGAGGGAGAAACAGTGTGAGTGATAGAGAAAATGTTTGTGAGATGGAGTGTGCTTGTGTGTGTGTGTGAAAGAAATGGAGAGTTGGTGGAAGAAATAAGGAGAAAGCAAGTGAGGCCATATTTCTATTTATTCTTAGCCTCAGCATCATAACAAACACTTTGGCTACAGTCTGACGGTACTTTGCTCAATGCTATCTCAGTGACCGAGGCTTTGCACTCAGGCTCTGACAGTGGGAACACCGTTAATGGACAGTGTGGTACTGATGGAGGTCATCCGGGCCGAATAGGCTGTAGCAGAGGGAGAAAGATGTCCTTCACTGCCAGAACTCCCTACAGGTTCATTTCATCTCATTTTCCTGCAGCTGCTGACTGTGTTACTCGCTGAGGGTAGCCCTCCGAAGCATTGAGTTCAAATTATTTTCATACAGCACTTCATAACATGCAACAGTATGCAAATTTACAGGCAAAGTTTCTCAAGACAGTAAATTCCTTAATAAAGGACTCATTGTAACACTGTTTTGAAATAAAAAAGGCTTTGTCGGCTGGTAACCAAATGGGCAGCTAATGACTGCAAGCATAAGACCAATTGTCAGGCTAACAATGCAGTCCTGTCACATAAATTCAGTGAATACCTTTCAGCAAGTTAAATCTACTGACAACAGATTACCCATTGCTAGGGCATTATGATCTGGCCACTGCACTCTCGTTAATCACTAAAATTTGTCATTTATGAATCTTGGCCTATTTTTGTGCACTAATTGTCAGTTTCTCTAGATAAGGGTGTCCCCTGAATGCCTAAAATGTAAAATATAACTGCCTTTATACAAATGGCCTCAAGTAATGCGACTCACATCAGAGAATAGCCCATCAATTCTGGCTCAGAAGACAGTATTCTAGCAGTTCCCACATTTTAATGATGGAAAAGAGACCAGGATCTCTATGGCACTGGACCCAAATGGCATTTGAGAACTTTTTTTCCATCGGTAAGTTTCAAATTTTCAAATGTGAGCCGACCTTTTCTCTCCTCTCCACAGATGGCCCGTCATTAGGCAGTAATTGAATCAATATATTTCCTGATCAGCTGGGAGACTGAATAAGGACACAGAAAGCCATGTGCAGACATTAAAAATGGTTTATTCCACTCAACCTGCACCGGGCCAGAGCAAAGCATTCTGGGTTCAAAATGAAATCCTATTAGAGGCCTATTACACTTCCACAATTATCCAGACGGCCCAATATTACAGGGGAAATGAGGTGTAATAAAGGGCTCAGGGGTTTTTCAGCTCTGCTGTGATCCTACTATTTCTCTTCTTTGGGTCTTTATTAAATTGATAGAGCGAACTCTGTGACTCCTTGGCACTAATGAGCAACCTTGTGTGTGAAAAAATACAGAACTTAGTTTCAGAAGCCACCTCTAAAGATTATAACAAAGGTTCACTTTGAGTAGGAACCCTCATAAACCAATCTGCATAATTAATGCCACTGTTATTGGTATTTAAAAACAATTACAGTCGTAATTATGACAACACGTCCTAGTTTAATTATTAATTACAACATAAAGCTCCGACAACTGAAAACTGAACTAATGGCTCTTATTCAAGGACACATAAGCCCTCAAATGCCACGCTTTGATGGATGTGGCACGGAAAGCAGAAATATATTGTCATAAAGGAACTAACTTTAGTGGTCCATCCAATGAAAACTCTGGAAAAATTATGTCAAACTATTAAAGTTGTAATTAGATAAAAGTTTTTTTTAATGGCTTCTCTAATTAATACTAATATTATCAGCCATTTTGATAAAACTGTACATGCACTAAAAGGGGAAGGATGAGAAAAATGATCCCAGTACCCAGTGAACATTGCAATGAGCAGCTCTATGATATGCAGAATAGAACTCAGTGCACACTGTGCTACCCTGAGGCCTGCATGAATTAATGGTTATTAATGCCTTCCCTTTGAGTGACATAAAGCTTGTTTGCTCCATAATGGTGAATAATGCACTGCTACTCTACTATTTAAAAATTCCACCAACATACATGATTTTCCTGTTCGAGAGGTGAGCAGCATGCTGATAGAGCACTGTCCTGTTTGAGAGGTGAGCAGCAGGCTGATACAGGATTTTCTGTGTGAGAGGTGACATGATTTCCTGTTTTAGAAGTGAGCAGCATGCGGATACAGGATTTTCCTGTTTGAGAAATGAGCAGCATGCCGGTACAGTATTTCCTGTTTGAGAAATGAGCAGCATGCTGATACAGGACTGTCCTCTTTGAGAAGTGAGCAGCTTGCTGATACAGGACTGTCCTGTTCGAGAGCTGAGCAGTGTACTGATGCAGGATTACCTGTTTGATGGGTATCATCTGAAATAGGATTATCCAATATGAGAGTTGGCAAACATGCTGATACAGGACTGTCCTGTTTGAGAGGTGAGCAGCGTGCTGATGCAGAACTGTCCTGTTTGATAGGTGAATATCGTGCTTAAATAGGATTATCCAGTATGAGGGTTGGCTAGCATGCTGTTTTGTGCTATATATATATATATATATATATATATATATATATATTAATGTTATGTTTTGTTTGGCTGTTTGTTTGTTTTGTGTTGCTTCATTTTGATGAGCAAAAATGTAATAAGGGCAGGACTCTGAATAAGCCTTTCATGCATCCTTCCTCTACTGCAATGTTTTAGTGTGTTTTAATTGTAGTTATATCCTCATTATTGTGCTAATAATAAATTAAAACTAAATTGGTGGGCAGCAGGCTGGTACAGGATTTTCATGTATGGGTGTTAGCCAGTATGCTGACACAGGACTTTCGTTTGATAGATGGGCAGAATTCTGGCACTGGAAAACAGCTCTTGGCCCATCAGCACTTGGCTAATAAGCACTACAGCGGGGTTTATAGGCAAGATCATCACCCCCTGTCAAGGCAGGCTGCAGACACAGGGACGAGCAGGTAGACTCATTAGTGCATTTGCTGGAGGAAAGTGTTCAATTCCCAACCAGCAACAGGCCCTTATGGGGCAATGCTGGCTAAAACACTCTTCTTCTACTGAAAAAAATACAGTTTTCCTTGCATCCTAAAAAATATCATACACTCTGATACAATCCACCACCAGAGAGAAATCAGATACGAACCCATCATCACATGACTGATAAGCTAACAAACGGAGAGACCTGACAGTAAGAGTCAGAGAAACACGCACGTATATTCAGCGAATGTTACCCCCGGGCGAGCTCTCGTGATAAGGATGCGGCTGATAAGGTGACAGCCACATCAAGCGTTTCCTCCGGGAGAGCAGTGCGACTCTGTGGGATTTTGTATAACAGGATAGAAATCACATAAAAGCTCATGGCGACAACAGGATTGGGGAGTCAGAGCCATAAATTAACATTGTGCAGCCATCTATGGATTAGATCAGAATCACCTTCCGTTCCGATTCTCATGCATCTACCTGTACATGCGAGTGGGCCTCATAGCAGAAATGAACGGAACCAATCCTTGGACCTCATGGACGACCGGCCCATGCTCAGGGCATCCAGCAAAAGACATATCCAGGACATCCCTCATCAGCTGCCCCCAAACACTCTTTAACACAAGAAAATACATCCACCCATTCATTATCTTACCTGCTTATCCCTAATCAGGGCTGCAGGGGGGACTGGGGTCCATCCCAACACCCAAAACACACGAGGTAGGTACACACGCAGAACAGTTTGAAAATCCATATCATGGAACAAGCATTCTCACATCATTCATTCACACACTCATACCTATGTGCAATTTAGAGTCAGCGAGGAAACGTTTGGATGAATCGCAAGCAAGGATTTTTAATTGCGTAAAGGCCGTACTACCTAGGTAACTGACAGGGCATGGAAAACACGTGGCGCTTAGAGTCTTTAAGCAAAGGGTATGAGGCTACAAGTGTTAACAGGGTAAGGAGAACATTCTGGAAATATGGAGGGAATCAGTGTGTTAAACAAACAAAGATCGGAACAGATTTCAGCCACATGGATGGGCAGGATGAGAGGGATGGACAGAGAGAAATGAAGGGGACAAGAAAAGGAGAGATAAGCATGAGAGAGAGAGAAGGGCAGGGGAGGGGCTAGGGCTATAACTCCAGACACTTACATTTTTTCTTTGAATGTAGTCTACAGAGTAAAATGCCAAGTGCTAAATCAACTCCAGCAGAGTCCAGAATGAGTTCCATATGTGCACTGTGTGAGTCGATGTGAGCCAGAAGTTTTAAAGTGAGCTTTAATTGGGCATGAGCGTATTCTCCTAGTTTACAACTTGTTCTTCCCAGACAGGAAGACAGAAAAAATAATTTTGTCATTAAATACCATGTACCTGAAATTTTGGAGAAAAAGGTGGCTGCTATTCGCAGTTACTTTACTCCATGAAAGTACAACCCCAATTCCGAAATAGTTGGGACGAAGTGTAAATTGTGAATAAAATAAAATGCAACGACTTTCAGATCACATGAGCCAATATGTTATTTACAATAGAACATAGATAACATTTCAAATGTTGAAACTGAGACATTTTACATTTTTATCCACAAAATGAGCTTATTTCAAATTTTCTGGCTGCAACAGGTCTCAAAAAAGTTGGGACACAAGCAAAAAAGGGCCAAAAAAGCAATTAATATATAAGAGAATCAGCTGAAAGAACATTTAGCAAGTAATTAAGTGAACTGGGATCAGGCGTGTAACATGATTGGCTATAAAAGGGATGTCTTAGAGAGGCTGAGTCTCTCAGAAGTAAAGATGGCCAGAGGCTCTCCAGCCTGTCAAGGCTTGTGTAAAAAAATTGTGGAATACTTTAAAAACAATGTTCCTCAACGTCAAATTGCAAAGGCTTTGAAGGTCTCGTCATCGACAGTGCATAACATCATCAAAAGATTCAGAGAAACTGGAAAAATCTCTGTGCGTAAGGGGCAAGGCCGAAGACCTTTACTGGATCATCAGGCCCTCAGACGCCACTGCATCACTCACCGGCATGATTCTGTCATTGACATTACTAAATGGGCCCAGGAATACTTCAAGAAACCACTGTCAGTAAACACAGTCCGCTACCATCCACAGATGCCACCTAAAACTCTATCATGCAAAAAGGAAGCCATCGTTGAGCACGATCCAGAGGCGCCGCCGTGTTCTGTGGGCCTAGGCGCATTTTAAATGGACTGTAGCAAAGTGGAAAAGTGTCCTGTGGTCAGACGAGTCTAAATTTGACATTCTTGTTGGAAATCATGGGCGTCGTGTCCTCTGGGCTAAAGAGGAGAAAGACCACCCCTCCTGTTATCAGTGTTCAGTTCAAAAGCCAGCATCTCTGATGGTATGGGGATGCATTAGTGCATATGTTGTGGGACACTTACATGTTTTAAAAAGCACCATGAATGCTGAAAGGTATATAAAGGTTTTAGAGCAACATATGCTCCCCTCCAGACGACATCTATTCCAGGGAAGGCCTTGTGTATTTCAGCAGGACAATGCAAAACCACATACTGCAGCTAATACAACCGCATGGCTTCATAGTAGAAGAGTCGGTGTGCTGAACTGGCCTGCCTGCAGTCCTGATCTTTCACCGATTGAGAACATTTGGCACATAATTAAACAAAAATTCCGTCAAAGGAGACCCAAAACTCTCTAGCAGCTGGAAGCCTGTAGTAAACAAGAAGTGGGATCAAATTCCAACAGGTAAACTCAAGAAACTTGTCTCCTCAATGCCCAGACACCTCCACTCTGTGTTAAAAAGAAGAGGGGATGCTATACCATGGTAAACAGGCCTCTGTCCCAACTTTTTTGAGACCTGTAGCAGCCATCACATTTGAAATTATCTCATTTTGTGGATAAAATTGTAAAATTTCTCAGTTTCAACATTTGCGATGTTATCTCTGCTCTATTGTGAATAAAATACTGGCTGGTGTGATATGAAAGTCAGTGTGTTTTGATTTTATTAACAATTTACACTTTGTCCCAAATATTTCGGAATTGGGGTTGTAGTAATAGTTGACAGAGGTTGTGTCAGGTGGGGGGAGGGGAAAAGATCTTTACCACCTAGAGTCAAAACAATTTGGGATGAAAAACAAAATGATAACTGTGGTTTCTAACAAGACCGCACTAATGGAAACTGGTAAATTAGCGATCAAAGAAATGGACGGATATGGCGCTCTGAGAACAGGAGGTTAATGGAGAGAGCACAATCAGGTACTGCAGCAAATTTATACACCATGAAAACTGCAGAGTAAAAGCACAGAATATGGCTGATATGGCAGTGGCCCAGACCCTGGAGGCTGAAATGTTCGACTAGATCTCAGAAGGTTGTTGGTTCAAACCCAGCGTAGCCACAGTAAAATTAGTGCATTAAAGTAATTTCAGACCCTTAACCCCACATTACCCCAGACAGGACTGACCCCTGCTTACTCTAATCAACTGTAGGTCCTTTGGACAAAACCGTCAGCTAAATTTCACTGATTAAAATGTCTAAATACTGGGCTGTGACTGATATAAGACTCATATAATCAAATAATCAAATATGGCGTGTGTGTAAAGCTCTGATCAGCTCTGTGCTGAAGCCAACCACATTATTGCAGTAAGAGGAGTGAAAAGTTTGAGGTCATTAATTTGAATCTCTGACCATGGGGAGGGTGCAACCGAGCGTGTAGCTCAATGTTTGCAGTAAATAATAGGGGAATTACAATCAAATGATGCACGACTGTGAAAAGGGCAATTAATGCTAGGGTCATCCGCATAAAGCATCCCTTAACTTAAATCTCCAATGCAATTCCACAGTAGGAAGAGCCCATGCAGAGACAAATTAAGGCATGGAATGGTGAAATTCCCTGTGAAATTGGAGGGTAATGAAATACAAGGGGCTAACCAAAGCCTTTAGTCAATTTCAGCCATATTTAAAGTTATTCCAGTAGGTATAGACTGCATATACCATTTCTCATAATCATACTTTCATAGGAATAAAAATACTTATACATTAGTTCAGGTCACAGGATGCTAAACTTAAAGCTGCTATGACTGTAAACCAGACCCAAAAAAAAGACCTGAAATGACACAGGTTCAACCGTTTTAGGAGAGCGATCAAAGTATGCGATTATAATGAACAGAACATTCAAATGCTGATGTAACAGCCACTAGTGGTAAGTCAACACAATTGGGATGTAAAACACTGACTTACAATAATGGCAAAACAATCCAAAAAATCTCTTCGAACAGATAGGCTTCCAGATGAAAGAGGTGTTTTGAGGGAAAGGATAGAATAAACCAGAAGGCGCTAGGAGAGTGCATTACTGCAGCAGTGTTGCAGTTCGTTGACAAAGTAATTATCATCGAACATGAGCGCTAAACGAGTTTTGATAATGCCGTCTTAATGCGCAAAGAAATTCTTTCAGCTCCTGAATCAAGAATATGAGTTGGATCTTCACCAAATTTAATCACTTCCTTCCCTGGCACTGTGTCTATCATCAAATGAAATTTCATTGACATCCATCAGCTCCTTTTTGAGATATCCCGTTGACTGATGAACAAATGAACGAACAATCTAATGCCAGTGAAAACATATGACCTCCTGGTGGAGGCATAAAAATCTTCAGAAGGTCATGGATTTAAGTTCTTGCCATTCATTTCAATGCTGCAAAGAATAGCATGTGTCGTTCTGCCACGAGATTCAGAATATCTCATCAAAAGTTTATTTATGATACTGCATACAGTATAATATTCCTTTTGGCCCAAATTATCACTGATGCCCCTCTTGCAGGATGTTTTCTTATATGTTTTTAGCTCCCGCCGCCAAGTGGGCGCGGGAGCTATGGTATTGGGCTCCGTGCGTTCGTCCGTCAACACATTTAGCTTTATCTCATTAACTGTTTCAGTTAAAGGCTCTTAATTTTCACTGGACGTGCATCTCGTAAAGGCCAACAAATGACATGCATAAAGGTGAACTTGGCCTATTTTTTCAAGGTCACTGGCCTAAAAATATCACCAAAAACTTCAACATTTTCCTTCATCTCATCAACTATTTCAGTTATAGGCTCCTAATTTTTAATGGACATGCATCTCATAAAGGCCTACAAATGACATGCCTAAAGGTGACCTTGGCCTATTTTTTCAAGGTCACTGGCCTAAAAATATCAGCAAAAATTTCCGACATTTTGCTTTTATCTCATCAACTATTTCAGTTACAGGCTCCTAATTTTTACTGGACATGCATCTCATAAAGGCCTACAAATGACGTGCCCAAAGGTGACTTTGGCCTATTTTTTCAAGGTCACTGGTCTAAACAAATCACCAAAAACTTAGACATTTTGCTTTATTTCATCAACAATTTCAGTTACAGGCTACTAATTTTTACTGGACATGCATCTCATAAAGGCCTACAAATGACGTGCCTAAAGGTGACCTTGCCCTATTTTTCAAGGTCACTGGCCTAAAAATATCACCAAAAACGTTGACATTTTGCTTTATCTCATCAACTATTTCAGTTACAGGCTCCTAATTTTTACTAGACATGCATCTCATAAAGACCTACAAATGACGTGCCTAAAGGTGTCCATTGCCTATTTTTTCAAGGTCACTGGCCTAAACATGTCACCAAAAATTTTACATTTTGCTTTATTTCATCAACTATTTCAGTTACAGGCTCCTAATTTTTACTGGACATGCATCTCATAAAGTCCTACAAATGACGTGCCTAAAGGTGACCTTGGCCTATTTTTTCAAGGTCACTGGCCTAAAAATATCACCAAAAACTTTGACAATTTGCTTTATCTTATCAACATTCTCAGTTACAGGCTCCTAATTAGCTCCGCTGCCCGAGTGGCACGGGAGCTATGGTATCGGGCTCCATCCGTGCGTCCGTCCGTCCATCCATGCGTGCATCCGTCAACAAAAACTTCAACATTTTGTTTATGTTAACGGCGGGAGCTTCTGGGGCCGCCAGTGCCCAATATTCTCTAATTGCAAAATGCTTTCATGGGGCTGTCTAATGATTCAATTGCCAACAATAATGTTCCACACTGTCTGTTTTTGATGTTCCTTTTTGAACTCCATTTTTTATATTCTCTTCAGTTTTTGGTACTTTATATTTCAGCTAACTAGCAGCAAACTGTAGTAATCACATTGAACTGGTGCATAAAATCACTTCGTTTTGGGGGAAAAGCAAATGTTGAGTGTAAGTGTATGTTTTCAAAACATATAATTTTCCTCCAAAGCAATTCTAATAAGACAAAACTAACAGTTTAAAGGATTCCAAAATTTTCCTGCTGTAACATGTACACTGCAATATGTGGCATTTTATCATCTCAGTAATGCAGTCAATTGCAGGTTTAAGTCAGAGAAAATATGCTGGATATTTTTCCAAGGGTGACAAGTTATTACTGTGGGCCTTAATTCAAGTTACCACCTCTCAACACTAATTACAATCTTGGATTAAGGTCAGATAGGGTTAGCTTCATGTTTCCTACAGATTTCCTATTCTAATTAAAAACCCACGGTTCAAGTTAATCATAACCCTGATTACAAAGCAGTTCCTGTGCTTCTGATAGTCGGGGTAAAACAGCGTGAACCATCAAAACGATGTCAGAAAGGCCGAGATGCAATTAAGATTTGGGAAATGTACAGGCATTTCACCAGGATTAAAATGGGAAATACTCAACATGTCCAGTTATGTGCTTAGCCCGGCTTCATTTGGGCCTTTTTCCAATTGAAGGCTGCAGTTTAACAATAGCTTTCCAACACCACTTATTTCATGGCAACACACAATGGCTTTTTATTAATCTCAGGCCTTTTGAGGCTCACAAAGATCAAGAATCTCCAATCTCCGGTTCAGCAACGGCATGAAGAAAAGAAAGGGATGTCTCTCTCAGTCTGATCTAGTCGATTTCCAAAAAGGCCTCATAGATGGGTGATATTTGTGGCTTCAAACGGAGTTGTAATGAGTTGTCCAGGAACACACTGGAGGGGCTTAATCAGTGGTTAACTTTGAGCACAGTTCTGAATAAAACCAGAAATATGGCTTTGATTAATGTTAAAGGAGAAGTTCACGCACGGTTATAAATTCACAGCTGGTTAAAATTAGAAACAAAAGTTCACCACCTGCCTTAAAAATGTGACTTTACTTCTCCAAATGTGAGTCAACTCATCTCAAAGCTAAGCTTTGTTTCAACTCACAATTAGTCAAGACGATGGATAACTAAGTTTAAATTTTGAAAACGAATTCAATATCTAAAACTTGTCATGACAAATGGAGTAAAAGAGGAGAAATAAGTTTGCATAACTTCATGGGGCTATCATGTTTTACAGTGCAGAGAGCCTATCCCCACAGCTGTGGAGCAGAAGAGGAGAGAGAGAAGGAACCCGAGACCCCAGTGAGGAACATCAATAGCCAATAATGTTCAAACCCCCGGCACAGCTTGATATATATGCATTATGTGCTCTACCTATGGTGACTAAACCTGCATGTGAATTGATTAGGGCAATTAGGATGCCAGTGAAGTAGAGAGTGTCGTGAAAGTGAGGAGGTTGGAAGGCATCAGGTGATGAGGAAGCCATTAGTGTTCGAGGCCATAATTCCTAGCCAGTGTTCAGGATTTGAATTACACTACAGCCCAGGAATGCCCTGCATGCTTAACTCTGGCCAGGGTGTGCCTACATGATCCATAAAAATGTAAAGGAGGAGGCCATGTATTCTTCATTTCTGGCAAATATCGGCAGCTGTCTGCATGAATGGGTGGGCGGGGGGGAGCCCCAAAAAGTTTTGGGGTAATTCACTCACTGGCAGTGATGATATCTGGGACTCAATCAGCAAACAGAATTTCTACTGTGTCAAACAAGCCCACTTTATAAGCCCGACTTTGATGTCATGCAGAGATTCAACCAGATGTCTGAGTAGCATATACTACCAACTGTGTAATACAAATCCATGCCAGTGATTGTCAGATGCATTTAGCTGACATAAACCCACAGTGCAGTCTGTCAGCAGCTATTGCTAGCGGTTATCCCCTTCTTTGTAGCATCACACAAAGCAGGGGTCGCAACACTAAATCAGCCGTTTGCATGGCATTACCAAACAAATATTTTTGGCAGTGTAGCAAGTCAATGACAGGTACCCTGTCAATTTATTCATGTATCCTGACTGACAAGATAAGAGTAGAGCTTCACATTTATGAACCTCTCGCCAACATCCTCCAACTATGCATTTTATCCATAAATATATCTATTATCTATTCAAAGTGCTACTCATTCGTAACATGCTGAAAGGCAGGGGCATTCTGATGGTAGGGAATACGTCAGCATGGCCAGGTGTTATTGACAACGCAAAACAAAACTTCCTCAGATTTGCATTCAGAACGCAAAGATTGGCAGCAGCAGAATCCTCCCACTCAGAGCAGCAGGACCTGACTCCAAAACCAAGGTTTCTCTGAAGAACAATAAAATCAGGACGCAGATGGGACTTTGGGCGACTTCTGAAGTTTTAAAGCTCATTTCCTGTCATTTGTACAAAGCTCACAGAGTTGGATCAACAACTAATGATACAAACCCAGGATTCTGCTCAATTCTGCCACTATTCAAAACCATTACATGTGAAAATAAAATCTAACTAAATCAAATGAAACTTGGAGACTGCAGTTAACTGTCCAAATTTTTGAAGATAAGTTTATGAAGGATTATGCAGAGATTATGCCCGAAGTCTCGTGCACTGTGTATGAGGCTGCTATTGTATGAGGGTGTAAGGACAGTGAATGGGATGGGTACAGGGATTAATTTACGAGGGACAGGGCAAGGAAACTCCACAAGAGTGCATGAGTAGCGTGTGAGGATGCAGGAGCATTGCATGAGGGTGCAAGGATTAATGTATGAAGGTACAGGGAGAGTACAAGGAAAGTGTAGAAGGGTGCAGGGGTAGTGAATGAGGGGGCAGTGTATGAGGGCACAGAGATTAATATACGAGGGTACAGTAATTAATATATGAGTGCAAGGAAAGTGTACAAGGCTACGTACGAGGGTGCAGAGATAGTGTATGAAACTGCAGCCATAGCTCTTGACACTGATGATGTATGAGATTTCAGAGATAGTTAGGAGAGAGGAGCAATTACTGTGTGAGGGTGCAGAGGTACTGCATGAGGAAAATGGGCTTTTATTCTCAGGTCATTGTGTGAATGAGGCAGTGTGTGAACTTCAATCAGACCCAATTAAAGTTGCATGGGGCTGGGTAATATGTGTGCAGCCGTAAGGCTGCCCCAGCACTGGTCATTAGATAATAAGGATTGATAAAAGTTACAGGGCACGGTGTTAAAAAATGCTTCTATCGATTATGGAGCACCTTAATAATGAAGGCTTGGGCCTCCGGGACCGAGGCCATGGATCATTCTGACAGTCGGGTCTCGATCGGGTGGAGCAGCAGGGACAATTAATCCCTCTCAGCTGCCCGCTGCAAATAAAGCAGCCGTAGCTCATTAGCAAGTGACCTTGCTAAACGGCCTTGAGAGCACAGGTGACCTTCCGGGGTTTTCCATGTGTTACGGGGCAATATGATTCCGCCAAGCACATTTATTGCCCTTATATTTCACACTCCTCTTCTTTGGTGTAGTCCCCCTTCTACAGTTCCAGAGTATATTCACACTAGGTTGGAAAAGTGGGCCAACACTTGCAATGACTACTTAAAGAGGTTTCAGTTATTTCCAGTGATAGACGCTAAGGCTCTCCTAAGCTAAAGCGCAAACAAGTGAATCCTATTGATGGGCACAAGCACCTACCTTGCTAACTTGCTAACATGAAGACTGCTGAATGGCAGAATTATGAGCTAACGCTCTCCTGTGCTAACGTGCCAACATGTGGACTGCCTAATGTCAGTGATACGGGCCAGCACACCTGTGCTAATGTGGGAACATGTGGACTGCTGCATGTCAGGGATAGGTGCTTGTGCTTTCTTGTGCGAACTTGCCAATATGTGGACTGTTTTAAGTCAATGATAGGGGCTAGCTCACTCCTGCGCTAATGTGTCAATATGTGGACTGTGATAGGTGTTAGCCTTCCTTGTGCTAGTATGCTAACAAGCAGACATGGAGCCTGATGTATTGGCTTCACAAGCATCCAGCAGCTCAGGTTACTCACAGTGACAGGCTCCAGAGTCAGACTGAATGTCACAGTCCCATTATCTCTACAGAGACAAAACTAATGAGCTGATATCAGACAGTCATCTCTACTGCTCCGTGACAGAAACTGAGGATGCCACAGAAGAACACTGGGGTTCAAGATCCATTCAAAGCGCAAAGCCACGTTATTCCCATATCACAACACAATTAGCCTCTATGAGCAGGCAAGCTTGAATATTGCCATTCATTTTAAGAGCAGCCTTACTCTTCCTTCAAAAGAATTTCACTTTCTTTACCTAGTGCCAATCTCTGGCAAAATCTCACACTCAGGGGTGCGTTTCCCAAAAGCATAGTTGCTGACTAAGTTAGCAACTTACATAGACATTGATGTGACCATGGACACAATCACAGACTACATTAACTACTGCGTAGTGTTCTCACCAAAAGAGAAATTGTAGTCTACCCAAATAACAAGCCCTATGTGACCAAGGACATAAAGGACTGCATTAATAGAAAAAAGGCAGCATTTAGAAATAAAGGTAGGGCTGGATTAAAAGTGGTACAAAAGGAACTAAATCAGTTGCTCAAAAAGGCTAGGAGAAGCCAAAAGGACTTAATTGAGAACCATTTTACAACCATGAACTCTAAAAAACTTTGAGATTCAATGAAGGCCATTGCGAATATGGTACCAAGCAAAGGGCATATAGTTGCTTCAGATGACCACCTGAAGGCTAATGAACTAACTGACTTTTATCTTAGGTTTCAAACCCAGGACTTCTCAAATGAGTGTATCTCGGTCTTGGACTCACTAAGTGTGGATGTGGGAGTAGGGCATGAAGTGGACTGGTTAAGGATACAGTCACTTTTCCAGCAGGTGTGCACCAGGAAAGCTATGGGTCCAGATGGAATCTCTGCCCACCTCCTTAAAACTTGTGCGGAGGAGCTTGTCCCGGCCTGGTGCCCTCTCTTTCAGCGATCACTAGACTCACACACTGTTCCAGCCCAATGGAAAAAAACTGTTATCACTCCAGTCCCCAAAAAGCCCTGTCCCAAAGAGAATAATGATTTTAGGCCAGTGGCCTTGACATCCATCGTTATGAAATGTTTTGAGAAATACATGGTATCTATTTTAAAAACTGAAGTAGACAAGAACTTAGACCCCTGGCAGTTTGCCTACAAACAGGGCAGGAGTACGGATGACGCCATTAGTAGCGTCACCCACCTTGTCTTGAAACACCTGGAGGATGCTAAGGCCTATGCGCGTTTACCTTTTTAGATTTTAGTTCAGCGTTTAACACAGTCCAGCCCTTTTTACTACTGGAGACACTGAAGAAGATGGGCGTAAGCCCTTTCATTATTTAATGGTATAATTTCCTTTTTAACAGATAGGATGCAATATGTAAAAGTTAACAAAGCCATCTCACACCCTAAATCTATTAGCACAGGGGCCCCACAGGGATTGTGAGCTCCCCTGTCCTTTTCTCTATTTACACCAACGAATGTGTGAGTAAACACCATCAAAATTACATTATTAAATTCTCAGATGATACTGCCATCCTAGGCTTACTACACAAGGATCAGGTTGTAGCCTCATATCATTCAGAAATTGAGCAGTTTGTAGACTGGTGTGATGCCCACCATCTAGAATCTCCAACTCCAGTCCAGTGTGCATCCATAACACACCCATACGCCAGGTCACTTCATACAAGTACCTTGGTGTTTTTATTGACAGCTCACTCACTTGGCACATTCATGTTGATATTCTTTGTGCGAGGTTCAAACAGAGGATGTACTTCTTAAGAAGACTTAGACTGTATGGTGTCAACAGTAAACTCCTTTTATTTTTTCAATCAATTCTTGAGAGTGTGATACGGTATGGTATGCAAACCTGGTATGGCAATCTGTCAGTTCATGTCAAGTCAAAACTGGGCGTCTGGTTAAAACAGCTTTAAGGATTGTTGGACATTCAGACCAGTGTTACTTGCAGTCTCTTTTCGAAAAGTCAGTGCTCAGGGAGGCACTGAAGATTCTGGAGGACCCCACACACATACTGAATCATGAATTTGCTCTACTGCCCTCAGGCAGACGCCTGAGGATGCCTAGTTGTAGGTTAAATAGATACAAGAACTCCTTCATACCAGCTGCAATTAAGATGCTAAACAGCAGATAGGAGAGATTTTTATTTATTTATTTATTTATTATATGTATTTATTGGTCTTGTAGCCTTACTCTGCTGGTGTTTACTTCCAACCCCTGTGTATGGTGTACGGTGTAGCCATAATGTACAGTGTAGTGCTTTATTATTATTATTGTTTATTTACTTATTTTATTTATTTATTTTTATTTTTTGGCTGAGCTGTCTGCTGTGTTACCTGTAATGTGAATGATGGGTCTAGTGGAACATCTTGTTTTTATGCAATGTGCGTGCAACTGTAAGTCCTTGATGCAGTGACTGTAGCCCAAGCTAAATTTCCTCTTTGGGGACAATAAAAGTATACTTTACTTTACTTAGTTCGTCCCTTCACAGTATGTAAGTTAACATCTGTGATTCCAGGAAACGCACCCCAGATCCAATACAGTCAAAACACAGCCCCACAGGATTGCAAAGTAATGGGGAGGATCATGTTTTATTTGTTTATTTGTTTGTTTGTTTCAGCAGGAGTGAAAACAGGGGAAACCATGAACCCTTTGAAGAGAAGGTTTTTTAAATGTTTTTTCCTCCCCACTTCTTCACAGTACTAAATGTCAATCTGTTGGGAGAGCAGATTTTTTGGAACATTTGGAACTTTCATATAAATGTTCTAGACCTCAATTTCTTGAACTTGCAGTTAATGATTGTTACATCAGCACTTTAATTTTCCATTAAGATCACTGTAATCACATACTGTTGTGATCCTACTCCTGAAAGGGTTAAGCAGGGGCCCGATTAGATTTGCAAAAACTCTAGACAGTTCAAGAAATACCAAAGGCCCCTTCAGCAGCTGTGACAGGAAATGGAAATCCTGCTGGTTTTGAGAGAGAGTCGGAATTAAGATGGTCAGATTGGGTGTGGACGCATGCTGTCAGAGGATCGTCCATTTTGACCTTTTCAGAGGTTTCGTGCTGGTCTGCTCCTGTGATGGGGACAGTGTCTCAGAGACACAGAGCACACTCCCTTGTGGGGGGTTTCCTGGCCACATGGGGTGTCCCATCCTAACCCCCAGGACAGAAGCGAGAACTCTGGGTTACACACACACACAAACACACACAAAAACACACGTGCAAGCACAGGTGCACACACATACTAGTGCACTAACATGCAAACTCTTTTACACACATGTACACCCGCATCACAAAGCCTAGGACACACACAATGCACAATCTACATACTCAGAGATACATACACAAGTACAAACATATACAAAATCACGCGTATACACATGCATCCTTGCTCACACACACACACACACACACACACACACACACACACACACACACACACTGCCCTTACAATTACACATGCACACACTAGTACACACACACACTAGTACACACACACACACACACACACACACACACACACACAGACACATACATTGTATGTGCAGGCTTCAGCTAAAATTGCTGCTACACAGTCATTATTTCTAGGCCTGTAATCATTCACTATCCCATAACAGCCAAGTTATCTGCCTCAGCCCTCAACAGCACCTACTGGTGGGGAAAACAGACATGCACTGTCACAGCACAGGCCCACGAGCCAATAATTAAACACTGCTATTCAAGAACTACTACCCATCGCACCAACCGTCTGCTCAGATAGCAGGCCTCTGATAACCTGTTTCAGAGCTTTAGAGGTGCATGTGTGTGGGTGTGTGAATGTAACTCAAGGAGAGCTCAGAGCACGTGTATGTGTGTCTGTGTGACTTTGAGCGTGTGCGTGTCTGTTTGCATGTGTGTTTGTGCATGCATACCTGTACATCACAGAAAGTCCAGACAGTGCTGAGAAACAAAGCAGGGGACAGCATCTTTCTCCAGCTGCAGACCTGGCCTGGCCTTTGCTTGGCAGGATAATCTTTGGAAATGAATTAGGAGCAATTCCTCCACTGTGTCTGAAGGGAGACATTTAAGGAACGAGGCCCTTAAGCAGCTGTTTGCTGAAACACCCGTGGGCTACTGCAGCAGTCTAATCCACAGTAGGGCTCACTCAGTCCCAGCTCTCCTCAGGCACCTCACATTATAATCACCTGCCATTATTACCTGCTTTACTGCCAAATTCACACAGAAGAATGCTCTGCGTCCCTAACCAAGCAGCAAATTACCCCCACCCCGCCCCCAGCTCCATCAGTCTATTCAAGCATTAAAAATTCAAAGGTCAAAAATATTCACTTTTTTTCCCCTTTGCTTCATAAACAATGGCAATCTTCATAAGCAAGCTCCGACTGTAAATTTTATATGATAACAGAAATATTGCATACAGCCTCTCCATAGGTCTGCCTATACCAAAGAGGCCATCAATAATGCAGGCTGCGGAATATTATAATATATCCAATGTCCTTTATTAAATTTCCCTTATATATGGCAGGAGGTATGTGGCTTTGCACAGAAGGATGGGAAAACATACGTAAACTCATAGGTTCAAGGAAAACTAGAGACCAGGTCACTGAATTCACTCAGTGAGTGAAAAGCTTTTTAGTGTAGAAAGTGCACTTTTCTGTGCTGCCATGTTGTAAAATTTGGAGCCAGAGGCTGCCCTGTACAGCCGCAATACATCTGTCCGTAATTTGACAAATAACGAGACAATACAATGAATAAAAACACACTGACATGTATTGTACAATTTCCTGTGGGAAAATTACTTTACTTCAGATTTTTACATTGAACTTACCATAAACTTGAATAGATCACTGGATCTCAATAATCTGAAGCTAACCGCACTAGTGCTAGTGACCACCATTTCCTAACACAACCAGAAACTGAGCCTCAAAAACGAACCTTGATTATAGTGGCTTGGTAAGACTCAGAACATCCATTAGTGCTGGAACATCTGCTTTTCTGGTTGTTATGCTCAGTTCTAGTCCTTTATAAGCTTGAGCTTCTCTCCAACTAGTAGGCCATGTCTGAGCAAGGTGCCCCCTCTTTGTACAGAGGAATCAACTCGGATTCCGCGCCATGTGTTCACTTCATCAAGCACCATAGGAGAAGACTCAGAGCTCTTATCTTTGCAACGGGTGGCTACTCAAAATATCGAATGAAGGGGTGCCAATAATTGTGGCACACATATTTTTAAGAAAACTATTTGCTTTGTGATAGGAAGTTAATGTTTCTTTTAACTTAGATACGTCAATGAAAGCTTTGAGTTTTGTGAATATTTTGTTTCAAATATCATGGAGCAAAATACTAAATATATTTTTTCACATCTCGTTTGGCTCATTTTTAATAAAGGGTGCCAATAATTCTGTAAGGTGCTGTATTTTATTGTTTATCTGTTTGTTGGAATGAATTAAATGCACAAATCCGTTCTGTCAGGCAGCAACAAGGGGAAAGAGACCAGGGCTCAGGCCAGTTCTGCAGCTGCTGGCAGGGGTTTGTGGAAACCCACAAGGTTCAATTCACTCTTTAACAACAGCCTGTAATCCGTGAGGAAAATTCATTTAATTTCTTTCAGCAAGCAGTTATAAAATGGCAGCCGTGTGATCCCAGAATTACCAGAGCAGATTAATTGGTGTCTTATCTTCAGTGAGCAGCAGGTCAGTGATCTCAGTGCGCCCTAATGAACATTATCTAAATCATTGCCTTCCTCTTTTGGCTGTGACCTATCTGAGCCTCAGAATCAGATGGGCACACAGCCGGTGCCAGCAGATCCTGATGCAAAAAAGGAAAACAAAATAAAACAACATTTCAGAGTCAGGGGTGTGCGCCATAACAAACCTTCAAGACCGATTTCAACAGCTGATATTAGCAGCATGGACACAATGCTAACAGCAGGGTCAATGGTACAATTCTGCATGAAGCTAACTGCAGTTCACAGAGAAGACAATGAGGGAGGGTAGCCAATAATGTTATAGTCTTAGAAACACTCCACTTTGAGGAAGCAGTTTCCCCCTTCCCATTTCTTTTATTTGTGGAAAAAATGGAACAGGACCCATTTCTTCCAAAAAGTTCTACTTCTGACTCGTCAGTCCACAAATATCATTGCAAAAGTTCTGGGGGTCATCAAGATGTTTTTGGAAAATTTTAGACAAGACTTTATTTTGTTTTTTGGTCAGTGAAGGTTTTCACCTAGCAGCTTTTCAGTAGATGTAATTTTTTCCTGGTCTTTTTCTTATTGTGAAATCGTGAACACTGACCATAACTGAGGCAAGTAAGGGCTGCAGTTCTTTAGATATTAGTCTGGGTTCTTCTTTGACCTCCAAGATGAGTTGTTGATATGCTCTTGGATGAATTCTGGTATCCGGCCTCTCCAGGGATGGTTAACAACTGTTTCCAGTTTTCTCCATTTGTAGATAATGGCTTTCACCATGGTTTGCTAGTGTCCTAGAGCCTGCTTTTTAACTCTTTGAAATCTGGGAGATGTAAATGACTTTGTCTCTTATCTATTCTTGAATTTCTTTGGATCTTAGCATCATGTGGTACTTCTTGCCTTCTTCACATTGCCAGACAGATTCTATTTAAGTGATGCTTAGATTTGACATGGCTGGCTGTATTCATGCTTGGGTGCATCTAGTGAAATTGAACCCAATTATCAATTAATATTTATGATTAGTTTATGATTAGATTTAGTAACAAAGGGGGCAATTACTTTTTTACACACAGGGCCAGGTAAGGTTGGACAGTTTTTTTTTCCTTCATTAAGTGAAATCATCATTTGAAAACAGCATCTTGTGTTTCCCTGAGTGATCTTTATCTGATATTAAAATTAGTTTTATGATCTGAAACATTTAACTCTGACAAATATGCAAAATAGAAGAAATCAAGAAGGGGCAAATACATCTTTTACAGCACTGTACTTTCTCCATCTGTGGTGTTCTGCATCAATATAGATACTTTTTTGTCAAATATTAAAATTTTAGTTTTATCTAAACTGAATTTTAAGTATTATCTCAAGATTGAATTTTATGACATTTTTGTTCATATTGTTCATTTTCTTTTCAAGTAGGACAGCACAGCACCAATACCCACCATTGCTGTAATTTTGGTGAAAAATGGTAGCCGCGGGAGGTGCTTTTTGGCGGGTGTACAAGCAGAGGGTTAGTTCTCAGTGGCCATCTCTTTCATGTCATGTGTTTGATTGGGGAGGGGAGCTGAAATTGCTTTCACCAGGCTGCCCAATGTTTACTGGCAGGCCGGAGGGCAGGATGATAATTAGTGATGACCAGAGGAACCGGGCAATGCTGTGCCTCCTGCAGTGGAAAAGCCCCTAAATGTGTCTGAATTAAGGACACTGTGGGACTGTTGGTGTTGGTACAACGGCCACTGACTCATCCAGAGTGATGAAAATAATTGTCACACTCACTTCTCAAAAGAGGGTCCAGAAGAACAAGTCAGGTGAAATGGCTCAAGTTTTTCAATTTGTCAATTTGAAGTAAAAGTCTGTGTGAAATGAGCAAAGCAGGCTCCAAAGCTAGTCTCCTCTTTCAGAAGGGAAGAGCTCGAGAGCACGATAGTCTCCATGCCAACTGCAAAACTGTTCTTTTGAATTATCTACACATCCATACAACCATCCATCCATTTTATAACTTGATTATCCCTGGACAGAGTTGAGGGGGGGCAGGAGCCCAACATACAATGGGTGAGAGGCAGAAACACACCCTAGACACCCCAGTTAATCGAGTTAGTCCATCGCAGGGTGCACACATCATTCAGTCATACACTCTTACCAAAGGGAAAATTTAGAGTCTCAGTTAGCCAAACATGCAGGTCTTTGGACCGGGAGAGGACACCAAGAGGCAGCGGTGCCATACAGCACAGCACTGGACTGTCCTGCATATAAATAATGAGGAGCTGAGAACAAACTGAAACAAGCTTACATCTGCTGTGTATCATCATTTTACTGAGTCACAGAGTTTTGTTGTAGTGTGGTGTCCGATGTTTGTGCCTAAATGTGTGTCTTTGTGTTTGTGTGTGTGCGTGTTGAGTGCCTGCTGTGTACGTCTGTGCATAAGTACGCATGTGAGAGCATGTACCGAACAGCAGTAGATATGGAGAGGTGTCCAAAGGAAATAAATCGTTTGCAGTAGAACGTAGAGCTGCACTTTGTGAGACCATCTGTAGTCCTAGAAACCTTTTACAATGCATTCACCAATCAGACAGAGAGACAGCACAGTTCACACCTATGTGTCAAAATATGTTTTTAATTTAAGAAAATTAGTCTGAAGGTAATCACGGGGAAAAAAAAAAAAATGTTGATTAATTATAAACATCATCTTTCTCTTTGACAATGCAGAATAATTACTACAGATGTGCAGAGTAGAGTCAGCTTCTTGTCACAGCCAATTTATTCAGAGGATGACATATACTGATCAGCCACAACTTAAAAGCACCTGCCTGATCTTGAGCGAGTCCTCCATGTGCCACAAAAACAGCCCTAACCCATCAAGACATGGATCCACCAGACTTGCGATGGTGTCCTGTGGTATCTGGCACCAAGACGTTGGCAGCGGGTCCTTTAACTCCTGCGAGTTGCGAAGCAGGGTCTCCATGGATCGGACCTGTTTTTCCAACACATGCCTCAGATGCTAAATTGGATTTAGATTTGGGTAAGTTGAAGGCCAAGTCGATTCCCTGTCATGGTTGTCAAACCATTCCTGAACAGTTTTTGCAGTGTAACAGGGCATATTATCCCACTGAAAGAGGCCACTGCCAACAGGAAATACCGTTGCCATGAGGGGGTATACTTAGTCTGCAACAATGTTTAGGTAGCTGGTACATGTCAAAGTAACATCCACATGGATGCCAGGATCCGTTTCTCAGCAGAACATCACCCAAAGCATCACAATGCCTCCGCCAGCTTGCCTTTTCCATAGTGCATCCTGGTGCCATGTCTTCCCCAGGTAGGCAACACGCACACCCGGGCATCCACATGATATAAAAGGAAATGTGATTCATCAGACCAGGCCAACCTTCTTCTTCCAGTGCTCCATCATCCAGCACTAATGCTCACGTGCCCATTGTTGGTGCTTTCAGCGGTGGACAGGGGTCAGCATGGGTACCCTGGCCAACCTGCGGCTATGCAGCCCCATAGCCTGCAAACTGCGATGCATGGCATGTTCTGATGCCATTCGATCACAGCCAGCATCGACTTAGTCAGACATTTGTGCTACAGTAGCTTTACTGTGGGATCAGACCAGACGGGCCAGTCTTCGCTCACCATGCGCATCAATGAGCCTTGAGCATCCATGACCCTGTCCTTGGTTCACCGTACGCGGTAGATACTAATCACTGCAGACAGGAAACACCCCACAAGAGCTGCAGTTTTGGAGATACTCTGACCCAATCCTCTTGCCATCAGAATTCGGTTCTTGTCTAAGTCGCTCAAATCCTCATGCTTGCCCATTGTTCGGGCTTCCAACACATCAACTTCTAGAACTTACCTTTCACTTGCTAAAAAATATGTCCATCGTTATGAGAGTTCCCTTGTTATTCACGTCATATGTCAGTGGTTTAATGTGATGAATCATTGTATAAGATATTTATTACCCTCAGTGCTACTCAGTGGGTTCGGGGTGTGTGACAGCCCTAGTCCATATTCCCAGTCGGCCTCACGCAGCGCTGCATAAACGTGACGGGCCATATCCGAGCTTCAGCTGAGCTCAGAGCAGCTGCAGCAGGTGAGCGAGAGCCTATTCGTGGAGAGTGTGCTCAGGGGAGTGCCGCCTCAGCAGTGAAATGGATCACCCCTTCCCTGGAGAGCCTCATTAGGAATACGCAGGCCCAAGCTCCACACGCCTCCTGTCTCCCACCCTCATCGTTAGCGGCAGGATTAGCGAGAATGGTGCAGTGGGTAACTATAGATGGGATGGGCTAATATACTCATTCCATATTTATCAAATTATTCCTTGGCTAAAATAACAAGCATCATCAATTCGTTTTGTATTACCTGGGTTTTATTTTGCTCTTTTTCTTGTACTTAAGCCTGATGCAATGTGAAAAAAATTGCCAGTTTGAGAAAAAAGCCCCCCAACTGGGGAGAGAGAAAGAGAGAGAGACTAAGAGAGATGGAGAGGGAGAGAAAAAGACTAAAAGAGAGGGAGAGAGAGACAGGGAGAGAGAAACAAACAGCTCAATAACTCAAGCACGTAGTTATTGCTCTCCTTATAAAACCTGCATTTTTAATATTGCTTCTCGTACCGCATGCAATAATTCACATAATAAATTTAGCGCTGTTAAAAACTGCACCCCTTGGGTCAGGAGCACGACTCCCTTGTTTTTTATTTTTTTTTTTTATTGAGAAGACAAGGTGTTTATTAAGAGCCCTGCTGGCTGGCTGCTAGAGATTCCTCACTTTGAGTAATTGTCCAATTAGGTGTGATTTCACAAAGTGCGCTATCCCAGCTGCCCGTGCTGCAGAAGTGAACCTACCACCGGGAAACACATTAATGAATCCCTCTGGGATGCACTACCTGCCTGATACTGCCTCTGTTCCCAAAATATCTTAATGAGGCACTATAACTGGGACTTACGACTGAGACGGACCCTTTTTATCTCAACTCAAGTCATTTTTTACATCAGAATGTCCCTGCTTTTCTCAGTTCCTTGTTAAAGTGAGGAGTCATTTTCTAACTTTTGGCTGTGAGGAACAGCTTGTAATTTGCTGAGAAAGGTTAGCTTCATTGCTACGTAACTCCACTCTTAGGACCCTGGCATAAAAATGCATGTATGCCATTTTGCAAAAAGGTCACTAATCCCTTTACAAGACGCTTTCCTATCCTGCGTAAAAAGGAGTGAGCTCAGGTGCACGTCCTCTGCAGTATGGGGAGGGCTGTCCCATCTCTAGCTGATGGGTACACCTTACTGAGTCTGCACAAAGCTCAGCTCCTGAGATAACGAGCCCAGGTTGCCATGGGTGACAGCACCTTCTGTAGCTCCCGCCATCGCTGCAGCTACCACCATCACAGTCACTTTCCAAGAGTTCAATGTACAGTGTGTCCCATACAAAGACCCCACTGGAGTAAAAGTGCAGCTTTATGTTGCCTTGCTTTAGTTTAATCATTTGTGGCAGGTCTTGTGCGAGTGGCAAAAAGTTGTATGTACATCAATAATATATTTATTCCAAGCATTAGTTCTCCCATTTGCTTCTATGCATTGTATTGCATCAGTGGTAACAGACTGGAAAACAATGCAGTATTACAGTTTAAAATTAGATTGTATTATTTACTGTTTACTAATGACACTTAAGTATCATCTTACAAGACCTGTCAAGAGGTGTCCAGAAATAAGGTAGTTCATGGTGAATGCAACATTACCAGGAGGCCACAAGTCATTCCAGTTTAAAGAGACAGGTACTAGTGAACTGCTTACAAACACCTACACTTCAAGAGGTAAAGAGCTGAGAGGAGGGAATTTCGTAAGTGTGTGCAAACACTTATTTACTTATGTTACATATTACACTGTCACACATTACAAAAGCTTCAACCCCAATTTTTAACCCATATTCAGTTTTTTAAATGTGTAAATATTCTACTGAGCCAAACTTTTGGAATCACTCTTCAGTCTTAACCTGGGAGAGACTGGATTTTGTTTCCATGGCAGCAAGCCACCCCCTCAACCCCCAAAATCTATCGCTGCCAGTGCCACCCCCAAAACAAAGACAAGTTTAAACATCAATGTGGGCAAGTTTGTCTGCTAGCCCTGGCTTCATTATCTTTAAAAACCTTTCACAAGCATTGATCCTTCAATAGTGCAGAGTATTGATAAATAATTAAGAAGCCTTAAGTTTAATTTGGGGAGGAGGGAAGGGTGAGGAGGGTCTGGCTGGTGGTTGGGTCATCCATTGGTGTATCGGGTCCCCCCTCCATGTTGGGCTCCCTCCCTGAGTCCCTAGGGAACCAGCACAGTGGCCCAGCCTGTCTGCTGTGCTCACGTAGATCAATACCATTCGGCTGGATAGAAAATCAATCAGACACATCCTTTTTTGCGCCAGACAGGGGATTGAGGAGCCACAGAGTGTTCATAGAGCAGCCACAGAGAGGTCCAAGAGATGATGTAGAATCGTCATAGAGAAGTTATAGAGTGTTCATAGAGTAATTGCAGACTGCTCATTGAAAACCTGTAGAGTGGAGATAAAAAGGTTATGGAATGGGAATAGAGGGGCTGTAGAGTTCACTCAAAAAAATGAAACCCTATGAAATGTTAGATTTACTTAATAATGTAATGTCAACTGGTTCCATGCAATAGCTTTGCGTAACCTTTATTTGACTTCTAACATTTTGGGCCAGTTTAATTAATTGCATTGAGTGGAATGTACTTAACTCAGTTTTGTGGAACCATTTGACAAAACATTATTAAGTAAATCTAACATTTCATAGGGTTTCATTTTTTAAGTGTTGTCAACAAGTTTTAGATTGTTCACAGAGAACCTATAAGAGAAGTGGTAGAATGGTTGAAGAGCAGCTGTAGAGTGGTCAAAGAGTTTTTTGAATGTTCACAGAGAGTTTTGGGAATGGTGATGGGGGGCTGCACAGTGGTCATAGAAAGGTCATGGAGAAGCTTTAGAGTGTCTGTAGAAAGGCTGTAGAGTGGTTAACACCAGTACAGTGGTCTCAGAAAGGTTATTTACTTCTATATTTATCACTTAACAGCACTATCAGCACATTAATTTACAGTGATATCGTGTCAGTTGTCATACTCTTCTAAACACGCATAAGAATTGAATCACACAATTTTCACACAGGAAGTCACATCTATGGGCAATTTAGAGTTTCCAATCAGCTTAACATGTGTATCTTCGGACTATGGGAGGATCTTAAACGAAAGGGGTAGTAGAACGGTCGTAAAAGTGCAATAGAGTGGTCACAGAGAGGTTGTTGAATGTATATCGTGAGGCAGTTGAATGTTGACAGAGGGATCTCCTTCACTGACACCTCAGCCCATCTGGAGATGAGAAAGTCATTTTTCAACTGAATAAGGACACCTGTGCCAAATCACGGAGCCACACAGTGGGTAAGGAGGGTAAGCAGCTGTGAAGGTTGGCACTGCTGTTTCTTATAAATCAGTGATCTGCCAAGTAATTATAATTAGTCAAACTGCCATTTGTTTGTGCTGGGATGATGGTCTTCCACAAGGTCAGTGTTCACTCATTTCCGAGATGAATTAGTCACAGCTCTGGAACTACACTGATTACATCACTGGATTTAAGGGAAAGTTAGTGACCATGTTCTGTGCAGATCTGCATTTGCACTATAGTGGAAAAGCATCTTATAGTGCATCATGATGCTCTCTGAGACAATTTCACACAAATAACAACCAAATAATGCGGGTCTATTTGTAGAGGACTATGGATCAAAATGGGCCCTTAAATAGCAGAGAATGTAAATATACAGACTGATGTGTCGTATTAATGGTCCAGCAACATTTATTCATATCTTTTAGAAAGCTGCTATACAAAGTGTTGGACTTCTACTCATTACTGTGATCCGGAGAAAGCAGTTCCATGCCAATTTATGACAGAAATTGCAAAACTGCTGAAAATGCACAATTTCCATTTTTGCTCTTCACGGAGAGCTTCAATTGATCACCTATATAGTGCATTGTCAAAGGCCACTGATCTATTAAGTCACAGACTGCATTGTAGGAAATGGTAGAGCATTAATATTTAATGCGTGGCATTTTAACAGAAATGCCAGACAAAACCCATTGGAGTTTATTTCAAATTCAAATTGATTGTTTGCCAATAGCTATTTAGTGACTGTGTCAAGCAGGATGTGGCCAGTTTGGATATATACACAGTATGCTGAAATGACTGAAATACCTATGGTCTGGTTAACAATCACATTATTCTGACTAATGAGTTGCCACATCTTATTCATATCCCAGAGAATGAGAAGAGCAATTTGTGAAAAGTAAAACTGGTATCATTAGCTTGCTATAATGCAGTGAGGGAGACAACAAAATCCAGTCTCAAGAAATGCATTTACTATGTTTTACAGTATACACTCAGCATGGTTTACTGTAATGCAATCAGCATTTTTACAGAAATGCATTCAGCATGGTTTTTGGTGATGCATTCAGAATGGTTTATAGTGACTGCATTCAGAATAGTTTACAGTGATTACATTCAGAATGATTTACAGTGATGCATTCAGCATTTTTACAGTAATTCATTCAGCTTGGTTTACAGTGATGCATTCAGAATGGTTTACAGCATTGCAGTATGGTTTATATCATTCAAAGCAGCACTTACTCCGTAAAAATTTAAGCGAGGCCGATGGTCAAGCTGAAAACAAGGGCACCAGGTTTTCAAAAATTATACAACCTCAGCACCTGAAGAACTGAGTCAATGTGCAAATTGCGGAGAAAAACAGCATGCAGTAATTTGTGGGTCCATTTTAACCTGTACTTGATTAAAGAAAGCACAGAGACAGAAAATAAGCAATGTTTTAACTCATCGACTTTATTATAGTTTTTTTTTTTTTCAAAAATAATAGCTTTTTCAAAATCAGAAGTCTATGACACGTTTCAATGAAGTTGGGGCATGTTCAGCACTGTGTAACAATCACTTCTCCTCTTGATAATAGTCAGTAGTCATTTTGGAACTGAGGACACTAATTGTTGGAGTTTTGAAAACAGAATTAGTTCCCATTCTTTACTGATAGAGCACTTCAGTTGGTCAACAGTCAGTTGAAATCAGATTGCAGGGGACTTGAGAACTTTATTCAGCTCAAGCATCGGCTTCACAAAAAGTTTGACGGAGTATATTTAGCTTTCAGTGATATGGGGTGGGGGGGCCAGTAGTACTGGCTTGTAGTACCTCCATTACTGATGTTAATGAAAGGATGGCAGTGTACAATTGAAAAGTGGTGCATTGAGGGCCTACATAGGGATTAACTCACCAGATCCCCCATCATCTCGCCCCACTTACTGTACACACAGCCCCACACTCCTTCTCTTGTTGCCGTTAGCCTTAAGTGTGGCGGCATTTCTTTTGTACTTTGGTTGTGCTCAGTTGTGAAATGTTCCCATGTCTGTTTAATAAAGTGTAATCTCATCCGCACTAGCCCATCCCTGTATCTCCCGCCCCCTCCACAAACTAAAAAAAAAAAAAAAAAACACAAATTGCTGTGCTTAACACGACAGGACACTGCTCTGTAATTTCACAACCAAATGGCCAACTGAGTGATTGAGCTTTCATTACTACATGAGCAAATCAAAGGCAACGAGCAATTTACGACTCTGTGCATAAAACGCATATTTCACCCCCTTTTTAATTTAGCTGTTGCACAGAGAAACTGAAACCTCCCACCGGCACTATCCTCAGTTCATATCCACAGAGGAACTACAGATCCCTGGGTAAGTTATTCAGAAATATCAAGTCATTACAAACAAAGAAATAGAGAGTAGATGGTGGATGATATAGTAAGAGGAGCTAATGAACAAGCACAGTGCATGGTGAAAGCCCAAACACTTTGCTTAAGCACACTGAGGAGCGAATGAGGTGCAGTAAAGAGCTATTAATGCCTGCTTTGTCTCATACTTGCTGAGTTTAAACTTAAGAAGAAGTCAATGAGCTCTGATTGGCTCATTGCTGCCTGTCAGTTACCCAAACGATTGCACGCCGTGTTGAAAGTTTATATTCTGGTTTAGCCCTCCATCATTACTGAAGATGGCACTCCAGCATATCTGTAGAGGATGTGTGTGCACTACTGAGTGTGTTAAATTCTCAGAGCTGGACTTGTGCTGACCTGTGGAGGTTTAATTGAGCAGTGCTGCCCGGGTGCTGGAGGTACGTCTCCCCTGTGAGGGGGAAAAATGTAATGAAAGCCTCCAGCGTAGCCTAGCGCAGCCTTCAAATCCAGCTGATTCAATTAATTTTCCGCTAAAGTGATGGAAATACTGCCCCTTTCCAATAACAGGCAGACAGCTTTAGCACCGTGTCACCTCCCGCAGTCCTGAGCCACTGGAATTAATACAGAATGAGTTTCACCCTGTCGCTGGCCCTGCTAGCGTCTGGCCCCTACAGTAAGAGGAAATTACTCCGCCATGACAGCCGCATTTGCTGGGGCGAGCGACGCGGGGGAGGGGGAGGGGGGTGTGAAGAGGGGTCAAGCAGTTTCGTTTAGCGAGGAGTGCAATTTTCATGATCAGCCATTTTGTGATGTTTTTGGCTCTTGTTTTCCCCCAGTTACTGGCCGTGGAGAGCAGTGTACACAAACATGCTGGCAGGGTGGAAATCTGCTGGCAGATGTAAAGGGAGTGAGTAGGCTAGTGGCCATATTAGTCCAATCAGGCAGCTCTCCTGGTAAAGGCGGGGCAGAAAGGAAGGAAATGCTGAGGTCCTCAGACTATGGTCACATTACTATAATGAGATGGTGATGGGAATGTAAAGGGACTGAAATGGGATGTAATGGGACTGTGACGGGACTAAAACATGATTGTAATGAAAAAGTAAGGAGTTGTAATGGAACAGCAAGGGAATTGTAATGAGACAGTTATTGGAATGAATTGAAAGCATAGCCAAAAAGTAAGGCACTATAGTAGTAGTATACTGGTGGGATTTTGAGGAGACTGAAATGAGAATGTAATGGGATAGTGATGGGACTATAATAAGACTGAAGGTGCTGCAATAAGGCCGTAATGGGACTGTAATGGGATTGTAATGGGATAATAATGGGATTGTAAAGGAAAAGTAATGGGACTCTAATGGGGTCATAATGGGACAGCAGGGGAATTGTAATAGGACAGTCAGTAATGGGGTAGGACTGAAATGGGATCGTAATAACATTGTAATAAGATAGTACGCTGCAAAATTATATGAATATAACGGGTTTTACGGAGGAATTTATTTCTGTAATGAGATGAGGTTTTGATAATATACTCCTGTATTGAATGATTCCTCTATTTCAACCACGAGATCAGAATTTGTGCTTTTTCTCACATCATCTTTAGCTCAGGCCACCGCAAAAACAATTAGCGAGTTTTTATTCATTCAGTGTGCTTCCTTGCACTGGTCATTTTATGCATTTCTTTCTGCTAAAGTCAACTGAAGATAGAATGAATGGATTGAGAGGCTAAAACCAATCCAGGCAATAACTGAAATGCAGAACACAGGCATTATGAACATCTCTGAATGGCTTGAGTCATCTCACTAAACACTCAATATTAAGAAAACAGTTTCTATGTGTTTCTCCATATGCAATAGGCCTGTAAATGATGCATTTGAGGTATGGACTAAGAATGGAGTGATTGCAGCAGTAAATGAAGTCAAATATCTAGGCATTATCCTTGATAAGAATCTATAATTCGACAGTGAGGTTAAATACATTTGCAAAAAAGTCAGACCAAATCTAAATTGTTTTAGTTTTATAAGAAGGGGCTTATCTTGTAAGACTGCAAAGCTTTACATGCATGCAATTATTTTTTTCGCATTTGTCATATTGCATCACGTCATGGTCACAAGCTTCTCCAACCACATTAAAAAGTATTATTTCAATATATAAGCAGACAATAAAAGTCATGCACCAGAAACCTATGAGATGGCATCATTGTGATATTATTTAAAAAAAAAAACACAACCTTTTTACCGTGGATAATTTTATGAATTTTAGTACTCTTAAACTGGTTTATAAATGTTTGAATAATCATGTGTCACCACTGCTTTCTGAGTTGGTCATTAGGTGTCAGAGCTTTCATCGGATCACACAATCACACGAGCCTCCATCAACAGTGATTATGTTGTCCCGATGTACAAGTCCTCTTTGCGTCAGTCTGGTTTCTCTGCAAAGGAGGTAAAACTTTCGAATTCTCTTCCAACTAATTTAAAACTAGAGACCAAAAACAATGCTTTTACCAGCGGGCTCAAGCAATGGTTAAAATCAAAACAATAGTGTTCACATGAATAGCTTACCGCTGGTTTTTGTTTGATCGTGTTTCCTTTGCTTTATAGCTTGTATGAAATTAATTCAGAATATATTGTTGCCCTTATTTGCACTTGTCAGTGTACATTGTATTGCTTCCTTTTTTCTCTCTTTTTTATGATTATTATTATTATTATTAGTACTTTCTCTCAAAGCCTCCTGTGGACAAGTGTTGAGAAATAGCATGTGCGCTAAAGCACTCAAACAATGCATCTGGTTTGTCCAATGTAATTGTCATGTCCATATCAAATAAAAATAAAAATGAAAATGAAGTGAGAATGAATTTGATACAGTGAACCGCTATCAGTCCTCACAAAAACTCATAGAAACTTTCTACAAAATCAGACGGACTCATACAGCTACACATGCACGCATGCACACACACACACACACACACACACACACACACACTCATACACACACATACAAAAAGCGGGAGAAGTCTTGAGGGGCTTCATTACAGGCATGTTTGTTCTGAAAATGAAATCTGTTGACTTTTAATAAAAATTAATCTGAAGTAAATATTGATGATTAACACTGATCCATCACATTTTGAGCAGGAGGGGTACAAAAAGGAGAGAGAAAAAAGAGGGAGATAGAATTTTAATCGATGTTAAGGTCCCATTTTTTGAGCAGCATAAAAGAAAAATGTAATTAACAGGACTGAAATGGTTTATGATAGTATGTAACCATATTTACATACAATATTAAAGGAGGACTATCATAGCTGAGAAAAGTGGGCAATATTATTTCAATATATCATGAAAAAAGCTCCTGCGACTTTTTTTCTTTATTTTGCGATTTCTTTAATTTTTATGAGCGATTTTACAAAACTAGTGGACCGCGCCATTTTCACCACAGCAGACGAAAATTCACCCTCGATTAAGCTTGGGGCCCCCTAATCGTGGCGTCAGTCGCGGCTGTCAGCGCCATGAATTTCCATTGTCCTGCGGTCCTACATTGTGATTGTTGAATGACCGAGATATTCCCGCTTCCTCTATGGGGCAGAGAGACGAGCTTGATTATTACCTTTTTCTATCCGACACAACTTTAATTTAGAGGTGAACTAACATCAGAGGCGATTTGAAATGCTTCCGGAAAGAAAAGCGCGATTTGAAGTCTGCTAATTACCAGCAAGGCTGGACAGCTGCCGTCACCTTGGCATAATTAGCTCACCTTAAATCAATTCCCATGTACTTTGCCTAACTTGTAATCAAGCCATTTATTTAGCCAACTGACAAATCAAAACCAAAATCAAGCCAATAATGATTTAGAAGAGATAATGAGAAGCAGACAAACCAAACCAGGCTACCGTGCTAGATTGAAATAATGTCAGTAATCTGAATAAATAGCAGACCTCTGAATTCCACCTCTCGTCGGAAAACTTTCACGTATTATTAAAAAAGATTTCTTAAAAATAAAATAATGTTAAGATGGCCCTGGTTTTTAAGCGTCTAAAAATATACGCGAAGTAGAAAACATTGTGTGAAGCGCATCAAATGTGAATGTGAGAGAGAAATTATTTTCGCATTGCAAGCAATGGGCAAATGCACCGAGGACTGGGCAAGCACGTTCAGGCAAATCTGTGCCGCAAATTTTAAACATTTTTATTTAATAATTGAACAAGATTACGCACTAACGGCCAAATGTAATAATCAAGCAAACACATTCAGGCAAATTGTGTGCTGAACTACATAAAAGTTAAGGTCTTCAATATCATCCTCCTCTACTCGACAATTGCTTTCACCCCTTCCCATTTACTTTGCTCAATTCGCAATCAAACAGTTGATTCGCTCAATGAACAATTTTAAATTGGTTGGTAGTCTAATTTATTTAGATATCCATGTATTCAGACATTTTGACATTGCATGCATCATGCACGTGGCAGCCGCAGTGACGTTACGATCTTGCAACTTCTCATGCCACTCGTGGCGTTAATGGCGGCCTCCTGGAAACAGCAATTCCGGCTAATTAATGGTCATTTAAAAGAACAGGGGGTATGTATGGACAAAAAATCGACCGTGAATATTATGTTGGAGTTAATTACTATAAGAAAGTCAAAACGTGTAGGTCAGTATAGTCCTCCTTTAAATGTCTCCATTATATTTTCTATACTAAGAATTAGTTGCCATATAAGTGCCATTATAACCAGTGTTGGTATACAGCAGACTTCAGCAGCAGTGATATAAGGAGTCCACTGAGTTTATTATTACTTTATTACCCCATATATGTTTATTAAATTGTTTGTCATGCAGAACAGGACTCGTATGTGAATGGCGCATTAAATTCTGCAGCACTCTGGCCAGCGAAGAAATGAGCTACATTAAAATGAATGGTAGAGGGCCGGGTCTGTTAGCAATGCAGCATGATACAGCTCTGATGCTTCATTTCATTTGATGACCATTTCCTGTTGGGGTGTCGTCATTAAGCGCACAGGCTGGAGGCTAGTGAGAGTCCAGGGATGACAGGTCTGCCAGGGTGTCTGAGGCTCAAAGATACAGTCAACAGAGCCTTGAACAGAACAAACTTCAGCAATATGATATCAAACCCAATAAAAGAGATCATTCAGTGAAATTTTTGCAGGCATGGGAGTCGCTTAGACTGACATTAAATGTGGACGCGATGGATTTCAAAACCCGCAACAGGACTGTGATTGGAGGGAACCAGGAGATTGACAGGCATATTTAATCAACACCATGCCTGTTGGCTTGTGATTAGGTCATATTAAATGAAATATCATTTCCAGGAAGTGGAGAAAGACAATCTTCAGAATGAAAATGTGCAATAAACACCAACAACAAAATGAGGAGTGAGGCCTTTTACTTCACACAGGTCCCTTTTTGAGGGAACTGGGGGGAGGGTCACATGGATCTTGAGCAGGGAACTTAGGGGTGTTTTTCTAAGGGTGCTTGTGGCATTTTGTCAACCCACAATATATATAAAGAACCGTAATTAATTAGACAATTAAACATTTTTTGTTATTTTGGTTCTGTTGGCCATCAGATCTGAATCCAGCGGAGCATGTATTTCATATGCTGAAGAAGAGACTGATGTCCCTGAAACAAGCAGGGATGTAAGATGGCTGAAGTACAGGGGTGGCAGAGGATCACCAGGGAAGATACCCAATGTTTGGTGATGTCTATGCATCACAGGTTTCAAGCAGTCATTGCATGCAGATGATATGGGTCCAATTGATAAAAATGAGTACTTACACAATGTTACACCATCCAGCATTTCTTTAATGTGCTGGAAAATGGCAGCGACTGTTTAAAAAAAAAAAAAGCTACCATTTAAAAGATGTCAGAGGAATGAAAAAGTCCTCAAATTAAAGCTGGCAATCTGCACTGCAGCCTCACTGTCATTTTGTCATTTCACAGACTAACAGTGCGGAAATACGCAATCAAATAAAGAAGCATCACTGTCCAATGAATTGCGTTGTTCACTGACACACACACTCACACATATATAGCACGTATACCCATGCACACACACACACACACACACACACACACACACACACACATACTGCATGCATACTCACACACACACACACACATACTGCATGTACACACACACACACACACACACACACACATATACAGTACGTATACACATGCACACACACACACACACACACACACACTCACTCTCACGCACATACTGCATGCATACTCACGCACACACACTCACACACATACTACATGTATACACACACACACACACACACACACACACACACACACACTGCATGTACACACACAACACACACACTCACCAAACCGTACACACTGCTTGCGCACACACACAAACCACTCACACAGCAAAACCACAATCAAACACACTGTGCACACAGAATAAAATGCTGGACTGATCTAATGAAGGGGCTGCATGGTGGGATCTGATAGAGGACCCTGCTGCTGATCAATACTGAAAACCCAAGATAATTTCAGCAGCTTTACAATTCTAGTTTCTGACATTTTCTGCCCTATTCACTTAGGAATGTTCTGTTTCCATACAGAAGAAGAATAAATACTTGGGCTATTGAACACATGTTAAAACTAACAGACACAAAACTGCCTCGAACAGCAGGTCTGGAATGTTCTAGTTTGATGTGGAAACTCTGAAAAGACATCAGCATGCCTATGAAATGAGCCCATTGCAGGTGTAGAGGGAGCCTCATGTACATACAGACAGGGCTCAAAGTGTGTTGATGTGCAGGAATGCCCGGCATTGTTAACTATGGCCAGATGATCAATAAATATACAAAGGGGGTCCATTTTTATCTTATTTCTGGGAAGCATCGGCGCCTCTCTGTACAAGGGCTTGTGGACAATCATGGCTCCCCTGCTAATTCACTTCTGACTGATTCGCACATTGGGCACCTCCACTTTCCCGGAGAGCAAAAAGCTCTACAGCTGAGTTCAAACAATAATCTCTGGCCGTCTGAGCTCACTGATATTAAAGCATAATTAGTGAGGGCCCCTGTAAGTCATTTAGGACAACAAAGTGGTGCTGTGTATTTACCAAACTCCTAATCTCCGCAAATAAAGGACCCCCCAGCAGAGTCACAGGCAGTCACTGCAGCTGCTCTGCTCCGGTCGAGTTTCTCTCTGTGTCTCATTACGGATGATTTAATCCAGTCCATGTGGCTTTAAAGTGCTTCTGCAGTTATGATCCACTTCAGTGGAACCTCAGTATAATTGAACAATACAAAGCAGTAATATGAAACATATTTTAAACAATAGGGATTTAATTAGGACAGTGCATCATTTCTGTGGTGCAGTGGGAGACAGAGTGGAGTTTACATGTCCTCTTCAGTTTTCACGCACATCTGTGTGCTCCAGGATTCTCTCGCAGTCTAAAGACATGCATGTCAGCCTAATAAAGTGGAGGCTCCAACTTGTCCATAGGCATGAGAGCGTGAATGGATGGTGTGTGAACCTCACAACAGACCAGTGAACTGTGTGGGGTACATTCCTATTTGTGATCAAACCAGGCTGATCAAAATGTAGCAATATGGGGTGCAGAAGCACCCAGTCATTCCAGCCCAGGATCTCCTGGAAAAAAAGCTGAAAATGTTTATTTTTTTGTTGGAGAGACTAAATACTTTGCTTGAGACTAGACCAAAGGGGGACCAGTTGCAGTTGCCGCCATCCTCATTTCCAGTTCTCCTGTGTTTGAAAACTGTTTCCTCGATTCCTGTCTCCTCGCCCAGCCTTCTGTCCCCTGAATTCCTGTGCCTCTTACCCCATGTTTTGTCTTCCCTCTCCAGTCCAAGATTCTCATCCTTGTCTGTCCCGCCCCTCCTCAAGCGGACTTCTGGTTTATACCTTGGCATGGATTCTTGACCACACTCCACCTGTCCCTCTCACTCCCGGCTGCTGAATCTTGACCCTAGCTCATCCCAGGAATACAAACTGTCTTACCTGAATTACCCTGTTTACCGTGAATTGGATCTGGACTGCTACCTCCCTATTAAAAGCCTAATCCTCGTAATCTCTGATTCTGCTATTGATTCCTCGGTTCTAACATTTGTGACAGGAAAATATAGATTCCAGAAGAATTAAGGAGAGGATAACATGGAGTTTGCATCTTACTGAAGGCACTGTATGTATATACACTTTAATTCTGAAATGAATGTAAAGTAAATGACAGCTCATTCAAACTGCATCAACTGTGCAAAGCCAGTATGACAGAGGTAATTATCCACTCTCTGCCTTTATTCCTCTCTTCTTCTCTCTATCCCACTGTCGTGTTATTATGAAACCCACCTATGTTCTCGCAAAGACACCCCCCTCCGGAGCATTCAAGCGCTAGGACTGGCCAGTCATCCAAGCGCCTGGATTAGGCAGCCATTCAGATCTAGGATTAGAATCCTGGCCCTTAAACAGCTGGCCAATCCTAGCACTTGAATGTTCCAGGGGGCGTGTCTTTGCAAGAATATAGGTGGGTTCCATAATAATGCCCCACTGTCAGACACATATTGTCACTCTATGTATGAACATATCTACAGAAACTCAGAGACAAAGGTGAAGACCAGGATACACTTTCGCACACAGACACACACATGCAAACATGTACTCTCTCTCACACATGCAAGCACACATGCTTTCTCTCTCAAACAAAGACATGCATTCTCTCACACACACCTCTGCACACCAGATACACTCTCTCACACTCACACAGGCGAGCAAACACTCATGCAAAGAGTCCGTGGTGCTGCAGCTGAATTAAATTAATACTGCACCATGAGCAACAGCTGCTGTAATTAAATATCAACAAAATGTCTGAGCAGGAACAAATGATTCTTCCTAAATTAAAAAGAAATATTTTTATCTGTATTATTAGAAAAAAAGTGAACGTCAACAGAGGCTGACATTTGAAGGTGTTTTTTTAATTAAAACATCACCTCAGACGCTTCCAAAGAAAACTCATCTTGTCGGCCTGAGGACCCACCCCCCACCCCTCGCACCATCACAAAAAAATGAAGAGCTCCAGGAAGACGGAGAGGAAAACACAAAGGAACCAGTCCATGGTTATGTGAATTAGCAGTCGATCAAGGTCTGCCACCATCAAGGAAATTCTGATCGAGTTAGGGAGTTAGAACAAAAAGTCAGGAGTTTCTGAAAGGTAATTCTAACAAAAAAAGACAACTCTGTCTCTTGCAGAAGTATGTTTTCATAATGTGTGACGTACATTGCGAGTGATCAACCCCTTAATACTCCTCTGCCACACACAGGCCATGCCTGCAATTGCTATGGCCTGGAATTGACTGCTTAACAGAAAATAAGCAGACATATTTAATCCTTCTGTTTCCCTAATTCCTTGTCTACCTTATGGGTGGAGGTGAGAGAGCCAAAAGAGGTAAGGAAAGGAAGGAAGCACCTAACACAATAGTGATTGAACAGAGCTCATTGGTGGGCAGCTCCCCTGACTGGATGAAAAAAGTGTGGATGCATCCAAATTCTCTAAAGAGCAGGGAACCTTGCATGATAATGGACATGAACTGAAAATAGTTTGGCTGGTGGCTATGAAAAGGAGCATCCTAATTGTCTAATTCATGCAGGAAAGGAGGTAATTAGCTCCTAAGTTGCTTCCTTCCTGCAAGGAATCACAGAATCTTGGATGAAGGGAAACACGGATTATGGACCACAATCTTTTGCAGCTGTAACGATTGGATACGTTATTCATCACAGTCTACCTGTGGGGCCAATTAAGTCATTATCATTCGCCATTAAGCTCATGATGCATTGAAGGAAAGGACGTCTGATATTTCAATAACATGTCCCAAAGTAGCTAAAAAATCTCCCTGTAGCCTTCTCTGGACCCATGTGACATTTTCCATCAAGGTCAAGGGAAAGTGGAGAGTAAAGAAAAAAGGCCGACTGTCTAAGAGAATTCAGATGCATCCTGGATTCACTGCAGCATCACCACACTACTAAACTGTTATATTATACAGGGCACTCAAGAACAGAGGAAAACATCTCTTTACGAAAACATTAGATGACAGGCTGTCTAATTAAATAAGGAAAAACAAAGACGAAATATGAAACTTCAAAAGATGAAAGAAAGAACAGGATCTGAATTCAGTAGAGAAAAAGTGAGAAAAAAAATGAAATCCCATTCATCCTCCACCCTCTGGCTTCTCTTAAACAGAGAGCACATCAGTGTAAGGTACTCTCCTTACAGATAAAAACCACTTTTTCCCCATAATCAACGCATAATGCATCATTTTTTTGCAGATAAAGAGGGGAGAATTTGTTCAAATTATTTGAAGTTTAAGCGTTAATTGCTTTTTTGTGCCCGAAGCATTTCAGAGCGTCGTCTAACTTCAGACTCATTAAGCCACTGCAGAGTTGGCGCTTGCCTCTATTAGCGGGATCCTAATTCAAGTACTTATCTCCAACTCTAAAGCAATGGTTTATGAAGCATTCAAGTCTTTATCTCTATGTACACCTCCAGTTTGATTGCGCAGCTAAATGATATTTCCGCTAACACTCATCCTTTAAATTAAAAAAAAGCAGTAAGCGTGCATTCCTGTGGACAATCTAATATCCCCACTCCCAATGGAGCATTTACAGGGCCTTTAGAACTCTAATTATCTCACACAATTACAGTATATCAACTTTTAGCAGCCCACTGTACTCACTTTAATATATTATGGGGACAGGAGCCTCCACTGCAGAATTTGTCTTGCATAAGATGGGAAAAAACAAGTTGAGTAAAATGCAATGACCCGTTGTTAGGTGATTATGAAACGACACCTAAAATCATTGATGCCGTGGAAGAGGAGAGCACAAAAGCAGAACACAAGAGTCAGAGAGAGAGACTACTCCAAGGACCTCAAAGACTGAAAGTACATTTTGTGACTAAAACATTCAGACTATTCCGTTGGACTAAAAAAAGAGACTATTCTACAAGCCTCACAGACACTGCCTGGCGAGGCTAAACACAGACAGTTTTGGGGGACTAAAACACAGAACCTGCTATGAGGGGCTGAAACACAGAAGCTGTTCTGTAGGACTAAAACACAAATACTGCTCTGCGGGAATAAATTCAGTGAACGTTCCATGGGACTAAACAGAGTGACTGCTTTGTGGGGCTAAAACAAATAGACAACTCTGCAAGCCCAAAGCACAGACAATTCTTTGGGACTATAATACTGAAACAGCTCTGAAAGACTAGAGCACAGAGACTGCTCTGTGAGACTAAAACACAAATACTGCGCCGTAAGACTAAAATTCCAATATTGCTCTGTGTGTCTAAATCGCAGAGATAGTTATGTGGGCCAGAAAACAGTCTGGTCTGTGGGGACAAAACACAGAGACTGCTCAGCAGGAGAAAACAATGAACATGGCATTGTGGGACTAAAACACAGAGTATGCTTCATGGGCCTAAAATGCAGAACTGCTTGGTGGGACAAAAGCACTGAGACTGTTCTGTTGGACTAACACACAAAGACAGCTCTCTGGGAGTAAAACAGAGAGGGGCTCTGCAGGACTAAAACAGAAAGCCTGTTTTTTGGGCCTAAAACACAGACACTGCTCAGTAGGACTAACACACGGAAGCAGAGTCCCTCTGGGACTGATGCCCTGATACAGCAGCATTGAAAGCACAGATTGCAGAAAGGAGCTGAAGTGGGGAGAAGCGGCCATGAAACAAATTTGGTCAAATTGGTGAAACGCCTGAAGGGAAGAGGGAGACGTTCCAGGGAAAACCAATTCCAAGCTTGGGTGAGCCGCGGATTGTTTGGAAACCTTCCAACACGTCGCCTGCAAACCACTGCACATCAGGCGGAGACTGTTAAACAAGATTAGGAGGGGGAGGAAGACCTCAGACCAGGGACTAGACAACAGCCGCACCCAAACTGAGCGTGCTCCAAAACGCTGCTGCAACGTTATAAAATCATGTTCACAATGCAGCAGCAACAATATGACAGCACATTCAAACCCCTGCAGCAATGTAAGGAGTGCATCTTCATAAAGCAACAGCAATGTTATGACAGCACATTCAGAAAGCTGCAGCAACATTAGGAGATCACGTTCAAAAAGCTGCAGCAACGCTATGACAGCATGTATTCTCAGGACACTGCCACTGTGCTTTGAATGCTTTTGAGAGGCCACTGAAAATGTAACAGAGATGTCAACATTGTCAGTATGGTTAGAGCCCAGCAACATCACTGTGGTCCAATAATGGCGGCTGTAACTAATGAAATGTTGAGCTATTAGGTGATCTGAGTGGAGAACATCAAGGGAATATATTCCTTTATTTGACCAATGAAGTGCAGCCCTTCGAAGGAGAAATCATCAGTCTTTCATGGTGCCCCAGGATCACAATCACATGAGCAAGGCCACACACTATAGAGGGAGAAGAATCTGGAACCAGAATATGTGACTATAAATGTTACTATATTTATTAGCATTTTGAGTTTTGTGTTTCACGTACCCTCTGAAAAAATCCCTCGGCTGTGCCATGTGTTCATGGCTTTTGAAAGATGCATTTTCAAGCACTAATAAGTCGGAGAGAGCGATTGCAATATAAACCAAAATTCAGCGTGAGAGAATTATTTGGCTTCAAATCATGTCATTTTATCAGCTGAAATCAGCATTATTCCCCCCACCAGAATATAACTGTCACACGTACTGCACTACTTTGGTATGCTACACACTGACCACTGCTTTCTCTCTCCGAATACATTCTCACCTGCAGTGAATACCCAAGACAGCTGTCTGCACCTGTAAGGCCATGTGATACCATGCATGTTAGCTACTAACCACACTGCTTTCCGCTAACCTGCAACACGCGCACGCCTGATCTCGCACGTACCACTCACTCTCACTTCCTCACACAAACACACACACACAACATCCTCTTTCCCACTGCAACAAATAACAAGGTGACTAAACTTCATAAAGTAAGGCAACTTGCTGCAAAGCATTTTTGAGTTTGCTCAACTTCAAGTTCCAGTTGTTGCAAAAGAGCATTTTTGAAAGAACTTGGAAAATGAAGTTGAATACACTCAGAAATGCATGCAGCTGGTTGCCTTACTTTTTTAAGTTTGCTGCGTGGAGTCCAAGACAAATTTCCCTCAGGGGACATTAAAGTATATGCTATTCTATTCTATAGTCAACTTTTTATTTTTTACAGTTCTTCCTCACACAAGCACACACACACACACACACACAAACACACACACGCACAAAGTGCCAGATGAATACACACAGTCTCCCTCTCTCAAACACACACAAAAATCTGCTCTCTCTCTCTCTCTCTCTCTCTCTCTCTGAAATGCACATACAGGCATACATTCACTCACTCGCCATGTCTCACACACAAGCTGACATAAATGCACATTCTCTGTCTCTCTCTCTGTCTGTCGCTCTGTCTCTCTCTCTCTCTCTCTCTCTGTCTTCACCCTCTTTCTGCTCTTTCTGAAAGCCTTCCGAGAAGAGATTAATGATGAAGGGAAACTGGGTCTGGCCCGACGGCTCGCAGGTCACAGCTCTTATTCGCTGTGGAATTGGCTTTCGGACAGGAGGCCTGCCGGGGGCTGGGACAGATATGAGAGGAATGTGAGAATGAAGCGGGGAGGTGGAGGGAAGGGGGGGGGATTTCGGGGGTGGGGGGTGGTTGGATTGATTAGCCCACTTCACACCGCACACTCAGTAAGCACACTCCAGCCCCAATCTAACACACCGCTGAGCTCAACAGACAAGAGAAATTGGATTCCTTCCTCATATTTAACCTGCGAGTTAAACAGCTCCCGTCGCTGTTGGTTTAATTCTTTCCGCTTTCCCGGGTCCTGCCTACACACACATGCCTACTGCACCGCATGTGCTAACAGAAAAAGAGCTAATGTCTTTTTTTATTTCAAAGCTCAAGACAGGGAATGCCTTATTTGACAGGGAGTGATGCACAGGCTGCTGAGAGCTAGTGGCAAGTGGCTAATGGTTAGCCGTGCTAATGATGGGTAGCACGTGGCTAACAGATGACCAGGCTAATGCAGCCCACAGTTGTGTGAGTTCATGGAGCGTTAGCATCCCCAGATCCCTTCAGGGGCTCCTGTCAGTGCAGCCGGACAAAAAGCAACCAATTAGGCAGCTGTATTTACCCTGATTAAACCCAGTTTTTTATGTGGGGCCCAGCATCATACTTCCTTCAGCTTTTCTTTCCCCCAGACTAAAGTTTATTGGGCAATAGAAGCCACTGCCTCTCCAGTACAGAACATTATGAACATAAATGCTACAGGGAGAATGTGCCACAGCATTTTGCCCACATTAAAATATTACAGGACAGAACAGCATCTTCAGTTATATGTGAAACACCCCGACTGGTGTATGCATGTGTACACATCGATGTTTGCGTGTTTGTGCATGTCTCGTGTGTGTGTGTGTGTGTGTGTGTGTCACGTGCGCCTCCTTGTGTCTGTGTGTGAATGAAGACATCTCCATGCATGTATCCATCAGTGTATGTTTACACTATTAAGCAAGAAGCTCAGTTTTACTCTGCACAGCTACACTCAGTCTCCAAGCACAGACGTGCCAAAACACACAGCTGTGCTCTGTATACAAAGGCAACACCACTCTGTCTACAAGCACAGCACAACAAATTTATGCTCTGTGTACATATACAGCCCACACCACCCCACAAACACAGCTATGCTCTACGTACAAATACAGAATCACTCTATCTGCCAGCACAGGAGCACTCTTGAAACATAGCTCACCAGGCAAAGAAGAAGGCCACATATCTTTATGTGCAACATCCTCCACTCTCACTCTCAACCTGTGGCCCTATTTTACGCAAATGAAGAACCAATTGATTTTTGTCCTCTTTTCTTGTCTACCCTTATTGTAAATGGGCCGAGTTGTAAAAGCATATTTTAAGTGGAAGAAAGCAATTCGATAAAGTGCTTCAGAAGAAATCTATAGTTAAACGAAGCTTCACTTTCAATTACAGTTCAGCTTTTATCTTTACTCTTCATTGATACCACCAATTAATCATACCAAACAGTGCTTCATTTGAATGTTCTTTTTGCATGCTGGTAGATTGACAGGACCTACGTCACCCTTAAGAGTCTAAAGCCGCACAGGCACAGCAAACCACTGGTCAACAGTGTGCTGCCTAATACTGCTGTTACAGGGAGAACAAACTGATGCTTCAGCATAAAATTAAGAAAATGTTCTCTGTGAAAGAGATGGAGGGACAGACAGAGAGAAAGCAGTACTAAATGGGAATAAAGGGACAGACAGCAGTTTTACAGGGGAATAGAGGGACAGAGAGAGATAGAGCAGTAATAGCGGGGAATAGAGGGACAGAAAGAAACAGCAGTAATAGAGGGGAATAGAGAGACAGAGAAATGGAACAGTTACAGAGGGGAATAGAGGGACAGAGGGATAGAGCAATAATAGAGAGGACTAGAAGGATAGAGAGAATAGAGGATAGAGCTGTAATAGAGGGGAATTGAGGGACAGACAGAGAGACAGAGCAGTAACAGAAGGGAATAGAGGGACAGACAGAAATAGAACAGTAATAGAGGGAAATAGAGGGACTGAGAGGGACAGAGCAGTAATAGAGGGAATAGAGGGACAAACAGAAATAGAGCAGTAATAAAGGGACAATAAAGGGACAGAGAGAGAGACAGAGCAGTAACAGAGGGGAATAGAGGGACAGAGAGACAGAGCAGTAATAGAGGGGAATAGAGGGACAGAGAAAAAGATAGAGCAGTAATAGAGGGGAATAGAGGGACAGAGAGAGAGAGAGTATTAATAGAGGGGATTAGAGGGAGAGAGAAAGACAGAGCAGTAATAGAGGGGAATAGAGGGACAGAGAGAGGGACAGAGCAGTAATAGAAGGGAATAGAGGATGAATAGAGGACAGAGGGACAGGGACAGAGGGAATAAAGGACAGAGAAAATAGAAGGGGGGATAGAGGGACAGAAAGAGAGAGACAATAGAGCAGTAATAGAAGGGGAATAGAGGGACAGAGAAAGATAGAGCAGTAATAGAGGAATAGAGGGACAGAAAAGATAGAGCAGTAATAGAGGGAATAGAGGGACAGAAAAAGATAGAGCAGTAATAGAGGGGAATAGGGACAGAGAAAGATAGAGCAGTAATAAGGGACAGAGAAAGATAGAGCAATTACAGAGGGGAATGGAGGGACAGAGAAAGATAGAGCAGTAATAGAGGGGAATAGAGGGACAGAGAAAGATAGAGCAGTAATAGAGGGGAATAAAGGGGACAGAGAAAGATAGAGCAGTAATAGAGGGGAATAGAAGGACAGAGAAAGACAGAGCAGTAATAGAGGGAATGGAGGGACAGAGAAAATAGAAATAGGGGAATAGGGGACAGAAAGACAGAGGGACAATTACAGAGGGAGGAGAAAGAAAGCATAATAGAGGGATAGAAAGATAGAAGTTACAGAGGGGGACAGAGAAAGATTAGATGGGAATAGAGGGACAGAAAGCAGTTATAGGGGCAGCAGTAATAGAGGGAATAGAGGGACAGAGAAAGATAGAGCAGTAATAGAGGGAAGGGAGGGACAGAGAAAGATAGAGGGAGAGAAAGATACAGAGCAGTAATAGAGGGAGTAGGGGACAGAAAGACAGAGAGAAATAGAGAGGAATAGAGTTACAGAGAAAGGGAATAGAGGGGGACAGAGGGACAGATAGAGACAGATCAGTAGAGGGGAATAGAGGGACAGAGAAAGATAGAGCAATTACAGAGGGTAATGGAGGGACAGAAAAGATAGAGCAGTAATAGAGGGGAATAGAGGGACAGAGAAAGAGACAGAGCAGTAATAGAAGGGAATAGAGGGACAGAGAGAGAGACAGAGCAGTAATAGAGGGAATAGAGGGACAGAGAAAGATAGAGCAGTTACAGAGGGGGGGAATTACAGAGAAAGTAGGGAATGGGGAATAGAGGGACAGAGAAAGATACAGAGCAGTAATAGAGGGGAATAGAGGGACAGAGAAAGATAGAGCAGTAATAGAGGGGAATAGAGGGACAGAAAAGATAGAGCAGTAATAGAGGGGAATAGAGGGACAGAGAAAGAGACAGAGCAGTAATAGAGGGGAATAGAGGGACAGAGAAAGATAGAGCAATTACAGAGGGGAATGGAGGGACAGAGAAAGATAGAGCAGTAATAGAGGGGAATAGAGGGACAGAGAGAAATAGAGCAGTTCCAGAGGGGAATAGGGGGACAGAGAAAGATAAAGCAGTAATAGAGGGATAGAGAAAGATAGAGAAGAGCAATAGATAGAGGGACAGAAAAGATAGACACAGAGGGAATAGAGGGACAGACAGAGCAGTAATAGAGGGGGAATAGAGGACAGAAAAAGATAGAGGGAATAGAGGGACAGAGAAAGAGATAGAGCAGTAATAGAGGGAAATAGAGGACAGAGGGGACAGACACAGAAAGAGCAGATAGAGGGGGGAATAGAGGGACAGAAATAGAGGGGTAATAGGGAATAGGGGACGAGAAAGATAGAGCAGTAATACAGGGACAGAGAAAGATGGAGCAGTAATAGAGGGGAATAGAGGGACAGATGGAGATGAAGTGAAGGCACACTAGGACAGAGCGGCAGCAATCATACACTCTCTCCATTCCCCATTCTTTCAGGCGTACACCATCTCTCTGGTTTTCCGGGGCTCTGAAAGTTTTCATTAATTTACCATCTCCCCAGCCAAAAAAAAAAAAAAAAATGCATAAACTTCATTTGGAAGAATACTTTTCATTCTCTAATTAAATATCATTTTGAAGCTCAACTTTATCCAAAATACACCATCTAATTTTTCATTAGCTCTTGCGCATGATACATTACATTGGCTCAATAATTTATTAAATTACTTTTGCCATTCATTTCCCTCTATCTATAATTGATCTCTGCACTGGGAGTTGTTCCCTGTCTCAGCCTTTCTGCTGTGTGTTCGTGTGACACCACAGACCAGTGAACCCCACAAACTTCAAACCCACAAACCAGCTTCAAAATATGTAGCCCAAACCTTCACCGACACTTACACAGACACACACACACACACACACATACAGAGATACTGACAAACACACACACACACAAACTCACACATACACAAACTCACACAGACATACCCCTGGATGCATACACACACACGTGCAATCCATCATAAACTGATGGACAGCCCCACACAATTACCATTTCAGACGCACACAATAGTGCACAAACACGTGCATGCCCACGTGCCCACAAGCACACTGAAGCATATCCACGCTCACACATATTCACGCACACACCCATGTGCTCACAAAAATAGATGCAGGCACGCAAACAAAACATACACACTTGCCCTCATGTGCATACTTGCACAGTGCACACGCAAGAAAAGTTGTCAATTTAAACGCAAGCATGCACATACACTCACAAGAGGACACACCCTAACTGTACAGCGATGAGTTTGGTACTAAAAAGATCAAAATCTCAGATGAACATAGGATGAACTTAAATCTGTCTTCACACCAGCGCCGCATGAACTCAGTGTGAGACATTTATTCAGCGATACAACTGAATGTTAAAATGTTAATGTTAAAAGTTGAATGTTAAAAGTTTCACTAGATCCTTACTACGGCACACAGCAACAAGGTGATAACAACGCGTGCTCCAATAGAATCTTGTAGATTTTTAATTATCATCAAAGGCATTAAAGATATAAATTAAGGGACTGTTTTTGCACACGTCTGACATCAGTCATTCCAATTTAATGATGAAAAAGTCTTGCAATTGTAATCAGCTGCATAGACTATGTTCTAGCACCACTAAGAAAGCATTGAGAACACCTTGCACGACTTACGGTATGACCATGCAGTAAGAAATGTGGATACTGGCTTCTACCAATGTCCTATAATAAAAGTATAATCATAACATAGGATAATGCCTAAAACTTTAAGGTAACCCCTGACAATGGATTGGCAAACTATCACGGCCTCTCACCCACTGTATGCTGCGATAGGCTACATCTGCTCCCGGGTCCCTGACCAGGAGTGAGTTAGACAATGTATGGATGGATAGAGTGCAACTCTGGGCTTCCTTGTACTCAGCATTTTATTGGTCACGCCAACAGAATCTCTCAAGTGCGGCGCTGTTAAGCTACACAACCACCCCACCCATGTTGCGTCCATCACCCTCTCCCCATTGAATCCTTTAAGTCCAGGATCTGGAGGGACACTGCTTTCATTGGTTTTAGTGATGCAATCCTGCTCTTCAGAACTGCATTAAAGTCAGTGAATGACCTGCGTATCATTTCACAAGATTTTGGACTTGGAAAATGATATGCAGATCATTCACTGACTTCATTCAGCACTGAAGAGCAGGAGTACATCAATTAAACCAGTGATTTTATTGATACTGCTGATTGAAAATTGAAAACAACTGAAGAGACCACAGCCCTCCACTAGAGGAGTTTGAGTCCGCTGCTTTAGGACAAGACCTCAAGGGAAAAGCACACAGTGAGGAAATACGTTATAAAATAAACTCTGCATTCAGCCAGATCCTGGTAAAAGAAAAACCACGAGTGTGTGTGTGTGTGTGTGTGTGTGTGTGTGTGTGTGTGTGTGTGCGCATGGCTGATTACAATGAGACCTGGAGACTTGAAGTAAAAGCTAAACGGCTCTCCGCAAATTGGGTTATAATTAAAAGCTTACAAAAATTCCCCGTTTAGCACGTTTAAAAACCGAAGCGCTCCTTTTTAGGCAGTTTTCTTTTCTTTAATTACAATTTCGTGCCTAGTTTGACATTTACAATGTAATCTCCAGGGGACGTGTTCCTGCGTTATTGCTCTCGCCGCGATCACAATGTCAGCTTCGCAGCTGTGAGTTCATAAAGTAAGAACTCAAATTATTGCGGCATTTGACCAATAAAGCTGGCTCATAATTTCTGGCTTAAATGAAAAGAAAAGATTAAACTTTCAGTCAAACAAAGAGACACAGGAGGAATTCGCCAAGGAGGTGATTGCCTCAGACTTCACAATAACGAAGAGCAATTTTTACACTAAAAAAAAATGCCCTTTATGCCATTGAAACTAATGAAATAATTTTGAGATGGGTGTTATACACACAAGTTCAGACAAACACATTATATGTTCTGAGATAAGAATATGCTAGAAGCCAAATGCTACTTTTTTTTTCATTTTTCACCAATATTTTGCAAGCAGTATTTGATTCTTAATTGGAAGTGCTTTAACCTTCGCCAAGTGACCATGTTGAACAATAATTTCTCTCTTCAATAATCTACTGTCATTTTATTTCTTCAGAAATGATCATCATGAATTCCTGTTTCTCCTTACACCTTCTTTTTATTAAGATGACAATGTTAAACAATCACAAATCTTAACCTTACATTACACTACATTAATTTGGCAGAAGCTTTTATCAAAAGCGATGTGCAGTTAGTGCAAAAGGAAGGTCAATGAAAAAGCTGGAGGACAGATCAGACAAAGCACGATTCATATAAAGCATCAGAGAACTCAGATACGAGCAGTACTCTTTGACTATATTGTATGAGTTTATTCAGCTAAAGCGTTTAGCAGGCAGAGGATCTAAGAGGAAAAAATGCTAACCGGCAGCATCATACTTGTCATACTGGCCTCTCAAACTCAGAGTGTAAACAGGGACCCCTGATGAAATTGACACATGCCAAATATCTTCCAACAGGTACTGAAGACACCACTTTAGAGAAAAGATCAACTGGTGCCTCAGAGAAATACCGTTGCTGTATCATTCATACAGTTTCATACATTTTTTGATAAGCAACATGGGAAACTCTCACATGATGAAAATGTAGTGCAATACTGCCAATAATATTGTTTCTATGTTTGATTTGAAAATATCCCTTAACCACCCCCCATTTTTTGCTCATTGCCTGATATTTAATCACAGCTCTGAATCCATCATATCGAGAGTTGTATTTTCATTCTCTTGTTTTCTCATTTTAGGGAAGATGAGTCAATCAATTAACTTAAAAAGGCCTGGGTTTGCAGAATTCCGTGATTGTTGTGCTGATTGTGTTTTTTTTTTTTTTTTGGGATCACTGCTGTCTGTACAGTAAATTTCCCCCCTCGGGGATAATAAAGACTCCTTGAACCTTGAACCTTGAAATCTCTGGGCAATTATACAAACACTGGCTACATGTCCAATGGAAGTCAGACAGTTCATTACGCTCATGGAATCCTTTATCACTGCTGCAGTCCGGATCCACCGTCCGACTGTGTGAACAGCCAATACATACAGATCACTCTCTTGTACCATCTTATGTCTACACCTTCCTATATCCCCCCATACCAATACCCTTCTGGATCTATATACTCCTATACATACCTACACCCTCCTATCCCCATGTACCAATACCCTTCTGTATCTATATACTCCTATACATACCTACTACCTCATATAGCCCCCTATACCAAAACCCCTCTGTATCTATATACTCCTAAACCTATACCCTCAAATATCTGGGCAATAGTCATGTCAACCTCAGCATGAAAAAGTAAAGTGAGTTACTTCCCAAGTGCATGCATGTACCCTGAGGTTGTGTACTTTGGAGTTCTAATTTCATTGGACCACTGTAATTGCATATTATAACTGTTACAGTATTGGATGAACACTGCAATGAGGTAAAAAAAAAAAAAAAAAAAAAAAAAAATGACATAACCCAGTGGTGTCACATCCATGACACTGCTTTTTCCTCATTAAAAAAAAAAAAATGAAAATAACAATGGCTAATTGTAAGAATATTTGTATATGCAGCCAAAGGCAGGTCTCCTACAGTATGTAGACATCAAACTGTCCACATTAGACTGAAAGCTTTGCAGAATTCCGAGAAGTTTGCAGTCTCCCCGAAATGCTTGTCTTTTTGTGTCACATCCATAACGCAAGATATTTTTCATTTCTTCCTAGCTGAAAAATGTATTTGAATTATTTTCCTTCCCATTCTACTCATCCAAGTGCATGCAATGAGAATATGCAGTAATAATTTTTATCTTACCAGGAAAGTCATTTTTCTCAGCCATTTGTTTTGTCATTTTGTTTCCAAATGTCACATACATAACTTTGGGATTACCTATCTATTTTCTCCTTTACCTTCTCACATTTGTGTCCTTGTGTACCAATAACCACCTGTATCTATATCCTCCTGCATCAGTGTCCTCATTTGCCCTTTTATACCCTTACACTGTATCTATACCCTGCTGTGTTTGTATCCTCCTATACATTCCTATACCTACACACTCCGATATTTATACCCTCCTATACCAGGAGTCACCAACCCTGTTCCTGGAGAGCTACCATCCTGTAGGTTTCTGCTCTACCTCCTATTCAGCACACCTGATTCAACTAATTAGCTACTTAATTGCCCAGCTCGTGATCTTGTTAAGTAGCTAATTAGTTGAATCAGGTGTGCTGAATAGGAGGTAGAGCAGAAACCTACAGGATGGTAGCTCTCCAGGAACAGGGTTGGTGACCCCTGTCCTATACCCTCCTATACATGTACCCTCCCATATTTATGTCCTCCTATGTCTATACCATCTAATACACTCCCATACTTGTGTCCTCCTCTCCCCAAAACCATCCTACACCTATACCCTCCCACATTTATTTCCTCTAATATCCCTCTATATCGCCCTATACCCATGCACTTGTAGATCTTTATCCTCACCCTCCTGTATGTATACCCTCCCATATCTATACCCTGCTATTTCTATGCCTTCCCATATCTACAATGAGCTCAAAAATTACAGGCACCCCTGACTGGCATTACACAAACAATACTTTAAAAAATTCTAAAAAAAATGTATTCAAAGAGAAAGTCTACATACCAACATGCGAGAAATACTTAATGATATTAATGTTCTAATAAAACAACCAAAATCATTTCCTGATTTAATTAAAAATCAATTTCCTCAAAAGAAAAAAGGTTTCACAATTAATGGCACTCTTATAGATTGTTGTAAATGCCATCTACAAAAATAAAACCAGGTGTTTTATATAATATTTATATAAATTCCACTTCTTTAAGTTTTATATAAGTGTTATGGAACTATATTGAGCCATTACATCACCTCCTGTTTCACTTGGGCGTAAAATGAAGTAACACACATGCAATATCCCTTTGTCATCCAACACCATAAAGAAAGCAAAAAAAAACTGTCAGTTCAAAAGAGGCAGATGGTCATAGACCTTAAATAAATCTGGTAACAGCTACAAGAAGACTCACAAACATCTGAATATGCCACTGAGCACTGTCAGGGCAATTATTTTAAATATTCCAAAGATATGGAACTGCTGGAAACCTAAAGAGTAGAGAATGCAACTGTACTTTGCCCCCCAGAATACTGAGGAGGATGGTGAGAGAAGCAACAAAATCCCCAAGAATCACTGTGAAGGAATTGCAGGCCTTTTCTGACCAGAAGACACAGAGGCCAGCACTTGGAGTTCACCAAACATCTTTTAAATTATGACTGGAACAAGGTGCATTGGTCAGATGAGACGAAAATTACATCTTTCTGTCAGATACAGCATCAATATGCATGTTTGGCGTCGAAACAGAGATGCATACGAGAAGCAACGCATGCCCACGGTGAAATATGATGGTGGGTCAATCATGTTTTGGGACTGTTTTAATTCAAGAGGTCCAGGGCCACTGGTTAAAATCAATACCATAATGAATCCCACCAAGTATCAGGATATTTTGGCTGACGATCTGGTTGCCTCTGTCAGTAGGCTGGGACCTGGCCATAAGTGGATTTTCCAACAAGACAATGACCCAAAGCATACCTCAAAATCCACACAGAAATGGTTCTGTGACAACAAAATCAACATTCTGTAATGGCCATCTCAGTCGCCAGACCTCAATCCAACTGAAAACCTGTGGGCTGAGTTGATAAACACAAACCCGAGATTATGAAGGATCTCTAAAAATCTGCGCAGAGGAATGGTCCAAAATCCCCCCAAATGTGTGCCTCAACCTTGATAAAAATCACAAGAAAAGACTCCATGCTGTAATCCTTGCCAGAGGTGGTCGCAAAGTACAAAATAATTTGTTTTATTTTGTATTAAATGATTGCTATGATTTTGATTGTTTCCACTGAAGAACTAATAAAGTATTTCACTCATGTCGGTATATTGCAATTCTCTATAATTATCTTGCTTATAAATTTTGGAGCCCACTGTATACCCTCCACCTGATACCCCTTCTGGGTTTCAGTACAAAACTAGACATCAGTGGTCACAGTCTAACCTTGACTCTGGTGAATGCTTGCGTGGTATAAGAGTCCCTTGTGCAGCCTGGGAATTACATACTCGTGTCTATGGTGCTCCATAAGAGCACATTACTGCCCTGTCCTACTGCTCTCTCATAGTCCTGATACAACCCACCCCCCCACCACACCTTCCACCGTTTTACTCCCGCACCATCACACTGCTCAACTCTGACACCATTAGTCTCTTAATCTTTTACATTATTTTTGGCTCTTGATCTGCTCATGGCCTCATGCTGTAACACAACTGTGCATTCTGATGCCGAAACACACCTACACACCTCTGTATGGAAGACTGATGCAAGGGAGAATGGGATGCGGGACCGGGGCGTGTCCCCCCCAATAATGTGCTGTTAAAAACGCAGCCACAATAGAAAAACTACGATGTATTCTTGTGGACACCATCGTTTCAGCTATTTTGTCCTCAGCAATCATAAACAATCTGTCACGCCGGTGGAACGACATGTTCTACAGCATGATGGTACAGAGAGTAAGCTATTCCAAACCTAGTAGCCGATCAGGCCAGTGCTTAACCCCGGTTTCAGTGGCATGAAGTGACTAGGAGTATTGCTACTCCCCCTGGATGGGATGCCAGTCCATCGCAGGTACTCCCCTAGCTCTTAGTCAGGTTTCCCTGACAATTTGCCGGTACCCAATTATACACCTGGGTAGAGTGAGGCAGTGTGAGAGTGAAGTGTTTTGCCCAAGAACTCACCGTGAAGGCCGTGGCAAGGACTTGAGCTCAAGACCTTGATCCCAAGTCAAACCTACTTAACCGCCGCACTACCGCGTCTCCCAAATGGAATCGTCGACGACAGTACAGGAAGAGAATCAATGTTTAGAGAGAGCCGAAGTTTTCCCTATTATTACCAACATCAGTCAACCTGATGTCAGCCATTTTTGGGCTAATCCACGCATTCCCCACTCGACCTCATTGCTTGTGTGTGGACGTAGGCCGACTTCAGTAACAGCAGCTACGGTGTGCATATTTTCCAGATCCTCAGCCAAAAAAGAAAAAAAGAGCGAGGGAACAAGATGAGGAAAGATGAGAATTTACCGCTTCGGCGGCCATTGAAAGAAGAGGCAATAAACCGCTAAAGTTGAGTAATCACAGACTCCCCGAGGGACGCCTCAAATTGGGAACGGTGAAAGAAACCCCCGAAACGCGAGCCCCTCGCGCTCGGCGCAACCTTCAACACTTGATGAGTTTCGTTATTGCGGGGAGCTGAATAGGAGAGTCCTCTGATTACACGGCCCTCCACTTAGACTTCCCAGCAGCGCGCTTTTCCCAAAAGCCGGAACGTCAATGGGATTAGAATCTCAATTCACTCCAGTCAATTCCCCGGTAACAAGATTTCATTAAGAGCCAACCGGGAGTAAAATGGACTGCAGAGTGGGGAAACAGCTGGTGTATAAATGATAAAACTGTGCTTTCTGCTAACTGAATACACCGCAGGCACTCAAACACATCATTATTTCATGTCCAGAGGAGCCGCTTTCATGTAAATGGAGTAAGCCCTTCCTTCTCCGCGACAGGCACTCGACAGTCATGCAGGAGGAAGAATACGCGATCCAATTAACATGAAAATAACATTAACGTACCGTCCGTGAACTGTGTCCAATCAGGCCCCTTTCAATGGCATGTGGACAAAACAATTTCAATTAAATTTACTGGGAATTTCCCTTTCTACTGCAGAACAGAAATGGTTAATAAACTTTTTACAGCGCTTGTTCACCACAGTTGCACGAAGAATATTTAAAAGGCTCTTTCACCGTAGTTTCGTGCCTTTGTTTCTCCATAATGGCGCCTGCATTATGACACAAAGGAGGCTGCTCTCTTGCAGAAACCGGCTGCTAATGAACGGATTACCATACATTCTCCCGCTAATTACTTTGTCATATCACAAATACAACAGGATGTGTCAATTAGCGGTCGAGTGCGTCTTTGTTAGCGCTGGGTAGCCAAGCACTGCTGGCTGTGGTTATGCTATAGCAAGACCTCCTCGGTCTGTGACTACCAGATGAGGGAGAGGCAGTGCTGATGAATAGCACGAGGATGTGAAAAGCGCGTGAAATGCAAACGTGAAAGCCTCTCGAGGAAGTCCGCACACTCGCTCAAATTACAAGTGAATTAACACCCAAGCAACTGCACCCCCGAGGAGAGCTCTTAATACCGGACAGAAAATGGCTTTTTTTATTCCCCTCTAAAATGTCAGAATAAGAAACTAATGTGCAATTATAAATATGTTTTAGGGGGTCTGTGTGAAAAGGTCTTCCTTTGAAGTCGGACAGACTCCTTATCTCGAATTTTCTCAGAGCGGCGAGGGTGTCGGGATGGCGCACTTCACTTGGACAGGGGGCCAGTAATGGAATGCGCATTACCAGCACCTTTAGAGGAAACATCAACTATAAGATTAGTGGTTCAGTCAGTGCCCTGAGTGGTCTTCTTCATTCAATACATAATCCATCCATCCATAATCCAACCTGTTTACTCCTGTTAAGAGTCGCAGGGAACAGAAACCTATTCCAATGGGCAAGAGGCAGGATAAAACCCTGGTCAGTTTGCTAATCCATCGCAGAGCGCACATACCATTTGCCCTGACACTAAAGCCTATGGGCAATTTAGAGTCTCCAATTAGCCTGACATGCACGGGTTTGGACTGTAGGAGGAAACTGGAGTACCCAGACTCCTAGCTGGATTTGAATCCACGATCTTCTCGCTGGAGGCCGACGGTGATGCCCGCTGTGCCACCAAGCCTTCCTCAACGCTTCATTGAAGTTTTGAGTTTACATTTGAACAGTGGTTGGGTCAGTAGCATTTGCATTTCGCACAGATGCCTGCTCTCAGAGAGGTTATGACTAAGGTATCGCAGGAGTAGGGCCTTAGAGGAGGCTTAAGTTCACACCACACATTACGGGAGTCTCGTGTGTGAGACAGTGAACGGCTGTCTCCCAGGTTTGCCTGTGTGGCAATTCTGCAAGGCAGGACCCATCTTTCTTCTTTAGCTTCAAGGACCTTTAAACAGATTGTGGCAATGCGAATGGAGTCCCCCTCAGTAAATCTATACGGTTCAGCGTTTAACCGCGCTCTCTCTCTCCTCCAATTCCTGTCTCAAGCCCGGAGATCAAGCCTGTCTTATGCAGTGAATTTCTCTCGCTGTTTTAATGGGCCAAAGTTTCGCTCTCAGCCGCTATATGTGTTAGCTACTTTAACATTTAATTACGCCCCCCCATAAAAAAATCTGCGCTGTAATCCCATCAAATACTGTTTTATCTCCCTCTCCTGGCAGGGAATTCTGTCTTTTTTTAATGGAACAAATTAGTCCGGTAAATGATCAAGGAAACCAGCACAAATAATCATGAAAAGCCAGGAGGGGATGGAGCCCTGGGGGGCAATCCCATGATGCATATCTCTCATTGCTTACATCTTCTCTGTTCATTCATTGGACTCTGAGTACAGGAACAGCAGGAATTACATTTACCTAGCAGTCGATTTCATCCGAAGCAATTTACAGTTGATTAGACTAAGTGTGTGCCAATCCCCCTTGGAGCAAAGTGTGGTTTAGGGTCTTGCTTAGGGGCCAAACAGCTGCAATGATCTAAGGCACCAAACGCCTTTGTAACTAGACTGGCACCTTTGAGGGTTCATACCCTGCCAGTGCTGCCCCCCCCTTCCCAGGCTGGGCCAGTTCACTGGGTGTAAGTTTGAGAGTAAAGATAATTGCGCAGGAGTTCAGTATGAGGAGAAACATTTCGAGAATTAACACCGGTACTTTTCTACTTCCAAGGGCTGTCACACAGACGGCGATAAAGTCAGCATAAATATTTCTCTCGTCCCCACACTGCCCTCTCCATCGCGGCCCATTTATCTCCGTGCTGTCAATTACTGGCAAAAGCAAAGAACTAATTAGGAACTGTGCAGTTTTAATTAGCTGTTTTGATAATTATACTAATTGGTTCCCTCGTGTTTCTGCTGCGCACTGAGCTCTTTGGATATCTGGGCTGTGGATTTCACATCCGCTGGTTAATTAGTTGCCTTTGCATTAAAAAAGCACTCTTTCTCAATGGCCTTAATTTGCAGCTGAAAAGAGAATCGACCGTCAATAATTTGTGTAATTGGTAACCATTTGATTCTAATTTAGAAGCACGGCTGGACAGCCTGGTATGTTCAGTTCCTAATGTTTGGTACTAAAGCGGGTTTAACTGTGTGGGAAGGGGATATTTATTCATTAATTTATTTTGCAAACAATGCTCGTCTCTTCCTAACTGACCCCATGAATCGTCATGAGTACGTGTTAAAATAAGTCCAGTAATAACATCAATCACCGTCTGTATTTTTTTTACCCAGAATCCTCTCCGCCTACAATACCCAGAAAGCCTCGCAGCTTCATTCTGCTGGCGCAAACTTTGAGACATTTTTTTAAGTGCTGCCATGTATGGCAATGGATAGTACAAATAAACATACCCTCATGGAATCTCTGCTGACTTCACAGCCCATAATATTTGATTACACGTTTGTAAATAAACAAAAGGGAAGCCGAAACATAAAAGAATCACAGATATCCCAAGGCCTTATGTTATTTGCTATATTGCAAGAGATCAAAGTCACATGCCAATGACAAAATAACAAACCAGCTGAACAATTGCTCAGATAACCTTTGAGTATACACTACACAAGTTCGACCGTGACAGTGTGCCCTTTTAAGGTCCTGAGAGGAGAGTCGGGATTTGTGCTCTGTGATTAGTGCCCCATGGTGGCAAGACAACAATATGTAAATGTTATCCTGTATTATGGGGTGAAGTAGGAACAGGGTTTTTGTCCCCCGCAGCCCCACCACAGCATGTACACAAAGCAGGGGGACAATGAATCCAGCTCCATCTGTCCATATGTACATACCAACCTCGTAAGCAAAATGACTCAAGAACTTTTGGACAGATTTTGTTCATTTTTGGTGAACAAGTACCTTTCACAGGAACTCTGACACCCGCTGATTTCGGTCCACCAGTCTGCATGATCGTTCACATGTGCGCCCCGACCTTGTTTATACTGCATAGAAACAAGTTCAGTATGGTGGGGTGGGGGACCTACAGTCAGATGTGACAAATAGCTGTTGTAATTATGTGTTGTCAAGTTCAACCATTGATCAATTGAGGTACCTTCAAAACAAAGAAAATGGTTTCGCATGTACAAGAAAGTGCTTTAAAAAGTTTCCACCTACTTAAAGATCCCCAAAACTTCAGTGTCTCCTATAAATTATGAAAGCAAACTCACAAGCGATAATCAAGAGCATTACGACTTAACCAGGGCAATAATGCACACTGAAAGCTGGTCTGCAATTCTGTCAGTTCTAATGATCACACAGCACAGAGCTGTATGATTGGTGGGATTAATAACCACCACTGTCTCCTTGGCGCATGAGGTTAGTCACGCGCTGCTTAATTGGTTAAGTGCGAATTGCTGCATAATAACCATATGCTCATACACGTGCATGTCCATACACGGCCACTCTTCCATAGACATAGGCACAGCCAATGCAGTCGCTTATACCCTGGGGGCCTTTCTCCCTTGAGTAAAGAGTTTGGGCTGAGTTCCACACAGTGTACCTTTTATTGTGACACCTTCATGGCCTTACATACAAATGTCAAATGGCTATTTAAAGTCCAAGACAAGAGATGGGAGCCTACTCCTCCGTTCACTCTCTCTGCGTGATTGGATTAATTATCCATCATTCACCTTTGCAGGAGGTCAGCAAACATGCCTTCTTGGTCGTGAGTCATCAATCTATCTGACTACAGAAATGAAAAGGCACGTCTACCACAATGCCGCCAACACAAGGACCCTACCAATTGACTTCAGGGGAAACTCAGTGTTTCTCAATGGTCACCTCAGCGTGAACATAAATGATCCTCTGCTGACACAGCATAAAATGATGAAGAATTAGATAATATTACAACTAGGGAGAGAATGGCACAATATGATTTGAACTCAATGTAAAGGTTTCAGGTGACAATCCACCTTTGCGTGTGCTCAATCAAGTCCATAAATATTTACAGAGAGTGATATTAAAATTTATCCTACCAGCATGTGCCTCAGTATATTTATTTCTTTCCAGAGCGAAATACCCAAGCTCACTGACAATGTCTGCATGCTGCCTGCTAAATTAGCACCATCTATAACTGATTATGATGAACATATGCACATTTCCTTTAATTCTGAATGCACCACTCACTTGATTGGCAAACAGGTTCGCTGACTATCGTTCAAGGCTTTGCCCTCAAATGTCTATAAGTGAATCTGGACCCAAAGGACAATTTTATTGATCGGAGCACGGGGAAACAAGCAGTCGAGGACGGCAAGAGGAAACAATGCGCTCGTGTCCATGTCGCAATGAATAAAACCCGTGAGGACAGTTACATTTTGGGATGGAAGCAAACGCGCGCGCGCGCACACCGAGGCACACTTCTCCTCAGCCTCATAACCTGGCCGTGCCGTTGCCCTGTCGGAAATAATGAGAGAAGTTCCCGTGCCCGAGGGGTAATTAGTGTCCTTGGAGTTAAATAAGCTAATACTTAGATACCTCTGGCACAAACAATTATGTTTTTGTATTGAATAATTGATTTAGAGAGGGAGGGGGAGGACTGCTAATCAGATCTGAGCATATAATGAATGGATTTAATTAAAGGGGAAATCCGCCGGTCTGTGGTATAACTGCGCGCACTTATTCAGTAGCAGAAAGGATTGCGGCACATACATTGGGAGAGAAGGTGGCAAGAGTAAGCTCTCAGCACCTGTCAGGTCTGGTAACCGGATTTTGAATGTAGTCGGACTTTTGGAGCCACAGAAAGCCGAAGAAACACTTTGACCGGAAAGCTTTATTCCAAACCAGTTGTTTCTAACACGCTGAACACGGTAATGCTTTATGCGCGATTCGTGAACATTTTTCTCTCCATTCTGTATTTTCAGCACAAGATGATGCCGGCGAGACAATCTTCGTTTGACACTGCAAATTACTGTCTGATTTTTATCCAAGGAAGCCTATTCTGAGAGCAAAGGAAAAGGCACGGACTGACCAAGGGAAACACGTTTTTAAACGCTCGAGAAAACAAGTTGCCTGCATCTATTGTGCATGGGTTCCTTTGCTGAATAACTCCACAGTTCGACTCGCAACGGAACAATTTGGCTGTCATCAGAAGGCAATTTCGAAAGAAATAATTGGAGCGGGTGGTGCAGGCTGCTGGAGCCGAGAACGGATCACCTACAGCCCGACTCCTCGTTCCTTGGGACGATGGTGCTGGACAAGGAAGAGGGTATGTGTTGAAAAGACGACGATTCGCCAACCTCATTAAATTTCATTTGTATGTCACACAGTGGTCTTCGTCTGTTCTGACAGTGAGGGCACGGTAATGTCACGTTCTATTATTGCTCTTCCGCCACAGTTTAATTTCCTAGGTGGCGACTGGAGAACGTTTCTAATGAAGCCCGTGGTGATACAGCCACATAAATGATTAGACTCCGTGTCCCTGTTTTAAGTCGGGGGAATCCAACGATCAGCTGCCTCTCATCCTCGAGCTCTCTGTTCTGTTCACGGCGTACGCGTGGTAGCGCTGCAAATACCTTTCGACAGCGAATTCGTCTCAATTTCTCACTGTTCCTCTACCTGATCTCGAGCTCGTTAATGACCGCCCGTTAACGGTTCTCCGTCAGGTTTGGCAATTTAAAGAGAGTACATGGAGGTTACTGCTATAGTTTCATAAAACACTGTTATGCAACATAGTGGGGGAAAAAAATCAGTACCATGTCAGTTATTATAGAGTAGCTACAAACTGGACGCGCTTGCACTCTGCTCGAGGTGAGTGAACACAGGACGTATTGCTTTGTTCACAGGACTGTGACTTTGGTCTTGATTCCTTGTATCAACTTGCTTACTATGATCGTTGACCAGAAATTAAACAAAATGATGAGTTTTTCGTGCAGCCACGGATGATTCTGTAGGCAACCCACGGAGGCAGCGTGATACTTGACTTGTTCTTAGTTTATGATAACTTCAGAACAGTAAGTGGGTGGGCGTGTGCTTATTCTTTTGTTTCGAATAATGTATCAGACTAATTGATTTTTTTTTCCGATGAACATTGACTCATTAGATATCGAGTGTCCAGAATGAATTGTCTGTATCAAATCGCATGACCTAAAACGAACCGTTGTCACCTTTCACTGAACAGCCGTCACGCGCGCACATGCACATACACACACGCACATTGCACTTAGCCTAAGCCCTGGGTTGTCTTTTAGAGATAATGACGTACATTTAGACCCATTATTTATTTCTGCAAATGGATTTTTCATATATATGCTTTCAATTACCCAATACTGGGAACACTGTGGAATCAGAAATTGCTCTGTCTCTCTGAATCCACGTCTTGCTAATGTACCCGGATTAAGTCAACCGTTAATTGTCTCCTTTAGATGTCTGTCTTGCTAAAAGTTTCCCTGTACAATTCATGACTGGGATTGCTTTTAGCAGCTATTGGGGGAAATGCGCAAGGTGATGCAGATGGTAGCATTAGGCAGAGAGGATGCAGGGGAGCGTGTAATGCAGTCAATACTGCATTAACTACTGATGCCCAATTACAGGAGCGCGAGAGTGGCTTTTAGGAGCATTAGGACTCGCAGAAAGGCTGAGATCACCTGCCACTCCGGGTCTAAAAGCTTCACCCTTTGCTTGCCGGGCCGGCCCAGAACACGCGCGCGTTTTGGCTAGGGGCATTGACGGTCAGGACTGTTAATGATGGCCTTGTTCCACACCGCGGGCACAGTGCCTCTCTCTGCCGGAAGGGATAGAGAGCCATTCGGGGCGTGAAAATATAAATTGAAAATTAACATAAGGTGCATCCTTGATTAAACGCCCTTGCGTTACTTTAACATGGAACACGTTATTGTGTACCTGCGAACCCATGCAACCTCTGAAGTCTGAAGGGAGGCATATTATGGGCTATTAAAAAAAGAGATGTGCAAAAGCTGTAATCTGCAGGTGTATGTTAATGTGTGTATGTAAGTGTTTGCGTGTGCACTTGTGTGTCTGCGTGCGCGTGCACCCGTTTGTGTTCTTGAGTTGGTGTGTGTGTGTGTGTGTGTGTGTGTGTGTGTGTGTGAATGTTTGAAAGTGTGTGTGTATGTGTGTGTGTGTTAGGGCTAGGTTATATGCCCTGGAATTTATATCACAATATACAACGCCAGTTCCAAAATAGTTGGGACAAAGTGTAAATTTTGAATAAAATCAAAATGCAATGACTTTCAGATCACATGAGCCAATATGTTATTTACAATAGAACGTAGATAACATTTCAAATGTTGAAACTGAGACATTTTACATTTTTATCCACAAAATGAGCTCATTTCAAATTTTCTGGCAGCAACAGGTCTCAAAAAAGTTGGGACACAGGCAAAAAAAAAAAAAGCTGAAAAAGCAATTAATATATAAGAGAATCAGCTGAAAGAACATTTAGCAAGTAATTACATTAACTAGCATCAGGTGTGTAACATGATTGGCTATAAAAGGGATGTTTTAGAGAGGCGGAGTCTCTCAGAAGTAAAGATGGCCAGAGGCTCTCCAACCCGTGAAGTCTTGCGTAAAAAAATTTTGGAATACTTTAAAAACAATGTTCCTCAACGTCAAATTGCAAAGGCTTTGAAGGTTTCATCATCGACAGTGCATAACATCATCAAAAGATTCAGAGAAACTGGAAAAATCTCAGTGCGTAAGGGACAAGGCCGAAGACCTTTACTGGATGCCCGTGATCTTCGGGCCCTCAGACGCCACTGCATCACTCACTGGCATGATTCTGTCATTGACATTACTAAATGGGCCCAGGAATACTTAAAGAAACCACTGTCTGTAAACACCGTTCGCCGTGCCATCCACAGACGCCACCTAAAACTCTATCATGCAAAAAGGAAGCCATTGTTGAGCATGATCCAGAAGCGCTGCCGTGTTCTGTGGCCAAGGCTCATTTAAAATGCACTGTAGCAAAGTGGCAAAGTGTCCTGTGGTCAGACGAGTCCAAATTTGACATTCTTGTTGGAAATCATGGGCGTCGTGTCGTCCGGGCTAAAGAGGAGAAAGACCACCCTCCTGTTATCAGCGTCCAGTTCAAAAGCCAGCATGGGGATGCATTAGTGCATATGGTGTGGGACACTTGCATGTTTTAAAAAGCAGCATGAATGCTGAAAGGTATATAAAGGTTTTAGAGCAACATATGCTCCCCTCCAGACGACATCTATTCCAAGGGAGGCCTTGTGTATTTCAGCAGGACAATGCAAAACCACATACTGCAGCTATTACAAGAGCATGGCTTCGTAGTAGAGGAGTCCGTGTGCTGAACTGGCCTGCCTGCAGTCCTGATCTGTCACTGATTGAGAACATTTGGCGCATAATTAAACGAAAAGTCCGTCAAAGAAGACCCAAAACTCTCTAGCAGCTGGAAGCCTGTATTAAACAAGAATGGGATCAAATTCCAATGGCTAAACTCAAGAAACTTGTCTCCTCAATGCCCAGACGCCTCCACTCAGTGTTAAAAAGAAGAGGGGATGCTACACCATGGTAAACAGGGCCCTGTCCCAACTTTTTTGAGACCTGTAGCAGCCATCAAATTTGAAATGAGCTCATTTTGTGGATGAAATTGTAAAATTTCTCAGTTTCAACATTTGCTATGTTATCTCTGTTCTATTGTGAATAAAATACTGGCTGGTGTGATTTGAAAGTCATTGCGTTTTGATTTTATTCACAATTTACACTTTGTCCCAACTATTTCGGAATTGGGGTTGTATTTCGTTGATGATAATATAGCATATCATGGATAGTATCTACTTTTCCTCAAGTATCCTCTAGTGCAAGTATCGTATTAAAATTAGGGTACTAGCTTGATTGGACAAATGAAAAATCAATCAACTGGCCTGAACCAACTTTATAGCAGCCCCAGGCCAGTGGGCCCTCCTTAGTGAGCAGCCATGCTTTATCAGCACATTTCTTTACTTTGATGCTGTAATGTGAACATCAAATTATTTTCTCCTTTCATACCACCAAATTCATATCCTTGGGCGTATTACTGACAGTATATGGTTTATACAAACAAATCACCACTACTAGTGTTTGTTTATGCATATATTGTGTTTGCATGTGTGTGTGTGTGTGTGTGTGTGTGTGTGTGGTGCATATGAGTGTGTGTGGGTTTGAGTGGTGAGCGTATGTGTGTGTGTGTGTGTGTGTGTGTGTGTGTGTGTGTGTGTGTGTTTTTATGGTGCGTATGTGTGGTGTGTGTGTGTGTGCTGCGTATGTGTGGTGTGTGTGAGTGATCCTGAGGAATGACTGCTTCTCCTTGAGAGAGGATAATTTAGTTTCCTTGTTCTCTAAACCACTTTTGGGAGAGTAGGATACAAATCAATTCCCTTCTATCCCATTTAGCCTTTTTTTAAATGCTGACGACATATTGCAATCCTTTTCTGACCTACGGTACATCTGCAATTCAGCCTTTATGGAAACCTTGAATGCTGGGAGAAATTGCTGCGTGCAATCATTTTTGGGTAATGCTTTGTCTGTCGGTAGACTGAAGGCTTTCATATAGAGGCAGAGTAGTACTTCAACCCTCAAAATGCACATTAATGATCTGGAAATAACACCTCAGCACTCAAAATGCACTGCGCTGCTTTGATAGTGTTAACTCAATTCACAAAATGCACCCTACAGTTTTGAAAGTAAAACTTCTACACTCAAAATTCGTTAAGCTGCTCTCTAAGTACAACCTCCACATATAAAATGTTCTATACTGTTTGGAAACTAAAAACTCTACATTCAAAAGTCATTGTGCTGTTTTGAAAATAAACATTTAAGCAGAAGATATGCTTGCCTGGGGGCGGAGGTCACTGCTGGGTTTGTTTTTGGTTCTGTAGTGCTCTACAATTTTGCCCTCGCACACTAATTCCATCATTGTTTTACCTTCTCAACTTCTCAAGACACCACCTCAGTGACAAAGTCCAAAGAATAATGAATGCTTCTATACAAGAGAATGGTCAGGCCGTCAGTTTTCACTGAAGCTTATTACCTCACACAAATACAACAGTACTGCCAAGCTCCCACAACGTAAACAAAGAAAGAAACTGTAACTATTGTAATAGATAGATAGATGGACGGATGGATGGATGGACAGACAGACAGATAATTCCCAAGCATAAATTCAGTTGTCCAGTCACTCACCTGACACACTTTTTTCTGCAAGTGGATAAATGTATCCATTATCTACACTGTTTCTTCTTCTTCTTCAATAGGGTCACAGAGGAGCTGGAGCCCATCCCAGCTGGCTATGAGTGAAAGGCAGGGACTAACACTGGCCAGCTTGCCAATCATTCCCAGAGCACACAAATCATTCACATGCACACTGATACATATGAGCAATTTAAAGTCTCCAATTAGCCTAGCATACAAGTCTTTGGACTGTGGGAGGAAACCAGAGTACCTGCAGGAAACCCATGCGCACACCTGGAGAACATACAAACTCCACACAGAAAGGTCCCAGGGCAGATTCAAATCCGAAACCTTCTTGCTGTGAGATGGCAGCGCCATCCACAGCACCACTGTGCCACATTGTATACAGTACAGTGTATATATATATATATATATATATATACAGTGCTTAACAAATTTATTAGACCACCTGTCATAAAAAAATGAGAAAACACAAATATTTACAAAATTCGTCAAAAACTCATTTAAAACTAAAAATAATTTTGTTATTTCTGTGGCAAATAACGAACTGAAACCGTGAAACAGCCCTTATTCACACATAAAAAAAAAAAAAAAAAAAAAACTATATTTTGTATGGCCTCCTTTGGCCTTGATAACAGCTTGCATTCTTGAATTCAACCACTAAAACTAATTTTTATTTTCAGGAATGCAAGAAAATGACTTATTTGGCATCTTAATCAAAAAAATAATAAGCTTAACCATTTTTTTTCTGCTTTCTTGTAAAACGGTAAATTCACGGATAACAACAATAATTATATTTTAGCATTAAAAATATCATTTCAGTTGAGGAGCTTGCGCATACTGGTGGATTAACCATCACAGAAACATTAAAAGTATTCTAATAATTACCAACACTGTTAATAAAGGGCAGCTGTGGCATAAACCTTGCATTGGGTGGTGGTCTAATAAATGTGTTAAGCACTGTATATATGGGGTGGTTATCCTGGCCTCAGTGGCAGGAGGCAGAATCAAAGCCTGGAGAATTTGCCAATCCATCACAGGGCAAAGGCACATCATTCACTCACAAACTCATGCCTATCAGCAATATAGAGTTTCCAGTTAGCCTGACATGCATGTCTTCGGGCTGCTGCAGCAAATGGGAAGTACCCATACAGAGGAAACCCATGCGACCAGAGGAAAACATATTAACACAGTAAGGCCCTTAGGATATCACTGATTATTGGGTTTGTATTGCACTGAACAAATTTTCTTGCTTTGTCGCATTTGAAGAATACGGTTGAACAAGGAATTTTGCAGGGGTGGTAAATTATTGCGTCGCAGTTGTGCTTAAATTTATGACCATATGTGGTGGCTGTTCAATGAATTTTGTACATTCATAAAAAGTATGATTGAAAAGCAATGTCTGAAATGAAATAAACACAAGCCCCGGATCCATCAGCAGCTCTAATAAAACCTGGGCTTCACCCGCGGGTGTTATTTCGGAAATAAGAACTGCTTCATTCTTTTTACTCGAGTTACCATGGTAATTGTGTCTTGTAGGGATGTCATATTGATTTAGAAAGTGGGCAGTAATATTTCTTTTGTAATTTAGTTTTGGTGGGGTTGATTTCTAATTTCCACTTTGGAGATTACTTTTATACATTCCTTAAGTCTTTTCTCTATTGTCCCAGCAATGCAATTTTCTCTCTCGTATTTGCCATTTTCTCTGCTTATAGCCTTGGTCTTTCTTTAATTTAAACTTGCCAATTTCAAATATTGAAATTGCATCAGATTTTCCCCCTTGGGTACAATGCAATATTACACCTTATTTTCAAGCTTAATATCCTGAGAGTGAGGATAGGATTTACAGGTTATTATACAACCAGAAACCCTGCTTCAAACAGTGAATTCTAAACCAGCAACCATATTTCGAACAGTGAATTCGCAACCAGAAACCCTGCTTCAAAGAGTGAATTCTCAACTAGCAACCCTGCTTCATACAGACATTTTCACCTGGAAACCCTGCTTTATACAATGAAGTCCTGACCAGAAACCTAGCTTCTTGCTGTGAATCCTCAACCAGAGACCCTGATCATATGGCAAATTCTCAGCCAGAAACCCTGCTTCAAACCATGAATTCTCAACCAAAAACCCTGCTTCATACAGTAAATTCTCAACCAGCAAAGGCTTCAAACAGTCAATTCTCAATGAGAAACCTTGCTATATACAATTAATTCTCAAACAGCTAGCAGAAACCCTACCCTCATACAACAAATTCTCAATCAGAAACCCTGTTTCAAGCTGAGATCTCAACCAGAAACCGTGCTTGGAAATCATGTATGAAAAAGGACAGAATCTGATGTAATGGCCTAATTTAAATTCTTCATATCTCTCATATTAATTACGTCTACATTTGCAGCAAAATACAGCACAATAGGAATGACATCATTCAGATATTTTGAAGCCTTGTAGAAATGTTTGTATGCTCAAGTGACTAAAATCACTGTGTGCCCTTCAAAGTGAGTAAATTTGATTATGTTGAACGAACTCATATGTTAATGGGTCATCCTGTTCAGCTGGAGCACACTTGGCTCTCTGTGTTTTGCTGGCACTTAATTAATTTTTGTAAACCGCACACAACAGGCTATCTTACAAAGACTGGCAGGAATTTGGGAATTTGAGTCCCATAGTGTTAACTCTTGTGCTCCGTTTCCACTGTGCTGGAGGTCAGTACTTTTGTACAATTTTTCACTGGGTTGGAGACTAACTTTGTTTCACAGTTTTGACAGTGCTGGATGTCATCTCTTTTGCACAGTTTTGGTTGTGTTGGAGGATAACCATTTTAACTTTGTTTCACAGTTTTGACAGTGCTGGATGTCATCCCTTTTGCACAGTTTTGGTTGTGTTGGAGGATAACCATTTTGCACAAATTTGGCTGTGCTGAAATTTAACCGTTTTTCACAGCTTTGGCTGTGCTGGACACTAGCTCCTTTGCACAGTCTTGACTGTTCTGGAGATGATGTCTTCTGTACAGTTTTGGAAGTGCAAAAAATGGACCCTTTTGCACAGTGATGGCTGTGCTGGAAACTGACCCTTTTCAGGGATAGAAATTGAATTTTTTTCCAACTAGACATCCGGACTAGTAATCACTCAGGTTTACTAGTCCTCCCCAATCTTTTATTAGACAGCCTTTTTTTCTTTAATCTACAGCGCCAATAAGATATTTGTGTCTCAAATCTTTTAAATTTGTTTTTTTACAACTGAAACTCACACCTATGCTAATTTAACTCCAATTATGTTCTAATACTAATTAATAATCAGTCATGCCAATAAATGTAAGAGACAGATGACACAAGCAATTCAGTGAAACGGAAAGTAACTTTTTCTTAAAAAATAATAGCAGACGATAAAAACGTAAAATTTCAAAGCCCTTCAATACCATAACCGAAGAGAAATCCCCAGACAAGTATTGACATAATCTAAAATGCTGGTTTGTCATTTTGTTGTGTTAGAATCAATGTTTTCAGGGCTCTTGTGTTTGCCCACTGCCCAATATTTCCAAATAATGGGTTAAAGTCCATACATAGTTTAAGCGTTGAGACCATTCTCAAATTTACTCTAAATCACTATTCTTTTTTTAGATTCTGAAAATGTAAGCCATGTTCTGATCGTCTTGTCAGTTGATCCTCGATTTCCAACGCACGACAGTCTGGACCTCGACCATCACACAATAATTTGCTGTTTTTTGTGCAATTAGCACATCTGGAAATCGTGGTCATCGTTATTTTTCTATGGAATATTTTTGTTGGAGGACACCTAGCTAGGTGATTGAGCGATGACAAAAATAAACATCAGAAACACAAGTATATGGCGACAAAGTAATTTCAACTTACACCATGTGTTATGCAATCTCTCCAGAAGTTGACCTTTGTCCACAATGCGGCATTGCGAGCACAGACATATTTAGCAATTTATTGGAGATAGAATTCACTATTCAACCTCCACCAATATAGAATGAGATCAGTGCTTTTTCGGCTTACCTTGATATTTGGGTACCTAGAGAAATATTCAGGTGTGTAAAAACGTCAAGTGTACAGTCAAAAAATTGTAGAGTTTAATTTCTAGTGCTGTTACACGTGGTAATAGCATATAACGACAGCAGCCACGTTACTGATGACACACCAGGTTGCAAGGGCAAATGCACAGTATATGCATTCGCGATATTAAATACTAATATTAAATTCTAAACCCCTCTCTCACTAATAAAACCCCCCCAAATATATTGACGCCCCTTTTTAAAATTGATCTGGCAAATAAAAAGCCGAAAAGGTGGAGGTTGGTTACCGAATTCTTTCCATTTATTTGGTAGTTGACAATATTCTACTAGACACTCCAACTGGTTTGAAGACAAGTGTACTAGTCCGCCGTAATTTTTACTAATGTGTGAACTAGCAGACCACTGCAAATTTTGAACCCTGCCTTTTGCTCAGTTTTGGCTATTTTTGAGGTCAACGCTTTCACAGCTTTGGTTGTGTTTGAGGTTGCCACTATCACAGTTTTGGCTGAGTTTGAGCTTAATGCTGTCACAAATTTGGCTGTGTTTGAGGTTAGCACTGTTACAGTTTTGCTTGAGTTTGAGGTAACACTATCACAAATATTGAGTGTGTTTGAGGTTAATGCTCACACAGTTTTGGCTGTGTTTGAGGTTAACACTATCACAGTTTTGGTTGTGTTTAAGATTAATGCTCATCACAGTTGCCGCTGAGTTTGAGCTTAACAGTACCCCAATTTCAGCTGTGTTTGTGGTTAATGCTGTCACAGTTTTGGCTGTATTTGAGGTTAATGCCTTCGTAGTTTTGGCTGTGTTTGAGGTTAATACTTTCACAGATTTGGCTGTGTTTCTTTTCCCCTTGTGAGTTCCAAAACAAACCTCAGTTTTGCTCTGTCTCATTTCTTACACATCACAGTTTGCAATTACTATGTCACTTATGAAACCAAAGTTCTGTGCAAGGTAATGAGGCACCAGTCTTTCACACACAAAGTGCACCAACTTTAGGGGACAGGGCCTGAGTTTCTCATTACACAACCTCATACATACAAAGGCCACAGTAGTACCAAAGCATCTACATCTGTTTACATCCCTAACATTGCAGTGGAGACTCAAGTTAGGACAAAAAGTATTCCATGTAGAAGCTTACATTCCCATTTAATGAAGCAGAAAAATTTAGCTGGAGCGGCTGTGCTTGAAATTTTGAAAGAATATTTAAAAAAAAAATAAATAAATGTGGCACCTGGGTGTCACAGTTATTTAAACTGTTTGTCCGTCATTTTTAAGTGCTGCTGAATTTAGCGACATCTACGTCACTAGTAGTCAATACAATTCAATATTATTCAAATGACATGCCAAATGTTATTACATAGAAAAAACAAAAGGCAAAGATCTGATTATTTTTGACAATAAATACCTTCTCTTCAAAATACTTTTTTTGTGGCCAAGCAAACTATACATTTCACAACTCAAATGATGCAACATTTTAAAATTCAGATTCAGGATTCTGACTCAATATGCAAGGATTCTGCAAGCTTAATACCCCCAGACCTGGATTCAAACAACATCAAATACTTTTCTGCAGTTTAATAAACTTCCCTGGTGTACTGAAAACAAATGGAATGACCCCAAAAGTGTAAAACCTTATCTTCTCCCCATGGCTGTGCATGAGCCAAAAGCAATTGAGCACAGGGAAGTATGTACGTTTAAAATATAGTGCAGTGCCCGCTCAATTGCTGCTTGAGCAATATTGGTACTTGAAGCTTTCTTAAGTTCTCAAGAACCACTCAGCCTAACAACTTCAAACTCAAATGTGCACTTCCCTCTCGCCCTGGCAATACACCCTCCAAGTTAAAAGTCGATGGGATGAACGGCTATTGAGATAGCCCATCATGCACAGACAGGGATTCCTCGCTTTACAGTATCATACTATTTCAATGCAAGTTTGGATGTAACTGGCGGTTGTTCCCTTGCCCCCTAATTTCCCCATCTAAGGTTTGGGTGGGGGCGGGGCTAATCTCCACTGAATGGCCTCATCACATTCAGTACAGTAACTGGATTAAGCTCAGATGAGATGTGTTGAGCTCTGTCTGAGAGGCATAATGATGGAAGACCTGCCCCCGCCCCTGTATCCTTGTCTCTGGGAACTCCCAGTGCTGTAAATACACCTGCAGCAGAATATGTGGCCGTAATTTACATATTTGCTCGAAAAGTATTTAGTCGCACAAATTAATGCCATCGTTTTGCTTTCCTGACGTTTTTACGCGCCAGTAGTCCTCGTGATGAATCATTTATGCGGAAATCGAACACCGCCGTGTAATTGCGCTCCGTGTGTATTTTTATGCATGCGAGTTCCCATCTTGAGACTAACTGGTCTGTCATTTGGCTTAATAGCTGGAAAAAGATCTTGTTCCAGATATCAGATGCGCAATGGAGTACCTATACACGTGCTCACTTGTGTATGCATGTATGCATGAACACATGTTTAAACATGTGCAGGCATGTGTATGCACATGTGTGCGCAGTATGTGCATATAAGTGAGATAAAGCATGCTGGAAATGCTTATAAATAAAAGCATACTTGTACCAACGCATGTGCACCTATGTGATTGTAGTTGTACATTGTACTTCTATGTCTGCGTGTGTTTATCTGTGTGTACTTGTATTTGTGAGTTTGTAGATGCACTGTGCCTGCGTATGCGTGCATACATGTGTATAGTGGGGCGGCTGGCCACTGGGAGAAGCCCTGTTCACTTTAGAAATTGTTTTTTGAGTGCTGATGTTTTTTTTTTTTCGGGGGAGCCGGCAGGGATTAGCCCACCGAGCGATGGAGCAACACAGCGCCGCTATAGAGCAGCCAATGCTTTTCAGCACGAGCATTTCAATTTGCCATTCCTGCAGGGAGGAAGCCATCTCAAATTTTAAACCGCTTTAAATGCCAAATGGAGAATGTTACCACCAGCCAGGGTAACTCTATGGGGTCAGGGCTGAATGCTTTTTCCGTGCCAGTGTCATTTTCCTCCATTACAGGACTGAGGTGCACTGTTTATATGCCACGTACAGCACTTAATACCTCTAATCTGCCAATCAAAGCTGAAAAAATAATGTAAACACTGGTTAGTTTTACTTGCCAGTATTCGTGTCATAATGTCCATGTTTGTAAGTCCTGAGCAGCCTTTAGATTAGAGGCCAGCGAGAACTTGTGTTTGGTTATTTCTGTGTGAGTCCAAACAGGATTCTCAGTGAATCATCTGTTGTCCTCTCTTAACTTTGGCTGTAAATGAAGAGTTGCTTACCTTTATGAGCTTTGCACACATTTTGCACACAGCCGCAGAAAAGCACTGGTGCACACTGCTTTTCATTATTGGGACTTAACTGAAAAAGCACCGGAATACATCCATGTGAATGCTAATATTAGTCTGTTTGCCAAATGGTGTACAGTATTTACCTGTATAAAAGCCAGAGAATGTGGTTTAAAATGTGCCTCACAAGTTTGTGTGTTTGTTTAATTAGAAGTTGGATTGCAGTCAGAAACCCGGGATAAATCAGCTCTTGGGTGGCCAATCAGAGAATAATGGCAGGTCTTATTTTTGTAGTGAGTGGAAACACAGGGGTTTGTGGGTACACAGGATGCACGGTCTACAGTGGAGTACATTCATAATAACAGATTTCAGTTTACACTCAGAATCAAACTTGTGTAATCCTGTTTGAAAATCAGGATTAATAATCAAAGAAGCAAGACTTGGAAGGAACCAGAGCAAAAGAGTCAGAAGCCTGTGTCATTGTTTTATAGAAACTCAGCCACATGGCTGCAGAGAGATGGCCAGAGAGCAGTGCTTGGCTGGTCTCATCACTGCAAGCCTACAAACAAAAGGCTCTCACTGGTCAGAAATCCAAGCGTAAGGCTGCAGAGATGGACAGAGAGCACTCATTGGCTAGAAGGCTGATTGCTTGGCTGGAGAGATGAGAGGAGAGCTCTCATTGGCCAGAATCTTGACTGCATGGCCACAGATAACCTTCTGCTAAAGTTTTCCAATTGCTGACAAGGAGGTGATAGAGCTGCTTTCATATTGTGAACATCCTGGGACATTTGAGTACCGGTTCACTGCATTTCTTCTCATGTAATTCTGAGTACACAATAGCATCAAGGGTGACGCATCCAAAACAAAAGTGTGCATTTTCACTAAGCTACAGACCACAGCGACACACATTTAAGTTCCTTGCAGCCATTGTAGATAAGCTGATTGTTTACTGACTGGTTTATCAACTAAGTACTAACCCTGGGGTCTCTATCGTAACCCTACCGTATACTGAGCATGTGCAGAACTGTAGTTAGTACTTACGCCCCCCCATATCCACCAGCACCTGAAACAACCCTTCTGTAAGTCCTGGGGAAAGCTGCCAGTTTTACATCTCAAAATAAACAGCAATGAAATTTAATTAGAGAGCTGTTGGACGTCTTCGCAGTACACGTTTTTAATTAAGCCCATGTGAATACATTAAAAATAATGGAGTGTGTGTGTGTGTGTCTGTCTCCGTGTGTGTGGGGGGGCGGGAGGCAGTGGAAAGAGCTACAATGAAATTATCGGTTAACGGGGCTTGTATTTAGATCCAAAGTCTGGTGTGAAAAACAGAGACATACCCAAGCAGTGCGTGTCTGTACCTCTCATTAACACAAGTGTGCTATTGCATAATAGTAATGTACATGACTGACATGAGATGCTCTTAACCAGTACAACATAGCACAAAAAGAGTATTTTGTTGGAACAAAAGAGCTGAAAACCTGGCAGTGACAATCCATATGCCAGAAATGACTGCAGAACTTAGACCCTGAAGACAACCTGTAAAATAAAATTAACCTTTGAAACAACCCTGCATATAGTGCGCAAAACAATTTAAATCTACAATCAGTTTTACAGAACTTAATAGCAGCGTCCTTGCTATGCAGTTCAGGAGTCCGAAACACATCTCTGGATGTCACTGGCTGAACTGTTTTTCTCCGACAGTCCCAGCCAAGATTCACTCAGCATGTTTCAGCCAATTCTGCTTGAAGGGTTGCTTTTAAGATTGGCCTCCCAGGAGGAAACCAGGGATAGTGGTCCTATAGGACTGGGTACGAGGAGATGGGGTGGGGTGGTGGCGTCGGAGTGCAGGGCACTGACCACCCTGGTAATGTGCACAAAGACCGACTTGTGTTCCGGAAAAAAAAGTCCTGCTCGTTTTGGAGCCGGTGACCACCACGGCCGTACTTCACCAGGGCTCATTAGAGAGGCGAGGAGATTTTTAACAGCAGAGTCTCACTAATGAAGGAGGACAGGGCACTGCAGGGCTCGTTAGAATTGGGTGTTACTTGTGCTGTAACAGCAGGGGGTTGGCATGGCTGCCGTGTGGCAGTCCAGGGAATATCGGCTGGAATAGCACATCTTCCACAGAAACAAGAGCAAGGCGTGTTGGCCCACCTTAGCCAACCGCAAGCGTGCTACGTATATGAGGAGCCCTTTGTGTGCATTGTGTTACAGAATTTGAGTTCATACATATATTGTGTGCCATTGACTTTTAGTTCCTGCAAGAGTGGACTTAAATGACAGAACATTATTAGACTGTGTCTGTGTGAGATGAGGAGGTAATTCTTGTAATGAGCAGGTGTTTGGCCACCTGGGCCGAAGCGTGTGTGCACTGGCTCTCCATTGCGGTCTGTGCCTCCATGGCTGCAGCTCCAGATGTAGGTTTCTGTAACAGCAGCGCTAGCATTATCCTCCACTGAGCATTCCCCACTGTGGTAGCACAGTGTTAGCATTAGCTTTGGCTTCACATTAAGCCCTATCTGCTTATATCAGCAGAGCTCCAATGTGGAGTTAATTCTCCAGCCATGCTAATGTAGCATACTGATGTTCTGTTAAATGGCTGGGGTGTATGGGGGGGATTCTAAGCAAATTAAAAGGGCCTCAGTTGATGAAGGGTAAAAGATGACCTTTGTGTATAATTAGTGCTCTTATTTAAAGCCGAGCTTTTGAATAGAATAACTAATTAGCTGTCAAATAGCAAATTAAAGATTTTGGTGTAATCCTTCAGGGATAATGAAAGAACCTAATTCCCCTGTTGGTCTCTACCCCACATTCTGGTTTAATTGCATTAATTGGTGGTTTAATTTTTATATTTAATTGTTTAACTGTTGGTCCTCATCTAAATAACTGACACAGTTACCCCTCCCCGGACCCACTCAGCTCCTGATAAAGAAATCTTATGGTTGGACGCCACCAGACCTTTTATTCACTACCAAACTTAAATGCTGTAAAATTACAGTGGCAAGCAGCAAGCACATCCACTCAAGCCCCAGTCTTTTAACTTAGCACTCAGGCCCGGGGCTGCGAGGCATCTTAAGCAGGCATAGCTGTGTTTCTTGCCTCCTCTGTTTAAGCTTTATGCATCTATGAAAAAATTGTAAAAACAACAAAATTATTGGCCGAGATCATTGAGCTGTTGTTTCAGAAATCAAGGGGGGGAGAGCAAGCCGTAAACAGCTGTTTCTAATGCAGCTCCCCCTGCTACTACAGAGAATCGTTCATAAATCAACCAATATTTACCGCATTGCCAGTGCCGTTTCCTTGTGCAGATGCTCTGATTAATAAATGTATACATTGATTTAAAAAAAAAGTAGCCTTTAGCTGTTGATGTTTAGCCTTTCTGGGGCCATAGCATAGTTAAATCAATTGAGTTTATTTTAGGAAAAAGACTGCCTCCTCACAATTTTTTTACAGCCCCCTCAGTCTCTTCATCCTGGAGCTGGGCTTGTTTGCACTCCTAAAAGAGCGGGTTGTGTATTGCTGAAGTTTGGATGGGAAGTGTCCATGAAAACTAAAGGTACAGTAAGAAATGTGTGGGGAGTTGAACAGGGGTGTGGCTATAGTCTATAATTTTAGAAATGGAGTGTTTCTTATGGAGCCGGTTCAGGCCTACAACTGGAGACATAGCCCTTTTTATGCTGCTCTCCTGCTCTGCATCTGCTGAAAAAGATTTCTCTCCCTGCTGCTGTGCTGCATTACACTCTGCTGCTGCTGGTTACATTTCCTGCCTCTGTATCACTCGTGTCTACTGATAGTTAATATCCCACCTCTACCTCTGCATAATTCCGTGGGGCGGGGGGGTGGAATATCATCTCCTCAAGCTCAGTTGGCTGCAGGATGAGTCTGAGTCAGAGCCTAGATGCCAAACTACCATTGTATCCATTCGCTACTATTGCAATTAACTATTCACATGTGAGTTAGCCGACTAAATTTAGTCTCAAAAAAGTTTTGCTTTTCCTTACTTCCCCTCTATGAACACCACAGTGATGGCGAGAGACGCAGTTTTAAATTTGTTTCTTTCCCCCTGAGAAAATGTGTTTTGCAGGCAGAGCAGTCAGGGCAGCAGCCGCATGTTCTATTAGCGCGATCAATAGCCCAGTGTGGGAGAGAGAGTCTTAAGAGCCGGGCCTGCGCTTTCAGCCAAGCCTGACCTGTTCGCTCTGGCCCGGGGGATCCTTTTAGTACAAACACACATGTCAGATAGACTATTAGTGTTTAGTGCAGTTATTAAATGGACTTTATTTGTCCTTCAGGAGGCTAAAAGGCACACTTACAGCGCAAGCTGCTTGACAGCTGGGCAATTTGGCGGTTTTGTTACTGTGGCAACATGGGCCTATGCACAGAGCCATAACAGTGCACTGAGAGCCGGCAACAAAGATGAAGCATCGATGTGGCAGTGACGTAGGGCAGAGGTGGCAGAGATGGAAGGTAGATGTAGCAGTGATGTAGCCTAGATGTACCAAAGATATAGCGTAGATGTAGCAGTGATGTTGCGTGGATGTCTAGCGTAGATCTGGCTTTGATCTTGAGTAGATATGGCAGACACATGATGTAGAATGTGGCAGAGAGGTAGTGTAGATGTGGTAGAGATGTAGGGGTAGATGCAGCAGAGATGGAGGGTTGATATAGCAGTGATGTAGCGTAGATGTAGCAGTGATGTAGCCTAGCTGTACCGTAGATGTAGCAGTGATGTAGCCTAGCTGTACCAAAGATATAGCCGTGATGTAGCATAGATGTAGCATAGATGTACCAAAGATGTTGCGTAGATGTATCAGTGATGCAGCAGAGATGTAGCATAGCTGTCACTGAGGTGTAGCATAGATATGGCAGCGATGTAGTGCAACTGTAGCAGAGAGGTAGGGTTGACTAGGTAAACATCTAGCAAAGATGTGGCATTGATCTTGAGTAGATATGGCAGACACATGATACAGGATGTGGCAGAAGTAGTGGAGGTGTGGCAGAATTGTAGCCACAAAATTCCAAAACAGTTGAACGGACATGACTATTGCATGGACGTGTCAAAATGTCAGCCATATTAGGTAAGAGCTCACCTGCCTTTTACCTGTGCCCAACCTGTGTAAAATTCTTACTTGTCAGATGTCACTGTCGGTCACAATAACAGTTCAGTCTTACCCCATTATTGGCGCATTCAAGATAACATTAACCTATGACATCATCTGTTCTACTGTTTTTCAGTCGTGGATATGAGAAGTGTACGTAGAACCAAGTAATTGTGCGGACGTGGATATGCCAGTGAGTGGCTCGCCCGCTCACTCACTCACTCTATCACTCACTCAGCTGTTAGCAGATGAATATCTAAACATTGTTTTGTATGTTACCACCACTGAGTTTAAAGTCGTTACAATGTTCGGATTTTCACTATATCCACGAGTTGGCTGGGGGAACCTCTGATTAATTCTATGGACATAGCAGTCATGTGATGGAGCTGTACTAGTGACATAGCAGAGAAGCAGGGCCCAGAAATTATCTTTTGTTTTGGTACTTCTTTGTTATTTGGTTTCTTCTTCGTACTTTTCAAAGGTTAATTTTAATCAGTGAACAAGTGTTTGTACAATTGTTGGGTATTAATTTTTGAAGAAAAATTTACATATGGCTACGTATATTTGAAGTTAGGAATGAGGTATGAAACATGCTTTTTTACCCTGATGGGTGCACCGTGGCTGTTGCAAAATGATCAGATAATGGCGGCACAGAATGGCTCCCGACAGTCTGAGGAAGCCGTGACCATGTACAGGAAAACGGCCGCAGCGCATCAACCGGAGGACTGTGAGAAGGGACGAGTTCTGTGTTGAGGGGGCTGGAGAGGCGAGGGGTCACGTTCTTATTTCATTTTTAACCCCTTTAGCTCTAACTTTTCATTTCAGTTTTCCCTGAAGTAGGTTGAAAGTCAGAAAAAGTATTTTTTCAAATTATTAGGCAATATCCCATGCATATTCTGTATCAAATTCAGCAGGGCATATTTGTGATCACTGGAAACCTTGGGATCTCCACTAGAATTTAAAATAGGCCTGAGGTTACGCAGGTCTGAATACAGCTCTGCATTTTACAGACCCATATACGAGCCAATATGTTGTATGGAGTTAATTTAAATTTTTTGTGTCCTGGTGACGGCCTGCAGGAGTGCCGATGCTGTCGCTGCAGCCGAAGGGGAAACTGAAGGGCTGTGCGGGCTGCAGTCGCAGGATCAGAGATCGCTTCCTGCTCAAGGCCCTCGATAAATACTGGCACGAGGACTGTCTGAAGTGCGCCTGCTGCGACTGCCGACTCGGGGAGGTGGGCTCCACGCTCTACACCAAAGCCAACCTCATCCTCTGCCGCAGGGACTACCTACGGTAAGAGAGTCTGAAGGGGCTTAAAACGATACACTGTAAAAAAAAAAACAAAAAACAGATTTGTAAAATAAATAAATGAATTTTAAAAACCCTATTGACCAAGATGGACCAAGTTTCTGTGACATCAGATATCGTCTTTCCTCAGGTCTGGGGAAGAACATTTTGGCAGAGTGAAGTTTAGTTGTCAGTTTAGCGCTCATCTGGGGCAAGACTGTGCTCAGTACAGCCACCAGGACCAACTGGTCAACTTAGATGGTGCAGTGATGTAACCTGCTCCTGATTTGTCCACAAAACATTTCTTTACTGTCCACATAGTATTGTAGCTTAACAGAAAGACAAATAGATGAAGAAAACTTACATTGAACATGAATTTTTTAGCAGGAGAGAAATTACCCAGTGTGTATTTCTGCGTTTGCGTTGCCATTGACTTGAATAGAGAATGGGATATATTTGACCTAAACCGTAGCCAGCCAAGGTGGCTACATTGACGAGTGTGAAAATTATTTGACACAGATGGAACCATGGCTAGAAGAAAAGCCTGGTATCAAAACATAAATCAAAATGAGATCTTTCATATGCCATAACTTGATTTGATTATCAGCCTATCCCACATGGTGATATGACCCCTCATTTTTTCAAGTTTTCTCTGGTGAATTACAAGAAAACACAAGACATATCCATGGTTCCAATACTTGTTTTTTCTACTCTGTGTCATAGTTATTAAAATGGTGCAGTGTTGCTATTGAAAATTCCATAGTTCCTATGATATTGAAGCTTGAAGTTGGTTACAGAACAAATCTCGTTGGAGAAAATCCAGATTTTGCTTAAGATTGTGACACCTAGAATGGGCATACAGTTGATTTAATTGCAGTTTTTAACAGTACTCCAATATGACTTTCAGCTCTGAGGATTTCATTTGGCCATTTCTAATACACATGAAGTTATGAGGGCTCAAAAATGCTATAAAAAAATGACGCACAAAATTTTGACCTACCCCTGTGTAATTTTATAACATGTACCTAAAAAATATTCACAAGATCAAAGTAATATTTGGCAAAGATTAATTAAATGTACTGTAGTTACGGTACTAGAAAAATCTGCAGATTCCGTGGGGGACAGATGGGAGGCACATGTTGATTTTATAGGGAATGACCCTTATACACCTGGGATTGAGACACAGATCCGGCCTCCCACTGAAGCTCAGTACCGCTCCTGTTCTGCTGCGGCCGGTTACCGCGTCACAAACGCGTTATCTGTTTCCTGTGGTTTGGAATCTGACCACTACCACATTAATTACCAGCAGCTTGGACTGTGTTTAATCTCCATAAGTGCATCTTCCCTCCTCCCCCCCCACCCAGCATATACAGTGCAGTGCAATGCTAAAGTCTGTGGCTTTCTAGTTTTTTTTAAATGCGGTCTCCAATGTAAATTTTTTGTTTTCCAGATTAGCGTTGCTGAAATGAACACACCAAATGTTAATGTACAGTGCCGTGAAAAAGTATTTCCTGATTTCTTACTTTTTTGCATATTTTCCACACTTAAATGTTTCAGATCATCAAACAAATTTTAATATAAGAAAAAGATAACCCGAGTAAATACAAAATGCAGTTTTTAAATGATGATTTCATTTATTAAGGGGAAAAAGCTATCCAAACCTACCTGGCCCTATGTGAAAAAGTAATTGCCCCTCCTTTTTAAATCATGATTTAACAGTGATTAACCACTTTTTTGAGTCCAGTTTCACTAGCCACACCCAGGCCGGATTACTGCCAGACCAGCTGAATCAAGAAATCACTTCAGTAGAACCTGTCTGACAAAGTGAAGTAGGCTAAAAGATCTCAAAAAGCAACATGTCATGCTGCGAACTAAATAAATTCAAGAACAGATGAGAAACAAAGATATTGACATCTATCAGTCTGGAAAGGGTTGCAAAGCCATTTCTAAGGCTTTAGGACTCCGGCGAATCACGGTGAGAGCCATTATCCACAAATGGAGAAAACTTGGAACAGTGGTGAACCTTCCCAGGAGTGGCCGGCCTACCAAAATTACTCCAAGAGCGCATCAACTACTTATCCAGGAGGTCACAAAAAAACCCATAACAACATCTGAAGAACTGCAGGCCTCACTTGCCTCAGTTAAAGTCAGTGTTCATGATTCAACAATAAGATAGAGACTGGGCAAAAAATGGCATCCATGGGAGAGTTCCAAGACGAAAACCACTCCTGACCAAAAAAAACACGAAGGCTCGTCTCACACTTGCCAAAATACATCTTGATGATCCCCAAGACTTTTGGGAAAATATTCTGTGGAATGACGAGACATAAGTTGAACTTTTTGGAAGGCGTGCATCCCATTACATCAGGCGTAAAACTAACACAGCATTTCATAAAAAGAACATCATACCAAAAGTCAAACATTATGGTGGTAGTGTGATGGTTTGGGGCTGCTTTGCTGCTTCAGGACCTGGAAGACTTGTCATAATTGATGGAACTATGAATTCTGCTCTCTACCGGAAAATCCTGAAGGCGAATGTCCAACCCTCAGATTGTGATCTCGAGCTCAAGCGCACTTGGGTTATGCAGCAGGACAATGATCTGAAACACACCAGCAAGTCCACCTCTGAATGGCTTAAAAAAAACAAAATGAAGATTTTGGGGTAGCCTTGTCAAAGTCGGGCTTAAATCCTATTGAGATGCAGTGGCATGACCTTAAACAGGCCGTTCATGCTCAAAACCCCTCCAATGTGGCTTAATTAAAATAATTCTGCAAAGAAGAGTGGGCTAAAATTCCTCCACAGTGATGTGAAAGACTCATTGCCAGTTATCGCAAACATTTGATTGCAGTTGTTGTCGCCGAGGGTGGCACAACCAGTTATTAGGATTTAGGAGGCAATTACTTTTTCACATAGGGCCAGGTAGGTTTGGATAGCTTTTTTCCCTTAATTAATGAACTCATCATTTAAAAACTGCATTTTGTATTTACTCGGGTTGTCTTTGTCTAATATTAAAATTTGTTTGATGACCTTAAACATTTAAGCGTGACATATGTGCAAAAAAAGAAGAAATCAGGAAGGGGGCAAATACTTTTTCACGGCACAGTAAATAATATTCTCCGACTTAAATGTTTTTTTTTTTTTCACTAAATTGACAGTGCCCTGATCTCAACATCATCAAGGCTGTAGGATAACCTGGAGAGAGAGGCAAGTCCTACAGCTGGTCTGCGAAAGAAATGTGCCAGGTTCTCCAGTATACTTGGAACAACCAAAAAGCCAAATGTATAAAACTATAGCTCTACGCGAGTGTGCTTAATTTTTAGGCAAAGGGCAGTCACACCAAGTATGGATTTGATTTAGTTTTTATCAGTTCAAGGTTCTTTATGGTACATTTTTCAATATTAAGACATTACTAGCAGATACCCGTGCTATGCACGGGCACGATAACAGCTGATCGAATTAGCCAGTTTTACTTGCAAAAACTGCTTCAAAATGCAGTTTTCACTTCATAACTAAGTTCGAAACCTGGCGCATCGTCTTTGTCACACAGTAAAACCGGTGTATGCGAAAAAGAGACTCATTATTCATGGTGGTTTTGGAGGAGATGTGTGAAATTACGCAAATCGCCAACTCAGTTATAATAAATAGATTCTTTTCCTGATTTCTGGAAGCATCTTTGCGTTGGTGAATAGTTTTTGACGTGCCATAAACTTTTGCACAGCACCATTGCTCCTCGCCTTCTCTGACCATCCAACACACCTTTTCTTCTTCTCTTCCTGCTCATTGTATCTCCTCTTCTCCTTTCTTCCTCTCCTCCCCCTGCATACCTCCTCTCCTCCTGTCTCTGTTGCCTAGTTGATGCCCAAGCCTCTCTCCCCACTTCAGTCTCTCCATTGCATTAAAAGCCTGAGTTCACTGGTAACAGCCCCTTCTCATGGACGTCTCTTCATTATCATTCTACGCAGCAGACTAATTAGCCGTTTCATTTTCCAGGGGTGGGAAATGTGGTGACCCCCTCAGTCTGGCAGTGTGATGACAGGGCTTATGGCCCACACAGGTTTTATCATGGAGCCTTTTAATGCATCAAAGAAGAGAGATTAGTCATCCACTTATCAAAGCAGGGCATTGTTAATTGAAATTCATATCTGAGCTGTTATTAACCTGCAGAAAATACCTGCATATCTGGAACAGGAAATATGACTTAGTAGGCTGTGTGTTATATGTGGGTAAGCATTAGCTTACTGCACGCATATGTTGACATATGTTATCAAGTGCGCATGTATGTGGGTATATGTTAACATGGCGCACATGTACGCGGATAAATGTTAACATGGTGTGTATGTTTAGTTATATGTTATCATGTTGCACGTGTATGTAGGTATACAGTATGTTAACATGATGCCATATATGTGGGTATATGTTAGCATGGTGCACATGTATGTGGGCATATCTTAGCATGTGCATACATATTGTAAGTGGCGATATGTTAGCATGGTGCACATGTATGTAGGTATATGTTAGCATGGTGCACATGTATGTGGGCATATCTTAGCATGTGCATACGTATTGTAAGTGGCGATATGTTAGCATGGTGCACATGTATGTAGGTATATGTTAGCATGGTGCACATGTATGTGGGAATATCTTAGCATGTGCATATGTATTGTAAGAGGCGATATGTTAGCATGGTGCACATGTATGTGGGTATATGTTAGCATGGTGCACATGTATGTTGGTATGTGTTGGCATGCTGGACATGTACAGTGCCCTCCACTAATATTGGCACCCATGGCAAATATATAAATATTGGCACAGATAAGGCTGTGAAAAAAATAGAAGGTAGAAAAATCTAAGAAAAATATTTCCATTCAAATTCGACTTTTTTTAAGTTTACCATAATATAGAAAATTCATAAGATACCCAATGATTTTCTGTTTCCCTCAGATATAAATATAAGGTGATAAACATGCCAATTTCCCTTTGGCATCCATCGCCATGGTTAAGACACAAGATTAAAGCAATGGAGTGGTAAACAGTGGTTTATAGACTACAAAGTTAAAGTTATTTTTCTGGGCTGCTTCCAATATTTTGTCCACCCCCGCTCATATAGGCAAGTCACAGCACGTATGCAGGTATTAGTTAGCAGGGTATACATGTATGCACTTAAACTGTACTAATCAGGCATGTGCCAACTGTGATCTCACAAAATATATTTTTGGAGATGAGCTGATCAGGGTGATGAGCACTTGTACAGGGGTTTTCCTTCCTCTCTTTAGCTGATGCACCTTTGTGTGCATTAAAAGCAGAAGTACACTGTCGATTGATCTTTTTCGCCTGACGCATGCATTGTTTTGAGAGAGGACCATACACTGGTCTTCATGGCTCTCTTCCTCTCACAGAAAACGCTGCTCGTCTCAGGCGCAGCACAGCCGTAGTGCGAACGCGCCGCAAAGGCGCGAATACGCCGCAGTGTCAGGAACAGCCGACTTCCTCACACTGGGACAGCTTGCGCAAATCGCACATTATTTACACGTTATTATTCACACTCAGTTGAGCTTCACAGCCTGAGCCTCGCATCCGTCAACTTTAAAAACAATAAATATTCATTCATATCAGGGAGAAAAAAAAAGAACATATCTGCACGCGCACTAACTGTGTTCTTCACAGGCCTTCGGAAAGAGCCTGTTGTTTTTTAAACATTCACTTCAACAAATCCTCATGTGTATAAGAAACATGCTTTGCTCAGTCTTTATCCTCAAATGCAGACAAATTGATGTCTTAAAACGTAGGCAGGAGGATTCAAATTGATGCTTTTAATTTAAAAAAACTCAAGGAGCAGGCAATCCCTCAAAGGGAGAGGAATGTATGCCTCAGACATGAAATGCAGGCGACAGGAGCGGAGGAGTTTGAAGTTTGTGAGTCTGTCTGATCACTGTGTATAGCTTCTGCTGCTAACCCACTCACGCTAATCGTGGCGACTCGACCCAGATGTTCAGTCTTCTCTGTTTGCAGACTGACATAACATTTGGTTGGAGAAACATCTCAATGACAGTTGGATTAGACATGAATATCTTCTTATTTTAGGGAAATACTGAGCTCTAAATATGATGCTCTTCTTAATGGGCGACTGCCTTCCAACTCCTGTTGTGTTCTTTGAGGGAAACGGAGTGCTGTAATTGTGCAGCTCTGTTCTTTGAGGGTAATGGGGATGTTCTATAGCAGGGCGATTCATCCTTATCCAGAAAGGGCCAGTGTGGGTGCAGGCTTTCACTCCAACCAAGTACTTACACACCTGCCACCACTAATCAACCCCAAGAGTCTTTGCTAATGAGTTTGATTAGTAGCATCAGGTGTATAAGTGCTTGGTTGGAATGAAAGCCGGCACCCACCCCGGCCCTTGTAGGATAATGTTGAATAGCCCTGGTCTATAGCCTAGCACTTAGCACATATGACTGGGACTCAATGAAGGGAGGATTAGCCCTTGCTTTGTCCAGTCAACTCTAAATAGGGCATAGCTAGTGGACCTAGTCCAGGCAGAAAACTCGAGATGTGCCCTCATTCTCAGAGACATTTCCATGCATATAGGGTACTGCTCTACCGCACTGCTAGGTGGACTGTTTGAGCTGCTCTCCTGCCATGTCTCTGCCTGCAGCTGCTGCATCATTCTGCTGCTGCTAGTTAACATTGCTTCCTGCTGCATCACTCTGCTGCTGCTAGTTGACATCCCACCTTCACCCCAGTACCCACCAGTCGGCTCAGAATCTCCCCCAGAGGGGGGCGGGACATCCTGACACTACCTGCTCTCTTCTCCTGAAGATCAGTAGGCCGCAGGGTGTGTTAGGATCAGAGCCTAGACACCAGACTATCATCATATCCATTTGCTAATGCTGTAATGAACTATTTCCATGTGAGTTGCCTAACTGAAGTTACTGAAGGTAATAGTTTCAGTAAAATGACTGTCATGCAATATAACTCAGTTATGTTCCTTCTGCAGGCTCTTTGGAACGACGGGGACCTGCGCAGCCTGCAGTAAACTGATCCCAGCCTTTGAGATGGTAATGAGGGCCAGAGATAATGTTTACCACTTGGACTGCTTTGCCTGTCAGCTCTGTAACCAGAGGTAAGGAAAGAGATGGATGGGGGTTGAGGAGGGCGGTTTGTGTGTCATATTTTCTAGTACTATCTCTGCTTGTTAAAACACATCACATATGATCTGTGCCCCTTCTCTGTGTCCTTATTGCGCAGAAACATGTCCTTGCTGAAAGTGCAACAGAGCCTTCTGCTTGGTTCTTTATCTTTACGTACTGCCTTGTGAGAGTCTTCCTGGCCAGTGCTGACATCATACAGTCACGGGAGGAATAGGCTCATTTTAGATTAAATATTTAATGTATAAGCTGCCAAACCCGATATTCCCAAAACTTTTACCCATAGCAAGGATCATTTTCTTTTTCTGCAGTTTCCACATAAATATGCATGTACACATTTCTTTGTATATGTGAGTGAGCATGCATGAGCGAGCACGTGCGCAAGTGCATGAGTGTATGCACGAGTGTGTGTGTGCGCAAGTGCAGTGTATTTGTGGGTGTGTGCATAACAGAGATTCTAGAGCATAGTGCCCCCTCCATTTGCCTTACTCTAAATCTCTGGACAACATACAGCCACACCACACAGACAGGCTAACAGGTGCATCTCATCTCAAGCAGGTAAAGCACCCAGTTTATCAGCACACAGCACATCTCATCACTGTCACCATTTTTTGCACTGTCTCAAGGTAAAATCCTGTAAAGAGACACCTGAACCTCACACCTCAGCTTGGCCGACAAGCTCCGGGTACACACTATCTAAAAGCAGCATGTCTGTTTATCTTCTCTTGCAGGTTTTGTGTCGGCGACAAGTTTTTCCTGAAGAACAACATGATTTTGTGTCAGATGGACTATGAGGAGAGCCAGCTCAACGGCAGCTTTGACACGCAGGTCCACTAGCGCCCACTTTTTCTGGACGAGCGTTCAGCCACACCGAAGCCAAGAGCGTTCGGCCGTATGCTCTTCAGCCCTTTACTGGCTCCCTCACCAGGGCTTTTATTTTGGTACCTATGCTCCCGCATCTGGACTCTTCCTTAGGCAATTCTGCTCCCACATCAGGACTTTTAATTTGGCTATTTTGCTCCCGCATCAGGACTTTTATTTTGGCAGTTTTGCTCCCTAACTAGGTGTCTAATGCTGCGTTCCATTTGCACTCGGAAGTCGGAATTTCCGAGTTCCGAGTCGGAAGTTTCAACTGGAATGCCCCCCGAGGTCGGATTTCCGACTCGGAAAGTCGGAGAATCTTCACTACCCCGCGAGTTAACATTTAAAGATGGCTGCCCCAGGTGTAAACAGCAATTAGAAGCTCCTGTAATATTCCGTTTATTGCTTCTGATTCATGTTTGTCGCGCTAAATCAGCCGTATACATTGTTCGACGTATATATGGAAATCCACCGTGTTTGAAGGTTGCAGAAGGACCGCATATTTGTCCAGAAGTTGCTTATATTCGGACAAGGCAAACGCGGGAATAGCTTTCGTAGACGTGAGCATCTTGTTTTACTACTCTTCTTCCCGGTTTATGGCGGTTGGCAACTTTTATTCGACTTTGTAACTGGAACACTGATAACTCGGCTGTGATGTCATTCCCAGCTCCGACCTCCGACTTCCGAGGTAAATGGAACGCAGCATAATTAAGGCAGTTCTGCTCCTATCCCTTGACTCTTATTTTGGCAGTTTTGCTCCCTCACCCTGGCTCTTATTTTGGGGGTTCTGCTCCCATCCCTAGACTTCGATTTTGGCTGTTCTGCTCCCATACATTGACTCTTATTGTGGCAGTTCTGCTTGTCACCCTCACTCTTCCTATTTTGTAGTTCTGCTCCTATACCCACACTCTTAATTTGGCAGTTTCATGCTTCTAATGTAGAGCTGTGTCTGCTTATCTGAGCACCGTGTTGCTGTATGTTCGTGATGTTTGTTTTGGGGCTTTTTCCTTCTTTTAATCCTCCTATCCTGCCTTCGGAATGGTTCCATGGGCTCCTGTACAGTTTCTTTTTCCTGTATATACAAACTGGAACATTTATTTTATGAAAACATCCTGCAATTTTATTACTTTTGTGAACTAGAGGTTCTTAAATGTTTACAGTGTGAATCCCTCACCCCCTGCATTTGCCAACTAAAACTGGGAGACACATCAGCATTATGGCTCCTAAACGACAATCCATAAAGAACGTTAACGACCGTTCCTGTAAACTTTTTATGTAGTTGAACCAACCAAAGGATATGAACTCACGAGGAGTTGAAAAAAAAAATCATCTTTAAATATTTAACTGAATTTTAAAAAATGTTTTCTTTGGAATAAAATGTAAATAAAAAATACATGTACAAAGTGTTCTGAAATTAATTATGAGGCTGTGGAAGACAGTGCCATTTGAAGTGACTGTAGAGAGTTATGCTACAGCAATTACCATATAACTGAGTGCAGTAGGTAACATAACAGGAGTACATTTGTTAAAATACATTAAAGTATCGTTTTTTTCTTCCCAAAGAACAATACACTCAGTTTAAGCTCCTTGCGCCTGTCCACCAACCAAGCAAAAGAACTGTAAACAGCGACTGAATATAAACAGGAAACGTGGTGTTCGAGACCTGGCGACAGTCTGTTGCAGATTAGTAACATCTTTTCTATTGATATGCATGTGATGTAAATAGGGTCATAATGTAACGCCATTCTTGACAAACACCAGAAGCAGTCATTCATAGTGAATCAGTTCTTCTGGTTGGAGTGAATTGACCTGACTGAACAAGTCTGCCGAGGGCATCCCAGAATGCTTTGCAGCTGATGAAGGCTTTGTTAATGCTGTGCTGACACAGCAGGACACCAGACTATTTTTCACGAACAAGTTAGGGAAACATTCCAGTTACAAACAATCTGATTGGCTTACAATTCCAGTTAGGTACAATCTGATTGGGTGAAGTATGGCTCAGAGCGGAAAAGGTAGAACAAAGTGGCTAGGAAAAATAAGCATGCAAGCAGGACTGCTGCTTTTAGATCAAAAGAACAGCTGCCTATGAAGACCACCCTGGATTTCTATGGTAACCAGGTCCTAGACTCTCCAGCGAGCCATTGTAATGTGGCGAGGTCAGCACATTAAAACAGACCACAAACACACACACACATATTCAGAGACATGCACCAATTCACGAAAGCATGCTCACACACACGTATACTTGAGAGGAAATAGTCTTGAGTAACAGTCATTCCCTACAACCTTTCCCAAAGCCTAACCATAGCCAAATTATGCTTTACACCAGGGCTATTCAACAGAATATTGAATATTCTATTATTCAGAAAGGGCCAGTATGGGTGCAGGCTTTCATTCCAACCAAGCAGTTACACACCTGACACCACCAATCAACCCCAAGAGTCTTGCTAATGAGCTTGATTAGTAGTATCAGGTGTGTAAGTGCTTGGTTGGAATGAAAGCCTGCACCAGCACCGGCCCCTGCAGGATAATGTTGAATAGCCCTGCTTTACACTAACCTTAACCTAACCATTACTGTAACTGTTACCATAATTCGAAGGACCACCCAAAATGTCCTCACACCCATACATGTCCTCACAAAATGTCTCTCAACATTTTGTTCTCAAAAATGCGCAGTAGCTATTCATGCCCAAACACATACTTGCACACACACATACTCATCCTTGTACTTCTATCCTTGCGAGGACATTACATTAACTTTGCATCTCTGCAGCCTTTCCCCAATCTTAACAATAAGCAACACATAACTAAGCCAAACTCTTTCCCTATCCTTAACCTATTCCTTATTCTAACTTTACTCTTAACCTTAACTAATTAGTCACAATTTGTCTATGTAGTTGTGGGGACGGGTGAAAATGTTCTTACTTCCCAATAATGTCCCCACTCTGTAACAGGAAAAAAAATGTTTTCTATTCCTCACTGTGTTGCAAGAACAAGAACGCACATACACACATGCGCGCACACAATTACCCAGGGATTCTGACTGGGGTGAAGAGGTACTAAGAGTACAGGGTCCAAAGGTTTTTCAGCGTTCTTGAAAATACTGGAAAATGTTTTTGTTCGCAATTTAAAAATAATTATTCCGACATTTCAAACATTATATCCAGCAGTGGTTGAATAAGTAGATTGAGAAACTCAATCTCAGTATCGCAGGTTCACCAGGGCTTCCTGTCCTTTCAAGGACACGAATGGTTTAGTCCACTTCACATGCACTTTTCATTAATGAACGCTAGTGAAGAGCCGATGCAGATCAAAACTAGCGAGCATAATCACAAAGAAAATGAAATTTGATTGCAAGAAATGTAAAAAGGAGGGGAGGAATAAAAAAATCAAAGTGAATGGAGACAATTCCTCACTTATTTCTATCAAAAGAAAGATGAACTCTAGTCCTGTTGTTCAGCGTTGTTCAAATCGATGCAGCTACATTTAGCTGGCTAGCTCTGAAGAACAGTGTTGCAGGCTGGCAATTTGTTAGTCCATGTTTGACATAATATTAGCCTGCTAAATAACACAGGAAATGCGCAAGCAAAGGAAAAAATTTAAAATTCTTCGAAATATGTGAGATCATGTGGTAAGGTTAGGACGACATGTTAAAATAAAGTGGATAAAAAAAAAACCCTGAATTTCACAATCTGCAGTAGGTCTCCCTGCTCTAATCAATAACATTATAGGCTAACAGTCCCATCAGTAATGTATTTTCAACCTACATGGTTTGCCTGAATAAGATGTTTCTTGCCATTTACAGCATACGGCAGCTGAAATACTTTTTCCCCCTGTTCTTTCAACTGTAAAGGCTCTTCTGTGTGAGTTGTATGAATATTATTTGAACCCAGCTACTGTATCTTTCTATCATGAGCTGTTTCTGTAACTGTAGAACACCTCAGTATCATTAATAATGTTTTAGAATAAATTATGGACTGCAATGCTATCTGCATAAAATAATTCAGAGAAGGGCAGTTATAATTAATACTACGGATAATAAATGAGGCCAAATGAGGATGGAAATGGACTGTAAAAAGACGACTGAAATATGACATTTTGATTCGCAGACAAAAACATGTAATGCATTATTTGAGTTCGTATCTGGTATAAATGTAACATAAACAGTTCATTAGTGATTACCCTAATAGTACATTTAATGTGTGGAGTTGTTTCTCTTGAATACAGAGGGGTCCCTCAGAGAGAGCCCGGGCTCGGGGCCCAGAACATCATGCAGTGCTCTGCTGTGGATGCATATGAGGACACTCTCACATCTGTACAAACGAGCAAGTGCAGTCTCATCTCAACACCTCATATACTGCCAAAAAAACAACACCTAAAGCCTCCTTTTTCATCATATATCGACGCTTGGTCAGGTCACTTAACTATATGACGAGTCAAGATGAGAATGTATAGCATGAGCACAAACATACACACGCACACATGTAAAAATATACTCACACTCAGGCATGCACACACGCATGCAAACACACACATGCACACACATAGACACACAAACACACACATATTTACACGCACAACATCATCTGTGGACCTGACTGGCTCATGTATATGGTTATGCTAAGGAATACAAGTGGAGCTACTCCTGGTAAAGCACTGCTCTGGGGCACAGCAGGGTCAGGACAGCATGAATAGCCCTACATAGCAGCACACACTGGGCTCTGGTCTCACTCGGGGATGGGGTGATTTCAGTTCACTTGGGCGGCATGGTCTTGTCACAGACCAGCAGTCATTTCTGAATCTCTTCAGATTCTCCCCTGACATTTCCACCGCGCCACTGTCACTTTATCAGCTCACAGCACCACAACTCGGCTCCGGCAGCGCAAAACAGAATTGAAATCTTTTAATATCGCCTTCACCTCAGACGCTAACATCACCCCGATGCTTGGGAGCATTTGCTCACAAACAAAAAAGAGGACTATACAGTAAGTGCACTACACAAGATCTCGACCCAGCCACTGAGGGTATGTTATTCGGTCCACTTGTGTCATTGATGTGATTGTGAGGCACCAGTGCTGGAGGTAATTGTTCCTAATGCCCTGGTGCTGGGGAATGTGACTGTCCTGCTGAGCTTTGGTGTTCCCCAATTAAACTGCTGACTGCCATGGAAACCGGCCCCAGTGCTCACAAATACCACTGCTGTCACAGTCAGGTCTGCCTTTGATCTTAGTGCTGTAACTGACACACACACACACACACACACACATATGCGCATATGTACACCCATGGGCACGCGCACCCACAGGCATGTGCACACATGCACGTGTGTGCACACAACAACAGACTGGCACACACTCAAACTCCTTGAAATTCAAGCAGATTCACGACCCTCCGGTCCGGGCCAAAGTCTGCTCATATCCTGAGGCCTGGAGTCCACCAATCCAGCAGGAAACAGGCCCCTGACACCATTTCCTCACAAACAAATTATGAGGGCAAATGTGCATTAATTAAAAGCTAATTAAGGCTTAAGACCCAGCAGCAGGTGTGTAAATACAGGATTAGCAGGGCCAGCATGTTCGAGCAGTGTTTAAACAGGAAACCAGCGTAACCGCCAGTGCTAGACTTATTGACGCACAGTCACTCACGCTCTCTCTGTCACACACACATACATACAGTCACTCACACTCACGCAAACGGTGACTCACTCGCTCTCACACACTATCACACATACACACAGTTACTCACACACTGCCAGTCACTCACAGACGCAAGCAAACACGCTCCACGTTATACATACACACATGCATATAAATGCAGTCATACAAACACAAAGACATGCAGACAGTCACTCATATTCACACATGCATTATACATACATTGTCACTCACACACACTCACTAAAGCCCAGACATATGCACACACACACACACACACAAGCACGCAAACAAAGACACACTCGGTCATTCACACTCACACACATACACACACGCACTAACATACGCTTAGTCGCTCACATTTACAAAGACACAGACCCCTGTCACTAACACACCCAACTATGAACGCACACACACACACACACACACACACACACACACTCAGTCATACTTAGTCAAACACAAGTCAAACACATGCACTCAGTAACTTGCACAGTTTCACGCACACGCACTCAGTTACACATACACTCACACACACCCTCAATTACACACACACACACACACACATATACACACAGTTACACTCCAAAGAGAGATGTGAGAGAGCAATTAATTACTAGCACAGACCAACCTAAAACTACAGCATACTTTAACTTGCAAACATTTTTATGCACTCAAACTGATTATCAGACTGACCAAAGCTCATTATTTTCTCTTACTTCCATCCGTTCCATCCTGTAGCAGCACAAATCAGCACTGAGCACGTGACATGCACTCAGAAATACACAAAATAACTAAATGTGTCCAACACTCCCCCTTCCCCCTCCCAAATGAAGCGCTAACACCCCGAAATGCGGCTCCCACAGTCAATAACGCAGGGTCCTCACTCTTAAACCAATTTGCCAGTAAATTGGTTTTAAGGTCAGAGAGTTCTGTGCATTAGGCACCGCAGCCCACTCTCTCGCACATTCGGCTCTGAAGTGCTAATTCTGAAGTTCAGCCCATCCATTTTTATTAGCTGCTTTGAGAGGGATCCTCTGGGCTGGTGCTGTAGCATGGGTGGGGGTGGGGGGGTGGATATGATATGTCCAAAGAGGAATAATAGGCTCCAGGGCTCCCTCTTTCCTGCTGTAAAAGAGCGCATAAACCACACTTTACAGGGCTTATACTGAGCTGCTGAACCGATTCGCTCCCATCTCCCGAGGGACAGTTTTCGCCATAATGCATCCATCTATCCATTATCAAACCCGTTCCCTCCTGGTCTGCTTGAGCCTATTGCCCCATACGATAGGCTTCCAGGTAGGAACACACCCTTGGCTTGGACAGATGGCCAAACTATTGCTGGGGTTACGTGCTACTCACTCAAATCTCCACCATAATGCCGCCAAGAAAAGATCATGAAACCGTCACAGATCCTTGAGCCTGCCAGCCCATTAGTGCTGAAGACGTTATCGCCATTCCCCTGCCACATGATACTGGAGTGGATGGCAGACAATCATGTGCATTAATTCTTTAATTCAGCCACACTGATAAAAAAAAAAATGCCACAGAACAAAATGCTCTGTCTACTGATATAGACCAAGGTGCAGTGATAGCATTACACTGCATATAAATGTCACTCAAGCATAACCTACTGCCCTGCAACCCACTGACAGCATATTTGAGTGGTTCATATCCTTATCCAGAAAGGGCCGGTGTGAGTGCAGGCTTTCATTTCAACCAAGCAGTTACACAGGTCTTTAGCAAAGACTCTTAAAGGGTTAATTAGTAAAACAGCCAAGTTAATGCAAGGTTTGAATGACAGCCTGCACCCACAAAGGTCCGTTCTGAATAAGGTCAAGAACCGCCATGGTAAGGACTGCAGCTATGTGGACCAGAGTGCACATGGTCTGCGGTAGCAGTGTTGAACATCCCTATATTAATACAAGACGCTTCCCACAGAATTGTCTACCAGACGCAGTCAGCCAGCTGTTTTAATGGGGTAATAAACACAAAAGGGAAATCTGATGGGGTCGACAGAGGCAGACTGACCAGCTCTGTGTTTCCTACCTCCATTAAACTTACAATTTAATATCAATCATATTTCTATGGAACTTTTCACAGAAGTAGAATCACAAAGAACCCTCACAAAATAGCAGAAGGGCAGATGCTGGGGAATCGCTAGGCCTATTTTAGGGAGACTTAAGCCTTCATCAATGTTCTATAGTCCTCCCAAATAATATACATGATTAGTTCAAATCACAAATAGCTGGGGGAGAACATGCCAGACCAGATTTTCGAGTAAAAGCTTTGACCCCCCCATCCATAAATCTCATGACGTCCCGGGGCAGATGTCCGTCTGGTCCAGCCTAATTGAGCCCGCGTGTTCTCCCCACCCAGGCTGGCACTCTGTCTTTAAAAGCACTGAGAAAAGGAAGTGAAGGAAGTGAAGAATGAGCGGTCACATGATGACGTGAGTGTATCTGAGCCAAACAAATCTTTCAGAGGAATGTTTTAGGGGAGGGGAGTTGGTTTGAGGTTTGTCTGCCTTTAATTGTGAAACTGCATTCCATACTGCTATCGATTGGAACACACATGAAAGGACGTGATTGGAGGGGAACAGATAAGAGACTGATGTATTGAATTAATGCCACACCCACTGATACACAATGATGCCATTTAAAATTGTTTTTGTTAAAACCAGGTAACAAATAGATTGATTCAATTTTGTGGAGATTTTTAGAGGTGTTAATCCCTGGTTATTAGCAACAATCGTAACACGCTTCCGCCAGTCCCTGTCCGAGATTTGCAGCCGCGGGTGTTTTTGATGTTACCTTTTTTTTGGTCTTTGGAATATGTTGGTCATAATTTTAGGCACAGTTCCCCTTGCCACCTGAAGCAATTTTGCTGATGTTAAGACTGACGCACCAGCAATTTGGACTTGAACTATCCAGCCCCTTTGGAATCTCAAAGTATCCTCATCTTGCGTTGGAGATTTACGTGGCCATGGGTGGCTCGCTAGACTACTTCAAAGCAGTCGCCTGCATCAAATTAGCATTCAAATTAACTGGGATAACCTGCGTATGTATGGTTTTGTAATTTCGCAATAGTGGTTTATGGGCTGAAGTTCAATCCAATTTTCAGGGGTGCTTCAGAAATGTGCCCACCCCCTGTACTTGAAACCATTTTCATGAGGTTATTTAGAACGAACAAAACTGAGGAAAAATTGAATTTGTATTTCATCTTGCCTTTCAAGCGCGAAAAATGACGAAGCCAAATAATCCCTCTATAATCCAGCCCACATCTCCCATCATTCAGGACATCTCCTTTCTCTCTCTTTCTTTTTCTCCTTCCTCTCTCCACCCTTCTTTTTTCATAAAGTGAATGTTTCACCTCGGGCCAAAACCTCGGCAGCCGCGGAGCCTTCAGATAAAAATTGATTCCAGTAAATTCTCACCCGAGATCCATCACGGCGAAAGGCTTTTAAAGGTCAGGCGTGTAATAAGTTCCGATGGTCCCAGTCAGTCAGATAATGGGCCTCTGCCTCGGTGTGGAATGCAGCGGTACTGAAATAATTGAGTAATCTGTGGAGCGTTCAGTACAGTAGGGGGGCCGGCCGGCTGCTGCTGGTCTGGAGAAGCAGAGACCTCTAAGGGCTGAGCAGGTAAGGCCTCAAACCCATTTACCTCACACACCCCCCCCATCCCCTCCCTCCTCCCCACCGCGGAGCAACCCAGGATCAGTGACATTTAAAGGCTTTCTTACAGGAATGAATTGTCTGAGCTGATGTCAGCATTTTAAATTACACAAAAAAGCAGACAGAGGGGATAGAAAGGAGGAAGAAATCCTCTCTTGGGTCCTCAGATCCACATCCTCCATTTTAACTGGGACTATAACTCACAGCACCCCTGCGTGACCATGAGCTCGTTCTACCTCCGCCAGTGGGTGATAGGTTTTCACTGCCATTTGTTTGTTAATTTGTTCTTTCATTCATTCGTCAGTCAACAAGATATCTCAAAAAGCAATGGTAGGATGTCAATGAAATTTTGTGTGTTGATAGATTCTGCGCTAAGGAGGAAGTGATGGAATTTTGGTGAAGATTCGACTCATATTCTTGTTCCAGGATCGCCTAAAGACGGCACTGTCGAGACTCTTTTAACACTCATGTTCACTGATACTGCAATTCCCCCGCCAATAAATTTTAAAAAGGCTCTCCAAGAGCCTTCTAGTTCTCACCTGGAGCACATAGGATAGTCAGGCTGAGGACCTAATTCAGCACATTACAAAAAGACTGTTATTCTAGCTCCATTTTATAATGACTGACTGACAGCACCACAAATAACCGTCAACTGAATCATCGTATTCATTAAAATTTCATCATAACTTCAGCTCAATTGAGGAGTCAATGTGGAGTCAATGTCTACATCTCTGACATTTTTATCAATAAATGAGGAGGCACTGCCACGGGATTCAGCTCAGTTAGTCTGAATCCTAAATTATTGTTCGGAACAATTGCATAGGCAGCGTTCTTCAGTATTTGATTACTACCACACTCCTGGCTCCTCATGGCTTTTCAGTTTTTACTTCCGGGTCATGACACAAGGGCAGAAACAGCATCTCTTAACGAAAGAATATGTGAAACAGTGTGAGCTGACAGCTCTGTTAAAGCTAGTTAAAAACAGACTTTGTCATCATTGTCCACTTTGGGGAGAAAAAAATAGACCTAAAGTCTATTTGGCATCAATCTCACATATAACAATGTTGACGCACTGGACATTTTCAAACACTTAGAAGGAAAATGGTGTATTTGCTCAATAGGTCGCACAGAGCGCACTGAGAGGAGCTGTCAACAGCAATGTTGTGTAATTGACTGCTGCCAGAGACGACTCTCGCTGTAAGACCGGCATCCGTCGGCTGAAAGCTTCGAGCGAAATAAAGTGCTCTATTCACACCAGCACACCGATTCGCGGAAACACAATCCACGCGCTTTCGACGCTTTGTCTGCAAAGCCGAGACTCACAGCACTCCTGCGATGGAGCTCTCTCTCTCTCTTTGTGAGTGGAACGATGCTTGGGCTTCCAGTGAAGCGAGCATTGTGAATACTGCACAATGCGCACCGACAACTTTTCTCTTCCAGAGGATAAAGGAAATGCATCGACTGCAAACATCTCGCTCATTCCGTCAAAGCATGAGCCTACAGCCAAGGTAAGGCGCGCTCACAACATGGAAACAGAGAAATCTCAACATTGCGTTGTTTCAGATAAAGACTGTATAATTTCCCTCAAGGTCAGAATTTGAATAATAGTCAAAGTTAAAGGTTCTCAACGTGCTCCACAACACATAAGAGCAGAAGATAATTATCAAAATACCTTGGTAGATTCTGACATCTTCACTTAAGCTAATGCATGTATGACATGCCACAGTCAGTAACTAATGAGTCAATGTTGTGGAACTTCATTATATTCACAAATTTAATGTAAAATATCCAAGTTCATACAATTTATGTGCCAAGATGGACAGAGTATGCATTTCCTAACATCTATCATGCCCAGTTCTAATTATGGTGGTGTGTACAGTAAATACAGAAAATGGGACCACCTGGAAAATGCACATATGCAAAGGACAAAATTTCAGACTGGAAAGGGGCTCTTGCACTGCAGCACAAGTAAAAATTCAGATGAGGCTTTAATCCCATACACTGACTTTTCCCTTAAGCCTTCCCTTAAGATGTTTCGAAGTCAGAAAAAGAATTTTATTCATATTGTAGGTCAATATCACCTACATATTCTCCATCTGCTGGTTGCAGTGCTTCGCTGAAGCTACGTCACACTTATATGGAGAGAAATATTGAAACCCAGGACTCCACATTTTTATGGCCAGAGCACTACATCAAATAAAAAATATCTATATCTTGTAGGTCATTATACACACATTTCCCTGTAGTTCAGCAGGACATACTTTGGATTGTTGGAAATGGTGGGATAAAATAGATCTAAAGTTCCACTAGTCTGAATACAGCCGCTGCATTTGACGGACATATATGTGGATCCTTCGGTTTTATGGGGTTTAGATAGTGTGGCTTTGAGAGGAGACAGCACTGAATGTTGAAAGTGGATGAAAGTTGAAAACAGAATATTGGGGGAGAGCAGTATTTTAACAGCTGTTCACAGTTCACCAGTCTGTCCTTCCTCATCGACAAACACCTGACCTTGGGCCCACCTGTGTTCCACACCAATGAAACCACATTCATTCATCCATTATCTGCACCGCCTATCCCTACCCATTCCCTATCCCCAGCCCATTCCCTCTGCCTCCCTGGGGAGAGCACTCTGACCCTGTGCACCCAAAACTGAAAGTTCCACCCTTTCTCTGACATTTTTAATGGCCGTAATACAGAGAAATATTGCATCATAACCCCTTTTTTTTTCCCTCTCAAACTGAAAGACCTCACTCTCAACATTGCCTGGCTGGTGCGTCATACAGAAATGACCGTAATAAAGCAGCGTATCCACGCCACGGCAAAATGAATTCATTAAGCCGCACTTCGTCTGGGGAGGCCTGCGAAGCAAAATGGATGCCGTTATTAGAGAGGAACTGGGTTCCAGAGGTAAATTAAATAAAAGTTAATGACTTGCAGATGGAGCAATGAAGAAATAATTAGGTTTCAGTCGTCAAAAAGGGCATTTATTTCCAGGGTCACCCCCGTATCTGCTTTTAGAAAGGAAAAGTGGGTGTAGAAATTGGGTTCTTTAATAATGCATGATTGAAATTGAAAATCTCAAGCACTGAGAGACAGCCCATAGCAGTGGTTTCCAACCCAGCAGAGCTAAAATCCTGTTGGTTTTAAATCCAGCCCTAATTCAGCTTGCCTGATTCAGCTAATTAGCAGCTCATCAAGGCCTCTAACTGGGAAATGAAGTGTGTTTTGCTACTGCTAGAGTGAAAACCTTTAGAATGCTGGCTCTCCAGGAACAGGGTTAGAGTCCGCTGGCCAATAGGAAGGGAGACTGCCTTTCACCAGGAGGGCAGCCAACAGCTTAGTGCAGGGCTCTCTAAATCCGACCCTGGAATCCACATCCAGACCTGGTTTTCTCTCTTTCCAGGCAATTTGGTGAAAAGTGATTGCCAGTGATTAGCCAGACTGCCATGACACCTGATTGACAGGTAAAGGGAGGGTGTAAAACAAGCAGGTCTCGGCCCTCAAGGATCATGATATGGGAAGCCCTGGCCTAGTGCTTCAGATACAGTATTTTACTGGGAGTCAGATGGTTGGAGGATCGAGGCTCAGTGCAACTGTTGGGCCCTTGAGCAGGGCCCTCGACCCCACATAACTCCAAAGTAGGGTGAATGGCCCCAGCTCAGTCTAATCAACTGCAAGTAGATTTGGATAAAGGCCTTGGCCTAAGAAGTTCATAAAATGTAATGAGACTGGGGATCCAAGGAGTCTGAGCTTATGTGCACACATTCTCAATATCTTCAAATATCATACTAAAGTGAACTTTCTACTGAATAAATTACAGTAAGACGAGGATGACCTTCGGTCACTCTGGGGATTAGTTGGAAAGCTAGTTTTACCTTTAAAACCCTAATGGTGCTGGACTAATGGTGCTCCTCTGCCCGTGATTATGTGGTACAGATTGTGCTGCTCGCTACTGTCTGAGCACCTGATTTCATTGCAACTGACCCCTACTCAAAATGCATATAAAAACAGAAAGAAGACAAGGAACCAATTATGTGCATGTTATATATTAATAGAAGAAAAGAATGGGATTTTGCGAATGTAATATACTTACTGAAAATAGAGAATTATGTGCATGAATTATATTTACTGGAGAAAATGAGAACATTACGTGCATGTTACATATTTACCTAAGACAGAGAGAATTATGTGCACTACATATATTTAATAAAGATTGCAACAGAATTATGTGCAAGCCATACAATTACTGTAGAAAATGAGAACATTATGTGCATGTTATATATGAACCAAAGACAGAGAGAATTATGTGCACGTCATACATTTAATAAAGATAGCGACAGAATTATGTGCATGTTATATATTTCCTGAAAGGGGGGGAAGACAATTATGCATGTTACATTTTCAATCAAGAAGGGGATAGTATCACGTACATGTTACAAATTTACGAAAAACAGGGAGAGAATTATGAGCATGTTGTATATTTACAGAAGTTGGGCAGATAATTATGAGCTTGTTATGATGTATATTTACTGAAGACGGGGGACCATTATGTAAGTTATATATTCATTCAAGAAGGGGATAGTATTATGTGCATGTTACGTATTTCCAAAAGACAGAGAGAATTATGAGCATGTTGTATGTAAAGAGAGGAAGAGAATAGTGCACATAACATACACTTTTTGAACACTGGGAGAGACTTATGTGCATACTGGACTTCTCAAAGACAGGGACAAATGATGTTAATGTTTTATATTCATTACACCCACACCAAGTTAATTCAGTATAGCCAGTTCATTTTTCCTATTCGCAGCATTCAGCTGCGCATTGCTAACAGCAGATCTGTGTGTGTCGAGCCGATTCCTCCATCTGCAGCCCCAGTTTGCCACGGCGATTAGCAGCTCTACAGATCCCTCGCAGTAAATTACAGGGCTCAGGCCCAAATGTTCTCTTATTCATCAAATGTAAATCACAAAGGTTATTGGTATATGCAGTGGAACTGTTTGAATGAAAGAGGATGATCACAGAGAAGAAATCCTCATTACAAACTAGCGCTGTAGAGGAAAACGGGTGTGTGTGAGAGTGTGTGAGTTTGTGTGCACGCGTGTGTGTGTGTGTGTGTGTGTGTGTGTGTGTGATGTGTGTGTGTGTGTGTGTGTGTGTGTGTGTGTGTGTGTGTGTGTGTTGATGCACAAAGAGGCGATGAGGTAGGGGGGAAAGAAAACAGCATAAAAAATTCTCTTTAGTTGTTGCCAAGGCACGAGTCGGGTGCTGGCAGCAACGAGGATTCAATTTTACACGCAGAGGAAAATAATTAGAAAAGTAACAGCACTCAAAAAAAACCCGTTGCCCCTCCAAAAACTACACAGAACAATAAAGCTGTTAATTAGCTCATTAATATTCAATTGGGGTCAGTGGACTTAATGGAACCTTTTCCTGAGGCCACGGAAATATTTAACACCCGGCTTTTCCTCAGTATATTCTCATTATCGGCCATGTTCAGGCGCGCCTTATCTCGCCGGCAGATGGTGGAGAACAATAGGCCCTCATTATCGCCTCCGAGTAACAGTAGCCGCCAGGCCTCTTAGCTGCCGTGTGTCAGACACTGCGAAATATATGGATACTGAAGCGTTTAGCGTAATAGATATGCGGTATATTTTATATTGTTTGTTTGGCACTGCTGGTATTCAGGCCGACAGGAGAGGGAAAGACCGATCGCATATTTTTTGCGGCTGTTTCAGTACTATGCAGGTCACAAACAGCCGGTCACAAGGCATGTGCTCACAGCAATGTAAAAAAGTATCACAGCCAAACCACAAGCCATGCTATAGAACAGGGGGATTTCCATCTTTGCCATTGCAAATTGAGGGTCTCTTGCAACCTGCCACTTTCAGCCCAAATGTTCATTGAAAAAAGGGTCTGTAGATTTAGCAGTCGGGAGAAACCTGTGGCGTTGATACTGACGACGTGCAAAAAAACAAGACTGGTTCAAAAGTGAGACGGCTGGACCACGAGGACATGTTTGAGGACTGTCTATGCCTCATCGTAAAATCCTCCTGACGACGTGATCAAAAACTTCATCGCACACTCACTCACTCACAGACTTTTGCAAATATAGGGCTGACCCTTACTTTACTGAGGTTCAAAAAAAATCTCTCACTTTCACTTCCTATTCATCTTCACAGCATCTGCTTTCCCCTCAATGGCAGTGGATTGATGTGATTAGTGGCTGTGGCACATTCATTTTCCCAGTCAGCTATCCCATTATCCCTCATTACACCTACATTGCTTTCATTTGCTTACATCATCCATCTCATAACAACCTCTCTCCTTGCTCCCCACAAACCCCAGACAGTTCAGAGTTGAGCTCTCAAACTCAGCACAGGCAGGGACTCGTCCCTATAAAAAAATGGTAAACTTTTAAGTGCTGGAGAGCAAATTCTCTCCCAGCTGGAAGCGAAGCCTTTACGGATTTTTGCCGAGATAAAAGCCTCTGCGTTTGTTCTAAACGTGTCCCTTTATTGACACCTTTTGGTCTGCGCGGCGAGATTATTCCAGGTCACATTATCTTCCCACCCGGTTGCACAAATTCAATTTTACTTTGGCTTATCGGGACAGAAGAATATCCATCACACTTTCTCTATAGTTGAAGGACTGGTGCAGGTGTTTGTTCACCTCTTCCCCTGGACAGCCAAAGAAGGAAACGGAAAGGTTTCATGGGAATGTGTGTAAGTTTGCACTTTAGGGCAGAGTAAATCCAAAAGTCCGAAATATGATGCCAATCAATTCTCTGATTTTCATTTTTAAAAGGCAGAAGTCCTTCTTATTTAAATCCAGTTTAGTGCCCTGGAAATTTTTTCATTAAAGTCCGCCAACATCATGACAATTCCAATCAATTAAATGAACTGATTAAAAGGACCAGAAGTCCTCTGAAGGTAAATTCAGTTTAAACCGGAAACCTCAAGAATGTCATTTGCGAATGGAAGAACAAGCAAACTACAAAGCAATGGAATGGTAAGACATATAAATGTTAGGCCTGTCATTCTACCTTCACTGTAACCCATCAGCCAAGCCTGTGACTGTCTCTGACTGACCCCACTGCCCAAAAATTCCACTTTAAATGTCCCCCACTACCCAAAAAGCTCCATGATGTTTTTTAAACCCCAAAACCTACAGGAAACACAGCAAATACAGGAAGAAAAAGCCACTCTAATCTGATATCAATGCACTGCCCAAAACAAATCTGATATCACCCCACTGCCCAAAATCTCCACTTGAATATGATATCACCCCACTACCCAAAACCTCCACTCTAAAATGATATCACCCCACTGCCCAAAACCCTCCACTGTAATCTGATATCACCCCACTGCCCAAAACCTCCACTTTAATATGATATCACCCCACTGCCCAAAACCTCCACTTTAATATTTTATCACCCCACTGCCCAAACCCTCCACTCTAATCTGATATCACCCCACTGCCCAAAACCTCCACTCTAATCTGATATCACCCCACTGCCCAAAACCTCCACTCTAATCTGATATCACCCCACTGCCCAAAATCTCCACTTTAATATGATATCACCCCACTGCCCAAAACCTCCACTCTAATCTGATATCACCCCACTGCCCAAAACCTCCACTCTAATCTGATATCACCCCACTGCCCAAAACCTCCACTCTAATCTGATATCACCCCACTGCCCAAACCCTCCACTCTAATCTGATATCACCCCACTGCCCAAAATCTCCACTTTAATCTGATATCACCCCACTGCCCAAAACCCTCCACTCTAATCTGATATCACCCCACTGCCCAAAACCTCCACTCTAATATTTATCACCCCACTGCCCAAAACCTCCACTCTAATCTGATATCACCCCACTGCCCAAAACCTCCACTGATATCACCCCACTGCCCAAAAACCTCCACTCTAATCTGATATCACCCCACTGCCCAAACCCTCCACTCTAATCTGATATCACCCCACTGCCCAAAACCTCCACTCTAATCTGATATCACCCCACTGCCCAAAACCTCCACTCTAATCTGATATCACCCCACTGCCCAAACCCTCCACTCTAATCTGATATCACCCCACTGCCCAAACCCTCCACTCTAATCTGATATCACCCCACTGCCCAAACCTCCACTCTAATCTGATATCACCCCACTGCCCAAACCCTCCACTCTAATCCGATATCACCCCACTGCCCAAAATCTCCACTGTAATCTGATATCACCCCACTGCCCAAACCCTCCACTCTAATCTGATATCACCCCACTGCCCAAACCCTCCACTCTAATCTGATATCACCCCACTGCCCAAAACCTCCCACTCTAACCTGATATCACCCCACTGCCCAAAACCTCCACTCTAATCTGATATCACCCCACTGCCCAAAACCCTCCACTCTAATCTGATATCACCCCACTGCCCAAAAACCTCCACTCTAATCTGATATCACCCCACTGCCCAAAACCCTCCACTCTAATCTGATATCACCCCACTGCCCAAACCCTCCACTCTAACCTGATATATACCCCACTGCCCAAAACCTCCACTCAAATCTGATATCACCCCACTGCCCAAACCCTCCACTGTAATCTGATATCACCCCACTGCCCAAACCCTCCACTCTAATCTGATATCAACCCACTGCCCAAACCCTCCACTCTAATCTGATATCACCCCACTGCCCAAACCCTCCACTCTAATCTGATATCACCCCACTGCCCAAAACCTCCACTCAAATCTGATATCACCCCACTGCCCAAAACCTCCACTCTAATCTGATATGACCCCACTGCCGAAAAACCTCCACTCTAATCTGATATCACCCCACTGCCCAAAACCTCCACTCTAATCTGATGTCACCCCGCTGCCCAAAACCTCCACTCTAATCTGATATCACCCCACTGCCCAAAACCCTCCACACTAATCTGATATCACCCCACTGCCCAAACCCTCCACTCTAATCTGATATCACCCCACTGCCCAAAACCTCCACTCTAATCTGATATCACCCCACTGCCCAAAACCTCCACTCTAATCTGATATCACCCCACTGCCCAAACCCTCCACTCTAATCTGATATCACCCCACTGCCCAGAACCTCCACTCTAATCTGATATAACCCCACTGCCCAAAACCTCCACTCTAATCTGATATCACCCCACTGCCCAAACCCTCCACTCTAATCTGATATCATCCCACTGCCAAAAACCTCCACTCTAATCTGATATCACCCCACTGCCCAAAACCTCCACTCTAATCTGATATCACCCCACTGCCCAAACCCTCCACTCTAATCTGATATCACCCCACTGCCCAAACCCTCCACTCTAATCTGATATCACCCCACTGCCCAAAACCTCCACTCTAATCTGATATAACCCCACTGCCCAAAACCTCCACTGTAATCTGATATCACCCCACTGCCCAAACCCTCCACTCTAATCTGATATCACCCCACTGCCCAAACCCTCCACTCTAATCTGATATCACCCCACTGCCCAAAACCTCCACTCCAATCTGATATAACCCCACTGCCCAAAACCTTCCACTGTAATCTGATATCACCCCACTGCCCAAACCCTCCACTCTAATCTGATATCATCCCACTGCCCAAAACCTCCACTGTAATCTGATATCACCCCACTGCCAAAACCTCCACTGTAATCTGATATCATCCCACTGCCCAAAACCCTCCACTCTAATCTGATATCACCCCACTACCCAAAACCTCCACTCCAATCTGATATTACCCCACTGCCCAAAACCTTCCACTCTAATCTGATATCATCCCACTGCCAAAAACCTCCACTCTAATCTGATATCACCCCACTGCCCAAAACCTCCACTCTAATCTGATATCACCCCACTACCCAAAACCTCCACTCTAATCTGATATCAACCCACTGCCCAAACCTTCCACTCTAATCTGATATCACCCCACTGCCCAGAACCTCCACTCTAATCTGATATAACCCCACTGCCCACAACCTCCACTGTAATCTGATATCACCCCACTGCCCAAACCCTCCACTCTAATCTGATATCATCCCACTGCCCAAAACCTCCACTGTAATCTGATATCACCTCACTGCCAAAACCCTCCACTGTAATCTGATATGACCCCACTGCCCAAACCCTCCACTCTAATCTGACATCACCCCACTGCTCAAACCCTCCACTCTAATCTGATATCACCCCACTACCCAAAACCTCCACTCCAATCTGATATTACCCCACTGCCCAAAACCTTCCACTCTAATCTGATATCACCCCACTGCCAAAAACCTCCACTCTAATCTGATATCACCCCACTGCCCAAAACCTCCACTGTAATCTGATATCACCCCACTGCCCAAAACCTCCACACTAATCTGACATCACCCCACTGCCCAAACCTTCCACTCTAATCTGATATCACCCCACTGCCCAGAACCTCCACTCTAATCTGATATAACCCCACTGCCCAAAACCTCCACTGTAATCTGATATCACCCCACTGCCCAAACCTTCCACTCTAATCTGATATCACCCCACTGCCCAAACCCTCCACTCTAATCTGATATCAACCCACTGCCCAAACCTTCCGCTCTAATCTGACATCACCCCACTGCCCAAACCCTCCACTCTAATCTGATATCACCCCACTGCCCAAACCCTCCACTCTAATCTGATATCACCCCACTGCCCAAACCCTCCACTCTAATCTGATATCAACCCACTGCCCAAACCTTCCGCTCTAATCTGACATCACCCCACTGCCCAAACCCTCCTCTGTAATCTGATATCACCCCACTGCCCAAACCCTCCTCTGTAATCTGATATCACACCACTGCCCAAACCCTCCTCTGTAATCTGATATCACACCACTGCCCAAAATCTCCACTCTAATCTGATATCACCCCACTGCCCAAACCCTCCACTCTAATCTGATATCACCCCACTGCCCAAACCCTCCACTCTAATCTGATATCACCCCACTGCCCAAACCCTCCACTATAATCTGATATCACTCCACTGCCCAAAACCTCCACTCCAACCAGGTATCAGTCCCACAGCCCAAACAACAAACCTCATTGGTATCAGGATGTCAGCTACTCAAACTTCACTTTGGTTTTGCAGCATGGACTACATCAATGTGCAACAAGTTATTTAAAGAAAAACGAATACAGATAATTAAATGGCAACCTCAGTTGAGCATCTTAAAAGTGGGCTACCATCTACCAGTGCGTAAAGGAGGATTCATTGGGGGAAAAAAAAAAAAAAAATCACACTACGGGGGGCTTTATACCCACCAAACAAGAGCTGTCAGCACAGTGTATTCCCACTGTGAGTCAGACAAAGCTTACTGTCACCCCACAGGAGATAAAACCAAAAACGAGTATGCCAAGATCCAAACCTGTTAAGATACACTGGCGAGCAGTACAATGTGCCCTTTCACTTTCCATCAAACACGTAGTCTCACTCACCACAAATGGAAATCCAACTTTCGTCTCTTAAACCACTGGAAAGGAATATCCACACATACAAAGTAGAACCCAGCATTGACCTCATGACTGTAGTGGGCCTCATTTTGAATCAAAGTCAAGCGTGAGATATTAGACACTCTCCTGTAATCCAAGTTTGCAAACTGTGTTACAATATAAGATTGGCCAGTCCTGCATAAAAAGGCACACTGAATACCATCCCACACCCAGCTGCTTTTCAATACATGACGAGCAAATGAGGCATCCTGCCCTTTAAAGTGTTATATCGAATCTGCAGGGCATTCGGTTCCATACTTACACTTGCTTCCAGCCACACCATATAGAAGCCCCACAAGGCTCATAACGAGGAAAACTCAGGGCAACCTTTTGGTAGGCCAGCAGTTAAATCTGCCTCATTATAATCATTTTAGTGCAGGGGTGTTGACAAAAAAGCTGGCGACTGCAGAAGCAAGCTATCTTGGGTCTAGCTTTCATTCATGTAGATTGGTAGCTGGCCAGGCCCACTTGTCAAGCCTTGAGCTAGCAGTAATGTCAGCAACTGCACTCCAAAAAAAATAATACAAATGTAAGGATTTTATTTCACGGCAGGAACTGTATTGGGAAACTTCACTGAATTCAAGCAGGTTGTTATACTGCCCTGTCAAGCCAGACGGCAGCATCTGCAAATTTCTCAAGAATGGGAAAACCGCCATTGACCCTCTACAGCACCAGCTCCATCTATTTTTAGAAGAGATTAGCCTGATCAATACACATGTACAGAGCTATTGCATGTGCAAGTTAGCAGTATCTACAAAAGTAGGGCAGGAGGTAAAGCTTTAAGGCCAATTTTCTCAGTTTCACTATTTTGCAGATACTGCCGTCTGGCTTGACAAGGCAGTACAGATCGCAGTCAAGCATTTCTTTATGCGTCATTGCAAACTTGTTGCTATCCAGATCGCAAAACCATTTGTCTATATAATTGTGTTAAATCACTGTACAGGCACACCGTTCGGCCTCATCGTCCAGAAAATCTCCAGATAACAATTTTCAGACAGCAACAAACAAAAGAAGAAAAGATATTGTCACCATCCCCATCCTCGCAAACATACCGCACCTCCTCTGCTGGCATTTTATCCAAAACCTTTTATCCAGAAACCCTTCTCTTGGGGGGGTTGTTAATTTTGGCATTAATCTTTCAGAACAGGGTGTTTAAACTCTTACTTCACTCGCCTGTGTGTAGATGTTTTACATTTTCTAGCCATTAAACGGGAGCTGGAATTGTGAATGGATGGCATGTGCACACATTAAAGGCCATTATCCGGAGTCCGCGGTGCCGCGCCAGCTAAGCCACTCCATTCTCCAATTTACATACAAAATGCTTTATTCTGGCAATCGATGAAAGCGCCTCACTGTATGTGGGGCTTATCGCAGGCACACAGGCGATGTGTTCCTCTGCCATCTCGTTAAATTCTGTTGATGCAGAACAATTGGCAACACGACACAGGCCGCACTGACATTCTAAGAAGCTGCTGCTTAATTATATTTAGCAAAACATCCAGGGCTGTTTGTCCTCCGGGATAAAGTGCTTCCACTACAAAGTTAACTTGATCATTTTCGAAAAATGAAAAAATATGCGCTTTTGTGGATCTCTAAGCTTTCTCTTGCTTTTCTGGGAGAGTTTATACTCCTAATGGGGACCAGTTTTGCCAAAGTGCTCAGTCTCTGGTTCCTCGTTTCACTGAAAACACATTTTCTCAAAGGCAGCGGGTCCATCTTTAAAACCTGACAAAGATTCCCCGCGGGATCAAAACGTTGTCAGTCCTCTTTCATGTCATGCGTCTTCATTAACTTGTTGGGAACTTCAAGCAGTCTGAGAAACATTATCTTTTTACACGATTTATCCTCGATTGAGCACGTGGAGAATTTTTGGATGTGACAAATTTTTCAGTGCACAGAAGTCTTTTTGAACCAAAATATAGCAAGCTTTTTTAGATGAGTCCGCTGTGGCTATTTTCATGTTGTGAAGGATGGCACACTTTTCCTGACAGCGTAAAACCCACCCCATCAAGAGCTCCTGTTTGATGTAAAATACTCATTTAGGCCCAAAATGTCACCTATTGCCTAAAACCCTCAACCAGGGACAGGGTGCGTTGCTACTGGTAACAGGCTTGCAGAGACATTGGTCCTTCTTTAAGGTGCTTCACAGGTCGCAATGATGAATACAACCAGAAGCAAACAGATTGTATTTGTCTGTGCTCATTACAACTGCTATGCAGGGTCTATGCCATAATTTCTCATTTAAGTCCACAAATATGGTGGCATGCGGAGTATAATCTCCATATTGATAACATTAAATTGAACAATAACTTTATGAAAATGCTTCTCCCCCCATCATTTACATACAGTCATCTCGAGCAAACCTGCTCTTGCTCATGCATCTTATTTACATTCTACATTAAATTACCGCCATCGCCTGTTCCCATCTTTCAAACTCATTCAGTCACATGAGCACTTAAGCTGCAGAGCTTAACACTGGTGTGTTTGATCCAGACAGCCGTGACCCCAGTGCATACAGTGGAACTGAACAGCACACAACTGTCTATCTGTTTTCACTAAAGCACCCACCATAAATTCACATATGCATGGTATACACAGATGGTGCAAAATATCAATTTTTATTTCAGAACAATCGTAGCCATTACAGGGATGCAGTGTGTCCAGTGCTATCCACTACATGCACACGCTGTATAAGAGTGGTCCCGTGGGAGTCAAGAATATGGCTGGGGGGCACATTGAACTCAATTCTCTTATCACGCAACCATAAAACATGCATCATAGGAACACTCCAACCAGTACCCCTGACCAAGGAACTGGCTTTAGAACTGGAGTTGGTCCCCGGGCGCTGCTCATAACTATAAGATGGGTCAAATGCAGAGGACAAATCACCCCACGGGGTTAAATAAAGTGTATCGTATCTTATCATAGTCAAAAGGACAGTAAAGGAAATCTCAAAACACATACATCTATAAAAGCCATGGTACATACTCTATGCTCTGCCCGATTATTACACTCCGCTGAGGGGTATCATTCAAACTGAGAGCCCTGCTTATTCTCCTTCCTAAGTGGTCATATATCGACGCTAAAGCAGATCCTGGGGTGTCACTACACAACAAAAAAGGAGTCCTTTTGCGTCACTTAAGGGCTCAGCAAGTATCCACATAGACTTCAATCCTAGGCTGTGAGTGTCAGTATTTGATGACTATGGTAAACATGACAAAAAAAATACCAGCCTGATTTTAACCCAAATCCTCCTTATTGTAAGGCAACAGTGCTAACCACTGCGCCACCAGCAACTCAAGAGACCTCAACAGAAAAATATCTCATACCCCCATCCCACTCTCAGATCAATGAAATAAATTCATTTCAGTCAGGACACTCATATCACATTTAACCATTTATTACACAAGGACATGCATTTGAGTTTGGTGGTGACTCTGCTCGAGTGATGCTCTGGAACAATCCAAGCAAGCCTGACAGACAGTCCCTGAGATCACAAACCTTCCTGCCAGAGCCTGAAATTATTTTAAATCTTCTTAATGTTTAAGTTATTGAACATGATATGAACAGATTCTACTAGCGATGAACAATGTTATTTATAATGGAGGAGGCTGGGGAGGTTACGGAGATGCGATATGGATCTTTTGTATGCCAGAGTGGGAGTGGTGTAGAGGGCATGGAGCCAAAGAAATGAAGGAATGCTGATTTGGTTATAAAATCTTGCCAATGGGGTGGGAGAAGCTGAAGTCAGAGATAACTGGACAGGAACGAGCTTGTGACCAGCCTAACTCTCATGGCTGACTGAACTAACTCAAAGCTCAATTAAATTACGATTCCGTTCCACTAATTTCAGTCTCAAATCAATGTCATAAATTCATGAAATTGCTATTCCCTTTCTCCAATCCCATTTAGCAGTGGTGTCAAATGATGACGCCAAAAGACTTCCTTTGCATTGTTTATCGACACTTGGGCATAGCATCACTATAGTGTCACTATATGACCAATCTGGATGAGAGCAGGTTGGATAGTCACATACTGCTGTCCTTCTACCTCTAAAATCCCCCCCCCCCAATAGTCTTGGTTAGAGGGCAAACAGCATAGCTGTTATGGAACTCATTCATGCCCATTCACAGAAGCCCCCTATGCTGTGATACTGTGTGATAAACCTATGCCATACACAGAGGCACGCTGAACGATCCAATCATCCACTCCCTCTAAAAAAGACCCAGCTCAGTGCTCGACTGCCTATTTGGAAATAAATCGACTTAATCAGATAGAGGAAGGGGATGTAAACTCATTATATTTCCACCCAGTAAGGTGAAATCGTGCAAAAAATCCCTACAGTGGATTTTGGAGAAAACTAGGCTATTTATATTTCTAAGAGCACCGCGATTCAGTCAAAGGTGCTTCAATTGGCTGGTATGTGAACCTACAACTCGTAGCACAAAGTGCTAAGAGTGAACATACCGCTATCCCCCCCACATAGTCCTCCCTAGCAGAAAAATAAGGGGCTTAAGCTTTTATCAGACAAAAAATATATATAAAAAAAAGATTTGTCATGGGAAGATCTGACGACACCAGTGTTATGTTTAGCGTTTAATCTACAAAAGAATCCCAATGAATTTCGCTCAAGTCAGCTTAACTCATTAATTCCAACACAAGTCAAGCCAACAGCCTTTGGAGGTTTGCTGATTGCTTCATTTTCCCATTACTGAGGATAAGGGTATGCATACGACAAGACTATAACTCAACAACCCTGCATTTATGCACTATGCGGAAATGACCTCTTTGGTCAACAGTTTGTGGTACTGTTCTTATATTATTTTCTCATTATTTTCTCTGATATTACCTGATGCTCTCATCCGAGCAGTAATCCGTCACAAACTAGCACTTTGGTCTAAACTTAAGGATGTGTAGCTGTGCACTCACAAAATAATTAACACACCTTGCAGAGATCAGGTTCATTCTTGAGGACAGGGCGGAGTTGGGGGAAACAGTTTGGGTCTGGTATTGAAACATCATTCTGGAACATTCTGGGCCACAGTTCACATTTTGTCTTTGTTCTTCCTGTCCCCTGTCCCTTGCTGACTCCAAAAGAGGGTGTTAAAAATGTCAAAGCGGTTTCGGATCAATGGCGAACAGCAGAGAGAGGATTGAAAAACACAGCACTCACTCAGTTCCCTTTGTTTTCTCTCCGCGTGAATCCTTAAAATACGGAGTTTGAGGGAAATCGTGATTGCTTTGATAATTGTACTTACAGACCCCATGTGGCCGCAAGAATCCCTACTCATTAGACTGAGAAAACGAAGCATGAAACACAGACGATTGCACTTGCATCTCGGCGCACAGCAGCCATTGTGGATAAAAGACTGCAAAATTTCAGTGATGACAATGATGATGGTGACTAGAATAACAAGTTGACTGACAATGAGCAACAGCTGGAATGGAAGTGTATACTTTCCATCAAATAATTACTCCATTTCACTTCTAAGAGCAAAGATTTGGTATTAACTGCTTAATGTGACTCAAGGGTATGTAAGGGCTGCCCGAATCTGGCAGACGTATTCTAATCCAGCCCTGGTTTTCTCTCCTACCAGGCAATTAAGTGAGCAGTTATTACCCCTAATCGGTTAGTCTGTCATTACAGCAGACTCCCAAGTAAAGGGAGGGTGCAAATTCAACAGTTCCGGCCCTCAAGGACTGCGATTTGGGTGGCCCTGTTAAGTGAAAATAAACATAAATAAGTAGTACATTATTTTTTTGTGATATGTTTTTATAAACTTAAAATAATCCATTGAAATGAATACATAGAATATTTCTCTTAAGCATCCTACAAGATTTTATGTTAAGCCTATGTGTACCTGAGACACATGAAGTACTTTCATCAAGTTATTTCAAGTAAAAACAAAGTCAACAAAACGCACATGAATCTAAGAAAGGCCTGAATCACAGCCAGTCAAAAGATGCGACTGACATTTCACATGAAAGTAAACATACTTTCTTTGTGTTCCAAAAGTCATACTGAATGCTCGTCAAAACTAGGACCTTGTGTTATGACCTGTTGTGAGGACTTTAATAGGTGCTATTGTCAATTTCATAAAAATCCCCTAGTGCCTCTCAACATGTAAAAATAATGAGTCATATGGTCTAGAGGAATATGACAATCAGAACGCACTTTTACTGCTCCTTGGTCTAAGTTCATTACAATCCGAGTTTAAAACAAATCGACTACTACATCAGCACTCACGAAAGGTGACACCTCCGATTCAGAATACATTTACACAGCCTCAGTGACAGAGACAGTTGTTCCGCATGTTCCTCATAGTTAGTCCTCTCTGGCAAAGAATTTCACATTTGTGCAGTGAATTTCAGCGCTATGCCTACAGTGTCATCTACTGGCCATGTATTAGCACGACACCAAATACATTTAAGACATGGACTGTCACCGTCCTAACGATGTTAATTTATTTGGAAATCTGATGTGGAGCGAGAACCGGAGCAGATGCATAATACCTTACAACTCAAAGTTTGAATCAGAGTGCCATTATAACAATATTGACATTGTAATACACTCAAATTAAAAAGTAAACAAAAATCACTTTCGCTTGTCCGGTGAGAGAGGAAAAAACCCCCAGCGCCTCATCCCCGCCTTCCCCAGCACCCTGCCTTCGCTTTCACACAGGAGAAAAACGGAATGGACCCAAGCCCACGTTGTTGTTATTTAGCCATGCCGTTTAATTAATTGATTTTATTTTAATTAAAAAAATGCATGCTCGAAATTTTTAACAGCCTGCTCGGTCACTTCATCCTGGTGACTGGCCTGAGTGGTTGAAAAGTGAGCTAAAATTATGGTTGAAATAGGTGGAAGTAATATATCAGTAGTGGGGCTACTAAACTGGTAACCTACCCGCCACCGAGTTTCCTCCATCTGAATCGGTGTCGGGAAAGACGGGCTCAGTTGGAGATGAGGCTTGGGCAATGGCGGCCGTTATGCGTTTCCATCCTCTTCTTGGCCAGCATCGTCTTCACTCGCAAATCATCCATGGATAACCGGTTTTTTTATTCCTCAGTTCGTTGTCTCGGTTTTCTGTTTCTTTTTTAATTTTCCTTTTCTTATCTTTCCACCGTTTATTGAACAGGTTTCAAGGCACGAAAAGTACGGGAAAGGTCATCACCACGAGGTCAGGACCACCTGACCACCTGATTCATCGTCATCAGACATAGCTAGCAAACCAGCAATGATATTTTTCTTGTTAACATGACAGCGTCGATTGTTTCGTATTTAAATAGATACATGCACACACTCACTCGATTAATTTATTTGATTTGATTTAAAAAAAAAAAAAAAAAAAAAAAAAAAAAGGTGGTTGGAATACATCCATGTTGGAGGCCTCCTAGAGGTCAGAGGCCCCCGGGCACCGGCCCACTTGGCCCAGTGGTTAATCCGTCCTTGTTGCAAACTATCCATGAGTTCTCCAGTCATAATTTTTAACCATAATTTTAACCCAGTCATATGCTCTTAATAAGCATACAGTCCTGTCCTAGAGTAGTTCCATATTTCAGCGTATTTGGTGATTTCTTCCATTCAATTGCGTAGATATTTTGAACACTTGCATTAATTTAATGAGGAGTCTGATATTTACAAACTACACAGCCCGTGCTTTACTTAACTTAGACAAGCTACCTGTTTCAGGCTTTCTTTCTTTAATACTGTACAGCAGGATTGTCTTCAAAGAAACTTAAGAACTGAATGTGGTCCCAGTTATAGGCTAGCTTTGTTTCAAATAAAATTTTGGTTTTTAGAATTATTAAATTATAATTATAATTATAATCATAAATATTACAAACATTATATATTATGTTTTGCAACTGCCTTTCACCACAGTTGCCGTCAAAAAAAAATTAGGATATCTATGTTTGTCTAATTGTGGAGAGAATAATTCTTTTATGGCATTGCAACCTGGAACTGTTTTTTTTTTTTTTTTTTACAAATAAAGAGGAACTGGCATGATTTAGGAACAGATATGTGCACAGCTGTGAATCAGTGGCAGCTGGTGAACCAAATATAGAGGAGGCGCAGAACATCCCTTGCAAGTAATGATTGGCTTTGACCCACTTTCAATCAGTTTTTTAAAATAATACATTAACTTTGATGTCACTTTTTAACACCGTCTTTGGGAAACAGTAAGCGGCTGAGGACAGGAGGAACAAAGACAGAAAGCGAACTATGGCCTAGAATTTTCCAGAATGATGTTTCAATAACAGACCCACGCTCTTACCTCCAACCTCACCCTGTCTGCAAGACTGAACCTAATTTCTGTAGGGCTTGTGAATAATGTGAAATTATTATAAGAGGTAAATATACAAAAGCAGGACACAAGTGCCAATTCATGAGATTGTTGCTAAAATTATTATATTATGTTTACAGATACCCAGCTGAACTGACCCTGTTGCATATCAATGACCAAATCCCACTGTTTACACATTGAGTCCTGATGTATGTCTGTTTGCCTTCACTGACTGAATTATCTGTTAGTTTTTGCACCAGTGGTGGCTGATGAGCTGAACACAGAGGAGGCACAAAACATCTCTTTAATGTAATGATGGGTCTTGGTTTGTCTTCAATCATATCTTTAAATGAACAGTAGGTGAACTCTGAAAACACGCAGCCCTTTCAGGTGTGGCCAGTTCTCCTCATTAAGGTAAGACGAGGGAAAAATGCATCATTTTGATGTGAAATTGCATTTCAATCAAGGTTATTCATTTGTACTGTAGATGCTTGTTGCCAGTCTTTTTCTGGGCTGTAATATAAACAGACATGAAGCACTTATCAGATAGACTGCATTTCAGGATGCGCTAAAAGCAAACACAAAAGTTAAAAGAGTGTTTGTTTTTTTTGCCGGGTGAACAAAACATTTTTCTTAATTATATTTAACACTTAATTGATACAACATTGCATTAGGAAGAAAGCAGTGTGTTTAGCAGTGGCGGGCGGTGGACGGAAAACCGAGGAGGCGGAAAACATCCTTTGAAACGGATGAGATTAGTGACCCGATTTCAATCATTGTTCTTGGTCAACATGTTAGTTTCCCATATAATGAAATGTTTTGGCGAGTAAATAATAAATTCTATAAAATGTTTCATTCACATGCCTTAATAGGCGACTCTTCAAGAAAAAACCACTATGGATTTTCCGCGTTAAATTTTGTCACATCCAAAGCAAGTCGTCAAACCTATCCGTAATGATTGTTTAATTGAAAAAGATTGAAATGCGTTCTTTTTTGCGTTCAACTGAGGTTTGATTTCTCGTCTTAACAAAGACAATTAGGTACACCTGAGAGGGGATGGTTAAAGTGTCTTTTACCAGGGAAATTGACTGAACACAGATCAAGACTAATAAGCAATTTAAAGACATGTTTATCGCCCTCCTTGTTCTCTGTCCACCGCCCGCCACTGGTGTTTAGCGCCTGATGGATTTCTCAAACCATTGAAAAATTGTTAGTCAAGTAATGTGATTAAAAATAGGTCAAGACTACACATTAGTGAAAAGCAATTTTTTTTGTGCCTCCTCTAATTTCAGCTGAGCAGTCATCACCATGGTTCTCTGCCAGAAATAGGTGGATAGTCCCCTCCGAGAGGGGGGATGAGTTGTAACCCCCAAGTGGAGGAGTTTAAGTATCTTGGGGTCTTGCTCACGAGTGAGGGTAGAATGGAGCAGGAGATCGACAAGCGGATTGGTGCAGCATCCGCAGTAAAGCGGGCGTTGTACTGGTCCATCGTGGTGAAGAAAGAGATGAACTTAAAGGCAAAGCTCTCAATTTACTGGTCAATGCATGTTCCAACTCTCACCTATGGTCATAAGCTTTGGGTAGCGACCAAAAGAACAAGATCTCGAAAACAAGCGGCCGAAATGAGCTTTCTCTGCAGGGTGGCTGGGCTGACCCTTAGGGATAGGGTGAAGAGCTCGGACATCCAAGAGAGGATCAGAGAAAAACTGCTGTTGAGAGTTGAGAGGAGTCAGTTGAGGTGGTTGGGGCATCTGGTTCGGATGCCTCCTGGATGCCTCCCTCTCGAGGTGTTCAGGGTTTGTCCCCGAGGCAGACCCAGGACACGCTGGAGGGACTTTATCTCCCGGCTGGCTTGGGAATATCTTGGGGTCCCCAAGGGAGAGTTGGAGGAAGTAGCTGGGGAGGGCAACGCCTGGGCAACTCTAAGTCTGCTACCCCCGCGACACGGCCCCGGATAAACGGAAGAAAATGAATGGATGGAAATGGAGTCATCACTGCTGTGAATATATACGATAAAATAAAATAAATGTAATAAATTCAGCCTGCAGCACTATGTGACCACTCTACCAGTTGGTAGATATGTGTACACCCAACAGGGCTGATTCTTACAATTCATAGCAATATTAAACAGATAACATTCATATGACTTCAATCATATACTATTTTAAATCCCAACAGTATTTAGTCAAAATCAAATCAAATCTATTCTGACAAATGTGGTGTTGTTTTACAGGATGCATTACCTATGTTACTTGCAGAAGTTATTAAAATTTGAATGTAATGAGAAAAAGGAGAGAAGAAAATTTTGCTGGTATGCATTTATTCTTCACACAGTTGTGGTACCAGTGTAAATAACACGACATATAGAACAACAAACATTTCACATCTTCATGGTACATCAGCTCAATTACAGTTACAGAATGAGAGGGTTTGTTTTTTACAGCGTAAAACCAAGAATCAAGAAAAATCACAGTTCAAAGGGTAATATGCTCAACAAGGACTCCACAGGTCATGACAACACATTACTAAAGAAAAATAGTACTTATATAGTTCTTATAGTAAAGACCACAATTAGTCATCTTAATTTTCAACAGACATGAACTCATTGGCAGATTATTCTTAGCTTCTTACTGTTCCATGCAATATCATGCTTGAAAACCTGACTTTAAAATAAATAATAAATTGAATTTATTTTACCAAAAGATTTTGACTTGCAACATAAAAATATATATAAAGGGAATTAATAAAGGTTAAAAAACCAGGTGAAAAACTAGATTCTGAAAATCTGTTATCTCAAAAAGTTAGTTTACAGGTAGTATTCAAATTCATTATTTTTCAGTGGTATTCCGGCTGAGAATGACAACCAATCATTAATGTGATTGAGCTATTTGGCCACACTTCTCAACTGTGCCAGGCGGTCATGTGACCAGTGTGGTAATGAAGCAATACACCTGTGAGCAACGAGGAATACAGTTGAGAGCCCCCACTAGGTGTATTCCAAAAATTAAATAAATCTAAATCTATCCTCCTTCCCTCTACTCGTTCCCAACTATCTACCCTGAACTAGTCCTGCTATGCAGTGCATGAATGTGAGAGGCCCAAAATGACACAGAGAGAGGGCACACTATTTTTGGCACGGATTCGGATGAAGCAAATTATCTCATATTGGCATGTAAGATATGACTTTCAGTGTAGTTGCTGTGATTACGTGTTGGGAAAACATGGAGCCCATCATGTGCAGTTTCTTGCCTGCTAAATAGTGATCATGCAAGGGTATTTGGAGGAGCCCGTGGTTTTTTAAGAGCTGGGCTAATTCCTCTGTAAGCAAACAAGAAAGAGCTAAAATAATGTCAGTAGCATTAACACCATTAACCTGTAAGTAATGACAAACAAAACGGAGAGATGCCGGAGACAATGCTCAAAGGAAGCATCACTCAGGGAAACTGGATGGTTGGCCATGTGGCCACATCATCTAGTCCTCTTCATGAGTACCACCCCTGTGGCATGCATGTGGAATTTCCGATCATGAGTCTTGGGGTTTGATCGTGCATTGCTGCTGCGAGCTAAAACGATGTCAAGCCCTCATAGCGATTCATATTAACACACTGTTGTTAGGTAAACTGGGCATGTGCATTGGCAAAGCGTCTAAGCAACAGTCCTGCTCACTGGTGCTGACATGCAGATGAGGACAATGGGACCTGATCCCAGAGCTTTCCATCACTGAACATCACTGACAAGAAACTTCTCAGAATTTCAAGCATAGTATATTACTTCTTTACTCCAAAGGCACAGTATTTAAAGACATTTTTACAACGGTCAGCAAACTGCAGTTAAAGTGCAACAACCAGTTAATTCCCAGCAAACCAGAACAGTAGCATGTGATGTTAGACCTGATGCTAGACCGGTGCTTCCCAAACCTCTCCTGGAGGACCACTTGTTCTGCATGTTTTATATCTCTCCCTGCTCCAGCACAGGTGATTCAAATGATCAGATCATTATCAATCAGCTGTTGGGTGTTGATACCCACCTGATCTTTTTAATCACCAGTGCTAGAGCAGGGAGAGATTCAAAGTATGCAGGACAACTGGTCCTCCAGGAGAGGGTTCAGAAGCACTGTGCTAGAACAATGCAACCCTTTCGTCTCCACAAACTCCATCCATCCGTCCATCCATTAGCTAACCCACTTATTCCTGGGAAGAGTCGCAGGGTTTTCAGAGCTTTTGCTGAATGAACTGGACAAGAGGCTGGAATACATCTAGCAACCCTACCCATTCCATGAACACTCGGAGCAATAGACCACGGCCAGTTCTTACAACTGCAGTTACTATATTGGTACTTTTTTTTTTTTTTTTTGCAAAAAGATACATACAGGTGTGAGCAATGATTCATATAAATAAACCTCACATGATAAAGCCTTTTAGACAAACCTCATTACTCCATAGAAGGAACATTGTTTATGATTTAGTGTAAATTAGTTCGACAGTGGGGTGCATTTAATAAACAAATTGAAGACAAGAGAGAGCAGTAGAAATATTAGACAGGCAATTATTAGGTTAAGTATTCTATTCAAAGCATGAGAATAAACTCAATTCAAGGGTTTTACAGTATTAATAAAACTGTGGAGAGTACAGTATCGATAATTCACAGTAAACAGTACTGCATCAATATTTTACTGTTGACAATACAGTAATTAATTAATTATTCACTGCAGCTACTATAATATTAATAGTATGCTGTGGATAGTACATTATTAATAACTTACACAAATGTAATTTGTGACATTATCAGAGAAGAAATAAGAAAACAAAAACAAAAGAGAGTGAATTACGCCAGAGATCCATCTTGGTTTTCTTTGTGCTTACCTCCATAGTGAACAGAGAGATGGGGCAATAGTGCGTCACTTAATGGGGGTTTGGCAGAAGTTTGAGGGAAGGGGGGGAGGGTAAGGGGTGATGGCCAATGCTCATACCCCCTCCTGCTGCATCATCCTCTCTGTACCACCCAGGCTCATGAGGACTCGCCCTTGTCCATTCAAGGCTCAGACCCCTTACCAGAGGAGGTAGGTGGGATAGGTCACAGAGGCCACACCGAGTTGACTAAACACAGGTCAGTTCCTGTGGGCCACACCCTGGCCCTGGTCCTCCTACTCGCAAGCCAGCTTGCTGTCAAAGCTGGAGAGGGCGATGGTGAAGGCCTGCAGAGCACACATGGGATAGCTGTAGTCCATGGTGAAGATGTCCTCTGCCACGCGGCCGAACTGCATTACAATGTAGTCCGCTACGGGGAGAGCAAAACATTTAGTGATTAAATTTAACTAATTAGATGCCCTCCACCCACCAACATTCTGTCGTGATCTGTAGGGGGGGCACAGTCTCTATGAATGTAAAGTAAAAAAAAAAAAAAAATCACATTTTTATTCAAGCTAGCATTTACAAAAATTCACAGTTTGGTCGATAAAATTATTTGCTGTCAAACTGTCAATTTGTCAAAAGGTCATTTACAGAGCTGCCGGATAGCTCACTTGGTAAAGCATCGCGTTGCGAAGCAGAAATGACTATCACGTCGCGGGTTCGAGCCCCGCTTTGTACCAGTCGGCAGTGGTCAGCAGCTTTTTCAGAGTAGCGCACAATTGGCTATAGTGCTACAGGGTTGCAAATTGGGAAGGGACTGCCGGGAAGGGATTACAATAGTTGCCTTGTTTGTTGCTCAAGCGCCTCCTGTTGGCCAGACGGGCGCTCGTCAGGAAGATTCTAAGCCTGGTCATGTCCAGGTATCCTCCGCCCTCGTTCTGAACTTGCGATGATTCAACCAATGAGTGTATAAGAAGCGGTGGTTGACAGGCGCGTGCTTCGGAGGAGAGCCGCGAACTGTCTACACTCTCCTGAATTGGCAGCAAGAGGTCGCATACGAGCAAGCCTTGTACATTGTTCACCAATTGCATTCCAGATTCGGGTGGGATTGGAGATGCCAAATTTAATAAATAAATAAATAAATAAATAAATAAAGGTCATTTACAAAAAGATAACGGTTTTACAAATCGTGTGCAAACTCCATCAAGTAGACATGCCCAAAAGCCTAAATGCCATCAATTACATGCTGAGACTGGCGCTCATACTGTTTTAGGAGTAATTTCTTGGTAATTGGTTGGGTTAGGGTGAAACTGGGTTATGATAAGCGTGAAACTGGGTCAGGGGAAATTAATATTGATCAGAATTCACTCCATCTCCGCAAGATTGCAACTGTCAATGTGGACAGTAGATGTCACTCTCCACCCTTCTAAATGTGTCCCCCAATCTAAATGCCTGATAAAAACACACCGGGTGCCTCCAAACTGTCATAAAGGGCTGGCTTTTTTCATCTCGTTTCCACTTTTCCTCATGAGAAAATGTCATACAAGTGAAGAAAAAGTTGCAGGATGCCCAAGGACATTTTGAAGGTACCAAGGGACATGTTTGAGAAAAATCGGATGTCCTTTTCTTCGATAGGTCAAGATCTTGGTGGCGATTTATAATGACACAACTGATCCAACAGGAATAAAACAACAAATGCCACATCCAGTTGCCATTGTTGCAAAGGACTGCGGCCCATAATCGATTTTCTGTTATACTAAGGTTGGTCCTGTTGTTCCTTGTTGGAAGGAAGCAACGAAGGAGCCAATAGCCTCCTTTCCTACATGACATGGACAATTCGGATGCTCTTTGTAATGGCCATCAGCCAAACTATTTCCGGTTCATGTCCCTAATCAAGGAAAGTTCTTTGCTCTTTAGAAAATGCGGATGTACCCCAAGTTTATTCTGTCTCTGAGCCTGATTGGGATTTTCACAGCTAATGAAAATTAAAAAATACTGTCTAATTCCTGATGCGTTGAAGTTGGAGTGTGATCAGGTTGGGTCAGGATAAGCTTGGGTTAGGGTGAAATGATGTTAATGTGGGGTTAGGTAAGGGTGAAGTGATGCTAGATCTGTGTGTGGATGGATGGGTGAAGTGATGTTAGGTCAGCATGTGGCTGGGGTCAGGCAGAAGGACTTTTTCAATGGATAGTATTGCCATTCGTCCACACACATTGCACCAGTGAAAGGTAAACTGAATCCCTCAATAAATTCTATTGCTGTAATCACTGCAAAAGCAAGCTGTTGGGGTGTCTAGTGACCAGACACAGTCTCTGTTAAGGTGGTAGTAAAACCCATTCCACTTTTTACAACAGCCCACATCTTCATTTCCCAACCCCCACCTTTCCTGTCTCACGTTCCTTCAGTGCAGGAATGTGTGAGATAACCTCTTCCTTAGTCCTTCCTAACATCTGTCCTCCTGACCCCCCTTAACTCCCTTCTCCTTCAGGTTTGGGCCACCATAAGGTCGCACATGGGATGTTTTATGACAATTCAAGGTCTGAGTATAGTCATGTTTGGTGTCATTTTGATTGTCTCAGTGTGACTGGTGCAATGGCCTATTTGCCGCAGAGGTTTTTCTAAGTCTTAATATACATCTAAGAGCCTAGGAGAAAACTGGACCAGTGTGGAGATCTGCCCCTATCAAAACCACATGGAGTGACTCTTTGATCAACACCCACCTCCTGTGGGCCTTGGACCTGAGGCCCAAAATCCTAAATGATTTATTTATGGCTTTATGGTTGTAGGATCACATATCGCCTGGTCTGTGTACAAAAAGTAGGGAAACAAAGCCAAAGACCCATCTTTTGTAGCTTTACTTGTTGCCAGGTATGATGATATTCCGTGTTGACTCTACAATTTGTTTCAATGTTTTTTTCTGCTTTGCAATGTATTTAAGCTATTTACCTATATTTGATTTGTTACTTAATTTGCTGTAAGGGACCTACCTGGCAAATAAATTGTTAAACTTGAACTGTGTGGTTTCTCAGAAAATTGCGTGATTCTCTCAGTCAAAGTATATGGTGGGAATACCCCCTCAAGCTGGTCTAAGGAGGATTCATATTTAAGCTTATTGTGTTGTATTGGAGTATTGCTTCCATTGACCTCTGTCATTAAATCAATCTCCTCCGCTTGGTGGTTTTCCATGTTGAGAACGGGGATAGTCAACGCTGGCCTTCTCGGGTCGCTGAGCCGCTATCAGATATACCTAAAGAAGTGGCATCCTATACAACCTCTGAGTTACCGCAGACATCTAGTCAGCTTCTGAGACATGGACATTTTGGCCGGTGTGACACACGGCGCTTCTATCATACAATGTTCTCAGAGTAGTAACAAAGGTATTGGATTCTTCTTACAATCAAGTCTAAATTCTAAATAATAATGTATCTATTCGAATTGTACATAAATTATTAAATTGGAGTCAGATAAAAGAAAGAGTTGAAACATGTTCTTAACCGAATTTAACAAGATCTCTTCAGCAGCGCACAGGTGAACCCACACACAGATATCTCCATCCTACTCAGCTAAATTCCGTCACCGGGATTGTGAGGGGCATACAATGGGTAAGTTTGAAGTGATGTTAGGCAAGTGTGTGGTGAGGTATGGGTGAAGCAATGTTAGGTCAGTGTGTGGCTAGGTGAGGTGGATGCGATGTTAGGTCCATGTGTGGTTGGGTGAGGGGGATGTGATGATAGGTCAGTGTGTGGTTGGGTTAGGGTAAGGCAATGTTAGGTCAGTGTGTGGTAAGGTGAGGGTGAAGAGATGTTAGGTCAGTGTGTGGTTGAATGAGGTTGAAGCAATGTTAGGTCAGTATGTGGTCGGGTGAGGGTGAAGCGATGTTAGGTCAGTGTATGGTAGGGTGAGGGGGAGGTGACGTTAGGTCAGTGTGTGCCAGGAGGAGGGGGATATGATGTTAGGTCAGTATGTGGTCGGGTGAGGGTGAAGCGATGTTAGGTCAGTGTATGGTAGGGTGAGGGTGAAGCGATGTTAGGTCAGTGTATGGTAGGGTGAGGGTGAAGCGATGTTAGGTCAGTGTATGGTTGGGTGAAGGTGAAGTGATGTTAGGTCCGTGTGTGCCAGGAGGAGGGGGATATGATGTTAGGTCAGTGTGTGGTTGGGTTAGGGTGTAGCGATGTTAGGTCAGTGAGATTAGTGTGTGGTTGGCTTTGGGTTAGGCAAACGTTGAACACTCACGGTCGTTGTCGTGGATGATCTGGAAGTTCTTGACGGAGGCCTGTGTCACTCGGCCGTGAAAGTTGAGCACGTAGGACTGCGTGTCGTCATTCCACACAGGCGTCTTATTGTGCAGCTCAATCACACTCTCTGTGCTCTTATTCTGCCACCGCGCCAGCAGGGACTCGTGGTCCTGAGGGGGATAAACCGCATGCACTTCAGACCTTGTTAGAAGGAAAAACCCCACACCCTCACCCCCCTGAATCTAAATCGCACATTAAGGCCATAATCTTCCCAATTCTCATTTGGGGGTAAAATTTAACTCAACTCACATTCCGTGGCCTGATACAGACTCGCTCATGCTCCATGTTCATCCCTGGAATGATCACGCTCATTTTCCGTGGTCCTTTGAAACCCAAAACATTGGTTTCCTAAAACAAATAACAAACCAAAATAAAAGACATCCATATTTTTACAGCATTTTGTGTTCATTAATGTGCAGTTTGAACACACACAGACATGAGATGCGAGGTAAATATTGTCATACCAATTATGGTTCTGTGATTGCATATGGCATTTACATCAATATCAATGTGAGACGTGAGAACTGAAATATAGATATTCACTGTATTAAATCAAGGCAGATGACCACCACACTTGAATAATGATGCTTTTATTACCGTGATCAAAACATCATTTCTCGCAAACCTAAACAGTCCAAATATTCAGGTACAGTCTGAAGATATTTGCCACCATGAGCGGAGGTGATTTTCATCATCAACACAGACAATGGCCCAGTGTCAATAAAAATACTCCGTAAAATAGACTCATCATTATTTCAAAAAAGATTAATTTTCCGTCAAAAATGGAATTTGGGAAACATTCAGAATCCGTTCCAAATCTTCGGAGGATTGTAACTGCATTTTTGGGCACTAGATGTCACTCTCTGTCAAAGTAATTGAGTCCTCCTTGTCAAGCTCAGTTCAACTGCCGAATAAAAGCATCGGGAGACCATTTGTCAGCTGACCCCTATATTCTGGCACTAAGGAGATTTTCTCAACTAATGGAAATTAACCAATTACATAAAGGGGATTGTATGTGCTTACGTAGCATATAGCAGCTAATTCCTGGCGCAGGTTGCTAGCTTCCAGGCTGGAGGCGGTCTTGGAGGGATTGAGCCCGCTGTCATATACGGTAAACTTGGTGCCCATGAGGTTTGACCTGTCAAAGAAACAAGAAACAGCATTAATCATCAGATTACGAGGTCTACAAGCGGCCATTAATGTGTCCATCGGGAGGGGAATTAACAGTCTGTCAGGCTAACAGGACATGAGTCACCTTCACCTTACCCCGAGCAGGCATCATTTCGCAATCAATCTTGATGACCATAAGTGATGACCGGTCACTGACTGTATCCCATAATTACCATAGGATAAACAATGCACTGACCAGAAATGACAGCCAACAGCTATAAGCAATATGCTATACCTCAACTTACCACAAAACATACAGCTATTAGCAATACATTCAGTTCAACTCACATCCCAGTAAACGGCACAAAGAAATGCAATCATTTCATCTTACATCACAGCTTACTGCGCTTCAAAATACAAAAAGAGCAACCTACGTATATCACAGCAAATAGTGTACAGCCTCAGAGTTTACTTCAAGGCTATCAGAAAACAAGCTCAAGCCCTCATTAAAACGAGAATCGATGAGTTGTGTCGCAAGACACTGATGTGTTTGAGTATTTTCCCAGAATGACACTGACTGGGTGCGGCACAGCTAATTACCAAAGGCTTCACACCACGCATAAACCGTCTAGCTTTGGAGAAAAAGCAGTCTTTCTTTCTTCCACAAAAGTTTTTAAAAGCTCTTAAAAAAAGGGTGATAAGTTATGAACAGAGCGTAACCAAATAAGCATGTTGAGCTTCAGAACTTGAGAGGGCGCGAGCAAGATAGAGCGTGAGAAAGACGGTATTAGAAGAAGAGAGTGAGAGAAAGGGAGCGAGGAAGAAAGCAGCATGTTCCTTCAGCTCGGTCGACTAAACCGTCTCTCAAACAGGAAAATTAGAGCTTCATTCTCACCTCAATTTCCCAGTAAAACTCTCGCCGCCTCGCGACAGGTCCGTTGGGTCGATGGAGATGAGGTAATTTGAAGTTTTACTCTTCTTTCGTTTCCTGCCAGCTAACAGGAACACCTGCAGCACACCAAAGAAGGTGCTCTGATGCCTGACTCCAGCACTGTTACCGTAACAATCACACAGTGCAAATTCCTGACATCACCAATGCACCAAATGCTAAACCATAACTCAGGGTGCCCTACAGCCTCGAGGTCAAGGTATTTAACTGGGACTCAGAACATGAGCGGTGGAAGTGGTTTTTTCATTAACCCACATTGCTGCAAAGGGGATTGGCACCTGCTTAGTGAATTGTCAATTGCTTTGTATGAAAGTGTCTGCTAAATTACACCAATATGGTAATCACATGATGATGCTTCCTTCCACTGAAGGGCATGCCCACAGAACCTTGTAGAAACAGGGTAAGAGTGAGGTACAGGTCCATGTTTTTATTCAGCTCTTTGGACAGAATTTCGGAAGCTTGTTCTTGAGTAGATGAACAGGCTTGAGCTGAGTTAACTTGAACTCGGTCCCAATCCTGGACCCTGAGTAGGATTGGAAGCTTGTTAAAATGAACTAAATGACAATAAATACTTCTTAGAGAAAAGACTACCACTAACGTTCTTGCAGCATGATGAACACAAAGTTGAAAGGCTTTTACTGATAAACTTATGACTGGGATTTTTGTACGAATGCAACTTTACAATCTAGCAACTTGCACATAAAACAGAGGGCTTAAATACCTGTCACACGGTCTTTAGGAGACAACCCTGTAACGAGATTCAGCCGGGCGGGGAGAGATGCAAACCAATCACAACACTCATACAGCTAATAAACATGCAAGTTGCTGAATTGCGAAGAGACACGCTAGGAATTCACACGAGGGTTGTGACAGGCTTAAGCCCTGTCCACAAGAAGAATTACAAGTGTAACAACAATCATAAATACATATTTTTAAAAATTGTTGCTGGTCAAGGGCAACACTCAGCCAGCAGCCATACCACTATTCGATCTGCTCCAGCCGCGTGGCTGAAGCTAAGCAGGTGTGGGCTTGGCCAGTAACTGTATGGGAGACCACCAAGGAAAACCAAGTTGCTGCTGGAAGAGGTGTTGGTGGGCCAGTAGGTGGTGATCTTCCCTCTGGTGGAATAATCCCCAATGCCCCAGTGCAATGACGGGGACACTGTACTGAAGGAGACGCAGTCTTTTGGATGAGAAGTTAAACTGAGGTCCTGACTCACTGTGGTCATTTAAGATCCTATGACACTCTTCGAGAAGAGTAGGGGGTTCCCCGGTGTCATGGCTAAAGTCCCAACCTGGCTCTTTCGACCTGCCACCTAATCATCCCCTGATCCAATTGGCTGTGCAAATTGCCCTCTCCCTCCCCACCTCAACCCCCAGGGCTCCCTTAAAAAAGAGATTTCAATCTCAATGGGACTTCCCTGGTTAAATAAGGGTTAAATAAAAAAAAAATAAAAAAAACACTCACAAAATTAATGCACATTTCTAGCTGCATGAACGAGACAAACATGGACAGCCAATCAAAATCCATCAGAATTTTTAGGGTGACATTCAACATGGCTGCTGATATAGCCAAGGTACTATTTACAGAACATCATCGTTCAGCACTGTGGATGCTCATACCGTTGTAGTTATGGTCATCTTTATAGTTACAGTTCTTGGTCTGTATGGTCCTTTAGTGTAGTTGTATTACAGTTATTAATCAGAATCTTACTGTCCAAAGCATCGGCCAATTCTCTCAGGCCGATTTCTTTGACATTATCAGGGACCAACAGCTGCACTTACAGTATTTTGTGGCTGCACTGGGCCCCACTGCGTTATCTTGATCGACTAACCCTCTAAAACCCAGTCAAACACCATAGCCACCGAGCTATGCATGTTCAGAAGAGCACAATGGACATGATATAGTCATATAATACTGGGCTGAAAGTGTCAATATTCATACTATAATTTTTCATAAAGTATATCTCCAATTTTACTTACAGTATACCTCTAAAGAATACTTTCATGAACTACAAACTTTGAATGAAGTAAATCAGTACTGTACTCAAAGTTTACTACTCTTACACTTAAAGTATACTTGAAATTATGATATTATAAACTTAAAGGGATAGTCCACCCAAAAACTATAATTTGTATATCAATTACTCACCATTAGATGTCTCGAACAGACGAAGTTGATTTTCACCTGGCGCAACTTTATGGCCACTGGAGAGTTTTGAAAAATTATCCAAATTCCTTTCCATTGTCGAACGCATCGTCCAGTATAATCCAAGTCTGCTTTGTCCACTCGTATCCTCAGAACTCCATAAAGCGCGGTTTTTTTTAAGAAAACACGCCTTCCATTCCTCAAAAACTTTATTAGTGTCAAATACGAGCCAGGAGGCATTCAGCTTGAATGCGCCTGCCTCCCGGCTAACTGTTCTCATTTTATTACTTTTTAAAAAAATTTTTGAAACGCGTCTTCTCCATTCCTCAAAAACTTTGGATTATACTCTGACGAGGAAAGCGCTTCAACGATGGTTTGAAAGTTTGTCAACAGACGTTTTGTGGACTTTTTACCGTTGCTACTGTGTGACCCCATTTGCTTCCAGCAAAAAAGGAATTTGGGTAATTTTTCAAAACTCTCTAGTGGCCATAAAGTTGCGCCAGGTGCAAAACAACTTCATCCGTTCGAGACATCTAATGGTGAGTAATTGATATACAAATTATAGTTTTTGGGTGGAATATCCCTTTAAGATGGGTCAATTTATTCTTAGAAAGTATTGAATTCGTACACTTACAAGTATACTTCTAAAATACTCGGGAGAAATACATGAAGTTCACTAATAAAATGAACTTGACGTATACTTCTTTTTTTGTAAGGGTTGCCCATCCCACATGATCAGGGTGGCCTGTACGTGACCAAAAGAGCCCGACCTTCTTGCCGTCCTCCCTCTCCATGTGCAGGTAGTAGGTGGGGTACATGCCGCGGTCCATGCCCTTCTTATCACGGGTGATCCTGCATTTCACTGTCACCCCCTGTGTGGCAGGCCTCAGGGCGAACTCCTCCAGGTCCTCCACATCGATCACGGGCTCGCTGATCGGGGGGGTGCAAGCAGATGCCACGTCCTGGGGGGATCATCATGTAGAGGGGAGGGGAACAACATTGAGACTTACACAAAAAACTGACCGTTTTCATTACAGGTTTAATTATAATGGCTTTGTGAAGCACCTATGGAAGGCAGCTTAATACGCTCAGTAGTAAAAAATGAAACCAACAGAACTCATAGGATCATAGTTAATTTTAGAAACATGAAAAGTGTAAAAAGGAAAAAGTGTTATTAATAGATATTGAAATTGTATATGTTGAAAACTTGAAATATTAAAAATCATAAATAAAATAGGATATGAAAATGAGAACATAAAAGACTAAATTAAAAGCCAAATTTAAAAAGCCTCTTATTTTGAGCTGCTTCTTGAAATTGGTCTCTAGTTTAATTTGGTTCCTTTATCCCCAAGTCACCCATCTCACTCACCCCAGTCTCTCTCCCCAAATAGAATGAATTGAATTTAAGATTTAAAAATGCTTGTTTTCAGCTGCTTTTAGAAACTGCTATTCAGTTCAATTTTCTTCCTTTATCCTCAAGTAACTCATCTCACTCACCCCAGTGCCCCCCCCCAACCCTGTTTTTCCACTGAAACGCTGCCATGATGTGTCATAAGGCCCCCCCAGAGAGACACACAAGCCATTCAGTTAACAGAGAGACTCCATTTGCACATTAAATCAAAATGGGAGTTAAATAATATCAGAGAAGGAAAGGTCAGAAAATGGTCGTGTGAGGTGTCCTCAGCCAGTACCTTGCTGGACCTCTTACTGGCCGCGGAGCTGGGGCGAGTGTTGCTGTTGAGCTGGGAGGAGGTCGAACTGTCCTCATCTTCATCATCCTCTTCCTCATCAAAGTTCATACTGCTGGAAATGCCTTAAAAAAAAGTGAAAAAGCTTTGCGTTAAAATGTGCTGAGGGTCGCAGGTGAAAAAAACCTCATTTACAGAGTGCAGAGAACAGAACACCTGAGTAGGCTGTGATAATTCCGCCAATCTCCTACTCCTGGCTCTCTGATTGAGACCGGGGCTGCATCTGAATTCTCTTAAATGGGCAGCTATTTTCCTTCCCTCTCCACTTTCCTTTGGCTCCCCCAGCAAACGTTACATAGGTGAAGTGAGTTCTCAAATGTACTGACACGTTTGAGAAAAATCAGATGTCCCTTCCTTCAATACTTCATGAGCTCAGTTGCGAAGATAATCTTCGCAATTTATTGGAAAACTTTGGGATATGAATGACATATGCATTTGCAACAGCTGCAAATGACTGCATGCCATATTCAATCTTTCCTTTCTTTCGAGGTTGATCCTGTGTTTCCTTGCTGAAAGGAAGCAATGAAGAAGGTACGTAATCACCTCCTTTCTGTACTGAAATGAGCAATTCGGATGGTCCTTCTCATGGCTACCAGCCTATTTATTCCCAGTCAATGTCTGTTGGTGAGAAAGGGTCCTTGCTCTGTCGAGAATTTGGACACAGCCCAGGCATCTACAACCAAGTACATACTGTGCAGTGTTACCCTTGATACTGCTGTACTAGATCCCCACTGAGCCAATGAGTGAATATGGATGAGACACACTTTGAATGCCACATGACACTTATATCTCTATTCATGCCAGTCTACACCTGGTGCTCCATACTTGAGCGTCCATGTTCCATTGAAGTTTCTGCATATTCACTCCCAAGTATGAGCACTAAACAATGAAAACCACAATAGGCGCTTTCGCATAACCTGTTGTGTAGGTTTACAAGTTCATACAGATGCACATGCACATACTATGGAGGAAAGGCCACTAGGAAATTCATCACATTTACATTTCTGCATACTCCAAATTTCCTTCATTACAAACAATTCGGCTGCATAGTCTCAAATCCTGCTGATGGAAAAAACAAAACAAAAAAGAAAACTAACTTCAAATTCACAGCAAAGACATGAGATTCCGTCAGCTGCACCTTTCTTTGAAGTCACACGGAGCAGCTAGGTTTGTCTACAGGCAGGCCATGTCCACCAACAAACAGAGCAGGACAAGAGAGCACTGAACACCCTCTGCAGTCACCACGGGGTCATAGTTCAAACACCTGATCAGCGAGGACCATCTGTTCTGTGCTGCCCCATTACAGCACACAATTTCTGCTCTAGCTTTTCAAGATATCAGATATCTCCTTTTCATTCAATTAGCCCCAAACAAAGAGTAGTATTTGATCTGTGTGGAGCTCCAGTTGCCCCAGGCTTTAACTACTTGGCTCCAAATGAATGGCTGAGTAAATCAATATGGTCTTCTGTTTCCACATTTTCAACCTCAGTTTTATTCCGCAGAAACCCTGAGTGGAAAGCGTGAAAGACATTTCTTGTGTTATTGTGCATCTCAGTGGTGATTATGCTAGTGTTCCCACATGACACAGTTCCTAGGTATGATTCTAAAGAGACAATACGTTCAGACCAGTGAAAAACAAGAGTCATCAGAGGATGACATATCCCCCCGGCCCCTGATTATTTGCGAAAGTCATGTCAATCCTACGCCTTCAAAGAAATTCAAACAAGAATGTTGAGGTGATCTTCCTCTGGAATTATCTGGAAGTATGTACTGGCAACATCTCCAAAGACTATGAACCACATGTTGACAAAGGCAATAATAAAACAAGAGTCATTAATGAACAGTGTTTTAGTTCCGCTCCGGAAACAAACCCAGCCCTGCGACTGAGTCCTAATCCATGTCGCTTCAATGGAAAGGAAAAAAAAAATAATTTCAGAAATTTGAAAATATGAAAAGGCACCACTTCAGTACTTGGGTAATGCACATACAAAGTTTCAGAAAGATATAATGAACGGTTTTTGAGTTCTGCTCTGGAAACGAACCTATCTCTGTACAAGAGTCCAAATCCAACTTGTTTCCATGGAAATGAAAAAAAATTTTTTTTTCAGAAATCTGAAAATATCAAAAGGCAACACTTCAGTATGAGGGTAAAACACATGCAAAGTTTCAGAAAGATATAATGAACGATTTTTGAGTTGTGCTCCGGAAACGAACCTATACAACTATACAACCTATACAACCTATCCAAATACAACTGGTTTCCATGGAAACGAAAAAAAAATTTTTTTCAGAAATCTGAAAACATCAAAAGGCTCCACTTCAGAATGTGGGTAATACACCTGTAAAGTTTCAGTAAGATGTATTGAAGGGCCATTCTTTGAGAAGTGAACCAAAATGTCACACACGACCAGATGTCATCAAATAAAGAAATACTTTGAAAATTAATGAAAGGTATCAAATTTATTCCTTGCTATTCTCCATACCCCAAAACTATGAAAATTCTAGATTTTTTCAACTTCAGAGTTTTTTGAAGTCAAATAGAGTTATGAAAAACCTGTTTCCGTGTGAAGTCACACACGTGACCAGTCGTGTTGACCTCTGACCTTAAGTAGTTAAAGTTAATGTAACAAATAACATTTTTTACTTGATAGACTTGGATAAGTAGTACTCTTATACAAGGTCCACAATCATGAACCTCCAATGCTTTTGTAATTGGAGGAGATTTTTTCTACTATTTGTTACATTTTTGGTCACACACGTGACTGAGAATGGCCCTGAACGGTTTTTGAGTTGTGCTCCGGAAATGAACCTATCTCTGTACAGAGTCCAAATCCAACTTGTTTCCATGGAAACGAAAAAAAATTTTTTTTCAGAAATCTGAAAATATCAAAAGGCTCCACTTCAGTATGTGAGTAATAAACATGCAAAGTTTCAGTGAGATATATCGAACGATTTTTGAGTTCTGCTCTGGAAACAGACCTATCTCTGCACAGAGTCCAAATCCAACTCGTTTCCATGCAAACGAAAAAAAATTTTTTTTTCCAGAAATCTGAAAATATCAAAAGGCACCACTTCAGCTTGTGGGTACACATGCAAAGTTTCAGAAAGATATAATGAACGGTTTTTGAGTTCTGCTCCGGAAACGAACCTATCTCTGTACAGAGTACAAATGCAACTGGTTTCCATGGAAACAAGAAAAATAACATTTTCAAAAATCTGAAAATATCAAAAGGCACCACTTCAGTATGTGATTAATACACATGCAGAGTAGAACGGTAAGGTATATAGAATGGTTTTTGAGTTCTGCTCCAGAAACGAACTAGGCCAGATGTGCACTAAGTCCAGATTTGTTTCCATGGAAATGGCAAAAATGGTAATCCTGAAGTTCCCAATGTAGCAAACAGCACATCTCGACAATACGCAGAATTCATGTACAAAGTTTGGTGCTGATATCTTACATAGTTTTTCAGTTCTGCTCAGGAAACGAACACAGTGTAATTTGCACTAAGTCCAGATTTGTTTCCATGGAAATGACAAAAATAGGAATCCCGAAATTTCCAAAGTGGCAAAAGGCACATCTAGACTATACATAGAATACATGTACCAAGTTTGGTGCTGATATCTTGCATAGTTTCCGAGTTCTGCTCCGGAAACAAAATGATTACGGACGGACGGACAGACGGACAAATGAGGCGATGCCTATATCCCCCCGCATTTCATACCGGGGGAATAATAATTATATGAGAATAACTGTTTGGACAAACATAACAAATGCTGATCCTTCTGTTCATTTTTCAGGCAAGATTTGGAAACACTCATCCCTTAAAGGTGGAGTTTTTCTGTGTGACCACTTTTGCATCCTATGATAAAGCATTTCTACCGGGATGGGAGTGGTCTCTTCCAGGATAGCAATGGCTCAAGTCGCCTCTGCGGTAAAATTCTCAACAAAGTAACTATTTAAGGTATCAGCAACATCCTTATTATCATACAGCAGCGATCCATCTTTATTCTTTATGCACTTAACCTCCTCTTTCTCATTGATAATCTTTATGTACATCTTCAGGGTTTCCCGCAGAAAATCGGTTAGTCAAGGTGGTGACCAGGGCGGGGTAACAGCCAGCGTTTATTTACTCTTTATAAATGAATAAAGCAGTTAAAATGCAATAACAAAGTGACAAAGTCAACAGTCTTGTAACTTTTTTACAAAGTTTTTATAGTGTAACACTTGCCTGTACACTGTATTTTAGCCTTACTGTAAGAGCTGAGCTGGAAATAACAAGATCAAATAGAAACACACAATCTTACCAAAATTCATGCTACATGCATGAACACAGGCAAAATTATCAAAAAAAAAAAGAATGAAAAGCCCGTAAAATGCGCACAACCGTCCATAAGGGTTAAACGAAAATTAATGTAAGAACGGAAAATGCATTTGTTATCTGTTTTGACTTCAATTTCCCAAATGCTTTGCAGTTGAGGTCATGTTTGGGGAGAGGAGAACGGTATTATGTACGGAAGTGCATTTCATTCACAGGATTTTAAAAAAATATACACTTTATCTCGTAATTACGAGATCTTGAGAAAAGATTAATGCTACACTCGCCGTGTTCTGTGTGATATAGCCAACCTGAATATTTCGGGTCAGCCCACTCTGGGTTCACTCTGGGAGGTAATTATCTTACCTCCACATGTCCTTCCCACGAAGACGGTAGGTTATTGTATATCCGGATAATTAGCATCTTCCCGATACAAAAAAATAATGTTGGCGTAGCAACAGGTGATAGATGGCGCAGTAACGTATTTACCCGACAGACGCCGGCCGCTATTCAGCCGCATCGCGATACGGCCTTATTTTACTGTCTATGCATGTGTGGATGCAGCAGAATTTTTTTTTTTTTTCGGGGACGTAGTCAAGGCGGGGGGCATTTGTTGTCAAGGCGGCCGCCCTAACTATAAAGCGCTGCGGGAAACCCTGATCTTATAAAGATTCCTCTTTTCCTTCAAACTCCTACGAATAGCTGTGGTCATCCACTGAGGATTCTGCTTTTTCAACTTACTTTTGGACACCATTGGAATGAATTGGCATTGTGAATCAAGTAAAACCCCCTTGAATCTTTCCCACATCTCATTTACAGACTTACAGTCCAGGAGTGTCTGCCAGTTTATTTCCCTTAGATATGAGCGATATGAGGTATAATGCCCTGGCAAACCGAGCTCTGACACACAACCCACTGTATCTCCCCCTTCCTGACTGTGATGGAGCGCATCTGTCCTCATGATATAGCCAGAACCACGAGACTCAAAGCCAGACTCAAACTCCAGCCTTAGCCACACTGTAGATGCATGCCCACTGCTGGACAGGGGAGTTTAAGATCTCTGCTCCAGACAGGCGTATACAAACTGATGTCGCTGTGTAAGTTTTGTTCCAGGATGAACAAAATATTGTTCGTTCATGAGAAACATTATCGTCAACCAATGAACAGAAGATCTGCTGCAATGACCTCATGACACCTCGAAGGCTCTACAACCATACATCATTCGTGGATTGCACAGACCATTGGCTAGCAATTTGAACTAGTAAAATCCTCTTCGGTGAGCAATTATTAGAGTGAAAGTGATATTTAAATAATATAAAATTTACAAGGCTAACACTATTTCAGTTTTTCTTGATAACATGCATCTCTACAGATCCCTGCTCCTATGCATGAAAATCTTGATAACACTAGCAAGCTAACTTTAGACGACAAAAACATATGACATTTGTTAGCACATTATGGAGATATCAGATCTGCTCTTCACTGGCGGACTATTGTGATATTCCCGGGTGAGCATTATTTTGTTTATTCTGGAAGAACACGGTGACGTCAGTTTGTGCCCAGACAGGAAGGTGAGAGGAGGCCAGTGGAGGTGATGAATATAGCATAGCATAGCGCTAACCTTTATGCTTCCCCTTTCCCTCCTTCCTGGTGCCACCCGTTTGCGGTGTGCCGCCTGTTTTTGGGGTGCTGCCTGTTTTCGGGGTGCTGATTGATTGGGGGGTGGAAGCTGCGCCCTTTTTGGCTGAATAGGGAGCCGGAGAGTCCATCTTTACCTCTTCCTGTTCAGCCTCTTGCACTGGGGTGGGGTGGGAAGGTGTAGGTCAGGGGTCCAGGGGGTTGTAGGTGGGTTAAAAAATGCAGGCAGCAGAAGGTGGATAAAAGCAAATAGAAATGAAGGGAAGAGTCAAAAGGAGAGGAAAAGAAAGATGAAAGAGGAGGAAGGAAAGATTAGTAGAATAACGGGTTAACACTTTAGAGTAAGCCTATCTTCACATGCATTCATTTCACATTAATGAGCATTGAAATAGAGTAGTATCGCAATTACATAGAGAATTTTAAAGGCTTTATAATTACTGATCATCTTTAATTCATGCATCTTTCATGCTGACTGCAGTACACTCAGGAATCCGCACTGAGGTCAATATATCAGTTCTCCAAAACATATAACCATACAGCATTCCTAATAATTATAATATGATGATCCAATTACGTTCATGAATGCATAATGAATGAGTTATGAAGATAGAGTTGTTGTAAAGCATTACCAGGTACAGAGACAAGCAGCAAAGGAGTTAGAGAAGGGCACAGAGCTAGCAGGGAGAGAGAGAGAGAGAAACACAGACAGACCAGGGAAAGGACAGAACTCACACCCCTTCTCCACAGTCTGTAGAGATTCATTCATGAGCCATTACCTGTCCATTATTTAGCAGGTCTGTTTGATCCAAAGCGACTCACAGTTCATTGAACCAGTAGTGTGGTGCAGGGCATACACAGGTATACAGAGTATATCCCCCTCTTTCACTGATTTACAATATCATCACCTACACCTACCAGCTGAAAAGCCATTGAAATCCACTAGAGTATATGCACTTTATCCTCAGTGATCTACCCGTGTGCCTAATACAGTATACCCACTTCTCCAGGGACCACTGCCCCACTGCATTGAACCTAAGCAAGGGCCCATCACCAAAGTGAAGTAAAGGGCCTTGCCAAAGGGCCCAGCAGCTGTACTGATCTTTCCTGGGGCCACATCAGGGCTAAAACCACAGACTACTGGGTTTGACTTGGCACATCAGCCCAGCGCAACTGGGATTAGCGTTTCCATTACAACTGGGCCATCTGCTTGAAAGTGTGTCTTTGAGTCCTGACACACTTATCTTGAGTCAAGGATGCTTAAATCAGCGCCCTCGTAAGCACTATCTACTATTGCATAGTGCAACAAAGCCATCTAACATGCAGGCTGCTTGAGGGCAAATCTTGCGCACTTTGGCTCTACTCAGGAAGTAGTCCTTCTCGGGTGCGGCTTGGTGCTTTTTCCTGTTTTCCTGGCATCTTCCCCATCTCTCCAGTGTTTTCAAAAGCCGTAATAATGTGTTTTTCCTTGTGTATTCCCCCGTGTTTTGTCTAATCTCTCAATGCCTTCCTTGTGTTTTCTCCATTTCCCCTGTTCTGGCAGCATTTTGTCAATCACCCAGTAATTGAAAGAAAAAACCACCAATTACCTCACAATAGTTTTCAACTCATCCATCTCTTGCTCTCTGTCTCGCTCTTTCCCTCGCTTTGGCCAAGGGAACGTTTTTCTGCGACAGTTACAGAGAGGCCAACGTTATACCCTGACATGATTAACCCCCCAGCGTTCCACAGCGAGCATAAAGAGCAGAGATCATCCGCCAAAACACACTCAGCGTGAGGGCGCACCCTCTGCCCACCTCTAATCAGCACTAAATTTGCAGCAGGCATGAAAATAGCAGCCTTCTAAGATTTAACCATGGGGAACAGAGGGGGAAATTATGCCCTTCCTGCTGCTGTCATTTATTTGGCTTCTTTTTCTGTGAATCTGGGTGCGTTTCCTTCCAGCAGCTCAACAGGGGCCCCTGCTGCTGAGGACTGGGTGGGTGTTTTGGGCTGGATATGGGCTGTAGCTCTGCGCTGTGAATGTTCTGCATAGACATGACTTTATATCCAGGGTCCGATCCAGGAGGGCAGGCTCACCCTGGTAAACAGTGCTGCAGTTGCTCCTGAGGTAAGACTCCACGAGAGGCGCCTGTTCCTCGGACTGCTTGGTCCTGCGAGCGCGAGAGCGAGCGTCCATGTTGGATTGAACCATCTGAGGCTCCTGTCTCTTCTTCTTCTGTTTCTGATCCAGCAGAGCCCTCTGTAACACAGACGAGTACACACACACACACACACACGTACAAACACACACGCACATACACACACACACACACAAGCATGCTCACACAGGCGCATGCACAATAATGCTCAGGCACACAAGCACACACATGTACACAAATGTACAAAAATGCATGCATATACACACACAAACACACAAAAACACACGTACAAACAGGGAAATACATATAAGTACTCATGCACACACACATACATAGACACTCGCACACGCCCACGCACACACACACACACACACACAAAAATATCCTGTTATTCACATAAAGCATAGAATTGGCCCAATTAATCAGAACTGATCCCAGTTCCCCAGAGATACTCCTCTCTGGTCCAGTGCTCTGAAATTATTCTGATTCCATTTCCTCAGGCAAGTCTCCTCAGCTGAACTCCGAATCTCCATATTCAACACACTCCTCCTAATGAGAGACCATCTCTGCTTAAAGACACACATACAGCCCCCACACTCACATACACACGCTCACACACAGCATATCACTTAAACAGAGGAGAGAACAGATGTCCAACTGCCTGTGTCAGTGACTGCTGAACTGAAAGATGCCACCATAATGACCCTTCTCCTCAGTAGAAATACTCCACAATGCTCCAAGATATAAGGAACTCAGTCATCTAGTGGTAATTTCACCTTCCCTCCACCTGTCAATCACTCCTCCAGGTGTGAAGAAATTCGACACCGCGGAAGGTGTCGCTGTGATGAGAGCGATGCAGAGAGCGAGAGACGGGGCGGGAGAGTGAACACGCGACGGCAGCCTGCGTCAGCGGTTATATCACACACTCGCGGGCGTGAAAACCCTAGCGCACATGCCCAGCACCTTTCACGCACAAATGCACTAAAAAAATACCTCAGAAATCAGAGCAGCCATTTTAATTATAGCTGAGCAAGGCATAATTTTTTTTTGGTGAAATATGAGTTTCCTATATGGAGGTGAGTTATGCTATTGAACAGCCAGTTTATAAGGGGCTGCAAGGACTGGGTTGCTAGCCTCTGTCAGGGGTAGATAACCCTGGTCCTGGAGAGCCATTGCCCCGCATGTTTTAGATATCTCTCATCTGTACGACACCTGATTCAACTGATTCCCCTCATTATTAAGCACATCCAATTATCAAACCGGAGACAAGTTACAATCATTTGAACCAGGTGTGTTGGAGCAGAGCGATAACTGAAACATGCAGAGCGATGGCCCTCCAGGAGCAGGGTTCCCTACCACTTACACAAATGCAGACACTTAAAACCCCACAAAATCAATTCTACATTTTAAAATTTTTTACCCGAGAATTCAAAAGGCAACGCAGGTGTGCGCTGTAGTGTCAAGCATCACATCGCAGATGGGGGTACTATAAAAGGCAGCAGCTGGGGTGCGTTCAACAGGCCTAATTTTAGATTACATTACCCAACAGACAATTTTGAACGAACTGTGAGCATGAAAACATTAGGCAACAAAGCCTCCAAGGAGATGGTGGGCAGCTAACATTCAACATGGCTGCAGACAAGAATGGTGCAACTCATGCCAAGGCATTTTCAGTGACTCTGGCTTGATTCACCCACCATGTTGTCTGCTAAAGAAAACAATGTGTTCAATAAAGTATATAAGGCCAACTAACTGCTGACGAAAACTGTAGGTTCAATGGAGTACATTAAGCTAACAATAATGTTAGCTGATGTTAGAGTGTTATTGAATGAACTCTTGGGTGAAGCCCTTTTCTCCCTTTTGCGCTTTCCTTCTCTGCTTACACCTCCACAACTGACCTTGATCATCCCCTTATGGACGGTGGTTTATTATATCCACTGTAATACATGAACGCACCACCTTGAATTTGCTGTACATCAGCTTGGCATTACTGTTCACACTCACATACGTACTTGTGTAGGGCGTGTTTAAGCGCCGATTCTGTTCGTAGTAAGCCACTCGTATTGGGTGCAAACCTCATGGTTGACTCGTGAATGTATAGTTTCTCAGCATGGAAAATCCATCTATGCACACAAACTGAACAGACTCACCTGCCTGTCCAACTTCTGCTGCCGAAGGGTACTGCTTTCATCCTCCAGGGCGCTGCAGAGAGATAGAGAGGGAGAAAGAGGAAGTGAAAGGGAGAGAGAGAAAAAGAGAGGGATAAATGTGAGTTGGCACAGTTAGATGTCATGCATCATAGAGCATGTTTTCTTGGTGGAAACAAAACTTTTAGTCTGAACGCATCACCAGTTAAGTCACTGAGAGAGTGGGACTGAGAGTGAGGGGGTTTGACAGTAAAAGTGTGTGAGAGCGGGCGGGCATGATGGTAAGAGTGAAAAAGTGTGACAATGAGGGAGTGAAAGAGTGACAGTGCACACCAGTGAGATTGTGAAAGTGATTCTGTTAGAAAGTGTGAGAGTGCAATAGTGATAGTGAGAGTGAAAAGGCGATGGTGTAATAGGCAGAGAGATTGTGAGGGAGTAAGAGAGTGTATGAGTGAGAACATGAGATAGTGACAGTGTAATTGTGAGAGAGTGAGTAGTGAGAGTATGAGAGTGTGAAAGCACGATGGTGGGAGTGTGAGATGGAGAGAGTGCGATAGTGAGAAAGTGAGATAGTGACAGAGTGATAGTGAGATGAAGTGTGACAGCGAGAGTGAAAGAGTGTGATGGCTACAGTATGAGATAGGGAGAAAGTGAGAGAGTGATAGTGAGATAGAGAGTGAGACAGCGAGAGTGAGAGTGTGCAATGGCTACAGTCTGAGATGGGAGAGAGAGTGAGAAAGTGAGATAGTGACAGAGTGATAGTGAGATGAAGTGTGACAGCGAGAGTGAAAGAGTGTGATGGCTACAGTATGAGATAGGGAGAAAGTGAGAGTGATAGAGAGTGATAGTGAGATAGAGTGTGACAGCGAGAGTGAGAGAGTGCAATGGCTATAGTCTGAGATAGGGAGAGAGTGAGAGTGATAGAGAGTGATAGTGAGACAGGGAGAGTGTGACAGCGAGAGTGAGAGAGTGCAATGGCTATAGTCTGAGATAGGGAGAGAGTGAGAGAATGAGAGTGGCTCACTCTGCTAATAAAGGGTGCTCACACTCAGACAGCCAGAGGCCTTTCACTGAGACTTCAACAAACCCACCTTTCCCCCTTAGGGAAGTGCATTTGCTACACTTCCTGTGTCCTACTGTTGCTGGCATTCAGTAACACTGCCCATTAAACATTCAGTAACCACCATGGCCACTGGACCTTTGGTAATATCTCTGTTCTTTGAGTGTACAGCGACAACCTTGCCAACTGAACATCGAGAAAAAGCTCTACCCTTCAGATGTTCAATAACAGCCCTACTAATTGGACATTCAGTAACAGCCCAGACCATTGTACATTCAGTAAAAACCATATCCACTGAACATTCAGTTCGGCCCATTAAACATTCAGTAACATTCATCCTGCCCACAGGATGATTCGCAACAGTTTCTATCGAGCGGCCACAATGAGGCTTTATTTTTGAAGCACATTTTCTGGCCTCCTTAATCAATGTCAAGTCAGGAGTGAATTTAATGTTATAATACAAGGTCAATCATTTTTCCCTCAAGGAAATGTACACTCAGTAGGTGTTTTTCTTGGGCTGATTGGTTCCCCATGTGCTGATTTATACAGCTACAGTGCTGTCTGGACAACAGAGAAATGTTTTGTGTATGAACATGCTGAGTGAATAACTCGAATCTGGCAGCTGTATCGCACAGTCTGGCTCCAAATTGCAGAAAGTGGTAGCGCCTGAGAACTGTATTTCTGTGTGCCAAAATGCTTTTCCCAGAGGAAAGTCAATGGCTGACGTCACAGTAACATGGTCCATAGTTATTATACAGTCAATGGTTTCAACCCACTCAACACTCAACAGTCTAAAAAAAACCCTCCTTTGTGATAAATTCTTTGCAACAGTGTGCAGTCGCCCCACTTTTGGGTACTGTTGACAGTGCTTTTTATAACACAGCGAGAGGCATTACACCAGTGATAACCAACCCTGTTCCTGGAGATCCATCATCCTGTAGGTTTTTATTCCAGCCATAACTAAGCTTTCCTGATTCAACAGCTAGGGTTCTGAGCTGCTAATTAGTAGAATCAGGCGTTCCAAACGGAGAGTGAAATGAAAACCTACAGGATGGTAAATCTCCAGGAACAGGGCTGGTTATAACGCCATCAAACAATGAGTAATAGCTTGACCATGGCAGCATTTGAATAGTCAAAAAAAAAGTGTCCTATCATCTAATTCCTAACCACTTTTCCTTAACCTCGATGGAAAGCGTCATGAGGCACAACCCCAATTCCGAAATAGTTGGGACGAAGTGTAAATTGTGAATAAAATCAAAATGCAATGACTTTCAGATCACATGAGCCAATGTTATTTACAATAGAACATAGATAACATTTCAAATGTTTAAACTGAGACATTTTACATTTTTATCCACAAAATGAGCTTATTTCAAATTTTCTGGCTGCAACAGGTCTCAAAAAAGTTGGGACACAGGCAAAAGAGTGCTGAAAAAGCAATTAATATATAAGAGAATCAGCTGAAAGAACATTTAGCAAGTAATTAAGTTAACTGGCATCAGGTTGATTGGCTACAAAAGGATGTCTTAGAGAGGCTGAGTCTCTCAGAAGTAAAGATGGTCAGAGGCTCTCCAACCTGAGAAGGCTTATGTGAAAAAAATTGAGGAATAGTTTAGAAACAATGTTCCTCAACGTCAAATTGCAAAGGCTTTGAAGGTCTCATCAACGACAGTGCATAACATCATCAAAAGATTCAGAGAAACTGGAAAAATCTCTGTGCGGAAGGGACAAGGCCGAAGACCTTCACTGGATGCCCATGATCTTCAGGCCCTCAGATGCCACTGCATCACTCACCTGCATGATTCTGACATTGGCATAACTAAATGGGCCCAGGAATACTAAAATAAATCACTGTCTGTAAACACAGTCCGCCGTGCCATCCACAGATGCCATCTAAAATTCAATCATGCAAAAAGGAAGCCATTGTTGAGCATGATCCAGAAGCCCCGCCAAGTTCTGTGGGCCAAGGCTCATTTAAAATGGACTGTAGCAAAAAGGCAAAGTGTCCTGTGGTCAGAGGAGTCCAAATTTGACATTCTTGTTGGAAATCATGGGCGTTGTGTCCTCTGCGCTAAAGAGGAGAAAGACCACCCCTCCTGTTATCAGCGTTCAGTTCAAAAGCCAGCATCTCTGATGGTATGGGCATGCATTAGTGCATATGGTGTGGGACACTTGCATGTTTTAAAAAGCACCATGAATGCAAAAAAGGTATATAAAGGTTTTAGAGCAACAAATGCTCCCCTCCAGACGACATCTATTCCAGGGGAAGGCCTTGAGTATTTCAGCAGGACAATGCAAAACCACATACTGCAGCTATTACAACAGCATGGCTTTGTAGTAGAAGAGTCCGTGTGCAGAACTGGCCTGCCTGCAGTCCTGATCTTCAACCGACTGAGAACATTGGCCCATAATTAAACGAAAAGTCTGTCAAAGGAGACCCAAAACTCTCCAGCAGCTGGAAGCCTGTATTAAACAAGAGTGGGATCAAATTCCAATGGCTAAACTCAAGAAACTTGTCTCCTCAATGCCCAGACGCCTCCACTCTGTGTTAAAAAGAAGAGGGGATGCTACACCATAATAAACAGGCCCCTGTCCCAACTTTTTTGAGACCTGCAGCAGCCATCAATTTTGAAATTAGCTCATTTTGTGGATAAAATTGTAAAATTTCTCAGTTTCAACATTTGCTATAACATCTCTGTTCTATTGTGAATAAAATACTGGCTGGTGTAATTTGAAAGTCATTGCCTTTTGATTTTATTCACAATTTACACTTTGTCCCAACTATTTCGGAATTGGGGTTGTAAAAGTAAAGGTGTAAAGGGGAATTCAAACGGCTCAGGAAGACAACCGCGCAGCTTTGAGAATCCAAATGTTACTTACTTGGACATCATGTTCATTTGTTTTCGTGATTGGCCAGATGGATGGTTGTCGCTTTAAATATTGCTGCCGCACAATATTGTGGGATAGAGTTATCGCCTTTCTTTTCGAAAAGGATGATTCAGTGTACCCTATGCTTAAGGAGATAAGTTGAACGGTACTGAAGAACCTTTGCTTTACATTTAAAGAATTCAAACACTCTTAACATGGCTGCCACTTAAATACTTCCAAGTCATTTTCTAGAAGTTAGTAACTTTCCTAAGCTAAAAAGACTACTCGAAAGCAGCCCATGACTTCTTGTTCTGTAATACACGGGGACACAAAGCTGCTTTCCACTATCTGCTATCAGATAACACTATAACCCTGTCAAATGTGGTTTAGAGACAGACAGAGTCATTTTATGGAGTTACATGAGGAACAGCCCAAGGCAGTGGGGTAGAAGCCTGCAATTGCCTGCCTGTACTCCAGCCTACCCGCAGCAGAATGAGAAATCAGACTGAGGAGGCGCATGATGGCATATGCTGAATAATGTATTTCATCTGAGCACAAATCACAGGGTCATTTTTAGTCAAGCATCAATCATTCTGATCGAAAGTTAAGCACTGGCAAAATGCTTAAAAAAATGACCTTTTGGCACAAAAAAAGCATTGTGCCAAAAGGTTATTTTTTCAGTCCAGGGGTCTCAAACTGGTCTGTAAAAGTGTCAAAGGGCTGCAGGTTTTCAATCCAACTGATCAGAAGCACACTAGATACAACTAAGTTAATCAACTGACCTCAGCCAGCACAGTTGATCAGTTGCATCAGGTATGCCTTCGCTCGATTGGATTGAAAACCTGCAGTCCCTTGGCCCTTTTACGGACCAGTTTGAGACCCCTGATTCACACCAATGTTTCCCAACCATGCTGGAGTACCCCTGCCCTGCACACTTTAGATGTCTCCCTAATTGAACATGCCCGATTCAGCTGATCAGCTCATTCATGGAAAACTTGATGAGCTGAACTGTCAGATTGGGAAGATATCTAAAACGTGCAGGGCAGCAGTACCCCATGTGCAAGGTAGGAAAACACTGGCCCCTGTGACAGAGTCATTGTTAAGACCTTCGTGGTTCTCAGCTTTATCCAGAAAGGGCCGGTGTGTTTGCAGACTTTTGCTCCAGCCATGCAGTTAAGCACCTGATTCTACTAATCAACCGCAAGAGTGTTTTCTGAAGACCTTGATTAGTATTATGAGGTATGCAACTGTTTAGCTGGAATGAAAGACTGCAAATTCACTGGCCCTGACTGGAAAGGTTGAGAGCCCCAGTTGTGGCTATTGAGACCTCGGACATGTGCGTGCGTGAATGTGTGTGCTGCCAGAATATGAACATATTTGCATACTTTAGCATTCTGAATTACTATAAGACACTAATCCACTCTGAAGAGAGTATATCCCTGAGCTCCATGGTGAGAATTTCTCTCAGCTCTAAAAAGAGAGTGTTTCAAAGCTCTACGTACAGAGTATCGCTAAGGTGTTATAAGTGAGTAAATCTTACAGCGCTAAGGAGAGAGTATCTCAAAGCTCAAAGAAGACAGGATATCTCTAGCTCTAAGGAGAAGCGTCTCTAGGTTTTAAGGAGAAAGCATCTCTAAGCTCTGAGGGACGAGGGTCTCTAAGTTTTAGGGAGAGAGCATCCCCAAGCTCTATGGAGAGAGCACCTCTGAGCTCCAAGGAGAGAGTATCTCTAAGTTTAAATGAGAAAGTATCTCTGCACTCTAAGGAGAGAGGCTCTAAGAATATCCTCCGTTTACCCTAGGAGGGAGACAACATTAAGCCGCATTGGTGTTCTGAGAAACATTTAAAGGTCAAATTTCCAACTTTATATTAAAATATACTCGCCTCTCAGCCCCTAGGAACTACCCAGGATTAACTCACTGATTATTCATCCCAATCATTCATGTGCAGTTTAATTTCAGTATGCGGAAATAATGAATGAAATATTTGAGCGTAACAACACACTTATGTAACCTGTGCTAGTACACTGGCCTATTTTATCCAAAATGTACTGTAATGACACATGAATTCATAATAACATCTCCATCATCTGCATAATTGTGTCCCTAAAATAACCATTACATGTGTTGCATCCTGGAACACCACTGCTTTACAGACTGCTCCATAGAAATGAAATGCCTGCATCTGGGAAGTGTTTGAATTTTCTCAAATTTTAATAGCAAAAAAGTGAAAACTGTATGTACAGTGAGCACCATAATTCACTGGACAGTGATACATTTTTTATTTTGATTCTGTGTTCCAGCACATGGGTTTGAATGGATATGAAGAAAATGAAAGTGCAGACTGCAAGCTTTAATTTGAGAGTATTTTCATTCATATCCAATGAACCGTTTTAATATGATGGCTCCTTTTGTACAGACTCTCCCCCTCCCCCATAAATTGGCATGTTATGTGGGGCAGATATCCATAGCACAACCGCCTCACAGCGAGCAGGTTGTGGGTTCGAATCCACCCTGGGGTTTCGCTGTGTGGAGTTTGCATATTCTCCCCAGGTTTGCGTGGCTTTCCTCTGGGTATTCAGGTTTCCTGCCACAGGCTAATAGTCAGGCTAATTGCAGATTCTAAATTGCCAATAGGCGTGAGTGTGCGCATGAATGGTGTGTGAATGGTCTATGCATCTTGCAATGGATTGGCAAGCTGTCCAGGGTGTGTCCCTGCCTTTTGCCCGTAGTCAGCTGGGATGGGCTCCATCCAAGCGGTATATATGGATGGATGGATGTCATTCGCATGCAGTGACTGCTCAAAGTCTGTGACACATAGACACCACCGGGCACTGAGTATCTTCCCTGGTGATGCTCTTCCAGACCTGTACTGCAGCAATCTCCAGTTCCTGCTTGTTTTGGAGACTTAGTGCCATCAGTCTCCTCATTAGCATGGAAAATGCATGTTCAACTGGCATCAGATCCAGGGACTAACTCAGCCAACAGAGCAACAAAAAATGCATCATTGTCCTATAAATTATGGTGCTAACTGTACCAAGAAGAGGAAAAGAGAGTGGAAGCCAGTGATTACTATCCTTGGGTGCAATAAATTACATGACTCATACTTATAGGCTATAATATGGATATTTTCACTGAACGAAATATTGAGATAACAATGCTTAAGTAGTTTGCCACAATGAAACCCAAGCCTTCAGAATGCAGAGTAATCCTTTTCAAAAATGTTTGTTTTGTAATTGCTTGCATACGCCGAAGTGCATTGGACAGGCACAGGGTTTAATAACCTGCCACAAGATCTAAGGGGCCAAATCCTGTACGATGAGGCTGATACTCTTCTGCATGAGAGCTTTGTAAAGTATCAGTCTCTGCACTAAGCAGACTCATTATCTCTGAACCAGAATACTTTCATTACCTCCAATAAGTCCTAGGGAGCATAATCATCTCCCGTAACTGGAGAAGAAGAAAAGCCGTTATGTACAGTAAGGCTCTTTTTATTGGCTGTTAAGTTCAAATTAACCTCTTAGGAGATATTGCTCAAACAATGCACCCCCTCCCCACCCCACATACATATCCCAGAATGCCCTGGCAGGTCTCAGAAATAGCACCAAATCACATAAAGGCTCCTGGGTTAATCTCCTCGCTCATCATCTCCACAGGCAGTGGACAGCCCTCACGACACTGTCCCTTAATGGAAGAGGCGAGTCAGCTCTGTTACTTCTAGCAACCAGGAACCAATAGGAGCAAAGACGGCACAGCAACCATGGCAATGGATCTGCACATGGACAGCAGCAGACAACAGACAGCAATGGTAAGAGCAGTCACACACTCACACTCACACAGATACACTCAAAAACACACACGCACACAGATACACTCACAAACACACACACGCACGCACGCACGCACGCACATTCACTCACACTCGCACACATACACGCCACACTCATGCGAGCACACGCACAAACAGATATTCATACACCGGCACATACAAAGACACATATGCATACGCATACACGCACACTCACACGCACACAAACACACACAAGCAGTCACTCACACTCACACAGTTTCACATAAGCACAAACAGTCATGCACACACTCACGCACACAAACAGTTTGCATGCACAGGAATACACACACAACTACACACACACACACTAAGAGATATGAATACACAAGCACACACACGCGCAGAGATGAACACACGTATGCTTGCGTGCGCACACACATCCGCACTCATCTACCTTTACACATTTACTTTTTTCACTTACGGAGAAAGCTGGCAGGTAGCAGAAATACTGTTGACGTCATTGAGCACTCTGAGTGGAATCAAGTGTAAATGATGTACCTACTCTCCCCTGGCTCTACCCAAGGACAAGAACAATGACCACACAAGGAAATAAATGAGCACTGCCCACGAAGAGGGCTCTGCATCACGAAGCAGGATTACTGAGCTGACTGTCCACGTATGCTTGCACAGCACCGAGTAAAACCTGGCATCACCTTAAAACTGGACACTGGCTGAACACAGCCAGTTCAGAGTTTCACTTAGTGCCACCATCCAGCTAACTCAGCAAGTCTCCTTTGTGATACGGGCCTCTGCTTTATACGGGGGGGCAGGGGTACACGTGCATTGTTAATTCTTAATTCATAATCTAAACTTTTAAGGATTGTAAATGACCAACAAGCAAACACAAAATAAATAGCAAGATTTCTCCTGGTGGGGGTTACACGGTGCCATTCGCACTCAGTCTGCGTTTCCTGTTCATCGTCCCTCTCTAAGAGCATAAAACTGTCGTCTTCACTGCATAGCTCTCCTACCTGACAGAAGCGCTACCTCGAGACTGGTGAATATGAAGAGGCAAGGGAATTGTTTCTCCCCCCGAAGCAAAAACCAACCATGGTTCTTCCAGTTAGAAAATGTGAGGTTTCTGTTCCCAAGTTCTTTGAAATGTTTTTGAGTAACGTAAAAGGTTCCCATGGGGAGAAACCTCCCTACTTCAGGCAAAGGAGGATGGGCTCCCATAGCAGGCTTGTTTCCTTCCTAAGTTCCAGTCTTCAGGCTTTCAAGGGAGCTTGAGATCACCTAAGGTGCTGCTTGTTGACCTTGCGAGGATTTAGAACAGGGTGCATAGTGGATTATTTTCCATCTCTGAAATTTCAGATTTTTAAAGTGCAAAGTCAGAAATAACTATGACATTAATATCAGATCCAGTCCGAGCCTTTAATGTGACCTTCCTGTTTAGAACCGGCAATAAGGATGGATGCATAAACTTTTTATATCCACAGCAAGTAGAGTATTGTGACCAGCCAATAGTAAAAAATGTTGCGTATGTTAATGAAATCAGGTTTAATTTCTAGACTGGCATCTACACAAATTAAAAGCATACTGGACTCCTGGAGCAAAATCTTTTTTGGACATCTGTCAGCATCTTGACTAAATAGAAGAAACTGAATATCATGGCTTCCATCAACAATGGTGAAAGAAAACACATTCCTTGATAAACAAAGAGAAACGTGCATCATAAACACCTACCAGGTGATTAAGGGCCAAACCTAGTGAAGAGGTGAACACAGCCACCTGCTCCGTTACAGAGGAGAGACGCCGACCGGTTTCAGGCCCACGCTCACGTAAGTCAGAGAGTCCACCCCCCAAAGATCACATACGGTTCGGCTCCCCATCCAAAAACATACATGTTTATGAATAAAACCCCCCAGCTGGCCCTAATAACCACCCCCCCCAACCCGACACCTATCTCCCCCGCGGTCCCTGTCCTGGTAGGGCTTCCAGTCTAAGCCTACCATCCACCCGCATCTCAGTGTGGCTCAAGACTGTGTCTGTGTGTGTGTGTGTGTGTGTGTGTGTGTGTGTGAGCATGTGTGTGACATTGTACATGTGTGAGTGCGTGCGTGTGGTCGTACCTGTAGGGTATCCAGACAGAGCAGTTCCGGGCACTCATGTTTCAGTGCACCCCTAAGTTTTCAGAGGGCTCAACAGGACGGCCGAAAGCTGAGATGGGCAGGGTGCGTAACGATGTTGGAAAGAGCCCGTGTGACCATCCTGTAATCTCCCTCCCTCCCTCGCGGAAAGCCCTGGAACCCTGCCGTTTCTCCCTCTCTCTCTCTCTCTCTCTCTCTCTCTCTCTCCAAGAGAACCCCTGCTCCCTCTGTCTCAGTGCAGGGGAACCCAGGTGCTAAGCAGTCCCTTCTTAGATCCGGCTCAGAGGCGCTGTGCTGTCACAACTGTGCAAGAAACACACTCTCTTCCCCTGCACTCTCTCACTATCCCAAAAACACACAAATCTTCCCTTATACGCACTCCTGTGTGTGCATGTGTGTGTGCCCTCTTATATGTCCTCTGCTGCTCTCTTGCCTCTCCCTGCTTCTTTCTAAATCTCTACAATCTCTTCCTCTCTTCAATTCTCCCTCTCTCTCCATCTCTCCCCCTCCTCTCTCTCCCTCTCCATCATTTCTCTCCCTCTCTCTCTCTCTCCAATCAGTGCCTCTCCATCTCTCTCTTGTTAAAGTCTCACAAGGCGACAGCGGCGCAGAGCTTTGTTCCTTTTTTGTCTTGGTCTTTGATGTCATCGTTTGCCTTTTTTTTTTTCAGCCCCCTCCCCTCCTGCACTTTCGGGGTGCTGATGCGTTCATTAATTCTGTGAGCAGGGCTCATTAGCGTGTGCTAACGCAAGGCAGGGCTAATTGCCTTTGATTTAGCGCACTCGTAGCAAACAAAGCCTCGTATCTCTGTGTCTTAGGGCTGCATCTGCTAGCCATGCTCACTTTAATCAGAGCCTACATCTTTCGAGTAATAAAAACAAATACAATTTCCATATCTCCACAATTAGCCGGCTGACGGACATAAGGATATTTGATTCAATTCCCTCCATCGATCTCATTACATTAACATGGGTTGATTAACAGCAACTAATAACGCACAGGCTGAGAGATAGCACAAGGCTGGTAACCCCCAATATATTCACCCCCCAGGTTGTTTTTTTTTTTTTTTTGGGTGAAATGAGTATTTCCATTTTTTTTTTGTTTTGTCGACCTCCACTCTTTCAGACTCAGGTACACCTCTTGCATCCTGCGGAACAAGAGGATCTAGCTCCATGACCAGACCCTAAAGAAAGGAAACATCATTTGCTTCCTTCCTTTGACACAAACAGCTTATTTGAGAACCCAAACAGCAGTCCGACCCAAGTTACTGCTTTTTGCTACCAGTACACTGCGACAGAACAGATGCCAATTAATTCACCAATAAGAGCCACACAACAGACTCTGTCACAGCAGCAAGTGGATTCTGCATTTGATAAACTCTTCCCAGACGTAAGCGGATAGACCAGGTCAAATCCGCGTGGGCGAGTCTCTGCGTAGGTGAGTCTCTGCAGTAGCGGCCGCTGAGCTGAAAATTGATGAAGCACAAAACACAGAACATTGCAGAAAATGATGATTGGTCTTCACCTATTTTCAATCAATCATATAAATTAACATTGCGTTAACTCCAAAAACACTCAATATTATCAGGTGAGGACTGTTTTCCTCGATAAGGTAATACAAGAGAGAAAACGTATTATTTCGACGTGAAATTGCATTTCAAATTCAATCAGCATTATTCTCTTGCAAATTTTTCTGGCTTCATCAAGCTTTCTTTGCTGTAATTACGCAATCCTGAAATTGAAATAAGATGTGCAGGATGTGCTTGACCTCTTAAGGCCCAACACTTTTTAGACGTAACATCGGCATATCAGGATTTACATTAGTCAATAATTTTAATAATTTACTAAAATATAATAAGCAAACACATCAATCTTATCAGGTAGAATCCTTTCGAGACATCCATTCTTGATAATCAAGTCATTGTCCTGGTCAAAATATCGAGTTACAGCATAGGTGTAGATTTGGGTAGGGATGATCGGGACAAACCTCAACCAACTTTCAGACGAAGCACAAATATCCCAACCAACTTTGGATCGTGGGGAAATTGAAAGAAATGCAGAATCGTAAATCTAACATGATCCAGTCCAATGTAATGCTCGGTTTGCAACTTTGTCCAATTCATAGATAATCAATGGTCCAATTTGAAGTGTTCATCATGGCTACAGTCGCATTACTGACCTTGCTTCAAGAAGATAGCAATGCACATAAAGATGCATGATGGTCAGGATTGCGAACTGGCTAGCTAACGTAGCTATATATCCACTCACTTGAGGCCATTCTACTTGAACTGAGTGAGTTTTGGGAGTGCGGTGAGATGATTTGTGAGGGTTGTGGACAGTGAAAGCAATTCAAATGGTAGTTGTTATTTAAAACGTTCTTGATGACCAGTGGCTGAAACACCGAAGGTACAACTGCAACTCGCATGTGACGGTGATCCACTCAAAATTAAACTCAAGGCTATGGCAATATGATCGGCGCGGCAGTTTTACAGAAAACTGAATGAGTAAAATGCCATGGTTTTTCACCATTTTCAGCATGTTAAACTGCTCTGTGAAATTATTCTTATATAAAAATTTTTTAGTTGTATAAACAACAACAAAGACACAAAAATCTTAGCTATGGGAAGTAACATTCTTAAGCTTTCAATCTATAAATGTTTCATAATCATGTAAATATTCAGGGGTCTACGTGAGATAATTGAATTTCTTACTGAAATTGATGGAGGATAGACTGCATATTTTCCATTTATATTATGGAAAATATCCTTCCACTTGCTTTCTTTTTGTGGAGATTTATAAGAAATATGATGACCAATTAAACTGACTTCCCTCAAAATGTGGTCATCAAATAATCAGCACAAAATGGGAGAAAAAAATGAAGGCAGAGAGGACGATGAGGCAAGGGTAATATTGTGTAAAGAAAATTCCTATTTTTGTATCCTGGAGCAATGTGCAGCAGTAGAGCACTTGAGGAAAATCAGGCAGCTTTACCTTAGCTAGCCATGATGATATCTGGTGAGCTACCAAATTAACCTAAAGTTACTCCTGCCCTTCAGCGCAGGACTTTATTTTACATGAAGTTGTTTTTTTTTTTTTCAGCTAGACCATTTCACCTATGCAAGACAGTCGGCAAAAAGATGTGAGTACCTAGCAAGCACCCATTTTTGTCTGAAGTTCAAATGGACACTGCATTGGATATTTAAGATCTAACAGCAGCAAGTCTTCCCCTGTCTGTCGCTGCAAGGTAGCGTGTACATCACTTCTTTTAGTTAGTTCTCTCACTACCAGATCACATCAAGTTGCACCCAGAGTGATCAATGTCTCATCTGGGTTTGTTTTGTCAGGAAGCATGGTGCATTTGTATGTCTTAGAGCAGCCATCTATGCACCAGAATTTACTGATTTTAAGTGCATTTACATCCTTCCATTTTGTCCATGTGTTTGTTTCTCAGTTTTGTTAGCCTGCTATATTTGCTTTTACTTTTGTACAGACAAAGTCATGTTATAACCATTGTGTCACTGGAGTGCGTGCAATTCAGTGGGAAAACCTCCAGGGAATATGATGAGCAGTCCTGTCTTAGCTGCTTACATACCGGCTAAGGTTACTGATTGACCACTTTTAATCGAAGTTTCATTATAATTTGTTTTATGGTAATACTATGCTTCTTTATGCCTAATTAATTGAGCATAAGCTTGAGGTGTCATTTAGAATCCAGCACAGAGCTGTATATAACTAGGACATTTAAAAAAGGCATAAGAGGCTCAAACTGTAAATATTACATATCTGTTTATTTAGCCATCAGTAAATTTATCATCCATCAAACTATCAATTTGCTGGAGCATAGAGATAAAGCATATTTTCAAAATAATAATCATCATTCATTGAAAAGAGACTGTGGTAGCTAAACCATAAAGGGCTCGCCTGAAAAGAAGAATACCCGATTTCTTAGGTTCGAAATAGTGATTTTTTTTTTTTAGACAAGTAGTCAGCATGTACAGAAACACCAAAGAAGTGCAATTTATCCATGACTGTTGCACCAAATCATGGAAAAATTCTGCATTCCACAAAAATTCCCAATTTTTAATTTTTAGACATTCTCTGTGCATAAGTGGGTAAAAATACAGTATTAGAAACAAGACTAAGGGGGAAAGTATCGGTTTTTGCTTTGAACCAGCTCTCCAGTTTAAAAAGCTTTGAGTCATGCAGTTGCAATCAAAATGATTCAACCCCCGTAGCAAATTAGGTTTACTAGCAAAATTTACAAACTTTCAGCTGTTCGCAATGAAAAAATCAAACAAGAACAATTTAAATGGCTGAACACAACAAATATTACAAGTGGTTTCTCCAAATTAAACACAAAATGCCACTTTTAATGACTACTGCAGGCTCAAAATTATTCAACCCCTTCATGACAAGCATCTTTAATACTTAGTAGAGCACCCTTTTGCCGCTATGACCTGTTGGAAATGTGATGCATAGGCAGATGTCAGCTTTTGGCAGCATTCCCAAGGAATCTTAGCCCAGTCCTCATGGAAAATGGCCTCCAGTGTACTTATATTCTAGGGTTTGCATGCTGCAACTGTGTTCTTCAAATCCTACCAAAGATTTTTTATGGGGTTCAAGTGAGGCGACGGTGATGGGCACTCTAGAATCTTCCAGACTTCTTCTGAAACCAAGCCTTGGTGGATGTTGAGGTATGCTTAGGATCATTGTCCTTTTGGAAGGTCCAATGATGCCCAAGTGTCAGCTTCCCTACAGATGGCATAACATTTTCTCCTTGGATGTCCTGGTACTTGACTGAATCCATCTTGCCCTCCACACTTTGCAGATTTCCAGTGCCAGAGGAAGCAAGGCAGCCACAGAGCATCAAAAGCCCCCACAATTCTTCATTGTAGACACGGTGTACTTTTCAGCATATGCTTCTTCATTCCTCCTGCAGACATACCACTGATTCATAAGCCCAAAATATTCCAGTTTTGTTTCATCACTCTGCAGAACAATATCCCCAAACTTCTGCGGCTTGTTTATATGGTTTTGAGCATATTGGAGCTTTTGCTTTTGGATCAGTTGTGTTGTATGTCTTGTAGACCTTCAACGTTTAGTATGTGCCCTACTGTGCAAACTGAAACCTCAGTGCCTCCTGCCTCCAAGTCTTGCTGCTGGTCTCCTGCAGTCACTCGAGGGTTTTTAACCACCTGTCTCCTCAGGAATCTGGTGACAGCCATTGATAGCTTCCTCTTTCTGCCACATCCTGGTACTGTAGCCACTCTTCCCTTAACTCTGAACTTGGGAACTATGCCTCCAACTGTATCTCTACGAAAATTCAGTGCCTGCGCAATCTTTTCGTATCCTTTTCCTTGTTTGTGCCAGGCAACGATCTCCTCTATTAGCTTTTTTGACAATTCCTTTGACAGCCATATTTCTAATTGCAATCAAATGTCACTGTCAATAAACCCCTAGCGAGTATAAGTATTTGATGTGTTCTATCTCAAGCAAACCTGATGCAACTAATTAAGCTCTTGATTAGCTGCATTAGGTGTGCTTGAGACAACACCTGATTTGCAGATATGCTCTTATGATATGAGGGATTCTATTCAGGGGGTTGAATAATTTTGAGACTGCGGTAGTCATTAAAAATGGCATTTTGTGTGACATTTGGAGAAATCACTTGTAATATTAGTTGTGTTGAGCTATTTAAAATGTTCTTGTTTAATCTGTTTATCACAAACAGCTGAAAGTTAGTAAATTTTGCTATTAAACCCAATTTGCAATGGGGGTTGAATAATTTTTATTGCAACTGTATGTCTGGCATTTATAATTTTTGAGATATAGAGCTTTTTACAACAGTGGTTAAAACAGGGGGAGATTCACCCATTTCCCCCTTTGGCTATAAGAGGTCAAGGCAAATATGTAAGTTGCCATAGAAGTTTCTTTTTTTTGTGAAGTGAATAAAACAAATTCTATTCTAGTGAATACCTGCGCTGAACAAGCAATGCATCCATAATATAAGTGTGACGGCCAAGACAATTATATCAGAGATCTTTTCTCAGAGATTCTGAGAAAGATGATGAAAAGGAATTGGGGAGAGCGTCTGCTTTAATGGCCCAAATAACACTGTCTAAGCACACTGTTCTGAAACACGATCGTTACATAATGCCAGAAACACCTACAACTCACAAGAGTGAAGGAGACAGATGGTGCAACACCTTAACTTTCACACCCTGGATCTTACACCTCTGTAAACAAGATGGCAGTCATTAGTAATTCCTAAGTCCTGAGGTCAGTGAAAGTACACACAGCATCCACATTATTAAGTACACCTCACTATTACTGATCAGGCCCCCCCCCCTTTTCTACTAGAACAAGCTGAATTCCTTAAGGCGTGGATTCACAAAGGAGCTGGGAGCAAAAGACACTCTGGTCCATGTCGGCATGATTGGATCACGCAGTTGCGGCAGATTTGTGAGCTGCACATTCGTGCTTGCAAATCTCCCATTACACCACATCCGAAAGGTGCTCTATGGATTGAAATCTGGTGACTGTGGAGAGAACATTAAACTCATGGTAATGTTGGTTAGACGTAGCTTGAGATGGCATGTACTTTGTGATAAGTAGTGTTACCCAGCTGGAAGTTTTTTTTAAACCTTTATTTAACCAGAGAAGTTCTATTGAACCAGGAGGGTTTTCAAGGACACCCTGGGAGAAATGCCAGATAAAAGTTTCAAATGAGGAGAAACAAGGGTAAAGCCCCTGGAGCTCATTTGGGGTAGAGGGCCTTGGCCTAGGGGCCAAAAGCATAGTTTTTCACAACGTCATCGGCCCAGATGCAAGTCAAAATCCCAAGTAAGAATTCACTCTACATTTAATAGACAAGCTACCTATCAATTGGCTACCCTGCCCACTCATGGTAGCCATTGTTAGACAGGTAGATTGTGGCCACAAAAGGATGCATGTAATCAGCAACTATACTGTGATTGATGGCGGCATTCAAATGATGCTCAAGAAAATATTTTCCATTCCATTAAACCACCACCACCAGCTTGAATTGTTGATACAAAGCACACTGGATGCATGGATTCATGTTGTTTATGCTAGTTTAATTACGCCAGTTTGAAGAGCCTTTAGCCACTGTAACTACAGTATCCTGTTCTAGGCTGAAAGAAGAACTCGGTGCAGTCTTCTGCTGCTGCTGCTGTAGGCCATCTACTTCAAGGTTCCATGTGTCGTGCATACGAAGATGCTCAACAGCATAGCACGGTTGTAACACACTCTCTTTTCAGTTAGTGCTGCCCTCCAATCAGCTTGACTTAGTCAAGCTATTTTCCACCGACCTCTCTCATTAGCAAGGCATTTTCACTCACAGAACTGCCACTCACTGGATATTTATGTTTTTTGCACCACTCTCTGTAATCTTCAGAGGTATTAGTATGTGAAAATCCCTAAGATTTCTGAAATACTCAAGTCAGCATGTTCAGCACCAACAATCATTCCACGGCTAAGGCCAATTAGATCACAATTCTTCCCAGTTGTGATATTAGGTCTGAATAACAACTGAAACTCAACTTTTCCCACAATGCTACTTTGCATACATCATGTTCCAACCACATAATTAGCTGACCTAGATTTTTGCATCCAATCAGATGTACAGTTGTACCTAATAAAGCAACCACTTAGTGTGTATTACATGACTTTCCATTTGCATTATAAGCCTGATGTAAACAGCTGCAGAATGATGTAATTTCCAGACTACGTTGCTTCTTGACAGACAGACGCAAAGGTGAACCAGTTAAGACAAACCAGTGAACAAGGTACTTTACTGGTTGGAAAAAAAATAAATGGATTAAAAGGTTAAATTTCAAAGATAAAAAGGTTTAAGAGCAGCTACTGCATGATAGTTCAGTAGGAGTAAAGAAACCAGTCTTACACTGCGAGAACTTAAGTAATCCTCATTGCCAGCTACTGGGGCTAAGTTCAATATCAACCCATGTACACCAACAAATTAAATATTCTTTACATGTAGTCATTACAGAAGCAATAATCAGCTTTTTTTTAAAATACAACTCTTGCCATAGAAGTAAGGTCCTCAAATTATTTCCTTTTTACATTTTTATGTATTGTTTGAGGTAATTACGGATAAAACATACAGGATTATTAGCCTAGGTTCAGTGTATTGCCATAGTTACGGCAACCATGTCAATAATTTTACATATTTTTATGTTAAACAGATGAATAAACAAGACAAGCCAATATCTGCAACAGACTGGCAGCATGTCCAAGATGTAATCTTGCCTCTCATCTAATGTATGCCCCAATAAGATCCAGTTCCTCGCATAAGACAGATGGGTGAATCGATAAGGCAGTATTTACTCAGTTATAACTGTGTATGACTATGGATGTCCATTTTATTCCACACTGGACAGTGTGCCTGGTCTGGTATGTGAACTGACTGTGGGGGAGGGGTTGGGGAGAGACAGGTAAATGGCGCAGGTAAACCAGAGACTCACTTTAATTTCATTTGTTGACTACAGGACTTTTGGCGATAAGGACTAAGGGGTCTCTTTGGGCTTGGCAACCTGAACTCAGTTCCCAAATCAAACACTCCAAAAATAAAGCCCCTTTCTCCACAGCAGAGTGTAAAAACTGAAAAGGTGTAAAACAAGGGTGTCTGTCGCAGCGGGGCCCTCTGAAAGGTCATGCTACTCGAGGCAGCAGAGCTACGGTGTCTCAGAGGGGCCATGCTTCGATCAGCGGCTCAGCACTTCAACACACTGATATTTACAGTGCTGCTACAATGTACACATGAGAAGAGTGTGGAGGACAAACACAGGCCTAATATGTGAGTGCACAGGAAGTCCTGGTTTACACACAAAGGCTGTGATGAAGGCTGTACAACAGCCAGTGTCTGTGGCTGAGTACATTCCTGGACTCCCTGTGGTCAAGGAAAAGGTCCTGCGGCTGGTGGTTTGGGGTCATTATACACTAGGCTCATTCCAATTATTTGTTTTCACCCCCTTTCTTCCTTTCCTTATCTTATTCCCTTGCTTTCAGCTCAACCCATTGGAAAGGCAAGGGAAAAATGTCAGAAAAGGAATTGGGGGGTGGGCACGGAAAGATGAATTTGGGAAATGGAATGCCCTTGCCCTTTGAACTGTTAGTTTGAAGCAATGTAGGTTACAGTCCTGAAGGACGTCTGGAAGATGGCTTTGGTGGATCCAAACATCAGTAATTTTGGTGTTATGCATTTAAAAATAGTACATCCTCAAAGACTTCCTAAAAGACAAAACAACTTTAGGATACTTCTGACTCCCATTGCCTGTTTATAACCCCCTTGACGGCTCCTTTAACACACTGGAAACTTTGTTAAAAGAGAGAAAGCAAGGGACAGAAGAGGGCGAAACATCAGGGAATGGAATAAGACCCCCGTCTAAGGATGTCATACCTGTGTTGCCAGTGATGATTTGGAGAGCAAACCCACCAATCAACCCTCAGAGTTTCTTCCCCCTCTCTCTTCACCTCAAAATCTGATTGGCTCATTTTTCTGTCAATACCAGCGCAGTTCAGTCAGCTTGAAAAACAAAACCTCCTCCCCCCTCACCACCACTTTGCATCACCGAAAGTGAATTTAAGCAATCTGTGGTCTTGCGTGTATTACGCTGACGGCTTCTTCTAAATAATATAACGTATACTAGGTTCGCTCACAAGTAAGAATTTATCTAATATGGCACAGCTTGTATGCATGAGCAATAAATACTATTAAACTGCTTCCCCATAAGTCTGATCATGGTATATGGCACCACCTGCTGGTAGAAGTAGGGATTAAAATGGCGGTCAGAATTACGCCAATCGCAACAAAGTTACAAGGCATGGAGGGCTTCAGATGCAAAGCTTTTGTACAAGTGAACACATGTATGAAGAGACACTTCTCACGAGTGAGATTAGTGTTCTTTTTCATTCTTAGGCAGGTAGCCAGTGCAGTGACTTCACCAACAGAAATGGGAGCACTACGAGAGGTGTAACTACAGAGCTTTAAAAAAAAAAAACGCTAGAGCGGACATGAGACCAGTTTTGGCGCGATTCGCGTTCGCCATCTTACCGAAGGATAGCGTCTGGCAGGGAACCTTAGACGAAGGTAGTTCAGAGGTGGAATGCAGAGATTATATGATTTTTATCTTATTACATTTTACTGCGAAAGAAATACTGGTAATTATTATGAACCAAGATGAACCTTTAAATACTAAAATAAAAAAACATAATCTACTGTAGAATAAAGAGCACTGTAGGAATTCAAGGTACAAATACATGTGTTCAAAATGTGAAAACAGCATTCCTTAGAATATAGAACTCATTCATATTTACTGTTAATTTAAATTCAATTTTTTGAATTTTAACTAACGAATAAGAATTTCCTAACACCCAAAAACAAAATAATTTAAAAATGGTCGTGCTTGTAGGCTGATGTGTGTCACCAGTCCTGTGTTTTAAATTTCATTTTACCTAGTCGCATATGCACATGTACAGCGTTTGATTGTGCAATCCCCTCGCCGATTCCTTACACAAGATGGCAGACGCGTCTCACATTTTGCAGTTGGTTTAGCCAAAGACGTTGTCCTCTCTAGAGTTTTATTTAGCTCAGTGGGTGTAACCATAGAATTAAAAACAGATGAACAGACAATGGCAGAGAGTCCAAAGTGATCTGGAAAGTGCAAATAACGGGCACCATCTTGGTTAAGACTGCGTTCCAAAAGTGAATTTCTGTGTCATCAAAGGTAAAACCAGAGTTCTATACAGGTTGGTCAACCATAGCAGTCAGCCAGTGAAGTCTTTCCTAATATGACCAACGATCTGATACATTCACGTGATACTTATGTCTGTTCTACTGTTTTAGAATTCTATAGGAGTGGCCCTACTCTCATTTGCAGGGGGGGGGGGGCATGGTTTGCATGAGTCAAGTGACACGGAACTGTTCATTTTAATCGGGCACCTGTGGAATGTCACCTCTGGCTGCATGAGAACAGACCACAAAATTTCTTCAAATGAATCAATATGAAAATGTGAGGTATCGTTCAGGAACCAGTTGCGATAACCAGAAATGGCAAAAGATGTGATTTTATTAGCGAGGGGGTAAACCCCCGCAGGACCGAAGGCAAAAGTACAAAGTCCAATCCAAAATCACAATCCTAGGGGCAGAATCCAGAGTTGAAAAACCAGGGCAGCAATACAGAAATCGTGGTCAGACAAAAAAGGTTTGATACACAGGAGCAGATAATAAAGCCAAATCAGAGCCAAAAAGAGGTAGTCGGGCAGTCCAGTCAGAAAGGTAACACAATGAGTACGAGGCAAGAAACAAGAGCAGCACAGGTAAACACGGGAAACGTTCTGACGGGGAACTGCAGTGAGAAGACAGCTTAAGTACACTCAAGGGAAGTCACATGCTATGATTAGGGAAAGGTGAACTGGATAAGACTAATTACGTGGGAGCAAAACATGAGGGAGAACCTAACCACATGAAATTGGCGAAAGCCAAAACGTGGACAGGGAAACACGAGACAGACTATGACAAAACATACAGCTCCGGTTAGGGAGTTCTAATGTGCACAGATGAGAGGCAGGACAGAGTGGAGCAGGTGCGGAGGATCTGCTGAATTGCTGCAAAGACTGAGTGAAGGTAAGAGGCGGAGACTAGAATAGGGCGAGTGCTGAGAGCTTGTTAATCAATTAGTAAGTGCAGCTATACAATCCCTGGTGCTCGTTAGTAAGTTAGTATTATATACACAATGTTAGTCTGGGTTAGTAACTCAACAAAACAAACTGTTAGTATTGGTTAGTAATATAGAAAAGAGAGGCGAAGGAAGCAAACGAGATTGGAAGGAATGTTTGAAACCCAGAAACCATGAAATCACCTAAACATGTGACACGCAGGACTGGGGAGAAGCTGTAGCTTTTCAAAGACCAGACAGGGGAGACAAAGTGCAAAGAAGGGCATGGCAAAACATGGACCGGACTATAACAAAAAAGTGGATTGGGAATGGCAAAAATGAAAACATGGCAAAGAACAAAAACTAAACAGAACATGGCAAAAACCTAACATACATAATCATAAACATAACAGGGAATAGGGAAAACATAACAAGCATGGCAGAATCATAACAAACATGGCAGAAACAAGACAGACATAGCAGAATCATAACAGAAAATCCCTAGAGATTCAAAACTTACTTTGCGTTACTTTACATGTATAATTGCCCTGTGGTATTACATGACATGGATGCTAATCAGAATTTACTGTATAGAGCTGTTGTGGGATCACCTGCATTGTAAGGCGAAGTGTGCCCATCTTCAAAAACACATCTATGGGAAACATTGCAACCCACGTAGAAATCAAAAGAGAATTCCACCTTTGTAAAATTAACATTCTACACTCCTAAAATGTGTTAAGTGAATAATCTCACAATGGATAAGTTGGCAAGACATCTCTGAAATAGAAAATAGAGCCATTCATGATTTGAAAACTTTTTTGCCCCCATTTTTTAAAAATTTTCATATAATATGCTTCATTTAGTACAAAACCCAAAACCAGTGAAGTTGTCACGTTATGCAAATCGTAGATAAAAACAGAATACAATGATTTGCAAATCCTTTTCAACTTATATTCAATTGAATACACTGCAAAGACAAGATGTTTACTGTTCAAACTGAGAAACTTTATTTTTTTTTTGCAAATAATCATTAACTTAGAATTCAAAGGCAGCAACACATTGCAAAAAAAAAGTGGCACAGGGGCCTTTTACCACTGTGTTACATCACCTTTCCTTTTAACGACACTCAGTAAACGTTTGGGAACTGAGGAGACCAATTTTGAAGCTTTTCAGGTGGAACTCTTTCCCATTCTTGCTTGATGTACAGCTTAAGTTGTTCAACAGTCCGGGGTCTCCGTTGTCGTATTTACGCTTCATAATGCGCCAAACATTTTCAATGGGGAGACAGGTCTGGACTACAGGCAGGCCAGTCTAGTACCCGCACTCTTTTACTACGGAGCCATGCTGTTGTAACACGTGCAGAATGTGGCTTGGCATTGTCTTGCTGAAATAAGCAGGGGCGTCCATGAAAAAGACGTTGCTTGGATGGCAAACGTATGTTGCTCCAAAACCTGTATGTACCTTTCAGCATTAATGGTGCCTTCACATATGTGTAAGTTGCCCATGCCTTGGGCACTAATACACCCCCATACCATCACAGATGCTGGCTTTTGAACTTTGCGCCTATAACAGTCCGGATGGTTCTTTTCCTCTTTGGTCCGGAGGACACGACGCCCACAGTTTCCAAAAACAATTTGAAATGTGGACTCGTCAGACCACAGAACACTTTTTTCACTTTGCATCAGTCCATCTTAGATGAGCTTTGGGCCCAGCGAAGCCGGCGGCATTTCTGGGTGCTGTTGATAAATGGCTTACGCTTTGCATTGTAGAGTTTTAACTTGCACTTGCAGATGTAGCGACGAACTGTAGTTACTGACAGTGGTTTTCGGAAGTGTTCCTGAGCCCATGTGGTGATGTCCTTTACACACTGATGTCGGTTTTGATGCAGTACCGCCTGAGGGATCGAAGGTCACGGGCATTCAATGTTGGTTTTCGCCTTGTCGCCTACGTGCAGTGATTTCTCCAGATTCTCTGAACCTTTTGACGATATTACGGACCGTAGATGATGAAATCCTAAATTTCTTGCAATAGCTCGTTGAGGAATGTTGTTTTTAAACTGTTCGACAATCAGCTCACGCATTTGTTCACTAAGTGGTGACCCTCGCCCCATCCTTGTTTGTGAATGACTGAGCATTTCAGGAAGCTGCTTTTATACCCAATCATGGCACCCACCTGTTCCCAATTAGCCCGTTCACCTGTGGGATGTTCCAAATAAGTGTTTGATGAGCATTCCTCAACTCTCTCAGTCTTTTTTGCCACTTGTGCCAGCTTTTTTGAAACATGTTGCAGGCATCAAATTCCAAATGAGCTAATATTTGCAAAAAATTACAAAGTTTACCTGTTCGAACATTAAGTAACTTGTCTTTGCAGTGTATTCAATTGAATATAGGTTGAAAAGGATTTGCAAATCATTGTTTTCTGTTTTTATTTACGATTTACACAACGTGCCAACTTCACTGGTTTTGGATTTGTTTCAAGTAATTTACTATTATACCAACATTATTAACTAATACGATAGCAAGAACTACGAGAATAACCAGGGATTCCAATCCATTGAGCAGAAGTATATTAAAGAGATTATAAAGCTTCTGGATTGCAGCCATTGCAAAGCTTCAAGACTTCAAAGTCTTAAAAACACCTACCCAACCCAAACCTGAAGCCAGACACAATGTTTAATAGGTAGTTTATAAATGTGCTTCAGCGGGAATTTTTTTTTCTGGATTCAGAACTTAATAGAAAAAGCCAACACATTTAAGAATTCTGGCTAATACAACCAGCGATATATGACCGATTGCAAAACCCCTGCCATTTCTATGTAGCGAGAACAGCGCCATTTCTCTGACAGAAGACATCATCTGCAATGTCACATTGGCACCACAAGAGAGAGCCACTTAATAACTACGCACACGCTGTCAGTCTCACTTTCGACCACACTGCTGTGCCCTTTCACTGAAAATGAGAGACACTCAGACACCAACAACCTGGAAACAGTTCAAACTCATATTAACCAGGATGCATTGAATCAGCTGTGAACCTCATTAAATCATGAAATTATTTTCTGAATGTGTCACTGATTGAAGACCTGATTTGTTCAGAAGCATGGAGTAACTTCAAACTTAACCAAGGGGCTCCAAGAAAGGTCCAGCATCAAGACATGGATTAGCACATTCACGTGCACCAGCATCCACATGTGCATTAGCATCCATAGCTGCCCCAGCATCCACATATGCATTAGCACCCAAATGTGCACCAGCATCCGCACATGCATTAGCACTGACACATCCACCGGCATACACATGCAGTAGCACCCATAAAAGCACCTGTTATGATTCTGCTTTGATTGTTGCCATGTTTGTTTATGTATTCTGCCTTGTCTGACCATGCTCTGTTTTTGTGTTTGTGATTTGGATGCCATGCCATGTTTTGTTTTTGCCTTGTCTCTGTCTGTTTGCCATTTTCCACCATTGCAGTTATATTCCGGTCCATGTTTTATGTCATACCATGCATTGCACTTTGTCTCCCCCTGTCTGGTCTTATGTCATGTGATCGCTCACTGCCCCAGTATTGCATGCCACACTTTCAGGTGATTTCATGGTTTCTGGGATTTCAATCATTACTTCCAATCTCGTTTGCTTCCTTCACCTTGCTTTTCTATATTACTAACAATACTAACAGTTCATTATTTGTTAAAGTTACTAACCCAAACTAACACTGTTTATAGTACTAACTTACTAACGAGCACTGGGGATTGTATAGCTGCCCTTACTAATTGACTAACAAGCTCTCAGCATTCGCCCTATTCTAGTCTCCACCCCTTTGGCTTTACTCAATGCACTTTGCTGCAGTTTCAGCGGAACCTCCGCACTTGTTAGACTCTGTTCTCTCTCCCTGTCTGTGCACATTAGAACTCCCTAACCGGGGCCGTATGTCTGTCAATAGGTTGTCTTTGTCATCCCTGTCCGCATTTTGGCATTTGCCAACTTCTTGTAATCAGGAACTTCCTCATGTTCATTCCTTTGTAATTAGTCTGATCCAGCTCACCTGTTTCCTATCATAGCATGTGACTTCCCCTACGTGTATTTAAGCAGTCATTTCACTCACAGCTCTCGTCAGAATGTTTTCCCTGTGCTGTGATCGTTGATGCCTTGTATTCATAGTGTTATACTTCTGACTGGAATGTCCCCGATTCTGATTTTGGCTTTTTCTTTAATACTTCTCTGCCCGCGTACCGTACCTGTTTTGCCTGACCCTGAGTTTAGTCTCTGCTGCCCTGTTAACGGTTCGGATTACGTCTACTGGACTTTGGCTTTGGATTCTCTGACATACCCGAGCCTGTGTACCGAACCTGTTTTGCCCGACTCTGAGTTTTGTGTTTGCTGCCCTGTGTACAGTTTGGATTACGTCCCTGGGATTTGGATTTTGGATTGTGGACTCTGTACCTTTGCCTTCTGCCTTTGTGGGGGTTTACCCCCCCAACTTCAATAAAACTCATTTTTGCTGAAACTTCCTGGTCTCGCATTTGGTTCCAGAACGATACCTCACAGCACCAGCATCCACGCATGCATTAGCACCCACACATGCACCAGCATCTAAACATTAGCACCTACACGTTCATCAGCATCCACACATGCACTAGCACCACTACGTTTACCACTCACATGTGAAGGAGCATCCATACATTCAATACCACTAACACATGGATTAGCACCTCCACATGCACCACCATCCACACATGCATTCATGAATGAACATCCAAACGTGCACCAGCATCCACACATGCATGAGCGCCTACACATTTATCAGCATGCACACATGCATTAGCACCATACATGTACCAGCATCTACACAGGCATTCGCACCAACACGAGCATCCACAGATGCATTAGCATACATATACACTATATTGCCAAAAGTAGTCACTCAGCTATCCAAATCATTGAATTCAGGTGTTCCAATCACTTCCATGGCCACAGGTGTATAAAATCAAGCACCTAGGCATGCAGACTACTTCTACAAACATTTGTGAAAGAATGGGTCGCTCTCAGGAGCTCAGTGAATTCCAGCGTGGTACCGTGATAGGATGCCACCTGTGCAGTAAGTCCGTGAAATTTCCTCGCTACTTAATATTCCACAATCAACTGTTAGTGGTACTATAACAAAGTGGAAGCGACTGGGAACAACAGCAACTCAGCCACAAAGTGTTAGGCCACGTAAAATCACAGAGCAGGGTCAGCGGATGCTGAGGTGCATAGTGCGCAGAGGTCGCCAACTTTCTGCAGAGTCAATAGCTACAGACCTCCAAACTTCATGTGATCTTCAGATTAGCTCAAGAACACTGCGTACGGAGCTTCACGGAATGGGTTTCCATGGCCGAGCAGCTGCATCCAAGCCTTACATCACCAAGCGCAATGCAAAGCGTCGGATGCAGTGGTGTAAAGCATGCCGCCACTGGACTCTAGAGCAGTGGAGATGTGTTCTCTGGATTGAGGAATCACGCTTCTCTGTCTGGCAATTTGATGGACGAGTCTGGATCTGGTGGTTGCCAGGAGAACGGTACTTTTCTGACTGCATTGTGCCAAGTGTAAAGTTTGGTGGAGGGGGGATTATGGTGTGGGGTTGTTTTTCGGGAGTTGGGCTCGGCCCCTTAGTTCCAGTGAAAGGAACTCTTAATGCTTCAGCATACCAAGACATTTTGGACAATTTCATGCCCCCAACTTCGTGGGAACAGTTTGGAGATGGCCCCTTCCTGTTCCAACATGACTGCGCACCAGTGCACAAAGCAAGGGCCATAAAGACATGGATGAGCGAGTTTGGTGTGGAAGAACTTGACTGGCCTGCACAGAGTCCTGACCTCAACCCGACAGAACACCTTTGGGATGAATTAGAGCAGAAATTGCGAGCCAGGCCTTCTCGTCAAACATCAGTGTCTGACCTCACAAATGCACTTCTGGAAGAATGGTCAAAAATTCCCATAAACACACTCCTAAACCTTGTGGAAAGCCTTCCTAGAAGAGTTGAAGCTGTTATAGCTGCAAAGGGTGGGCCGACATCATATTAAATCCTATGGTTTAAGAATGGGTTGTCACTCACATTCATACGCGTGTGAAAGCAGACGAGCGAATACTTTTGGCAATATAGTGTATGTACCAGTATCCACATGTGCAAGAGCACCTATACGTATATGAGCACCTACACAAGCACAAGCATCCATATATGCATTAAGCACCCACATGTGCACCAGCATCCATATATTCAGTGCCATTCACTTATTTAATAGCATTCACAAATGCGCCAGCATCAACACATTCAATGCTACTCTCCCGTTTAATAGCATTCACACATGCCAGGATTTGCACACTCACTAGCTTCTACGTGTGCTCAAGTACTCACTCAAACACATGTCAGCATGTGCACCTGCACTAAAATACACAAGCATTTGTCCCGCGGAAAATTCATGCTCGACCTTTCTTAAAATAAATTATTTTTATTATCATCACCCTGACATGAATACAGGAGCACAGATATGTATGCACCAGACTGATGAAACAGAACAGAAATATCAAATGAAAGTAGCCATTAAAATAAAGCTCATTTAGCCTACATATATCTCATTCCTCAAGCACACAGTAACCTTGGAAAACCAAAATATACAACCATGAAATACTTTCTTCTTATATTTTGGGTCACTTTAGAAATGGCCATAAAAGCTCACGCAGACAAAAGTCGTAAAGAGTGTTTTTTGCTTCCCAAATATCAATCAGGGTCAAATTTGATCCCAGGTATACAGTATGTTATGGTTAACGTAATAATGGCACTAATCTGCCTCCCAAATCCATATCCTGTAACTACATGACTATTACCCCCTCCCCCCCTTCCCAAGGGTCTCCAGTGCTGATGAAATGACAGGCGCCACAGGGGCCAATCAATCATACACTCCCATTCATTATTGATGACAGAGTTAAACAAGCTCCCTCAGCACAGCACCTGACCCTCAACGTGTGTGAAATATAACACACACACACAGACTGCCTCGCTGCAACAGCCATAAGCAGTGAGAAACACCTTAAAACTGTAACACCAATCATGGTCATTCATAGCAGGTCATCTTTTCATTTTCTCTTGCTGGGTGGGTATGGTCCATTTATCACAATGAAGCCTCCTGACAGCTTATCATCACCACGAGAGTTCTCCATGGTAACAGTATCCATGGACTCCTTGGTATATCTGTTTGATGATAGGCTTTCTTAGCAGTATTAAGAGGAGTAAACTACCCCTGAGTGGGCCTTCAGAGGCCTGCCACAGTCTAAGACACACCATAGACCATCACAAAAGTTCACATAAGTTTTGCTTACAATATGAAAATCCAACTCAAATTCTTCTAGGGAAGATTAACCCCACAAAACCTACGGACCCTATACACGTTTCCATCAACTGCAGCTGCAGTATTCAAACCTATGGAACTTCAGGTCCATTTTGCGGAAATCCCAAGGTTTCCAATGATCTCAAATATGTCCTGCTACAATTACATGAAAATTAGTATAAAATGCTGTACAAGATCTAGACATTTTCCATTTGATGTAATGCTGTGGCCATAAATACATGGCATCCTGAGTTTGAATATTTCTCTCAGTATAAGTGTAGTGTAGATTCAGCAAAGAGCTGCAACCAGCAGATACAGAACATGTGAGCAACATTGTCCTACAACATGGAAAAAATGTCATTTTCTGACCATCAACCCACTTAACCCTTTATGGCCTAATGCAAAAATCCCAGCAGAGAATCATGCTGCCGTGTTTACCATAGTAACCTGTATGTGGGCTGAAGCACAGCTTCTCAGCTTTCAGGAACAGTTGGAATTTTTTCTATTGCGCAAAACCTACAGTAACTACGGTACTTTCAAAATTACGCGCATATCTGTGTCGGCGACAACACGTTAGGCGTAAAAGGGTTAAGGGAAAACCCACGTGAAAAATTAGAATTTAATGGGTTATCTCCAACTGAAAAAAAAAACAATTGTTAATGCAGCACTTCTACAGTTAAAACTAGAGGCACTACCTAGAGTGCAAACCTCCGCCAAGGCAGCAAAGTCCAAATCTTGGTGAGTGGGAGCAAAGTTCAGTTATCGCGTGTCATACGATTTCAAGATGGCTGCCGTGGCGGCCATATTTTTTGACTGATCGCAGTCAAAATCAATGGAGTCCATCCCTGATGTAATCGCGACCCACCCACAAAATTTTAGAGATATCCTTTCATTACTTTTTGAGTTATCTAGTTCACAAACAAACAAACAGACAGACAAACAAACGGCACCAATCACATTACCTCCTGCCAACTTTGTTTGGCGGAAGTAATAAATGTTTGGTATGTTTCTTCTTCGTTTTGCTAATTTGTACAATGTGTATGTCATGCCGATAAAAGGACAAAAAATTGCATTGATTTTTCACGTCTCGTAAACAACAGGTCAGACATGCAACGCCGAGCAGCAGTGGAGTATTGCGGTTCTTAAAAGAAAAATTATGAAAAATCACTTTTTCAATGCTTGTGCTCAAACATTTTGTTATCTGGAATACCTACCAAAGCACAAACTGTAAAATAAAACAATCCAGTCAGTTTTTTGCGGTCTGCCTTTTTCATAATTATGGCAATCCGCATGCCATTCAGATTTGGCTTCCCTTACCACGTCACATGCAGGCGCACGAGAAAAGACCAATTATTTGTATACAAACACTGACAATGCACACACGCACACCAGTCGCAAAAAGAACCCAACCATCGGAAGACACAACAGAGAAGAAGAAAACTATCAAGCAAAAAACTATTTTAACAAGCAACTATTTCGTAGTGCAATATTTTTAAATGTTGACCTGGTTTCATAACAACCTGTCACTCAGGGATCGGCACGTTTATGCTGCCAAATTGCAATTGGATAATAGGGTATCACTGACAGACCCTTATGCACTGTCTCCCTGTCAGAGGCTAAAGGATCCCACCAAATGGTAATAGTGTCTAATACTATGGCAGAATTCCAGCTGGCCTACTACATCCAATAACATTTCACAACTTGGTGCATTTAACATTAGACAGACATGAACAAAATTAGATTGCCTTCCAAGGTAGTCCATCTCCAATGCACACTATATGAATACAAACATGCATATCCTGCAAATTATACATTGCTGGTTAAATCTAAATTTCAATCTATATCAAATTCAGTCATATCCAGCACTATTATCCAAACCAGCATGAGGCAGCAAACTACAGTTTCCAACATGCCCAATAACTTCATCTGCCTCCAGACAGGTATGAGGAAGCGGGTGCAATGCTGATGCACATCTCCTCAAGGGTACCTGTACCCAATATGAACATCAACCTCAAACTACTCATGATATCAATAGAAACATTATCTGCATTTTTGGATTCAAAATGAATAACGTATATAGACATATTTAAAGTTTTTGCATTGATTGAATTAATCAAGTACCACTGCAGCGCGCCGAGATGTTGGCTATTATTGACATGTCAAAGGTCACAGTGACGTCAAGTCGTTGCGGGTATTTTGTGTAAACAAGCTGGTTTGACAGCTCCCCTTCTGCTCCATGCCACCTGACCCTTCCAAGCAATCATCGCATCTATGAATGTCATTTCTAATGCACGTTCACGGGCTACGTAAGTTTCTAGTCCAGGCTTGTTTGTTATGCATGGAATGTTTTGCTAATGGAGAATATCTGCAAATAATTTGTTTTCTGTGCTACTAAAACATTTTTCTCTCATTTACACCAAAAAGCCAATTAGTTGCTTGTTTGACCATATTCTCGCGAGTAAGTGCTTGTGCAACCTCCCCCATAATAACAGAATCATCGGAATCTACGCTTTCTCCACTCAAACATGCTAAATGTGGATAATCTCTTTTCGAAGGTTTAAATAAATTATCAGATGACGTTTCTGAAAGTTTCTCTATCCATACTGCAGGCTTGTTGGAACAATAATGTGGATATTCCCTCAGCTTTATATAGGTTGTTTTTGTTAGTTTTATAGGTCCTCAGGTTAGGGCTGGCAACAACCTGTCATCATAGTATCGGTGACATTTTCAGACTCCTGCCATCCAAAGTCTGACCAGATTTAAAAACTTTAATTGCTTAGTGCTCTGTACGACATGCAGTTAACAAGACGGGAATGGGTGATCGGTCATCCATGACGCTTTGGGCATTGAAAATGTCTCAGGTCAATAATGAATAAAGGAACCTTATAGGGAGTGCAGATTGTGCAACTCTAAATAATGGTGCAAAGCCATTAGTTCCGGCCATCTGTGCAACTAGCCGCAGGACTGATGAAAAAGTGTCAATCAGTAAGAGCAGTGAGCAGCAGTGAGGATCAGGTGGAAGATTCAGGAAGGGTGTGGATCAGGAGGAAGAGTGAGGAACAGTGAGGATCAGGTGGAAGATTCAGGAAGGGTGTGGATCAGGAGGAAGAGTGAGGAACTGTGGATCAGGAGGAAGAGTGAGGAACAGTGAGAATCAGGAGGAAGAGTGAGGAACAGTACAGATCAACAAGAAAAGTGAGGAAGAGTGTGGATCAGGGTGAAGAGTGAGGAACACTGGAGATCAGGAGGGAGAATGGGGAACAGGGTGGATCCACAGTGATGATAACATTCTGAAGAAGAGGGGAAAGCGCATGGTTGAGAAGTTAACAGTGGAGCAGGCGAGCCAGGAGACACGGTGCATGATATATCAGTTGTGTTTCCATTATTAGCCCCTCAAAGTCTGGTAAATGAACAGTTCCCTTATCTTAATCCAATTATTTTGACCTGTCTGCAGATATGTTACACTGTGATTCATAACACCTTACATGTGAAGCTGAGCAGCAAACATGCTAATAAGCAGGAGCATTAAACCAACAATCTGATTATCTGAACATGTTTCCCACCATACCCCACATTAAACAAGACGGTGCACCTAGTATATGGCTGGACCGCCTCTTTCCCGCCGGCCCACCAATTGCTGAACTTCTTTCCCGCGGGCCAGCCAATTGTTGAACTTGATCACTCAGTCAGTCAGTCACTCGCTCACTCACGTAGTAATTCAGACAGCGAAATTCGCGTTTATAAGGGCCGGGCCGCTGCTCGGCCCAGCCCAAAAAGACAAAAACCTCAGACAAGGAAAGTCTGAATGAGGTTGCCCATGCAAAGGATCCAGCTCATCTCAACTGCAAAACGATTTTCACCCAAAATTAGTCACAGTCGCCCCCAATCCTTTTATGTAGGACTTCCTGTAACCACCTGACCTTCGGCTCATTAAAGTATCACACCTGCGAGCATGCTAATGAGGCTGAACACGGAGCTATTGATTACCAGCAGTGTGTAGTGAAGAACAGTGCTCTCTCTAAACTGTGAGAGAGTAAGTGAATGCAATAGATAAAGCTTGGTATGATACAGCAACACATTATACCGCTCGCATGCCTAAGCCAATATTGAAATGCTAAGTCAGTCATTTCATTAAGGCAATTTTTTCATTAAAAAACGAGCAGCATACTCAATTTGCAATGCATTTCTACATTAAACATGAAGTCATGTAAAATGACATACTGCTATTGAGAAAGTGCTAGTCTTCTTTCCGCTTTGTTTTGAAATCTGTTACGTGAAAACTGTAATTGCCCCTGTCAGCAAATGTGTGTACAGTGTTTCTGTAAAGGACGCTGACAGAATGAAAATGGGGTTGGAGCTGATGTTGCGAGCGAAGAAAAATTACAAATTGCTGAGCTGTTCGTCAGATAAATGTAATCACGCAAACAGACCCAGGGGAGATAACTAAACCCTCTCCTATGGGTGCTGGTGTCAGATCTAATGCTTTAATTCAGGGGTGGGGAACCTTATCCAGAAAGGGCCGGTGTGGGTGCAGGCTTTCATACCAACCAAGCAGCTACACACCTGATTCTACTAATCAACCTCTGGAATCTTTGCGAAGGACCTTGATTAGTAGAATCAGGTGTGTAATAACCTGGTTGGAATGAAAGCCTGCACCCACAGCGGCCCTTTCTGGAAAAGGTTCCCCATCCCCGCTTGAATTAATCGGGATGACAGGAGATAGAGAGAGAGAGATCGAGTGTGAGAAACAACAGAGCCAGTGCAGGAGATAAAACAGCAGTGTCTGAGCGATGTTTACCAGAGTTACTGGAGCACGACGCTGAAGATACTCCCCTTACACACCTGCAGGTGCACAGATACTCCATCCATTGGCTGAGTAATCCAAGTAAGTGGATTTTTCAGCCAATCAGAGGTCAATTAATGATCCTTTCGTGCTGCAGCACATACCATTTGGACCAATCAGCTTGCTGTTCTTGAGTGTTATGAAAAAAACCTAGTAAGTCACAAAAAGCAGGCTTTGAGGAAAAAGACAAAAACTGGATCACTCTGGGGTAATGTTTTAGTCCAACAAAGGACCTCACTCACAGTTATTCATTACATAATAAGCAATATTGAGGAGGGATTTCTTTGTAAGACAAAAACTGGATCACTCTGGGGTAATGTTTTAGTCCAACAAAGGACCTGACTCGGCAGTTATTCATTACATAATAAGCAATATTGAGGAGGGATTTCTTTGTTTTACTTTTTCTCAGTATCCAATGGCAAATATCAAAATTATGGACAATAACCTTGCAATTATGTTATGATTTCTTCATTCAAACCATAGCCATACACACACTCTGTAGCAATCTAAATCTATTCAATGCAAAACACAATAGTGGACAGTCAACAATTTCTGATGGCATTTTCTTTTTCATGAATGTCCTGCACATCCAATGCTCAGTTTGGGAACTGATTGCACAGACTATGTGATACATAAGCTGCTTAAAATTGGCTAATTTGACTTGCTAGGTTTTGCCATTGCAGAAAAAAAGGAAAATTTAACATGGAAAAACCGAATAAGATCAACTTGCTAGGCTTTTGCTTCACAAATGATTAAATACTGCCGACTTGATAGGTTTTGCAATAGCAGCTGCAGAATATTGGGAATCAAGGATTATGTTTTAAGTATCTTCATCTTCATATATGTGACGAGGCAAAGCCGAATCAATACAGAAATGGTCCTAACTCAGTTTCAACCAAAATTAGACTTACTAGGTTTTTCCTTAACACTCAAGAGTTCCAGCATTGATAAATCCATCAAGTACGTGAACGAACATTGAATGTTTGGGCTTTTTTTCTGGACGAGGCCAACAATATGCATCAATGAACACTGCCGGAATGAAAAGAATAAGCCCACACATTGACATGTGCCTTAGACACCTTCACTGAAGACAATGATTCAATCCAACTGGATCTTTGCCAGTTAGGAAAAGAGTATGAGCGAGTTAGGGGAAGTCAATTACCATCCCTTTGTTATTGCAGTAAGAGAACACCAAAATACGAGGAGGAAACCCACACAAACACAGTGTGACGGCCTGTAGGCCTATTGTCCTTTATGCTCATTTTCAATCTAAGCAGGCACGTCCACGGGGCAGAGCTCAGGATTGGCCAAGTACTGACTGCTTGTGCAGGTGTATGACGGCAGCAATAAAAGTCTCCACCTGTCTTGACTACGGGGGGGAATGATTCGCTTTTTACATGCTGAGTCCACGAAGTTCGCCTGCCTGCTATGCTTTGTGCCAGGTTCTCCCCCACGACCGTGTCCTGTTCTTTGAGGCATTGTTGGTAAATAAAATATTTTGGCCCAACTCACACTCTTGTCTCCTTCTCTTTGTGGTGACCTAGGCTAGGGCCGTTACACACAGGTTCAGCATGCTAACAAACAACTCCATCCCTAGGATGTTGGCTCTACCTGATTGAACGACCATAACATGCTATCCGGGGCTCCACTAGTCGATGCAAGCGATGCAGCTAAAACTCTGCAAAAAGGGTACAAAAATGAGGATTTGTGTTCCTACATTTCTGCAAAACATTCTGATCCTCCCTCAGCACATACTATATACTGCATATAAAGAGCCTGTACACCCTCACCCATCCCCCAACCCCCACTACCAGCCCAGGGGAGGACCTGGAGATCTCTGCAGGATGTGAGGAGAGTGCTAACCTAGCATTGTAACCACAGCAACAGGCTTCTATCAGTAGAGCAGGCTGTCCTGCCTCTAGCAGCGAAGCCAATCCACCCCAGTAGCTGCTGCAGAGGCAGCCAACACCAAGGAGTCAATCAGTCAGACATACAGTGATCTAACAGGGAAACCACAGTTCCTTTCACAAGCAAACTGCAAACAAATCCCAATCTGTGCAAATCTCCAGTCATCCTTCCACTACACTGCCTCTGTGCACATGTCCACATATGTGCAGGATGCATGCACACACACATACACACACACACGCATGCACACATGGATCATACACACACACGCACACACGCGGACACACACAAACGCGCGCATGCGTGCGCACACAAGCACACACATTTATACACATGCACGCGCGCACACAAATCCGCGCGCGCATACACACACACGCATTCATACACACGCACACACACACAAGCACTTTCATTGCACTTTCTTGCAAGAAAGGGAGGACTTCATAAAATTCAGGTCATGTATATCTCATCAATATTCCAGTTGAAATATTTCCACAAGAAACCCCGTTCATTTGCTGCATTACAATATTGTAATATGCTCATCTGCATGCTCTCCAAGGGGAATCAAACATATATTTCCAGTAATGCTGGATCTGGAATGTTCATGAGCTTAATGCTTACTAACCTAAACCCAAACAGAGCAATGTTCCAAACAAAATTGGTGCTCGGATACTGGTTCAACACGTATTGCTTGGAGCTGGATGATCATAAATTAGTATTCTACGCTATTCAAATCATCTCATCAATGGTGCTGGGTAAGCAACAGGCAGACTGAAGGTCAGGCTTTGTGCATGCTGTGTATACTACACTAACCAGGGAGGAGAGTGCATGCAGTTCAGTTTTAACTGTTTACAGTGCATGACAGCAGAGGCAATCAGAGACCAACTATCTATGCCCAAGCAACTTAACGTTGCTGGCAAGATTCTTACACTATGTTTGAACATTTGGGGATTTTAGGCATGCAGTAAATAAAACTTCTATAATCAGGAATGCTTATTTAATTAAAAAATATATGTTATACGTTTATTATGTACAATGCAACATTCATTTTAATGTAACTGAGTAATTTTTATTTACTTATCACAAGGTATACACTGCCTGCCCTGATGTACATGCTGTACCTCAGTCAATCAGTAACAAAAGGTATAGCTGTGTTTAAGCACAAAAATCAACGCTTTAGTTGACGCTTGTTCTGAATTAAACCGATCTCAAATCCAGAGGACTGACATCTGAGGGACTGAAAAAATTCCTACAGGAAGAGAGGAAGAGTGTGTAGAAGAGGCAACATAAATAATCATTCACACCAAAGAGAATCGGCAGGAAATGTGGGTTTGGCCCATTATACGGAATAGGATGCTTATAGGTCACGTGAGAGGAAGATGCGACTCTACCACTACTTATACTCTTTTCAGAGTTGCATTCATTTCCTTCAGGTTCTGTGGTGCAAAGGATTGTGGGAGAGAGCATTTTGAAAGATAGGCGAGGAAGCGGAGTCTGGCGCTAGCCGGGGCCTGGGAGAGATGCCATGCTCACTGTGAACCAAGCGCCTTGTCTGAAATCAGTGTGCATTCATTACATTCTGAATAACCCCAACACAGCTCTACTGAATACGCTCGACCCCACAAAACCTGACTGAATCCGCAATTTAAATAAATTTCACAACACTCAAACATGACTCTGTTTAATGATAGAGAACATGAATCGCAGAGGCTATTTCGCACAGGCTGCATAAACCCACACAGTATCTTACTCAGCCAATAAGACACATTTTCCCTCATTCAGCCAAAAGCAAAAACAATACTGATAAGTTTATCCAGCCAAGAAGGGGTGTCACTGTCAATTCACTAAACAAGGGGCAATTCTAGATGTATTAACATGCACTTATTAACATAACACAATAAACAATTCGAATTTTAACATTAGTTCAGTCTTTATGGGACAGTGGACTTTCATACAACTCCCTCCAGCTCACTGCCACCCAAAAAAGCCCAACTTATGGTTGGAAAACAAGAAACTGTACACTCATTATACACTCCATGAAGCGCTGCTGTAAATTCCCAATTATAAAGCGAATAGTCATAATGCTCGCATTAAAAGGGCCAATCTGGGTAGCCAATCGAGAGGCATGGTAAAGCAGTCAAAGCCTCTCGCCAATCATGTTCCCGCTTTTAAGCATAGCTCAGTTTCTTGACGACAGCCGCAGTATGGGGAGAGAAGTATCGTGTGAATGCGTACAGACCCCTTGCATTCAAGCCATACAACTCAAGTTGTACCCCTATGAAAAATGACTATTGTTCAAAACTATAGTTATGCTATAGTTCTATGCACTATAGTGAACCAATGGCATTTTTGCCACCATTATTATTACTATCGTAATATTATAGTGGGCAGACCATATTGACTTGCAATACCATGGTACTGTTGACGATAGTAATATTATAGTTGTTTGAACTATGGTAAAACCATGGCACTGCTGACAAAAGTAATACTATCGTCGTTTGAACTATAGTAATACCATGGTACTGCTGACCATAGTGATACTACAGTTGTTTGAACCATAGTAATACCATGATACTGCTGACTATAGTAATACTATAGTTACATGGACTATAGTAATACTATGATACTGCAGATCATAGTAACATTGTAGTTGTTGGCATATGTAGAAACTATAGCAATACTATTTGTAATGAGAAGAGAATATCCATAATTGTACTGTGAGAGCTATAGTATTATTATAGATACCTAATGCTACAGTAATGCTGCAATTAAAGTGCGAAAACCATGATACTGTGGTTATCAATAGCAATACTATTGTTTACTGAGGGGCTATAGTAATACTATGGTTAAGCTATTAGCACTACTCCAGTTACACTATGCAGGTTATAGTAATACCACAGTTATAGAATGATACTATAGTGATCTATGGTTATACTCTTAACAATTGTAGTAGTACTATAGCTCAAATGTGCTATAATATTACTCCAGTTACATGATGCAAACCATAGTAATACTGCCATTATACTGTGAGTACTATATTAATACTATGAAATAACTGTAGGATATTTTCATAAGGGTCAATACGGAAAAATGATGAATGAGCCTCCCAATTTGCTATGCATTACAAGTGCCCAGTCGGTGTGCATCACTCGAGCAAGAAGTCCACTGCTGTTACAGGTTCGCTGTGTTAAAGATGCGACATGTTCCATAATCGAATTCAACATAATACTGTGGATTAAAGTCATGAATTTATAATGAAGTTTACATAACTCATATAATAAATTAAGTCATTATTAAAAATATGAATGTGATTAGATCATACAAGGCATAAACACGCCAGCACTGTCGGTACTCAGAAAACGTAGCCTCTGACTGCGCTAGACCCTTATTGACATCCGGCCCACCGATTTAAATCATGTAGCTAACTGAATGGACCCACTGACTTCAAAGTCGCATAAACGACCAAAAATCAACACTAAGATTACAAGTAAGTTCGAGATCCCTGGTTGAAGACATTACAGAACTGAATGCATCAACAGTAAGTGTCCAGAGCCCGAAACATCGGTGCATTTAATCTGACCGCAGATCGTGTCATCGGCTCAAATTAAACAAGACTGCAGAAACCAACGCAGGAAACTTGCCGCTATGCATTTACAGGGTAAAAGAAATCTTTTTTTCCTTGAAGTAAATGCTAGCAAGCAGCGCAGTAAATTTTCGTGACAGACTTGGCACCATTAATAAAATACTATCTGTATTTATGATTATAATGTCATTGATAATAAAAAACATGCACAAAAAATATATAAAAACACACAGTACCTGTCATAACTCCAACGGCTGTAAGACATGGTCCTGTTGCTCCCGACTCCATCCATGGCAGGCTTTGCGCCACGGCGAAGCCCAGATGCGTCGTGAATAGAATAAATCGTTTGCCAAGAACCTGCGAGGGCTGACCGACCACCCTCAGCCTACGTGTACGTTGCTTGTAGAAGCAGCTATAAAATCGAAGGGTTATCCATCTCCCACGAACAGACACTCAAGTTGAGATGGGGGTTTGAGCGAGGGATGTACCATTCCACGCGAGAAGGAAATTGAATTGCAGTTGTCAGCTAAGGTGGCAGAAATGAACCAACAGTTCTCCTTATTTGTTTGTATTCGTGAAGTTACATTTTAAACGGATTGCTTTGACCAATTAGCCTTTTATGCATTGCAAATAGTTTTTTATATAGCAAGTTGTCATACTTCGTATGTGGGGGTGCACTGCATGCGTTATTCCAGAGTCTTGAATTTTGTTCGGGAATTTGTGAGCAAGGGGTATTAAGAGACCCATCTTAAATAGCCAACGGCATCATGTAAATACCAAAAAATACTTTATTTGTTTGGGTATCCAACAGAATTTTAAATGCGTAGCGCTGCGCTTATTTGAAGGCTAAATTATATCTGATCAACAAACTCGAGTGTGCGCTTGCCTGCATCCGAAACACTTGCACTCTAACATCCAATCACATTTCTCAACTACTTGGTAGTCCAGAGCCCGGGCTCATTGATTGCACCATTTTTCGAAAACGTACACAGTAGCTACCGTTGATTGTAGGATTTGTGCACCGCAATCTCTGCATGAAATTCACACCACACAAGAAAATTTACAGTGGATCAATTCTGAGTCGCCTACTCGAAACCAAATTCCTGTAATGCGCTGTCCAGAGGCGTTTGCAGTTTCCTTTAATGGTGTGCTCCGCCTCTGTACTTCATGCGAATACCACCGCGAGCATCGTTCCACGGGATGATCACCAAATTGAAGTGTCCTCATTAACGCAACTGTTGTCAAATTCGACCCCAAAAGTTTAAGCGCTCGAACTGCGAGGTCTACTCTTCGAGTCGCGCTAGCTTCAGCAGGGGGCGTGGTCACATCTCACTGTTCCACTACTCATGTCCTCATCTTCTGTTCCATGAACGTCACATTTACTGATGTTCGAAATCGATGAAGTCATGAATTGGAAAAAGGAACCCTGGGTCTTCTTTATGAACATCTAAGTGGATTTCAAGTCTAATTATTGCGAACGCTCAAAAGAGGTAAAACGGTGTTTCACCAATTTATAAAACTGCGATGAAGATAAACTGCATACAATTTTTATTTCCTTGATAAACATTAACTTGGAATTTTTAGCCTATATGTGCGTAATCTCGTTAATTATCAAGTTTTTCAATGTAAAGTTTGTTTTTATTAATCCAAAATCCGCAAATAATTTCGACGCCTATGCACCGTGTACAAATGTGACCCCCTATCTGAGTTTATGAGCACGTCCTCAGTATAATGAGCGCAATCGTAGGGGCATAGGCGACATGGAGTATGCGCAGATGAACTAGTTTGAAGACCCTTGGTATTACAAAAGAAACCATGAGAAACTTATTCAAAAAACCAGACAGCCTCTAAAGAGTCGGGGTGGTAAAAGCCATGGAGCTTTAAAGGAATGTGGACTCTCATGAGGGGAGGGAGGGAGACCCATAAAAACTTAGTGAATCTCTGAAGTGGCTGCAGCTTGCAGTCAGAAATTTCAACACTGTATCAGGGAGAGAGAGAAGGTACTTCCACAGGGAAAGTGAGGATGGTCTCGCGTTGCTCGGGGCAACAGTGAGGAAATTTTTTTTTTTTTACGCCTGCAGCCAAAAGTCACACACTGCACCACATCTATGCTGAACAGTCAGTGCTGTCAGTAGCTGTAGTGTGAGTCTCCTGGATGGAGAGCGACAAGCAGAAAGTTTTGTGGCCCTTACCTATGACAGGACTACCTGGAATGTTCTGTACATCGCCATTAACACGTTTGATTAAATCTGCCACAAAATCCATAAGGTCTATGACCCAGGGGTCAGGCCAATAGATAAGGAGGAATGAAATTCTGCCACCATTATTCAATATGTCGTTTGTCACCACAACCTCGGGTGAGCCAGTTTAAAAGGGTTGCTTTTACTCTACCTTTGGTTCATTTAACTTCTTGTTCCCACAGACAATGACGGCAGGTTGGGAGGCGGCGATGAGGTCTGGAGCATAAATGTGATTGGGCTTTCCTAAGTAAACACAAAGCAACATTCTTTTTTAACCAGCAAGTGCATCATTCTGAATACACAGATATTATCATCTGGCATTCTACAACTCCATGCACATCTCTTGTGAAAACAGAATGAGGTAAGATGAATGAAACTGAAAAGCTACCGGATAGGTTTCTCAAGAACTGTCTCCACCTCACATCTTACATTAGCCTATTATTATTTTTACAGTGGTACTAGCAATAGTGTGTATTGTTAGCAGTCTATGCATAACCTAGCCAACTTAAAGTACTGTGGACATGATTGCAAAACTAGACCGATTTGCACACATTACTTTTCACCCGTTAGTGCCCCCTGGAGGCAAATGCTGCCGGAGGCACCTGCTTTGCAGGCAGGAAGTCGTAACTTCAATTAAAAATTAAAAAGGAAAAATGTATTTAAATGGCAGTGATTTCAAAATACAGATCAGAACATTCCTTGAGGGGAAAAAAAATCCACTGTTTAGTGCACTTTTCAAACATGAAATGGGAAACTGAACTGCATTGCCAGCTGTTTTTCCCCTATTAAATGTATTTTAAAAATCCAGGGCTGAATATTTTTTTAACATTTCAAGTAGGTCCACGGGCAAAAATGTATTTCTTATGAAGAGGGTTCTGGTCCCGCATTCATAAAACACCTCATAATATGAGCTCTGATTCAGGATCAGTTTCGCCTCCAAACTCATTCACATGAGGGGAAAACGGATCCCAGATTAGGAGTCCTTGACCAAGATCCTTAATGAATACAGAGCCTGGCTTGAAACGTTTAGGAGATAAATAGGATGTGAATACAGCAGTGCCCTCTACTGGCAAGCAAATATATTACAAATCGATCATATCAAATTGGTCGGTGTGCTTTCCCCCATATTCAGGAGGACGGAGTTTCAGCGGGTCGGGATGAGCGCCGTCGCCACTTTGGACTGGAATGAACTCGAAAGCTTCTTCGGATCGATCCCTGTATTTATCTGTCTAAACAAATGCTGGGGCAAATGATTTATGGCACAGGCAGAAGGAAAAAAATCAATCACTGGCTCCTCAGTTAGCCGATGAAGATTCACAGTTCAGCAAGGGCACCTGCTACACTCTCCACCGAAAGAAAAATGTTTGATCTTGAGGAGGCGTTCTACATTCAAACTCCTCATGATAGATATGAAACTTGCGCATCATCGCCACACAAAGCTTGAGTTTTAGAATTGGTAAATGTTATGGTAGATGGCAAAACAAAGTATGATGAATGTTGAGGGGTGGAAGTGATACAGATATGTAAGTGCACTGGATGAACACAGTGAACTTCTACACTTCTCCCTACAAGAAAATGGCAAAAGGATATGGCAGCAAAAACATTCAATTATCTCAATAAATGGACTCTTTTCACGGGTTTGTTTTTGTACATTAGAGCAAAAACACAAATTTTGTCTATAAACCAAAGGACAAAAGAAATGATAAAATGGTTCAGATCAATGGAAACTCCTGGAACAAACTCTGGACAGTGCCAAGATGGGGTGAGTGACTGTGATGAGTCAAATTTATGCCCCAGCCACTTCTAACCTGAGCCCAGTGGGGCTAAAATGAGGGTTTTGAATGAATCAGAAAATGCAGTCCGAAATGGGCACGGTGTCTGCAGGTTTAACTTCAGTTCTTCAGGGCCACAGTGTCTGCAGGTTTAACCCCAGTCCTGCAGGGCCACGGTGTCTGCAGGTTTAACTCCAGTCCTGCAGGGCCATGGTGTCTGCAGGTTTAACTCCAGTCCTGCAGGGCCACGGTGTCTGCAGGTTTAACTCCAGTCCTGCAGGGCCACGGTGTCTGCAGGTTTAACTCCAGTCCTGCAGGGCCACGGTGTCTGCAGGTTTAACTCCAGTCCTGCAGGGCCACAGTGTCTGCAGGTTTTATTCCAGTCCTGCAGGGCCACAGTGTCTGCAGGTTTAACTCCAGTCCTGCAGGGCCACAGTGTCTGCAGGTTTAACTCCAGTCCTGCAGGGCCACGGAGTCTGCAGGTTTAACTTCAGACCCAGAGGGCCAGAGCAGTCTGTCTTTACGGAGCCATTTAGCGTTAACCTCCTTCACATCACATTATTAGCATAAATTGCTTACAGCACTCACCAAGAAAACAGTGCTTTAAAATCTAAGAGTAAACGTATGAAGGGGAAAAGCTTCTGAACTGGAAGAGGCAAACCACACACACACACACACACACACACACACACAGGTGAGATCAGATTAAAGCCAAAAGATCTACTTATTAGGGGGTTGGGGTCAAGTCACCCTCAAAAGCAACATTGAGCCACATTGGACAATTTGATACCCAGACATTCTGGTCAAAATCTGGACATCTGGCAATCCCAGCAATTATGCAAATGCACAGTAAGCTAGAGTTTAGGTTTTGGTAGCCATACAGTTTCCAGTGGCAATATTTTCTGGCATGGGACATGATTCACTCCTAGAATCAAAACAGAGCAGGTCAAGCCATTTTGCATCAGATGGAATCAGCTCCAAACTGACCAGACAAAGGAGGAAAGAATCCCATTTGGACATTGTGAAATATTAGCGCAGTACTTGTATCAAGTGTACCGCTCTCATTTTAAGTGATCATTATTTTGCAACTACCAATTCTAAGTTATGTAAACCCTCTTCTTGAAATATTATGTTTGCGTTTGATGCGTTTTTTTGATGAGCAGTCTCAGTCAGGCCTATTGCTTAAATCAATCTTTAGATGAGGTACATACCAGTTACCCATCTTCCGTCTTTTCTGCTTCAAGAATCAGATTCCCCAGAATGGAATCCACTAGGTAGGTGTTTTCAAAATCACAGCAAATCTTTACTTAAATGTACAGTAGATTATTAGCACAGGAATATCAATATGGCACAACATACATGACATCAGTTCACAAATCCCCGAAAGAAGGTCCTGCAGCTAATAACTGCACTTTAAAATCGATATGCGCATTGCCGTCATCTTGTCAAAAGTACAAATGCTAGACCAGAAAGATCCTTCGAGGTACAAAATTTGAATCTTTCAGCGGTTTAAGCAGCGTTTAGTGTTTAGAAGGGGCTCCCGTTAGCACAGTTAATATGTTTGGGTCTTAAAACCGGTGCCCCAGAGTTAGAGCCATCAGTCAGCCTGCCAGTCACTGTGGTAGGCGGGGCTTCGACAGGTATTCCCAGGTAAGGCTGTCACAAGACATTCTTGCCCACAGTCATACAGGTGTGTAGGGCAGTGCTGGTCCACACTGGGTGATGTCAGAAGGCCAGGGGCGGAGCCTGAGGGTGGGCCAGTGAAAGTGGGCGTGGCCACTCAGACGATCACGCAATGGCACCCGCTCTGATCCTGGTCCCTGCGCGACGGCTCCGGTGAAGGTGGGCATTCCAGCTCCTGAAACTTCCTGGAATGACAGGAACACTCACCGATGGAACCAGTGAAGCTCTTAAGGGACACATCAGTAGGAACGGATACAATGGCTGATGCTGCTGAGCTAGCATACCATAGATGGGATGCCAAATTTATGCATTTTGGGGTCTACTGATGAACTGTGTTTAAGCAAAATGACCCTTTCTCAGATAAATATCTTTTTGTCATGCTTCAAGACTGATCCAATATTAAGGCAGCATACAACAAGTTGCTTTTCTGGATCAAGGAAGAAATGAGAATAAAAGATTTCCGGTCATTGGCATCAGAGGTTAAATTGCAGTGAACCCTCAATGAAGTTCCCAACTTGCATTCATTTTTCTCAGCCAATAACAGGCAGAGCACTTTTTCGTAAAAACATTACCCAAAATGCACAGCACAACCACACACAGTGAATGAAATACTGTATTTACTAACAGATGATACAATTCATTATTATGAATGTTAAAACTAATACTAGCGACTGACAAGCAAGTAATAACTGCCTCTGACTGAACCCAAGAGATTGCTGGGGAAATGGATCACAGCAGGTCAGCACTTTCAATTTCACCATTTTCATGTTTTAATGTCCCCCCAAGTAGTGGTAAATTGAGTCACACAATGAAAGTGTAAGCGTCAGAGGACAGTGCACGCTTGGCAAGGTGAAGTTCAGCATCTCTTCTCAGTTCGTGTCACGTCTCACCTGATGACTCTCACCAGCTCCTGGAATGCCTGGTCCACATTCATGCGGATCTTGGCGGAAGCTTCCATGTAGGTCACCTTCAGCTGCCGGGCAAGCTGCTGACCCTCCTCCTGAGTCACCTGCAGAGACAGGAATTGAGTAGGAATACCACTTAGAGACATGGGTATAGAGCTGGAACACCACTGACAAACAGGAATACAGCAGGAATACCACAGAGAGACATGAGAATATAGCAGGAACACCACTCACAGACAGGAATACAGCGGTAAAACCACTTAGAGACATGGGTATATAGCCGGAATGCCACTCAGAGACAGGAATACAGCAGGAATACCACTCAAAGCTGAGAATATAGCTGGAATTCCACTCATTAGAAATGGGAATACAGCAGGAATGCCACTAAGACATGGTAATACAGCCGGAACGCCACTAAAAGACAGGAATACAGCGGGAATTCCACTTAAGGACATGAAATATAGCCAGATTGCCTCTCTTAAACAGAAATACTGTGGAAATACAACTATGACAGCAGAGAATATGGCTGGAATGCCACTCAACAGAACCAGAATACAGCAGGAACGCCACTCAGAAATGGGTATACAGCCAAAACACCACTCACAAACAGGAATACCATAGGAATACCATTCAAAGACATGGGTTTACAGCCGGAATGCCTCTAAGAGGCGGGAATACAGTGAGAATACCACTCAGAGACACGGGAATATAACCAGATCGCCACTCATTAGAAACAAGAATACAGCAGGAATGCCATTCTGACATGGGTGTATCCCCAGAACGTCACTCACAAACAGTGGGAGTACCACTCTGACAGCCAAGAATATGGCTGGAATGCCACTCATTGGAAATGGGAATACAGTGGGCATGCCACTCTGACAGCCAGGAATATGGGAGGAGTATCACACTGTACAATGGGAATACAGCTGGTGGAAAGCCACTCAGCCATTTTTATATCATCAGAACAACACTCAGAGTCAGAAATACAGCTGAAACGCCACTCTTAACATAGCAGTGCTGCATGAACACAAACCTTCTGAGAGGCTGAGAACGTTACTCAGAGGCAGGAATACAGCTCTGAGAGGCAGGAGCGCTTATGGAAAGAAGGGAACACAGCGATGAGAACTGACAGAGAGCTGGGAGAGAACAGCATGGACCAGACACACTGTTTCTTCTGAATCTCCTCTATGCTATAGGCTCAGAACCAGCAGTCTTCCGTTCAGCAGTTCGCACCCTGCTCGCCGAAAATGGCGCTGCACTTTACAGAGCTTTACAGAAATCCCTGACCTAAACCCCAATATAAGCAAGTCTTGGGCGAAAGTAATAAAAATGCTACGTAATGGAAGACGGGTGAAAATCTAGGGAGGAACCCTCCTTCTCTGACTTTAATGAACAACACAGCGCAACAGGTTGACTGAAGCAGCCAGTTACATGATTACCTAATGTTAGCCGGTGTCTTGGACCTGAAAAGTTTTCTGATTTTAGGCAGCTAACAAAACAAGCAGAAAAGGCAGCAGTGTGGATGAAACCTCATGTCAGAAGGATTAATATAAAATCTATTTTGCCGTACCCAATCCCAATCATCCTGCTTAACAAAACAAGCTGCTCTAAACATGCAGCTTCCATCTAAAACAAGAAAAACTACAGTGCATTGGTCTTCAGTGGCATTTCTGTAAGACACAGGTTCTGATGCTGCAATAACCTTTTATTTATAATAGATGTTGGTTGACATCATCTACTGTGGCAGCTCACCAAGAGATTGAAATCCCACATCAGAAATGCGCACACACAGATCGATATGATTTATTTCACTGAGCCTAATAGATGATACTCTAGAGATCAATACGTATTTACCATGTGTGTTGTAACCACAATAGCATCATGTGACTGATGGACAGACCGTGTTAATGTAATGTAATGGCCCTACCATCATGGCTGAATCATGAACAGTTCTGCTAAAATGACTGGCAGCAAACAGCAGACTCCATATAAGGGACTGAACCACTGATCTCGGCACTGTAAGGGCCAACCAGATTGGCAGTGGTGCGGTCATTCACCACAAGGTGGCAGTGTAGAGCCATCCTCCGACAAGCAACAGCAGCTTGCATTGGCAAAGCCGGCGAACATCACTATACCGCCCACTCCCTGGAGAAAGATCTTACGCTCACAGACCTCATGGCCGCCAATTTTCTGATTTACGAATGGAAACAACAAACACTCCCAGCTCCACTGTAGACTTTCATCAGAATGTCCTGAATCACTAAAATGGAGGATGCTAAGGGAACAACACCCTGAACATAAAAAGGTGTCTTCACCTGAACAAAGGCAGATGCTCCAATCCAGAGCAACACGCAATAAAACGCAATAGGAGGGACAAAACCACTTGACAGACAAAGGTGCACAACAATGTAGGCTGCAGAACATCACCACTAGTCCAAGTTTAGATAAAACTCTGAGGACTGACAGAGGACTACACATTTACACGAACAATTCTTGTGAAACACTATCTGCTAAGATGCACAAGATATGCACACTGGCTACATGCCTATGGCTACATAGGGGAGGGGCATAAACCAAAAGTCTAATTTTGTGACATAAGAGCCCCAGAGTGTATTTTGTTGTATTAGCCTAGAGAAATATAAGCTTTTGCGCTGCCCTGGATGTCAAGATGTGTCTAGTGGGCTCATTTAAAGTGCTATGTTGATGGGGAAGAACAGCTAGTCTCGCTTTGTTAACCAACAGGGTCCCATCATCATTTTGAGCCCCCCGACCCAGCTGTAAAACACACCTGTCTCTGCATCTCGAGGTCAGCCTTGTTTCCCACCAGGATCATGGGAAACTCGTCTCGATCCTTCACCCGCAGGATCTGTCTCTGGAACTTGTAGATTTCTTCAAAACTGCAGAGAGAACAATGAGAAATGTACAGTGTATACTGCATATTAGAGTGGAAAGAAAAGAGAGAGTAGGTAAGACTGACAGAGAGATGGAGAGGAAGGGGGGAGAAGGAGAGAGAGAGAGAGACAGACAGAGAGAGAGAGAAACAGAGAGAGGGAGAGCAAACTCACCTTCCTCGGTCAGTGACAGAGAACACCAGAAGGAATCCTTCTCCTGTCCTCATGTACTGTTCTCGCATCGCCCCAAACTCCTCCTGCCCCGCAGTGTCCAGAACTGATGAGCAAGACCACAATAATCATTCACAGAGTAGCCCTGTCCTAATACAGCCCACAATAATCACTCACAGAACAGCCCTTACACAAGACCGCCATAATCACTCACAGTGCACTCCAGACCCAAAACTTACACCACTATCACTCACAGAGCACTCCAGACCCAACACAAGATCACAGTAATCACTCACAGAGCACTCCTGACCCAAAACTCAACAACAACATTATCACTCACAGACCCCTCCTGACCCCACAAAAGACCACAATAATCACACACACAGCTGCCATAACCCAAACCGAGGCCACAATTAATACAGAGCACTCCTCATCCAAAAATAGACCACAGTAATCACTCACAGAGCACTCCAGACCCAAAACTAAACCACACCATCGCTCACAGAGCACTCCTGTCCCAAAAGTAGACCACAGTAATCAATCACAGGGCAGCCCTGAACTGACGAAAGACCAAAATAATCACTTTCAGATCATTCAAAACTAAACACAAGACCATAATAATCACTCATAGAGCTACCCTGACCCAAAAAAGCCATAATACCCACTTGCAGCGCAGCCATAAGTGAAAAATACCATAATAATAACACACTATACAGTCCTGGCCAAGTCAAAAGACCATAATAATCACTCACAGAGCTGCCCTGACCAAATAATGGCAACAATAATCACTCATAGAGCTGCCCTGACCCTAAAAAAGCCATAATAATCACTTGCGGCGAAGCCATAAGCTAATAATACCATAATAATCACATACAGAACAGTCCAGGCCAAAATAAAAGACCACAATAATCACTCACAGAGCGGCCTTGACCCAATAATGGCTACAATAATCACTCACAGCACCAACCTGACCCAATAATGGCCAGAGCAATCATTCACAGAGCTTCACTGCCCAGTAAAGACCACAATAATCACTCACAGAGCCACCCTGACCCAATGACGGACACACTAATCATTCACAGAGCTTCCCTGACCCAGTAAAAGCCACAATCACTAATAGCAGCTCTGATGAGCAAAAAAATCATCCATCACAGAAGAAACAAAACCTAATAAGACCACAATAATCAATCACAGAGCAGTTTTGTTGCAAGACAAGATAACAATAATCAGCCAGAGAGAGGCCCTGACCTAACAGAGTACAGGAAACTTGAAATTAACAAAAATTTGATTGATTCATCAAAAAATCCTGTAAGATGGAATTTCTGCATTGATCAAAACGATAATCTATTTTGCATTAATCAAGTTTGAAATCAGTGCCACATGTATTTTTCATATTTCACAGAGCTTCACTGCAGCTCTAACTGTGATCAGGAACTCACTGTCCAGGCGAGCGGCCCTCTCATCAATCACACACTGCTTTGTGTAGGAGTCCTCAATCGTAGGGTCGTAGTCCGTGACAAAGTAAGACTGTAGAGAAAGAGGAATCAAAACTGAAAATCAAGGCCAGAAACAATTTTACTTTTTTTTTTTTTTTTTTTTTTTTTTTTTACATAGACAGCAGGTCACACTGAGGGAGCAAAACTCTTCCCACCCATCAAACCAATGTCCCCCCAACCCAGCAGCTCCAAATAAAAGGGGAAAAAAAATTGAAATCTTATGGCCCGCTATTTTTTGATCAAATGTCAGCGACTTGAAAATATAGGCTTTTTCTACTTAGGCACACACTGTACGTTGCTGTAGATGAGAGCATCATCTAAATATCCAAAATGAGACAGTAAATTTAGCAAGGTAAGTGACCAGGAAAGAGTCATGAGGATGGAAGCCAGACCCACACATAAAGGGCAGCCAGCCACAGCCAGCTGTGCTAAGCTTTCTGGGTAATTATGATGTCATGGCATGGAGGATAGGAGCCCCACCCTCACATAGCACAGCTGTCCAGGAAGGCATGCTGAGCAATTATGATGTCACAGTGAGGAAGGAAGAAAGTTGTACCCAGAGACAAGGCAGCCACCCCAGTTAATCATGTCATCAAAGGGGGTCACTCTAACCTCACCCTGTTATGAAACGCAGACCTGACTTCCTCACAGTTCTTTTGAATTCACTCAGTTCTCCCCCACTTCTCTAATCAACTGTTACAGTGTGCTCATGAAGTCTGAACTTCCACTAGGGCAGAGAGTTTTGCTTTAGCCATTCTTAAACTGTGGAGCCGTGAAAAAACGGACCGCTTGAATAGCACCTTCTGCTGCGCATCAGTCTCCCAGAAAGGGAAAACAAGAGCACAGAGAGGTGTGCAACACATTTGACACACCAATCCACACATTATTTTTTAGATTGGAAAATGATTACATCACTCCTAAAATCCACACATCGTAAACCGCTTCATCCAGATCTAGTATCCAACCATCCATCCATTTTCTGCCACTTATCTGAGGCCAGGTCACAGGGGTAGCAGACCAAGTTGGGAGGCCCAGGCGTCCCCCTCCCCAGCCACTTCCTACAACCCTTCCTGGAGGACCCGAAGCCGTTCCCAGGCCTGCTGGAGGATATAGACCCTCCAGCGTATCCTGGGTCTGCCTCAGGACCTCCTCCTAGTTGGCCATGCCTGGAAAACCTCTAAAGAGAGGCGGAGGCATCTGGTCCGGACTGACTTCTCTCAACGCCAAGGAGCAGCAGTCCTTACTTGGAACCTCTCCTGGATGTCCGAGCTCCTCACCCTATTCCTAAGGGTCAGCCCAGCCACCCTGTGGAGAAAGCTCATTTTGGCCGCTTGTATTTACAATCTCATCATTTTGGTCACTTCCCAGACCACAGGTGAGGGGTGGAACGTAGATAAACCAGAAAATCGAGAGCTTTGTCTTTAAGCTCAACACCTTCTTCACCACGACAGACCGGTACAACGCCCGCCTCAATGCAAATGCTGCACCGGTCCGATTGCCGATCTCACGCTCCATCCTACCCTCACTTGTGAACAAGATCCCAAGATACTTCAATTCCTCCACTTGAGGTAACAACTTATCCTCCACTCAGCAGAGAACCATGGCCTCAGATTTGGAGATGCTGATCCTCATTCCGACCACTTCACACTCCGCTGCAAACCACTACTTCGACACACTGGAGGTCACAGGACCAAATGCCCCCAGGACAACGTCCAAAACAATATCTTCCCCATAAGTAATGTCCACGAAACTACTTTCTCCAAAATAACATTTCGAAAACAATTGTCCCAAAACAAATGTCCCGATAACAAATGTCCCCAAAACAATGTCCTGAAAACTAATAGATTCTATTTTAAAGAAGGCAGGCTGTCCATGCCCATCCAGGCAAAATAGTAAATAACCTGTATTGATTTCCAAGTATCCCCAGCCTGAAATAATCCAATTATGGTATTGCACACCTCGTAAATGCAAAATATAAAAAGCATAAATGATCAACTATTCTTATTTTGAACTCTTAAAATTTCAGGAAGTTGAGCATGAGGACGGACATTTTTCCCACCTTTTTCCCTTATACAAAATAATGATGCGAACGTTATATTTTTGTCTTCCTGGTTTCTACTGTTCGCAACTCTAACCATAAATGTTCCCTCAAGACTGTCCAAAGAACACTCCTACTTCATATGCAAATTTATGCTTGGATCATTAAATCTTGTCAACTTTTCCAACGCGCGTTACGTGTTTATATGCCCAAAATCATAATAAATTTTGCGAACATGAGTCCGTCCAGAACCACTCAACAACGTTCACAAATTTTTCTGATACGCTTGCAGCGACGTGCAGCAGAAAGATGAGGAACGAACGCTGCTAGCGCATGCTCAATGGAATCGCCGCTGTTGTCGTGGACGTTTGGGATCTTCAAGGTGGGTGTTTTCCAGTAAAATATTCACTTATTTTGTCCATCCTTGAATCTTACGATCGCAATAAATAACGTTGGCAATATGAAGATACTGTTTGTGGCAAAATTGGTAGGTTTTCATGTTTAGTTTGATGTTTATAAGCTCTGAAAACGACAGGATTCGATGATGGTTGCCTGTCGCCAAGTGCTTGGGTATACAATTTGGCAATATGCACCTTTGTTTATTGCGAACGTCAGACTAGGACGGAAAGACTGCGTGTCTAACGTCGTAAGTGGACAGACATTAGCAACACCTGTTTCTGACAAATTTAAACATGCCAAACAGATGAACTTAAAAAAATCATTAAATAAAACAAGACCTAATACATAAATAAACTATCAGGATAATCAATCACAACAAAGTTCAAAAGGGATAGTATTGTTAGATCCGTCCCTCTGAATAGTTGGAATGTTCGTCCTTATAACATTAGCAAAACCCCCAAAAATATTTCAACCTTTTTTTACCCACCCTGGGGCTGGACTGCTCCCAAAATGGTAGCTGAAGTTAGTTAATAGTATACTAATCAGCTATTGGGAACGTTTGACAGATTTTACACAATGATACCATGAGGGAACATTCTGCACTGTTTAGAATAGAATGTCCCCAAAACATCATCCTGAAAACAAATTTCCCTAAACGAACGTCCCAAGAAGAAATGACCCCAAGCCAAGATCGTGAAAACTAATGTCCCCAAAACAACATCCCACTAACAAATATTCCCAAACCAGGGTCATTCCATATGAAATCACCCAAAATGGGGGGTGCTCCCAGCTTGATGGTTTCGGAATGCTTCATTTGGTGATATTTTGTTGCATGTGATGAGCAAATCAAATCGCAGGTGGTTTCAAGTTGATATCTCGTTCCGTTCTCATTTTATGGGCCCCCGAAAAAGGGGGCGTGGCCCACCTTGACCCTCTAGTCACAGTTTGTGACCATTTTCAAAGGGTTATAACCGATGAACTAATAAGGATACAAATTTCATTCTTTCAGGATATGTTCATTCTGTCTAATAGTCTGCAACAAACCTTTTAATACAGTGGTTAACCCTTTGAGTGCTTTGCAATTAACCCCTAAACATTGAAATTTGGTGCCAAACATGTCGATTTCAAACGAATATTATGCAAGTATCCTTAGAATGTTCCCTTTGCCATTTACATTGTTGATAGTATACCTGATGGAGTTTCAAATGAAGGTAAAAACATCTTTCTGTCTTCATCCAATTTGGAGAAAAATTAACCCCTTTTCAGCTAAATACCGAAACGGTGCACTTTTTGACCCTCATTTTGACCATGTAGGCCTGTTTTGATTTTCAAAAAGTTGGCCTCAAATGGAAGCTTATTCACAAAACTTCAAAATGCAACACAATCAAACTTGGAACAAATACTCCTACTTGGAAAAATAAGACCCCTTTTAAGCGCCATTTACATATCGGCACAACTACTCTCAGTGTACAGGTATATGTCAAATTTTCAAATGAATTAAATTTGGGGCCGAATGATGGATTGAAGAACCATCCAGGGTTTATTCCTGCCAGTCCCTCATTAAATTCTGGGATAAACCACAGGCCAACCACCAACCTGACCGGGAATGAGATGATTAAGATGGATGAATGGATGGATTAGATTTCGGCAAACTCCAGTTCATAAGTTTGAAGTATGATGCGACTAGTTAATCCATCTAACATTGTATCATCTCAGAAAACAGTGCTCACTTACTCTGCTACAAAGGCAAGAAGAATCAAATTTCAATCGCAGAAAAATGGGACTCGGCGCATTCCAAATCAGATCACACCACAGTCACTTCCAGGTGCCGCGTAGAGCCGCGGTGACTTGCATTTACAGGAATTATTATGCAAAGCTTGAGCCACAGGAGCCGGCCCATAAGTGCTTCTTTCACAGCTCTGACCAGCAGAAGGTGACAGTGACGGGAATCTGCCTGAGGCCAATAAGAGCATCATCCTCGCTGTGCAGCATATGCAGGGGGCTGCTGGGAAATGATGAGTCGTGGGGGGTGATGTCGGCGATGTCACTGCACTGCGCAAAAGCTGATGACCACGCTAATGAGCAAATCATCAACACCAGGCCCATCCATTAGAGAAGCAAAGCCCTTCAACACCAGCACAACACCGCCCTCTCCAAATCCCATCCTACATTACCACCCCAAGCCTCTACTACTGCCCTATCTCCAAGTTATCAATCCAACATTATTAGTATATTCCATTTCTACATAACCATACAAATCCTACTTTACTATCCCGTCAATCTAATCCTATTTTATTGACCTACATCTATGCTGCTATCTAAACACTATAAAGCTATCTAATTGCTATATCACCATCGTAAAACTAGACTACGATCTATAACACAATGCAAGCACTGCTATGTAGGCAATGAGTCAGAGCACATGGTTACAGTGCAGTGTTTATAAATGAATGCTGTCAGTGCCTTTAGTAATACTCAATTAATCATTACAGTGGCCACTTAAGACAGCGTCCACAGTAACCGCATAAATGTGGTTTATGTGGCCACAATTAAACTGTCAGCAGCAATCGCTACACTCAGAGCACACTAAGAGCTCCGCGCCTCAGAGGACTGAGGGCCTTCAGTAAATTGTCCCCATCTCAATTCGACACCTTTCTCCCTGGCAGCCAATCAGTGGTCTTACCCCTCTCTAACACCAAGCCATGCCCAATTTTATTTATTTTATTTATTTAGTTTAAAGTTACAGGGACAGTGCACATTAATAACATTTCTGTAAATATGCCAGTTTAGCCATCTTGGCAAATTTTCAGCTGTAGTCGCTGGACAGGTGAATGACAATACAATCAACACGGCATATTCAGACAGAGCACAAATGAAACACTTAAAAGCAAGGAGAGTAGTTGAATGATTGGAGCAGGTCAAAAGGAGACCCCAAAATCGTTCCAACACATAATTCACATGACCATTGTCATACAAATGCCCTCCTGTACCGACACACCAGTCTGTCAGGCAGGGGTACAGCCAACGTTACCACTCCAGATCTCATTAAATGCAGGACAGAGTGAATGAACAGTCTGGGGTGATACAGTGATTGATGACAGAACACCCCTCATCACACTCTCTCCCCATCTCCCTCGGTCTCTTTCCATCCCTCTCGCTCTCCCTCCTTCCTCCTACACTCCACCATCTCTCCTTCAATGTCACCACCTTCTCCTTAATATGAGCCAGGATAAACCCCCTTTGGCTGGCAAGTTTTGGTCCGTTTGAGCCTAATGTGTTTCTGCAAGTCTGTGGTCGTTTTGGTTAGTGGGTGGTTGGTGTATTTTGGTAAGCATTACTAGGCATCTCTCACAGCGGTGTGTCACACCACTGAAATTGGTTGGGGATCCTTTTCTGTTTCGGGGGTTTGAAACTCAAAGCGCCAAAACTCAACCTATGCCAATAAGACACCACCCCCAAATGATTCAAACCTAAAAACATCCATCTTTGCGTCTCAACTCCCCCCGCCCCTACCCCCAATGTTCAAACGAGTGTAAATTACATTGTAAATTGAATACATGCGACTATGTTCAAAATTAAGTTAATTTCAATCAATCAATGCCAAAAAATGTCCTGAGCAGCTCTCCAAACATTAAAAATTTCTCACACCACAAAAGAACTAAACATTTTCTTTTGGGTCGCAACTCCAGTTTGTGTTGAAAATGGACTCTCCTCCCACAGCTCATGAGTCCTCAGTCAGAAACAGTAATTACAGCAGAATCACCAGTCAGATGGCACAGGGAAGCTCAGCACATTCCACTTCCCCACAGCAGAAGTGAATGTGAAAATTGAGAGGACATTGTTCAGAGTCGCTGTGGTAAACAAGAGGAACCGCAAATACAAAGCACAAGTGAGAGAGGGAGGAAGGTAATCAATACAACAATACAGAGCATCATCCTCATGGTGACTTCTTGTGTACAGATCTAGAGGGAAGCATAAACACAGAGGCAAGAAGTGATGTCACAGTAAAGGAGGAACAGACAAGAAAACCAACATAGAACAGGGGGCACACAGTAATGTGAATGCAGTATGTGTTATATGAGTATATGAACATTAACCCTTAAGAGCCAGTTTTTATAAGAGTCAGGCAGGTTTCTATTAGAGGGTGATTCACGACCCCTTCGGATTTGTCTGAATTTTTTTTTATTGATAGATATATGTTAGAAATGAACAAAAATCACATTTTCTATCCTTAATAGGGTCTGCTTTTTTTTTTTTTTTTTAGGGGGTCTTGGAATATCGGAGTCAAAATCAGCCAAAATGGCAAAATCACTAAAATTAGGTTTTCGAATGCTTGTATTTCTGTGCGCCCTAAGTGAGCCAAATTGATTTCCATTTGTGCAAGTCTATCGGGTATGGACTCTCCAAAAATGTGAAAATTTTGGCGGCTGACTTAGGGCGCAGCCCATAGGTGGCACTGCAAATCACTACTTTTTGTAATTATGCACACTTTCCCAGGGGTTGTGTGGCTTGCGCCCTAAGTCAGCCAAGGTATTTTATGCATGTCATGATAGATCAGCACCTCTTATTTGGATTTGGATGAAAGTAATGGCAGCTGACTTAGGGCGCACAAGTATAGGGGACGCTTTTTGCCACTGAAAGGCGAAATTACAACATTTTCGCACAGTGATTTCTCCATGCGCCCCAAGTCAAAATTAATTAAATATGGCTCACGTTGTCACCCAGCATCTCTAGTATCAGTGGTAAAGAGAGTTCCGTGGCTGGTTTCGGTATTACCCCTTTTTGCACCATTTTTGTTAGGCCACTTCACGAAAAAGCCTAATATAGTAAACTGGGAACTTCCTCCGATTTTCATGAAACTTGCAAGATTTGCTTCCTTTACTGGGAGACCCTGGGACCCTTGCCCTTTACTCACCTCTCCTAGCGTAAAGGGCACACCCTTCTAGCGCCGGTCAAAGGACACCTATTGGTGATCGCTTACACCAACATTGATTTCATCATACAAATCTTAGAACTGACTTTTGATTTGATTGGAAAACCCCTTGAATACATAGCAAAAAAAACTAAAGCCATGTTTAGCTTCATGGGTTCTTGTGAAAAATGTACAACAAATTTGATGAGAATCAAATAAACGGTTTATGAGATATAAGGTTATTTGAAAGTGCTACTTTTTGCAGTTTAGTTCCAATTTTGCCACCAAGTGGCTTGCCACACTGCACTCAAACTTACAGAACACCTTTCTCCCAGTTAAGGAAGCAAATCCTGCAAGTTTCATGAAAATCTGAGAAAGTTCCCAGTTTACTATATTCGGCTTTTTCGTGAAGTGGCCTAAGAAAAACGGTGCAAAAAGGGTTAATACCGAAACCAGCCACGGAACTCTCTTTACCACTGACACTAAAGATGTTGAGTGTCAACATGAGCCATATTTCATCACTTTTAACTTAGGGCACATGGAGAAATCGCAGTGTGCAAATGTGGTAATTTCACCTTTCGGCGGCAAAAAGCGCCCCCTATACTTGTGCGCCTTAAGTCAGCCACCGTAATTTTCATCCAAATCAAAGTAAGAGGTCCTAACCTATAATGACATGCATAAAATACCTCAGCTGACTTAGGGTGCAAGCCACACAACCCCTGGGAAAGTGTGGATAATTACAAAAAGTAGTGATTTACAGCGCCACCTATGGGCTGCGCCCTAAGTCAGCCGCCAAAATTTTCACATTTTTGGAATGTCCATACCCGATAGACTTGCACAGATCAATTTGGCTCACTCAGGGCGCACAGAAATACAAGCATTCAAAAACCTAATTTTAGTGATTTTGCCATTTTGGCCGATTTTGACTCCGATATTCCAAGACCCCTAAAAAAAAAAAAGCAGACCCTATTAAGGATAGAAAATGTGATTTTTGTTTGTTTCTAACATACATCAATCAATAAAAAAAATTACGGACAAATCCGAAGGGGTCATGAATCACCACCTGCCTGACTCTTATAAAAACTGGCTCTTAAATGCCTCCTGTGACAAATCTGTCACACGATTTTGGGGGTTGTCAAAACCACTGACCCCACATAAATTTTGCAACCTAATGCCCATAGTGACATATTTAGACCATCAGTGCTGCCATCTGATGCATAAAAGTGGAACTGACACTACACTGGCTGCACCAGCTAACCTTTCAAATATGGCCGCCCCGATGGTGGAATCCACACGATAGATCAGCACCCATTCATCACTGGATAAAGTAGACAAACAGGTAAGCTAATGAAAAATAAGCTATGCCTAATACTTCAGCTATATGTCAACTACCAAAACAATGATGGACAAAAGTTCTCTTTATATTCTAGAAACTTAGAGTGACATATATGTCACAAAACTAAAATGAGGTCAAAGGTCACCAAAAATTAACAATTGCTATTGGGTTGTTATTAGCCCCTCCCCAGGACATATTAACAGAATACATATATTTTTCTTTCAACTTTTACTATAGTTGGGCATTTAAGGGTTAATGCAGAATTCAGGACCAATCACAGCATACTGCCAACAGACAGGACCAATCATACCACACAGCAGACGAAGACAGGACCAATCATCGGTGAGCACACCCATACTCAAGGAGCTGATGGCTTTTAGCTCAGTGAACACACCCAGGGTCATGACTGACCACATGGGGGACCGTCCCAGAGCCATGACTGACAGTAGAGGCATGGTCATATGCCCCACCCCGCAGTGCGGTACAGTCAGTTATTTAGTTATGTAAATGATTCCAGAACCAAGAGGACTTGGTCAATAAGACTCAGCAGGTGCCAAGCAGACCAGTACTGCCCAACAAAGACAAAGTGCATTAACTACATATTTGGTCAAATAGGAGTTATGCGCAGTTTTGGGCCAGAAAGTATGGCGGTTAGGATTTATTTGGATAGAAATTATGCCATGGCAAGTCAGTTAATCATAATCTATCACAAATGTGCTAACTGTTCATTTACTGGGACAGCAAGAAAACTCTGAAGCCATTTTTTACTGCTTAAATTATTTTGTACTTGCTGCACTTAGCCTTTGTAGGGCAGAATACTACAAAATGTAATCAAATGATTTTCACTCTTCTTCCATGCCGTTCTCATAAATGATTCCGGCAGTACACAAGACAATCCTAAATGATTACACACATCGTTGATGAAGAGGTATTGCAGACCACAGAACTACTGAGCAGAAGATGGCAGGTCACCATAAACTATCACCAGAATGACTATAGGTGAATCACTACTGTGGTACAGCATTAGTTCTTTCCCAATGGACTGGAGCACTGCACCAAGAGGCTGAATTAAGGGACCTTTCAAATGGACAGAGGACTACATGACCCATAATCCTCCATGCCAATCGCCAGAATACAAAGGGCAATGCATGCAAGACAGACAGTCTGAAGTCTAAGAAGAAGTGAATCGCATAGACAGCACAGAATGCAAGTACTTATTCAACAATAGCAATACTTTCTAGCAAAGACACACATATAGCACACACAGAAAAACATATACTAATTGTTCATACTTCTACAGGAACGGTTGTTCCCCAGCAGTCAACATTACAGGAAGCGTTTAACTCAGATCAACCAATTCAGACTTCCACCAATGTGTTGGTAGCCAGGAGGTCAGTCCAGTTTCCACATAATTCTAGGCAGATTCCATCACAATTCTGAGTTTGTTAACAGAAAAGTTCAGGTCCTTTCAGGGCCACAGACTAGCAGGGCCCAGTTCTCGTTTTTTTTTTTTTTTTTTACCATCTATTCAATAAAACAGCAAATAACATCAACATCCAGCTTCACACACATCTCCGCTGCCTCTGTGTCTCGCACCGTTGCACGCCTTCAGGGGTCACTCACCTCCTTACCGACCCAATCTCTCACCGGACCTCATTCTGGAAAAAAGACGGCATTTATTTTTCAAGGGCACATTCCCAAACTCACAGTTCTAAACCCAAGAGGTAAGTGCAGAGCCACTGAAGATCGTTACACTGAACCACTCTCATTTAAAAAAAAAAAAAAAAAAAAATTCCACATTGGCCAGTATCCAGTATTTTAACAGACCCACAAAGTATACATAACCTCCGGACCGAATTCTGAGTTTGGTGAAAACGGTTTTTCTCTAATTTTAAGCCCTATAACTGAAGCCATCGGTTGGACATATCTGAGTAACAATGCTTTATTACTGAGAGTACTATTTTTTTATGGCAAATCCATTTAATAATAAAATCAACTTTCAACCTGCTACACAATGTTGTCCACAACAAATTATGGTTATCTGAGTGGGGCTACAAGCACCTTTTCAACAGAAAGTTAAAAACTCTCCATCTTCAAGCCCTGTATGAGAGCGACTGCGAAACATAAAAAAAAGAGAGAACAAAAGGAAACATTTTCACACACAGGCAGCTGAAGTCACTGCACACTGGTATTACAACACGGCAATTAAAATACCTTCTTTTTTTCTTATTTGTTTGTGTGTGTGTGTGTGTGTGTGTGTGTGTGAGCGCGCACGCACACACACGCGCGCGAGTGTCCTTGTGCACTCGCCTGCTTGTGGTTTAATTCTAAACGAGAAACGTGGAATTCTTTCGTGCGTGGGAGAAGATGCGCATTCAGATGCACCGTTCATAAACCGGAGCCCTCATGTCAAGCTAAACCACGTTTGATGCTCGAAGCATGTGGATCTAAAGCAGGCTGTGAACTGAACAGCTCACGAGATCACGCGTACGTCGTCAACACCTCCACCTCTTCATTGAGTCACTTCAGCCTGTTCAGCCGTACAACGTTTCCACAACAAGAGACTCGCGCTCTGCTGGTGCGTCGCTCGTGTTTGGAAAACACGGTTTGGTGACTCAAATGTGACATTACGGTGAAACAAGACCGCAGCTCAGCACTAAGTGCAGCACATCGCCGCAGTAACGCGCCTAAAACGGCACCAGACTCGGCGCTACAGGAAGCCGAAGTCAACAGCTGAACGCATTTTTAGGTTTAGAGCGGAGAGTGGCGCAGTGGCTTCAGCAACGACTTTATATATAGTACCTGCATTTGCAGAACAGGACATTAAGACTCATTTGAGACAAAAGCCAGTGTAGCTATATCCCAAGCTGTCAACTTCAGGTATAAAAGGCAGGTCAAAGATTGCCATACAGTTTTCACAGATAGCAATTCTTCTAGATATGTTTTTGCCTAGGCAGTTGCCTGTAATCACCTTGTTAACCCATTAAAACACGCTTCAAAGAACAGCTGCTGGTCAAACTAGTATAATAAAGCTACTATACTACACGACAGCGTCCCAGGGCTGAAAAGGGAACCCTGCTTCCCTCCGCTCGTCTTTTTACCCATACAAACAAATAAGAGGAGACGAGTGGAGGAAAAGAAGATGGATTTTTCTGAGTATAGAGAAGCATCCCAGCACGACTGACGCAGCGTACACCCTCAGCCTGCCAGATGGGAATATTCACAGGGGAACAATAATAAATCAGCAAGAGGTTATTCCTAGTGTACACAGGGAGGTGTGCTTCATACCGCTACTCACATCACTGCTTTCATCAACTTCTATCACTCCATTAACTGCTCAAAAACAAGGAACAAGTGGCAAACTCCACCCCTCGCACATATTTCAGCTTTTTGGGTATATGTGCTCTTGGGTTTGACCAACCAAGGTTACTCATGGTCAAAGGTCACAATGAAATTTCACTCACTGTGTACGAGTTCCTATAGGTGATAAAAGGTAAGCAATTGGTATGGCTGGGCGATAAATTTTATCATGATAATTTTAAGCGCAATAATAATAATAACTCCTGCCAGACAAGTTTGCTCCTTTTGGTTTCCACAAATCATACCTAAAGCGGTCTTGAACCATCAGCAGCCAAAAATCGAAATGCTTCCGGAAAGGAACTACACCGAGTTCAGTAGTTCTCAGTAACGTGCTTAAGAGAGCAATGTAAGGGTCTCCAGAATCATCACCTTTTAACCAGCAAAAGCTCTCACCCTGTTCCCATGTACTTTACTCAATGAGCAATGAAATGAAAAGTGCATAGTTTCAAAGATGGATCAGGGTCTCACCCCTACCCATCTTTGAAACTATGCACTTCTATTTATATCATTATAGTATTATATTTTACAAATTGTAAAAGCGAACCTTTGGCATTGGTTTGATGTACATCTGACCATTTTTGACAGAGTTAAGGCCAAAAAAAATTTTGACCTTTTCAGTGACCTTGACCCTGACCCAATTTATTCCAAAATTTAATGAGATCTATTCTGGGTCAATGCCCAACTTTTGGCCAAATTTGGCACAACTTCAGGCAGAGGTCTTCTCTTGCTGATGGGGTAAATACTGACATAACTCTATGCCAGTGATCAGCTCTTGTTCATAAATGGACACCACGGTTACAGCTGACTGTTTTAGAGTTTATGGTTAAATAAAAAGGACCGTACAGGATGACCAGTCTGCAGCGTTACTCCATTCAGCCCAGCAGAACAGACACCCCCACCAAACGAGGCTCCAGTCAACCAGGCGGAACGACCCGGAATGACCCTTTTAATTTATTTTCTTAAGTTGATGAAGCTCAGAGCACGAACACACAAATGAACACACACAAATTCTTGACTGAAACAGCAGGGAACAATGCCAAAAAAGCAGCTTTCACTTTCCCTTCAGAAGAATAGAATGAGAAACATTTTCTCAGTATCTGAACTACGATAAAGAGTTACATACTTTAAAAAAGGGGAAGTGAAAGACTTGCTGTCCCTGTTACCATAAAGAATATGAGAAACTCCCTTAACCATTCATGCTCAATGAGCTGATCAGAGAAATGCCGGTTTGCAGCTGGGATCAGCGAGAATCCCAGGAATAATCCATAACGGCACCAGCACTGTGAGAAATCCACAGGTGTTGACGCCAGAAAACCTAACCTTAAACCTTACTCTAGTCACAACAACAGTCAGCAGCGCAGGTGAGCCATCAGCCATAACACCTGAGCACACAACCGTGTTATCGCCAAAGAACAAAGCGCTCCGCTATCCGAACTGTCTTCACAGCCAGGCTTTTTTTTTTTTACTACATTAACCACGTGCAAATATCAGCAAGGGCATTTTGTCAGTTTATAGATAGCAGGACTTAAGCTTATAGTAAAAATGTGCTGAGTGACCATATCTTTCCACAAGAACAGTAAACAGAAATAGATATGCAGTTGTTTGTCTTGTATGACTGGCACAATGTGTGATGCACAGCTTAAAAATGCCAAATAAAACATGTTAAATTCATCCCTTTCCAAAAATAGCTTAAATATTTCCAACCTGGGCATTATATCTATTCCCATACTGTCATCACCAGGGCACTAGGAAGCCAAACCTTTATTGGCAAGAGAGCAGAAATTCCACACATCTTTTCCCTTGAGTGACTTACCCCACACAGACCTTATTCATTTGCCATGCATAAATGGAAAGTTTTAACTCTCAAATTTGGTCTAAGTACCTATACCTGAAAAAATTTTATGAGACAAGTGCATTTACAGGACAATATTTCTGTTCAGAAGTTCAGTCAAAATTGAAATCCTTTCATAAACTTCTGTCAGTAATCTGCTCTTCCCGCATTTTTGTCCCAGAAGTAAGACATGGCGAATTACGAATAATATACTTGACATAATGGATGTAGATTCAATGTAACGGTGCCAGGAAAGCATAATTATAAATAAACATGGACAGCAGGAACAGACTGCGGGGAGAAAGAACAGCTACAAGCAGGAGAAGATGAAGTGTTTGCTATTGGATTCATCCATCTTCAGCCATATGAATCTGACAGCAGGGAGTCGCAATACTAACACTTCAGTGCCCTTTAGCTGTGTTAACAGCATATGCCGTACAGAAAAACCCCACAGTGCCATTAAGCTCATAGAGATCAATATTGATTAGTGTGTGACTGATAGAATGATAAATACATTTTGCAATAACTCCTGAAAACAGGTCAAAGGCTCCTGTATACTGAATCTGTATTTCCATTGGATTTTCTTGACCTGCCTCAAGTCGTGGGGAATCAACAGCATGTTGCCAAGTTGCTATTGCATGAGTCAAAGCCATGTCATCTCATGACATTGTACAGCTGAGTCACCAACACCAGCCAATCACACTTCTCGGAAATGTAGAGGCATTTGAGACAGCCAATCACTGAACTTCCGCGGAGTCACTTGTGTCAGCAAATCACACAACCCTTAACTGCAAAATTGATCACAATAGCCAAAACTGCAGAGTTACTAAGGTCAGCCAATCACACTTTTTAGAGCTGCAAAGTCGCTTGCCACAGCCTATCGCACTTTCTGGAACTGTGAAGTCACCAACAGGAACTGAAAAGTCATTTCTATCAGCCAATCAAACCACCCAGAACCGCTGAGATGGTCATCACAGCCAATCACACAAACCGCACCTCCAGAGTCGATCTCGCCAGAGCGAGCCACCCAAAGCTCTCACATCACAGTGATGTCACCGCTCTTGCCCAATGCATTTTTGGGAAAGCAGCTGCAGTCTCCGCAGTGGTAATACTGCAGAGCCAAACTAGACATCACTCTGGAGTACAATCTTAGCCTTTTGAAAAACCAAAATCAAACAGGATTTTATATTTGATTCAAATCCTTGATGTTTTCCTTAAAAAACATGAAAATTCATTTCTGCTATAATGTTTTTCCTTCCAACACAAATTTTACTTCCGACAAGGTAAATATCGCAATAAATTTCAAGACGCTTGACCTCCAAGTAAACATTAAGCCCAAAAGCTAGTGTTTTCAAGAGCAAGAGCTTTCTGGGTAATTATGGTCAGTAATAGTCACTCCGGTAACAGTCACTTGTACTGACTTGGTTAGAGCATGACAAACAAGCCAGGTCCCAAGGTGCCCATTTCACATAAATTAAAAACACTACAGGGATTCTACAACAAGTATACACATACAGTATGCAATCAGAGAAATAAGCAAACCTGTGATACTAAATTATTTAAATGAACTGACAACTAAATAGTGACCCCAGCACAAAAGAAAGAAAAAACGCTGGCCAGCAACCAAACTAGCAATAATATTTTCCCATACACACAGAAAAGGCCCTCAGGGAATATTAGCCAGTCCACTCTGAACCCACTTCCTTTTCCAAAGAACAAAATTCTGGCAGTTTCAGGGTCATTATCCAAACAAGACTCAGATGCTAACCCCACCCCGTGCCCTTTATCGTTCTGCGTGAGAGAGTCTGTGCACCAGACAGCTGTGTGGACTCACGAAGATGAACGGAGATCAGCAAACATCTGGTCGGAGATGAAAGCTCCGGCCTACTCTCGCAGCATACAATCCCTCTCATAATGGAATACGACTCAGTCAATAACAAAAAATGAAATCCATGACAGGAGATTGTATGGAGGAAGGGGGATGGGCTCTGCTCTAGACACTACACTGACTGCAGTTGATGAGCACATTGTGTGAAGTACGAAACAAAGGCAGATGAGCTGGGGAGGAAGTAAATGCCAGTTGGAAGGCAAAATGCAGGTCTTTAGCAACTCGGTGGTGTCAGAGATCAACCTTCCGGGCAGCAACTCTGTCAGCTCCATTACCAGCCACCTGTTGGGTCAGGTCACAGATTTACTGAGGAAACTGCCGAGAGGACCACCAATACCGAAGGGCCCCGCCATCCCACTTACTGAAAAGCTAGTAAGTGGGATGGTGGGGCCCTTTAGTATGGGTGGCTCAAAATCCTTCCCAAACAGAGCACACAACACTACCCAATGTCTATGAACTTTTGGGAAAGCTTAGTAAAGTTTTATATAGGACACCAATTAGCCAATTGGCTGGCGCAGCTACCTGGGAATCATAGGGTTGGTAGCTCAGGTCCAAATGGAGATGGAATAAGATCCAGGGAAGCTCTTTGGCCCTTGAGCAAGGCCCTTAAACCCTAGGGGGGGCAACTGGCCCTGGCTTTCCAGAAGCTCTCAACATTGGACCTGAGGACTTCCTGTGTATGCTGGTCTTAGTTTCAACAGTGACTATAATCTCAAGTTTAAATAGTCAAACAGTCTTTAATATTTCATAATTAGGTCCAACAATTACAATTTGACCCTCTTCTCACTCAAAAAAAAGCATTTGCGACATAGTTCAATGTAAACATGGAACTATTCAGGGCATCCATCATCATTTCTGATAATTTAGCTTAAATGGGTAAAAAAATCCTTATAAATTTGAATAATGAAACTATAAAAATTAATAAAAATAAAAATGGAATAAAAACCAACATAGACTGGGGGTCCTCAAGACCACCACTGAGAACCACTGGTTTAATCAACTGCGAGAGACTTTGGATGAAGACATCAGCTGAATAACTAACGTAATGTTAAATTACGCGATAGAGATTGATTGTGTGGCGGACCGAATATCCAAGTGGTTGCACATTACATGAGAGCGCAGTCAGTAGCCAAGCACCTCTACAGCTAAGAGACAAGCCAACTTGCTGAGCCACTCAGCCCTAATGCCGAAAGTGTCATTTCAGATCACTCAGCGATATGCAATTTGCACAAAGAACCGCATGTGTCAAATGCTGTCCAACACACTAGGCTCAAAGAAATATTATCAGCTAGGTGCAGTGAACTCATAAACCAATCAACTGCAACCCAATCAAGGCTAATGCCTGTCAAATATATACCCGTGCTCCAGCTGCCAACTTGTGCTAATGAAACACAATCATTCCAGCAGGATGTACCACTAAGTAGTGAAATCAACCAGCTGAGTGTAAGAAAAGAAAGGCAGGATTTTTATTTCCTGACCTCTGACTTTTCCACAGTTTCAAGATAAAACCTCAGAGGGACGCTGATGTGCTCTTTTCTGTGTAGGCAAGTGGTAACCTACCTTGTTCCAGGTGGACCAACAACCTGTTGGTTTTCATTTCAAGCCTGTATTCACTCCTAATTCTACTCATTAGCAGTTCAATACAGATCTCTAGCGGTAGAATGAGATGGAATTTGTTAGGGACAGAGTGAAAACTGCCAGGATGGTAGTCCTCCAGGAACAGGGTTGGTTGCGACTTAGGTAGGCTATTCATCAATACATCATGCTCACAGCAGTACCTTCTAAGCTCCTGACATACAGTGGGCTCCAAAATTACTGCCACCCCTGAATGGCAATGCACAAGCAATACAAAAAATAAACAATATAATTATAGAGAAATGGAATATACCAATATGTGTGAAATATTTTACTTTATCTATGTTTTGATGGAAACAACCAAAATCATAACAATCATCTAATACAAAATAAATTTCAACAAAATCAAGGTTTCATAATAATTCGAACCCTTCATTTAGTACTCAGTGCAACCTTCTCTGGCAAGGATAGCAGCATGGAGCCTTTTCCTGTAATTTCTGACACAGTTATAGCACACACTTGGACCATTCCTCCAAGCAGATCCTCTCAAGATCCTGCACATTCTCGGGTTTGCATTCATCAACTGCCCTCTTCAACTCAGCCCACGTTTTCAACTGGATTGAGGTCTGGCAACCGAAATGGCCATTGCAGAATGTTGATTTTGTTGTCACAGAACCATTTCTGTGTGGATCTTAAGGTATGCTCTGGGTCATTGATTTGTTGAAAAGTCCACCTATGGCCAAGTCCCATCCTTCGGGCGGAGGCAACAAGAATGTCAGATAAAATATCCTGGCTCTTGGTGGAATTCATTATGCCATTAATCTTAACAAGTGCTCCTGGACCTCTTGAATTAAAACAGCCCTAAAATATGACTGACCCACCATCATATTTCACTGTGGGAATGAGGCATTTCTTCTTGTATGCATCTCTGTTTCAACGCCGATGCTGTATCTGACAGAAATGTTCACTTTTCATCTCAAAGCACGTTGTTCCACTCATAATTTAAATGACGTTTGGTAAACTCCTAGTGCTTGCTTCTGTGTCTTCTGGTCAGAAAAGGCTTTCCTCTGGCAACCCTTCCAAGGGATCTGTGGTCATGAAGGTGGTACTTTACGGTGCTTTTTGAAACCTGGTGACCACAAGATGCCACTATGGCCAGCAATTCCTTCACAGTGATTCTTGAGGATTTTGTTGCTTCTCTCACCATCTTCCTCAGTATCCTGGGGGGCAAAATACAGTTGCACCCTCTACCCTTGAGGTTTTCAACAGTTCCATATCTTTGTAATTTTTAGTAATCCCCCTGACAGTGCTCAGTGGCATATTCAATCGTTTGTGAATCTTCTTCCAGCCATTACCAGATTTATGAAGGTCTATGACCATCTGCCTATCTGAACTGACATTCGCTTTATTTGCTTCATGGTGCTAGATGACGAAGGGATACTGCATGTGTGTTACCTCATTTTCATACCCTAGTGAAACAAAAAGTGATGTAATGGCTCAATATAGTTCCTTAGCACTTAGATAAAACCTAAATATGTGGAACTTAATACCTGGTATAATTTTGGTAGATTTTATTTACAATAATCTTTAAGGGAGCCTTTAATTGTGAAACTTTCATTTGGAGGAAACTGGTTTTTAATTAAATCAATAAATGGTTTGGTTTGAACAATTAAAACATTAATGTTGTACAGTATTTCTCATATGTTGTTATTTAGAGTATCTATGTGAATATATTTATTTGAATTTTTTAAAGGCATTGTTTGTGCATTGCTAGCCAGGGGTGCCAGTAATTTCAGAGCCAGCCAACTGTATGTCTACACAAATGACCATCAACAAAAACAACATAAAAGTCCAAGTTCAGTGAATCAAGATAACCTCAGTTTGTTTTGTGCAGGATTTTGAATGCCCTCTCAAATAAGGCATGATGAAATACTGAGAGGGCAGACATAGCGCAGTTCAGTAATAGCCCATTGCTGGACTGGCCTGGATGATGAGATTGTCAGGATGGGTTCCACATTGAAGACACGTTGGGTACTCGTACGTGTTCTGTGGACTACCAAACCCCTCCGAAGTGCATTTGCGGGTAAATCAAAGTTAGAACCAGGCGCCGCACAGCAATCCATCACAGCCTACGTAAACGGTATGGATTCAACGAGCTCTAACCAAGCCCTATTAGGAAACGTGGAGGGAAAGTCGACGGAACCGTTATACTCCGTGACGCTATTTGCCGTTTATCCTCCACGTTTGGTATGGATAGAGCTCCAGCTCCCTCCACTGAAGATGAAAGAAACCATTTGCCTCCTTAAACTGCAATTAAAGACGGGTAAAGGAGACTCGTTAAATAAACCCTTTCAGTGGCTCAGATAAAACGTCTGGTACAAACGGATCTGCCGTAATGCGCGTCTGCGGCAACGAAGCCAAAAGCGCGACAACTGGGGAAAGGGTTTCACAGGCAGCTGTTTTAAAAGCGCAGCTGCTTGGTGCAGAAACAAGTGGAACTGTTCTTGCAAACCCACGAACGACCCTTCCTGTGTAGTTTTATCTCGACTATAGCCTTCAAGGGCACAGGCGCAGAATCATTCCATTTCCGAATCCAATAAAACATACATTAATGGCATCTCACTTAAATTAAATATAGTTCATTAGAAATTTAATGGAAACACCAGCGTAATAGGCTATCACATATTTTTTTGGCACAAGAGCGTAGCCTATTATTGTAAGAGCTTTATGTGGGTGTGGCACTCAAATTTGCAATGTGTGAAAGCACACACGCCTAGAAAATGACGTAAAGTTAACAAGTGAATTGACGGTGACTGCAAACTAACCTTCAAATTGTTGTCAACTGTAGGCTACACAATTTATCAGAAGCCAAATAAACTTTTTCCCAGCCGGTAAAGGTAAAATTTGGCAGCTCGTGTGCATTTCACCAAAGCAAATGTGTAATTTCTTTACACAACAATTTCCCGAATTGAGCGCAAGTAATACTATTATTTTTCGCATGAATAGGCTGCATAATGCACAAGACCCCAAGGCAATGTCTCCAATCAGTGAGAACAGAGAAATCTCCATGACTAGTCTGCAAGTTATAAAACGTGACACACTTGTTGAAGATGTTAATGCCCTATGCTACCGGTAGTTTTGCCTTCCAGAAATGAGGACTGTACGCATAAACTCATTTTAACGGACTGACATTAAAAAAAAGTATCTTTCTGCTTCAGTGACATTCACCCATGTCAGTTTTGAAACCTCAAGCACTGCTTATACGATAAAGCCACTGGAAAACAATGTAAACACGAGGGAAAAAGTCAACAAAAACTCGAGAATTGCCATTTTAAAAATGCGAGAGGATCTTGTTCAATCTTTACATTTTAACTTAGGTCTGTCGCACATAGGCAACCCCACGTTAGTAATCTCTTCTCGATGTCGAACTACAGAACGAGTCTATGTGAAGGAGAGCGACTATCATAGGCTACAGCCTATCGTGCAAACTTTACGCCCCCCGAAATAAAGCTTCGTTTTTTCAGAAATTCAAGAATTTGAAGCAAGGGCCTAGCCCGCTAGATTTAATTCAGAGCTCCGTTCATGAAGCAGCTCTCTCAGCGCGAACCAACCCTCATCCGGATTCCCACACATTCGCCAACGAGTGCTCACTGACCTGAATAAATTGGATAGTTAATGCTGACTTCCCGACGCCGCCGCCTCCCACCACCACCAGCCGATACTTCTCCTGCACCGAGCCGTCCTTCCACCCAGCCATCGGGGAAAAACCACCGCACTCGTAGCTGTTTCTGCTCCAGTGAGCGGCTGCCCACTACCCTTAATGGTTGGACTATCGATCAGCACTTCAGAAGGAAAATTACACGCGTTGCTGTCTTCTTCAGTTGTAATGCAATCCGCAGAGAATCGGTATCGTGAACTGATTTCCTGGGGCTGTGAAAAAGTGTACACAGCAGTCTACGCTTGTCTGCATGGTCCATACGCCCTCATGCGAGAACGCCGCTAACTGCAGCGATGAAGTGGACGCGAGGCCAGCACGGGGAACAGTAATTACAGATGGCCGGCGCTAGAGGCCCTTGTTCAGGATTACACGGTTTCGTACGAATGTACTTCAGTACAGTGACTCTCGACCTCGGATCTGGGGGGATCACTGTGTCTGCTGGCTTTTGTTTCAACCTCAGCTGCAATCCCGAAATGTTAACAAACTATTCTCTTAATTTGTTGCGTTTCATGTTTTATAAGGATTGTTTACCCCGGTAAAACACATGTTGCCAAAAATGGCTTTGCATTCCATGAAAAATAAAAGCCTAATCCTCACAGTGTGCATTTTGCCATTTTCGAAGTACCAAGAACAAAAATAACATGTACAACTGATCAAATTCAGGACTGCATTAAATCAGTGAGCAGCTAATTGGCTTTCTGAAAACAGGCGTTTAAGTTCTTTGAAAATGTTTTTTTTTTTAATGGAATGCAACATAAAAATGATACAAAACTGGAGTGATTCAATATAATTTACTTTGTCTTAACATTCTTTACTATCTAATAGTCAGACACGTGGTCAATAAAACTATTTCACCGACTGGAAGCCAATGGACTCTAAAATTTCCTTATTTACTTTTGTCTCCTCTTCCTTCACAATAAAAGTAATTTGCAGTATACATTATAGTATACATTACCAGTTGAAAGTTTTAGGACACCCCAATTTTTCCAGTTTTTTAATAGAAAATTATGCAGTTTAACATCTCATTGTACTCTGAAATGAAAGCATAGACATGATAGAACAAATTAACAATCGAAGTTAAAAAAAGCAATCATGGAATCAATTTATAAACCAAAATGTATTTTAATTTTTTGACTCAAAGTAGCCACCTTTTGCAGATATAACGACTGCACACACTCGTGGCATTCTTTCTACAATGGAAATCAGATATTCTTCAGAAAGTTCTTCCCAACTCTGTTGCAGAAGTTCCCATAAATGTGTGGCACTTGTAGGTCGTTTTGCTTTCACTCTTCTGTCCAGTTCATCTTAAACCATCTTGATGGGGTTTAAGTCTGGAGACTGTGCTGGCCACTCCATGTTTTCAAGCTTACCATCTTGTTCTTTTTTCCTAAGGTGGTTCTGGCAGAGCTTGGACTTATGTTTTGGGTCATTATCTTGCTGTAGGATGAACCCCTGACCAACTAGGCGCATACCAGTAAGTACTGCATGGCACTGCAGAATGCTGTGGTAGCCGTTTTGGTTCAGGGTGTCTTTCACTCTACAAGTCACTGACCCTGGATCCTGCAAAACAGCCCCAGACCACTTACCTTTGTACCATTTCAAGCTATTCGTTGGTCTGGAACTGCATAATTTTAAATAAAAAACTGGAAAAATTGGGGTGTCCTAAAACTTTTGACCGGTAGTGTAATTTGAATACCAACTGCACCAGGCATGCATAGGTATTTCTGTCTTAACACGGTTTAAAACAGTATACAATCCCCATAAAGCTGTTTTCACACCACACGCGAAACGAATTTTTCGCACGACAGGTTACATTCAAAGTCAATGCAAAGACGCGAATACACGCATGTATTCGCGTCTTTGCATTGACTTTGAACGTAAACTGCCGTGCGAAAAATTTGTTTCGTGTCCAGCGTGAAAGCGGCTTAAACATGAATAGCTGCTAAGGGCAATTGCCTGCTCATTTCAGTTGTGGTTACAGGTGTGGTTGAACACAAATCAACATACATAGCCTGTTCTTTGGTCTGAGTCTGAGAACCACGGCATCAGTCGGCGCTGCCATTTCAGGCACTATAGGATAAATTAAATTATGATCATTCTGTGCTGACTCTGAAGTCCCAGGGATGCCCAACAAAAAAAAAATCAGGGAATTGACAATGCAATACTACTACATTCTCGCAAAATCTCAACGATGACATACTCAATCGGCATCACGCACACAGATTAAGATTAATCCCGCACATAGGGTTCTGTTTGGAGAATCTCCACCTTCGGTTGTAATGGCTAAGTGGAAATAAAAATATCAATTTGGACTCCATCTGTTTAATTTGTGTCGGTGAAGCTTGCCCTACTGACAAAAGTTAAAGGTCAGTGTAGTGTAGTAGATATCATTCAGTGTAAATGTGAATCAGCAGGTTATAGCAGAGGGGGGAAAAAAATTCTTCATCTTAGCTGTGAAGTTCAATAATCATCAATTGATTAACATTTTTCACTGCCACATGAACTCCGCAGATACAAACATTTTACCAGCAGAGTAACAACAAAATGGGAAGAAAAGGGAACTAAAATTTGTTCAGAATCAAGTCTGCTCATTCTAGTTGCCGAATCACAGATATTTAAGAATAAAAGGAGGATGAATATTTGACACAGAGCAAAAAAGTGGACAGACCTCTCAGTACAATGGGAAACTGTCAACCCTCCCTACTGTGGTCAATAATGGAGCGCAGGTTGTTAATATTCAGGGCCTGTGACAGTACGGTCGCCAGATAATAAATGTATGTTTGAACAGCCGACACTATGTGCTAGGACTTAATTAAGGGGCACATTTTTTTCTCTCCATGTCTTGATTTCTCCTTGTCTTGAATGCATGCACTTATTTATTAAATGTAGGTTTTTAATCATTTACCGCATCCTGTTTATGTCTGAACAATCAACCTATCAGTATTCAGAATGTGTTCCATTAATTGGCTGGACCTTTGATCTCTCCCGGTGACCAGTCTCTAAGGAGACACTGTGTGAGCATGCTCAGACAAGTGGGGGCGTGAGGTGACCTTAAGCCCCTGTGTTCTCTTGCTCTTCAAAGTGCATCCATCAGCCAGGGGGTCAGTTCCTCAGATGTGGTCCCCACCAGAGAGGAGGTCAGTGCGGGAAATAGGTCAGTTTTGTGAATCCTTCTCTCGGAATGGCTGGATATGAGGTCAATGCTCGGAGAATGTCTGGCTTGGAGATCCTCAATTTCGGAACAGCCAGTTAGGAGGTCAGTGCTCCTGGGACAGCTGGTTATGAGAATGTTGCAGTCGGAATGACTGGTCGGGAAATTGCCTTCTTCAGAATGAGTGGTTATGGGATCGATGCTGCGGCCGATTATGGAGCTGATGCTTTTGGAGCGAACGGTTGTTAGATCACTGCTTTTGGAAGGGCTGGCTATAGGATAGCTGGCTGTTCTGATGGGAGCAATCAAATCACTGTTTGTGGGACAGCTGGCCTTGAGATTGCTACTGTTAGAATTCCACTGTTTATAAGATCAAGGCACTCAGAGCTGCTGGAGATCAGCTTGCAGCTCTTAAAACAGCTGGTTAAGGGATCACTGCTCTCAGAATGGTTGCTGCTCTCAGTCCACTTAGTCATGAGCTCACTGCTGTCAGAATGGTTGGTCATGAGACTGATGTTCTCAGAGTATCATGACATGACATTGCCGCGCTCAGAACAGTAGGTAATGAGATTGCCCCTCACAGAACAGCTGGTTAAGAGACTGCCTCGCAGAGAATAGCTATTGAAGAGATTGCCCCCAACAGGACAACAGTTTGTGTGATTGTTCCTCACATAAAAGCTGGTTACGAGATTGCCCCACTCAGAATGACAGGTTACGAGGTTGCTTCTGCAAATGGTTCCACATAAATAGCATTTGATCCAGTGCGGCTCTCAGGTGTCAATCTCCACTGAAACAAGTTATATAGACATATATTGTACGTTATTTGCTTCCTTTTGTCCAAGTTGGGCAGAGCTGTTCTTTCAAAGCTGTACAACACCCCTCATTAGGTGTAGACAGAGGCTGTAGAGAAAAAGGAAGTTTTGTGGTTTTTTTTACTATTAGCAATTTTGCCGCATGGTCTGACCAGAAGTTTGCTCCTGCACAACTCACACTCCACTGTTACATGCCAGCAAATTCACGCAAAGCTGTGTGTGAAATTCAGTTTCTCCCGGTGCGGTGGATGAAAGCAATTTTCCACTTGTCTTTGAAAGCTATAGAAAAGGGGGGGGGGGCGCTGAACTTCTAAAGGGCGTTTTGTTCCGGTCAATTACAGCAAACAAACTAGAGCTGCCAGTAATTAAATGATACATAATTTATATTCAGACGTATTTTAAAACTGAGAAACTATTTTTGCGCGTCAAAATGCAAAACTTGGAAATCAAAGCAAGGTAGTTAAGACACAGCTGCATCATTGCCCAGCTTTCCACCAGCAGGAAATCAAACAATGTTTTTATACAACGCATTTGACATACCTGACTCAGCGGGTTGGGTATTCTTCTCTGGTCAGCTCTGTGAGGAGGGCCACAGAGACGAGGCACAGTCAGATATCAGTCCCTCATTATTCAGCTTCTGAAGGCTGCATTCCTACAGTGACATGTCCTTGTGTCCACACCCAAAATTTAACACCAAAGCCCCCCAGAGTTTTGACATGAGAGTTGGGAGTCAGACTGGTACATACAGTATGTACACCTAAATCCCACAAATAGGCATTTGTGGTCTGTCTCACATACATGTACACACACTTCCCGACAAGACACATCCACCACCTCAGAGCGCCGATTACTGTTGACAGTTACTAAAGATTAATGTATTTTTTGACTGCATTTTTACAAAGTCATCAATGGCTTTCTTTCCAACACACCTCGTGCTCCAGGTCCAATAGTGAATTGGGACTTTGGAAATTACCCCACTCCTAAATGGATTTTGATGATTGTGCGGAACTGTGTGGTCCATCCTCAGGAGAAGGCAAGGGCAGGTAGCAGAGCAAACCTGACTCTCCCAGCAGGTGTGCAAAGACGCAAAGAGACTGTGATTCGGCACGAGTGCCACCTGCTGGAGGTTCTCAGTATGACATCTTCACACAGTGCTCTCCAATCGATTATTTTTGCAACCTTTTTTTGCTCTCAGCTCCACACATCACTGAGATGGGAGTGTAAAGGGAGAAAAGAATAAAGAATTTGAAAATTGAACATCCTTGCTCCAACAAATATCACTTTGAAGTGATGTCAGTTATGGACAGTAACAGGCGCAGCTGATTGATCAGATGGAGAAAGGGAGATTTAGAGGTCAATCATTTCCGTCATACATTCCGCAAAAAAAAGATACATAAGTCAAAGGATGGTCCTGAAGTTCTAGAGCTGCAGTTAACATGGCGGAAACCTCCATTCCGTACCCCACAACCCCAACTCACATATCGGACTGAGATCTCCAACATGGCAGACTGCAAACGATTAAGAGAAAATATTTTTACGAAATACAAGAATGGATTGAGGGAAAAAAGTGATTGGAATGAGTCCATTTTCCTTCAGTGGAAAAGAAAGAGGATGAAGGGCAGTTAAAGTCCTCTAAGACATTACCAATCCACTCTCTCAAACCAATTTCTTAGACACATCTGCATGAAACATCTAGTACCTTCTTAAATGTTGGGTGACAGATTGCTGTTGATACAGAATTACCTATGTATTTTTCTTTACAAATGATCAAAAATGAGTTCTGTTTTCCAGATAGGAGGTAAAACAGAGAAAGCCTTTTGAGCAGTACCACAGAACTGTTCTCTGCACAATGTGAGGCAAATCACTCTCTGAACGACAACATGTTCATGAAATTGAATTGAAAATCCCTTCTCAGATCCTAGAAGCAGAAACTAATACAAACTTCTCCCTCAGTTTTGTCCATTCTGGATAAACATATGAAAACTTAAAATTGTCTTAAAGTACACTACAGGCCAAAAGTTTGGAAGCAAGATCAAAATTGTACAAAAAAAGATCATAGTTTCATTGGCTTACTTTGCAACAAAATAAACATGATTATTATATAAAGAGTCACTTACCAGAATACATTTTTACTCAAATTATCAGGCCCATATTACTAGGCCCATGGTCCTAGTGCCCGCTGTAAACCAAGACATAAAGTGAATAATGCAAACTGTGATTTGTTTTTTACTTTTTCACTGAAGTTGTGACTCTTGCAAATCTTCTCAACCCAAAAACTAAGCCCCTCCTTTCTTTTGTTAACATTTATTCAGCAATGGTCTGGTAACATCAATGTACACAGTACCTAACAGGTAAACAGCGGAAAATGGTGCATATATCAATGAAAGAAAAGTCTAATCATGCAGTATATACATCCCAAAATCCATAGATTTCATACTTGTTTTTAAGACAGACATTGTGAACAGATACTTGATGTTGCTTCCAAATTTCTTGACCTGTATTGGCCTTGCTTCCAGACTTCTGACCTGTAGCGTACATGCACCATGGAAGCAGTAGCACTAAAGTAGCACTTTGCAGTGGAATTTCCATGAACTTCCAGTAAACGATTTTACATTTAATATGACTTCATTCGGGTAACAGCAGGCGTTCTGCCAATTAAATATGCTGGTCAGTCATTCCCCTGCCAATCAACTTCCATTCACATACGCTCACATCCAGGCTCAGATTTGGAATGCGTCTCCATGTTTACGGCTTCAGAGAGGGCACATCTCGATTCTCTCATTTGATATTTCCTTGCTCCACGCTTGAGCCAGAAGCTGTTCTAGATCTGCCACCTGAAAGCCATGAAATCAACCGGTAATGACAGACTCAGTCATCAGAAACAGGTGTCGCTTCACATGACGCCTCAGAGGACAGGACGTCTCATTTCTGTAAGGGTACGAAAGGAAACCATGCAAGGAGAGGCGAAACAAGAAAATATGTTTTTAGAGAAAATGGGATGTCCTTTCTCTAAAGCGTCACACGCAGCGACGTCGGCTTCTGATGACGGTGCATAGCTGGATCTGCAGCCAGTATCAGTCATCACCAATCTGTCGGAAGCTCAAACTTAAAGGAGCAGTATCACGATACCTGCGCAAGCTCACAACTTTGAACAAAGTAAATCCGCTCAACTGCAAGTCAAAATCTAGCAGGTGTTTTCTTCTTCAATGATTATTGGCGATGGCAACCAGTTCTTCATATCCCTTGGCTAAAGATTAAAATAGCACTTTGAATCCTCGAATTAAAAGCTCCTTAAAATAAAAAGCATAATGCCAGAGTAACTAAAATATAAAATATATATAAAATATATAAATACCATGCAAAATGAAGACGGGCTGGCAAGGATGGAATCAGATTATGACTTGCAGTCAAGCAGATTCACTTCTTAGGATGCAAGTTCTGAGCAGGCACAGCAATCGTGACATAGCTCCTTTAAACCATGGCCCGTAGATTTCAGAAAACTGCACTCTCTCTTGTGCAGTTAAAAATTCAGAACAGCTTTGGTCAACTCAAAATATGCCTCATCAGGCACACTGTCAGTAAAACCAAAGCGAATTTGATCGGATAATACCTTCTCCTCAAAATTGACGAAAACCAAATTCAATATGGCTGCCTTAGTGGCCATATTAAAAGTGGCAGTGCGCACTTTTTTGAAACAAAACTTTCTGCTCCCACCATCACACCCAGACAATGTGAATTGGATTGGCTCATCCAAGAATCCACAGAGGAAGCCTAGGACTAGTAGCATGTACAAGGTTGGAAAGGACAAAAATTCCTGTTAAAGACATCTCAATTCTCAAAAACACACATGCTTACCTTCACCCACATACAATTATGTGACTAATTTGTGAACAAGCCACTGATGGTGCCATACCATGACATGCCCATCATAACTGATGGGTAAATAAAATGACAAGATGGATTTTAAACATCCACAAACTGTGGATACCCTGTGCACAGCACTGAGTCCTGGGTGCCGGCTGGTGCAGGACAAATTCATAAACAGTAAGACAAAATACCAGCGCACACCAGGATACTCTAGGCAGCACTTTTATTCAAAAAATAACATTAAAAAAGGGGAGCGAATCTGATGAAGCTGAGGCGGAACGTGTTATTCGCTCCCCTTTTTTAATGTTATTTTTTGAATAAAAGTGCAGCCTAGAGTATCCTGGTGTGCGCTGGTATTTTGTCTAACTGTTTATAGATTTTAAACACTCAAGTGAGAGAGACACTGAAGACGGTTTCCGACTTACATTTCCAGGAGGAAAAGAAAGTTTATTATCATTTTGGTTGTCATGGGACACAAAACTTTTTACAGATAGAAAAGCAAACTGTTGCTACCCTTTGTAGAAAAAAAGTGCAGCGAGAAACCTGACGGAGCTATTCTTCTGGCTTTGTTTACTGAACAGGGCCAGAGGAGTTTCTGGCTGACTGACAGCGGGCAGGTCCAATCAGGACAGGAGGGAAGGGCGTGTCCAGGGCAGACTGGGCGGGGCTCAATGCTCCATTGGCTCATCTGGTTTCTCAGCTGCTGGCTCCTCAGCTGGTTGCACCACCTGCCACATGGAACGGGGGCGGGTAAGAGATGGTTAAACAACCTCCAAAACAGAGTACATCTCCATAAAGACATCATCTAACCCACTCATTCCTCGTCAGAGTCACGGGAGAGCTGGAGCCCATCCCAGAATTCACTGGGTGGGAGCTGGAGACCATCTCAGCGTCCACTGAGTGAGAATAAGAAAAACACTGAGGACAGCTTGCCAATCCATCAAAAGTCACACCACATTAGCTCACACCACAAGCCTACGGGCAATTTAGAGTCCCAAATTACGTAGCATGAATGCCACTGGCTAGCGGAAGCGTCTGGAGAAACTTATGCATAAAATCATGAAGGGAGAAGTAGAAAACTCCGCACAGAAATGCCCCCAAGCTGGACTCAAACATCCCAGAGTGCCTGACACGAAGTAACACATCTTCAGAAACTCAACTGCTTAATGGAGAAAAATCATCACTTCACAATCAAACTGCTCTTTAAACTGAGGCACACTGAGCTCTGTGCCAAACTTGAGAACTGCTTAGTAAAATGCATCTTTGGCATCTGTTGCAAGTCATGACTACCGTAGCAACACTGCAAGCTGAATTTCCAGCAAAAGACAAACACTGGACAGCACAATAAAGATCTTCCCAATCTTTCTGAGCCAATACCAATCATCACATTACCAAATTGAGCCCCTATGCGCATAGTAGACGCCGGCATCTACAAAATTACAAAATCTATTTGCCAAATAATTCTGTAATTAAATTTCCAAAATGAGACAAGTGTCTTGCTTCGTTGAAATAAATATTTCCAGTCCCCATGACACAAATCCTGAGTCACAAAGCCTTACATAAGGTCAAGCACACCAGGCAAAAATTGGCAACATTTGGAATATGCATATAGCGGTTGAACAAATCTGTTTCTCTTAAATTTTAACTTTACATATAAACTATTTATTTTGTGAAATTACAACACAAGTGTCAGGGACTATAAAGAAGTGAGGCATTAAAAGACAAATGCACATGAGAGTAGGTGAGGAGTATGAGAGGAAACTACAAGCACTTAGACAGATCATTTTCTGACCTTCCTCACGGCTCTCTCCTCCAGACCCTCCAGGAAAGGAGCCACATCGTCGTCATCGTAGATGGTGAACTCCATGTCCTTCCCCACGATGCCAATGGAGACATTCTGAAAGAGACAGGGCAGTTTCAGCTCCAGGTTATTCCACACAGGGTAACAGCAGGGGTCTCAAACTGCTGCGTAAGGCCAGGGGGCTGCAGGTTTTCATTCTAATGGAGCAGAGGCACACCTGATACCACTAATCACCTGTGCAGGCTGAGATCAGTCGAGTAAATTCATTGTATCAGGTGCTTCAGCGCAGTTGGATTTAAAACCTGCAGGCCCACTGCCCTTTCAGACCAGTTCAAGATGCCTGGGCTACAGCATCCAACTGCAATTTTTTTACACATTGAGAAAGAACACAGTTGATACGTTCTTGTAATGGCATTTGTGTAGCAATGGTGATTCAACCTGCATGCAATAGTATTATTCTCCTTCATTTTCCGTAATAAAGTGGTTGCGTTTGGAGCAACATTTCCCAGTTCCTGAAATTAGATGATGCATCTCCAGCTAGAGATTTTCCCATTTTGCCAAGGTCCAAAACGCACAAATTGTTGCACAATGCACACGGAAAGGCCCAGCACCCAAAATCCAAAAGGTATCATTGAAATCACGTTGCACAATATTGCCATATCAGAAAAATTGAGCAATCTTTGAGGAGTCTCCATTCTGCATATACAAAACTGCTGGCTCATAATCGGAGTGAGAAACAATGCACTCAAACTGTTTCTACACGGAAAACTGTGCGATTTTCAGTGTAAAAACTTACTTAAGTGACTAAATACAGTGAACCTGAAACAAGGGCAGATAGACATTCTAGATATAATTCATCAGCAAAGATATACGACAGAACCAAGCAGAACTGAGCCGAGCCGTGCTAAATGCTTACCTTAGTAGTGAGGTCCTGCTCTGCTGGGAGCGTCTCCCTCAAACCACGGAGGCCATGCTGCACCAGCTCATTCAGACCAGCTTCAGCAGAGAAATAAAAATAGAAGTGCTGCAATCAATCCAAGGGTACTACATAATACTTTATCACTATCTGTAGGTGCCAACCAAGCAGCCATAACAAATCATGTCTCTACACCACTTCACAGTCACCATCTGCATGCACTTCCATATTAAGAAATTACATTAAAAACAAATTTGTTTCTTCTAGAAAACCTCGATAGGCCTTACTGCCCAAGCAGAGCAACAGCACGGACTTGAAAACCCATCCGACAGCCCCAAATGCCCTCATACATTAGCTACACCAAAAGAGGGGTGCTTCAAGGTCCCCCATCATGTCACCAGGTGCAAAGCCAATTTGCTGTTACAAGTCATTTCAAAATCTCTCTCTTTGGGTCATCACATGGCGAAGTGACTGCCCAGAGGTAAGAACTGAAACTTTGCCCAACCAGTTAATCAGTTCCTTTATTTCTCACGATGGTTCCTCCCCCTTGTGATGTCAAAGGTCAGATTTCAAAATGGCTTATAATAGCTAATTGGTAGTGCACCTCAAGTTTTGATAGGGACCCTTAATCTGAACCACAAAACTGCAAGTATGAAGTGGAAGGCACAATTACACAAAAATCAACAAATTTGAAGTCATAAGGTAAGAGTTCTTGCCGAAGGCCCAAACTAGACACACAATATAAGACTTTTAGAGAGGCTCACAGTCGGGGAACTCCTCCATTTTGCGCTCCAGGTAGGTGCGGGCAGACTGCGAGCGTGCTCCGATGGACATGGCCTTACAGTCGAAGTAGTTTGCTGAGGGGCAGGTCTGGAAGATGTGAGGGCCCATGTCCTACAACCATAATAACCATGATGCAGTTATCAGTTTTACTGCAGTAGAACTGCCGTGATGCAATTATCACAGAGTTTTCATGCAGCAAAGCCGTCGTGATGCAGTTATAACAAAGCTTGTCAGCAGTAGAGCTGCCGCGATGCAGTTATCCCCGTTTTTCTGCAGCAGAGCTACCGTGATGGAATTAGACTTTTACTCCAGTGGAGCTGCTGTGATGCAGTTATCACAGAGTTTTCATGCAGCAAAGCCGTCGTGATGCAGTTATAACAAAGCTTGTCAGCAGTAGAGCTGCCGCGATGCAGTTATCCCTGTTTTTCAGCAGTAGAGCTGCTGTAATGGAATTAGACTTTTGCTTCAGTAGAGCTGCTGTGATGCAGTTATCACATAGTTTTAATGCAGCAAAGCCATCACGATGCAGTTATAACAAAGCTATTCAGCAGGTGAGCTGCCACGATGCAGTAATCCCTGTTTTTCTGCAGCGCAGCAGAGCTGCTGTGATGCAGTCATCAAAGCCTTTTATTTTCTCATCTTCACACCCTGTAGCATTATTCTCAGTAGCAATGGCACTTAATGGATGTACACCACAATACCAGTCTAACATGACATACATCATAGCCAGCGATGAGCAGCCCAACTCCATAGGGTCTCCTGCCATACCGCTGTGTAGGAATCTGGGTTTCTGGGACACGATTCAAGGAAGACTGAAACACGACTGTAAAATACCTTCCCAGTCCATAACAAACAACCCTCCATGAAAAATGGGACTGCCAAGATTATGGTTTCAGACAATTTAGAGAAAGACTCCTTCATTTTTCCAAGAACAAATTAGCCTTGGATCACTGATGTAGCACTGCTAAAGAAAACAAAGGGAGACGTCCACAGCAAGGTCAACAGAGGTGCTCCTACGGACAAAAGGCTAAGTTCCCAGTAGATTGAGTGGTGTTCCCAGTGGTAAAAGGATACTGCTTCCGATCAGCGAGACGAGGCGGGACACAGGAAGGGGCCGGTCGAACACAAACCGGGAGTCCAGACATTCCTGCCGCATGAAGTTACTGTAAAGAAAAAAAAAAAAAAGGGGGTGGGGGGGTGGGTGGAGGTCCTTATCTGGACTCGCATACATCTTCTGCGTCAATGAAAACCCTTAAGAGTCACGACAGCCTCTGAATCAGTAAAACACTTACGAAAAATAGCACTGATTTATACTGACCAGAGAAGTCTGGCATCAGCAGTGAGCCCAGCAATGGAGATCCCTATGTGATTATCCACATGCAGGATCTTCTTCTGATGAGCAGCCAGCTCTGATTGCGCCCTCTACAGGAAGAGAGAAAAATCACATCCATGTAAAGTAATTATGGTGTAATTTTACACAGAGCGGTTCAGGGGCACTCCCTGACACACCGCAGGGCAGAAGGAATCTTACTCCAAACAGGTTTGGGGAGCTCCAAGGGCTATCCAAGGAAATGCATAGCATATAACCGTGCAGAATTTCTTTGTTTAGAAAATGACAGAAGTTCAAAAATATTCTCCCAAAATTTTTTGAAAACCACCTTGCATCAGCCACACAGTACAGAGTACGGTGGTTAAGGTAAACCACAGGACGCCCAGTTCCCAAAAGGTTCCATCCCATCTGTCCCACCCCGAGAATTTTTCCATGCCACCTTAATCTGAGAACTGCTTTACCAGTGAAGCTTGTTAGTGTTTGTAAAATGCACTACGCAAATGTTTTGATTTGATACAAGTTCATTACATTGCTGTAGCACAGCAAAGACATCAGCTATCCACTTATCCCTAAAAGCATATTAACATCCTTCACTTTTTATAAATTACTGCAGAAAGGGAACTTTCACCTTCATTTACATAATGATAAACAGAAATGCTTTCAAAAATGAACCATGATGATTGCACTCGCATAAATTTAGGACTATGGCTATTTTGGGGGTTGGGCCAAACAGCCCTTTTTTGCCTTGTAAAGCGCCTTTGACAGTTCTGTGAAAAACTATGTAAATGAAATTGAACTGAATTGAGTACACTTGTACAAAATGTCACCTTTCTCCAACAAACAGAATAAACTCAGTGGTCGCCAGTTTTTCTAACATATGCGTGGGTTGGTGCAGAGGAGGACACCTCCAGGTGTATTGTGAGGAGCCTACCTTCAAAGCCACCAGGACTGCATGAGTGCGAGACTTGAGCCCAACTGTGGCAGAACCCTGTTTCACCGCCTCCATTGCATACTCAATTTGATGAATACGCCCCTGGAAAAGGTAACATGGACCAAAAGTGATTAACACTCTGAACAACCTAGCAATAAAAATCTCAAAGTAACTGCCAAATTCAGCACTGAAAAGCACACTGAAAAGCTTAAAACTTAGTCCATTTCGCCAAACAGCATTAAAAATACAGAAAGGATGCCATGAATTATTTGAATGAAAGATTACCTGAGGACTCCAGACGGTGACATCGTTATCATATTGGTTGCGAAACTAAAAAGACACAAAAACATAAATCGATACTGCATATTTTCAACAGTTCAACTGATCTTAACGTGCGGTTTAAACAGTACGACTCACATAGTTGTCTTGTTGCTGCATTATAGGTCAACGGATGAATTTAAAAGGACTACAAACGCGGGGTTCGATCATACTGATCTGAAGACCTAACAATACGTTTAGAATGGCCAGTAAATAAATAATTGAGACATTCGCAGGACATCTGCCGTATTCAGTTTCGTATGACGCCTGAAATTGCCTCACTGGCTCCGTAGTAGGCTAGTTAGATGCCAAGGATATTAATGCGTATTGGCATACCCCAGTTTAGGCTCCAATGCCTGCGACATTTCTACCAGCATTATTCGGCTACACTCATAATAGTCTAAAACTATCAGGACTCCAAGCAAAGGAAATCAGAGCCAGCCATCTAGTAATGAAAGTGAAACTTACTGGCAACAAAATGCTAACGTACAGTAGCTACATTCTCCATCTTGGATAATTTGACCACTTTAAACAGAAAAATCTTCGTGTTTGGTCTGCTGAACGACTTATTTAAGCAGTGGCAAAGCTGATGAGTCAAATAATTGCTCTCTAAAATAACAGAACACTGGGCGACCCAGCAGTTCGGCATCTCATGCTAAGTGCACCGAGGTAGGTTAGCAAGCTAACTCGACGTTAGCTTTCCACAAGTTAATTCAACTGAATAACAAAAATTAATGCAAAAAATGGGCAGATGATAGTGACTATAAATGTTTTATTGAAAAACTATATCAAAAAACAAACTTACTGGTACATATCTCACATCTCCAATAACGAGTTGCTACAGTTAGCGAGCTAAACGCTTACTCATGGCCCGATTCCCCATATTAGCGAGCAAATCAGCCATAGAAATCTGAAGTAGCTGATTTCTTAGCATAGTTGAACGTATTCAATTGAAATTAAAGCAAACTTATGCGTTTTAAATAAAAACAAAATACCCAGGACTGTAAGTGAACAAGAATGTAATGAACAGTGAAACCCCTTTCATTCTCACCATTTTCCTCCCGCTGTAATCGCCTCTTCAGTGATCAATGATTCTGTAAATCTTCTACTTTTCCTAAACAATCTCCGCTCTCAGGGAAAAGCATTAGATCACAGAGTTGAACTGCAAGTTCAAAACCTGCGCTGTTGTAGAACTAACATTAACGTGGGAAACATTCATAATTATAAATGCAAATTCTTTGATTCCGAACAAAACCTCATTATCTTGAATGAAATAAAATAATATAATTTTACTTTGAATTCATTGGAAACAAGAAGGTAATGGAAAAAGTTAATACTTCCAAAAACGTGATGTTTAACTGGAATTTTCCACTTTGTATTGTGTTACAGTATGCTTAAATATACTGACTCCAAGCACTTGGTGCATTGGTATTTGGAACATCTGTACAAGTGCTTATTTATCTAATTAGTCGATCATGTAATGCATAAGATCAGATACAAGTCAGGAGCTTTTGTTAATGTTCACATAAAACATCATGCATCAGGGAAAAATGTGATCTCAATGTCTTTTGCTTTGGCATGGTTGTTGGTGCTAGATGGGCTGTTTCGGGCAGTTCTAAGTCCGCTGATTTTGGATTTTCATTGTCAACGGCCTCTAAAATTTACAAGAATGATATGGAGAAGAGACTTCCGAAGAACAGCAGGTCTGTGAATTGGAATGCCTGGTTAATGGGAGAGGTCAGAGGAGATTGGCCAGACTTGTTTGGGCTGACAGAAAGGCAAAGATTACTCAGATAACTACTGTGCACAGAAAAGCATCTCAGAATCTACAAAAGTTCTGGAACCTTACTGTGGATGGACAACAGAAGTTCCACCTCTGCTAGCCAAGAACATAAATCTGAGGCTGCCATATGTGAATGGTAGGGCCTGAATTTGGCATCAATCACATGCAGGAATCCATGAGCGTAATCTGCCATGAGTCAACTTTTTGGGCTGGTGGTTGTGTAATGGTGCGGGGAACATTTTCCTGGCACACTTATTGCCTATCAATCATTGTTTGAATGCAACAGCCTATTTGAGTATTGTTGCTGACCATGTGCATCCCTCAAAAGTTACAACTGACCTGTGTCACAAAGCAGGAGTAATCTCAAACCAGTTTCACTAACAACATAATGATGACTTCAGTGTACTTCAATGACCCTCCCAGTCACCAGAATGGAATTAAGTGAAGCCCTTCCAAATGCAGTAGAATGGCAGATATAAAGCATGAACGTACATAAATAAATTGGTAGAAATTATGTGATATAATCATGTCGACAGGGCTCAGAATATCAAAAGAATACATTTAGCATCTTGTCGAACGCATGCCACAAAAACTGGAGCTGTTTTGTGAGCAAACATAGGCCCTACTCCGTATTACTAACATATTCCTAATAAAGTGTTCAGTAGGTACATACAGTGCTGTGAAAAAGTATTTGTCCCCTTCCTGGTTTTTTTTTTTTTTTTTTCTGCATATTTGTCACATTTAAATGTTTCAGATCATCAAACAAATTTTAATATAAGACAAAGATAACCCGAGTAAATACAAAATTCAGTTTTCAAATGATGATTTATTTATTAAGGGAAAAAAGCTATCCAAAACTACCTGGCCCGATGTAAAAAAGTAATTGCCCCCCTTGCTAAATCATGAATTAACTGTGATTAACCACATTTTTTTAGTTCAGTTTCACTAGCCACGCCCAGACCTGATTACTGCCAGACCTGATGAATCAAGAAATCACTTAAATAGTGCCTGTCTGACAAAGTGAAGTAGGCTAAATGATCTAAAAAAGCACAACATCATGCCGCGATCTAAAGAAATTTAAGAGCAGATGAGAAACAAAGTCATTGACATCAGTCTGGAAAGGGTTACAAAGCCATTTCTTAGGCTTTGGGACTCCAGCAAACCACAGTGAGAGCCATTATCCACAAATGGAGAAAACTTGGAGCAGTGGTGAACCATCCCAGGAGTTGCCGGCCTACCAAAATTACTCCAAGAGCACATCGACGACTCATCCAGGAGGTCGCAAAAGAACCCAGAACAACACCTAAAGAACTGAAGGCCTCACTTGCCTCAGTTAAAGTGAGTGTTCATGATTCAACAATAAGAAAGAGACTGGGCAAAAATGGCATCCATGGGAGGTTCCAAAGTGAAAACCACTGCTGACCAAAAAGAACACAAAGGCTCATCTCACACTTGCCAAAAAACATCTTGATAATCCCCACTTGCCAAAAAACATCCTGATGATCCCCAAGACTTTTGGGAAAATATTCTGTGGACTGACGAGACAAAAGTTGAACTTTTTGGAAGTTGTACGTGCCGTTACATCTGGCATAAAACTAACGCAGCATTGCATAAAAAGTACATCATACCAACAGTCAAACATGGTGGTGATAGTGTGATGGTCTGGGGCTGCTTTGCTGCTTCAGGACCTGGATGACTGGCTGTAACTGATGGAACCATGAATTCTGGTCTCTACCAGAGAATCCTGAAGGAGAATGTCTGACTATCAGTTTGTGACCTCATGCTGAAGCGCACTTGGGTTATGCAGCAGGACAATGATCCGAAACAAACCAGCAAGTCCACCTCTGAATGGCTTAAAAAAACAAAATGAAGGTTTTGGAGTGGCCTGGTCAAAGTCCGGACTTAAATCCGATTGAGATGCTGTGGTATGACCTTAAACAGGCCGTTCATGCTGGAAAACTCTCCAATGTGGCAGAGTGAAAACAATTCTGCAAAGAAGAATGGGCTAAAATTCCTCCGCAGCAGTGTGAAAGACTCATTGCCAGTTATCGCAATCACTTGATTGCAGTTGTTGTCGCCGAGGGTGGCACAACCAGTTATTAGGTTTCGGGGGGCAATTACTCTTTCACATAGGGCCATGTGGGTTTGGATAACTTTTTCCCTCAATAGATGAAATCATAATTTAAAGACTGCATATTGTATTTACTTGGGTTATCTTTGTCTAATATTAAAATTTGTTTGATGATCTGAAATATTTAAGTGTGACAAATATGCAAAAAAATAAGAAATCAGGACAGGCATATACTTTTTCACAGCACTGTATACTGTTGCATATGTGAACCCTTTTGGCATTTATCACAAACTAAATTTTTTAAAATCTGATAGAAATGCTGATGAGCTGATTGAAATGACTGAGCAGCCAAACTATCCCACATGCTAATACTATTGACTTTTATCTAATTCTGGACTGGAGACAAATTAATGGTAAAATAAATATAAGCAGTCTTAGTGAGGTGTTGAGCCTCCACAAGCATGCCTTGGCATAGAGTCTACAAGTGTAAAACAACCTGAGATGGAGTTCCTTGCTTCCAAGAAATATTCAGTGTTTTGATGATGGTGACAGAGAGCACTGCCTTACACGATTTTCCAAAATCTCCCACATAAGCTCAGTAGGCTCCAGATTTGGAGACTATGGAGGTGATGGCATATGTTTAGGACCATTTTCATACTCATAAATTCATTGAGTAATCCTTGTGCCCGGTGGGGCCTGGGCAATTGTCATCCAGGGGGAGACCACTCCCATCACAGTAGATATGCTTCATCATAGAATATGAAGGTGATCACGCAGAATACTGTAATTCTGCATTGATTTGCAATGACCCTTCTGTCTTTAAGGGATGAATGGACTCAAACCATGTCAGGAAAATTAACAGAAGCATCAGCCTTAAGTTTGTCCATGCATTCGTAGCCCATTTCCTTTACTTTGACACCTGTCTGTGTGCTCTTTTCCATCATAAAGGAAAATGTTCTTAGTTGGATGGGTTTTGCTCACTGGTTAAAAAAAAAACAAAAAAAACCCTTGAATCTGGAAAGTGGGAAAGTGGACCATGTTTACGGGATGCAAACCAGGAAAATAAGAGATTTAGGAAATATTTATAAGGTACACTAGGCTACATGGGCTACAGTTTTACAAATATAGCCCATTAATTTTCTCAAGGCCACTGAATATTACTTGGGTAACAAGTCACCAGCTGCAGCTATTCAACTGGTCATTTTCTATTTAGACTATATTGTATGACAGTACAGCTCAGCATAGTATCTGATCCAGACCAAGTGTCAAAACAGCTTATTGTGGGCTACTTTATTTACAACCCCATTTCCCAAAAAGTTGGGACGCTGTGTGAAATGTAAATAAAAACAGAATGCAAGGTTTGCAAATCATTTAAACCCTATAATTAATTTAAAGCAGTACAAAGACAACATGTCAAATATTGACATTTGATGCCAGCAATACATTTCAAAAAAATTGGAACAGGGGTAATGAAAGACCGGAAAAGTTGCATGATGCTGAAAAAGCATCTTACAGCTAATTACTTTAATTTGCAACAGGTCAGTTGAATGATTGGGTATAGAAAGAGCATCCTAAAGAGGCAGAGTCTCCCTGAAGTAAATTTGGCACAAGCCTCATCACTGTGAAAAACTGCATGGGCAAATAGTTGAACAATTTAAGAATAAAATTTTTCAATGTGAAATAGCAAAGAATTCAGGAAAATCATCATCTACAGTACATGGTGTCATTAAAAGATTCAAAAATCCAAAGAAATCTCTGTATATAGTGTGAGAATCACTGCATGGATTCAGGAACACTTCTCAAAACCATTGTCAATAAACACGGTTCATTGCTGTATCCACAAATGCAAGTTAAATCTTTACCATTTAATGATATAACCATATACAAGCAAGAACCAGAAATGCTGCCGCCTTGTCTTGGCCCAAGCTCATTCAGATGGTCTGAGGCAAAATGGAAAACTGTCCCATGGTCTGACCAATCAAACTGTGAAACGCATTTTGGAAGTCATAGACACCTCATCCTGTGGGCTAATGAGGAGAGGGACCATCCAGCTTGTTATCAGTTCACAGTTCAAAAGCTACTATCTGTGATGGTAGGGGGGTACGTAAGTACACATGACATGGATAACTTGCACATCTGTGAAGACATCATTAATGCAGAATGATAAATACAGGTTTTGGAGCAACATATGCTGCCTTGCAGACAACACTTTTTCACAGAGGGCCTTGCTTAATTCAACAAGACTAAACTGAACCATATTCTGTATGTATTACAAGAACATGGCTCCGTAGTAAAAGATTCATGGTGCTAAACTGGCCTACCTGCAATCCAAACCTATCACCCAGTGAAAATATATTTGGTGGATTATGAAATGAAAAAATGACAAAGGAGATGCAAAGTGTTGAGCAAATACATTATGCAAGGATGGGGAAAACATTTTGCTTTCAAAACTACAGCAAATGGTGTCCTCAGCTGCCAAACAGTTTTAAAGTGTCGTCCCATAAAAGAGGAGGCGATACAATAAACAGGTAAACATGCCCCTGTCCCAACTTTTTGAGATGTGTTGCTGGCATCAAATGCAAAATGAGCATATATTTTTCAGAAAACAACAGAATTGCTGTTTCAACATTTGATATGTTGTTTTTGAACAATTTTCAATTAAATACTCAGTTCTATGATTTGCGAATAATTGCATTCTGTTTTTCTTTACGTTTTACCCTGCCTCCCAACTTCTTTGGAAAAGGGGTTGTGCATGGCGCGGTCTCCGCAATGTATATCTGTTAATATGGGCATAATGACTGTCATTAGTATTGAATCAATACTTTCAGAAAAACATAGCGCCATTCTGTACAGCTTTTGATTGAATTAAGTTACGCAAATAAAAGTTCGCCGTTTAGCTGTTCTAATATGAAATGAATTTCTCCATCGTCCCGCGTCAGCTCAAGTCAGAAATTCGGAGGCGAGAGCGGTCGCTCTTGGTTTTGCAGATTGTCACATGTAGGCGGCGACGCAGAGTTCATCCTCGGAAGAAAAAAAAAACATTTCAGCTCCTTTTCCTCTCACCCGAAATGCTCGAGTATGTTTTAGTGACAATGTCGCGCGTGTGCTGTCATGTAATAATAGAAGAAACCCTCATGAGAAGAGGGAGGACGAAGACTTTTCGCGGAATGTAAGGATATTCAGCCCGAACTATGGCTCTGACAGAAGACGGGGAGGTATTGCACTGTAAAATCAGGCAGTACGATGGGATTGGTAGTGCAAACAGCTCTGAAAGCTTCAGAAACGGCTATGTGAAAAGCTGCGTCACCCCTTTAAAACAAGACCACCAAGGGGGCTTCTTATTTACCATTTGCCGGTTTTGCAATGTGGATTTTATAGTTTCGAGCCGATTTCGTGATTCGGCTCTTTACGTCGGCGCGTTCGCAGTTGTTGCTGTTTCTCTGCTGATCTCCAGGAGCTTGCCAAGTGGACAAAGCTTTTTGGATCTGCGGATACTGCTGGGATTTTCTAAATCCATCAGTCCTCTATTCAGCATAGGCTGTGCGTTCTTCTTTTTAACATTTTATTTGCGGAGGAATAAGAGGGAATGTTACTGGTGCTGGCTGTTGTCGCTGCCAGTGTCGTGCTACTCGGGAGACTTCTTGGTTTTGCAGTTGTTGCAATGGGGGGAAGACCATTACCAGACGCAAATGGTGGGAAGATTGCTGTTTGTGCTGGGCTGCGTGGGTTTGTTGACATTGGTGCCCACTTTGAAACTCAAGCACAGTGTTGTGATTCTAGTTTTTGCCAGTTTGGTGTGGCTAGTTTCCTTCACGAGCCTTGGCTGCTTGCCCCCGTGCGCGAGACCTCTCTCAGCTTGCGTGGCGGGGGTATCGGGCTGCCTCTTAGGGCTCTATTTTCATAATTACTATCCCGCAGGGGACTCGGCTCGCAGGATCCCCAACGCCGAGGAAAAGGTTCCGGTAATTAGACCTCGGAGAAGATCCAGCTGTGTGTCTCTGGGAGAAACGTCAACCAGTTATTATGGCAGCTGTAAAACGCCCCGGAGACCCTCTTTGCCGTGCATTTCTAGGGAGCAGGTAGGCTTTCGAACACACAAATCGCTTGTTTTTATATTTATGTTCTGTTTTAAATTACTGAGATGGCACAAATTTGGTTCATTTCTCCTCCAACTGGATTTTTTCTTGAGGTGTTTTGATGAATGAATGCAACATAGGATGAAGATCGTTTAGCGAATAATGCCATCATTAATAAATTACGCGCACTGCCATTTTTCGTTCTCATACTCAAGGAACTTTATTATTTTGAATGAGTTACTTCACTTGCATGTTTTTCATACAATACGCTGGTCCCTTTATGCAGAAAGTTACACGGGTTAAAACTAATGGCATATTTTACGAAGTAATGGATTTACAGTTTTCAAAATCCTGCCATATTTTTTTTGCAAACACTGACGAGAAATCTGCAGTGAAGTTTTCGTCCCATCTCCTCGCATTTTGCGGCCAAGAAAAAGTTCTTCCCTTCAGTTTTGTCTAAAAAAAAAAATTGGATTTTATTATCGGCGGACCAATGTGACGAGAACGGCAGCCGAGCATGACGCCGAATTCTCTGTGCAGAGCATGATGCGCGCCCGAAATTGTAATCAAACTGCGCTTTTCTCTTACATTAATTTATGAATAAGGGGAAATGAGGTTAAGCACGCTTCATAAAATCTTGGCATGCTGTTCTGAGTAGCCTACAATTAAATTTGTGCCCTTGCTTCGATTCAGTTCTGTACACATGATACTGTCTGGCTTGTAACTATAGACGAACATTATTTGACGCAGTATGTATCATGTTGATTTATGACTTCTTATTACTTATCATTTCAGTACTCTGTACTCTCGTATTATATTTTGTTTACAAGGAAAAACAAAGCCCCAGGAATGAAAATATTATAACTGCATTAAACTTTATAACACATTTTGGGCCAGTTTCACAGACATGGCTTAAGCGTAGTCCTGGACTAAGCAGAGTTTTGTATAGAGATTTTCTATTGAAAATTGAATTTAGTCTAGGATTAAGCTTAATCTGTATCTGTGAAACCGGCCCAATATGACTTGTTCTCAGACAATTATGTTCTATATTATTAAGCCCTTCTTTCTGTGCCATCCCATTATAGACGCAGTATAATGCGCCCAATGGATATTAATATCATTATAGGTAAAACCATATATAAGAATCACTTTGATTCCACTGATGTCAAAAGTTTATCATGTGCTTTGCTTGTTCTCAGGGAATGGAGCAGTGCATATCACACGCAAACTGATTAATTTTACACCCCAGGGTTCATGTAACATATGTCGTCACAAATTCGGATGTATTTAATACAACCCCAATTCTGAAATAGTTGGGACAAAGTGTGAATTGTGAATAAAATCAAAACGCAATGACTTTCAAATCCCACCAGCCAGTATTTTATTCACAATAGAACAGAGATAACATAGCAAATGTTGAAACTGAGAAATTTTACAATTTTATCCGCAAAATGAGCTCATTTCAAATTTGATGGCTGGTACAGGTCTCAAAAAAGTTGGGACAGGGGCCTGTTTACCATGGTGTGGCATCCCCTCTTTTTTTTTAACACAGAGTGGAGGCATCTGGGCATTGAGGAGACAAGTTTCTTGAGTTTAGCCATTGGAATTTGATCCTGCTCTTGTGTAATACAGGCTTCCAGCTGCTGGAGAGTTTTGGGTCTCCTTTGACGGACTTTTCGTTTAATTATGTGCCATATGTTCTCAATCGCTGAAAGATCAGGACTGCAGGCAGGCCAGTTCAGCACACGGACTCTTCTTCTACGAAGCCATGATGTTGTAATAGCTGCAGTATGTGATTTTGCATTGACATAGATGTCCTCTGGAGGGGAGCGCATATTGCTCTAAAACCTTTATATACCTTTCAGCATTCATGGTGCTTTTTAAAACATGCAAGTGTCCCACACCACACATGCACTAATGCATCCCCATACCATCAGAGATGCTCGCTTTTGAACTGAATGCTGATAACAGGAGGGGTGGTCTTTCTCCTCTTTAGCCCAGAGGACACAACGCCCATGATTTCCAACAAGAATGTCAAATTTGGACTCGTCTAACCACAGGACACTTTGCCACTTTGCTACAGTCCATTTTAAATGAGCCTTGGCCCACAGAACACGGCGGCGCTTCTGGATCATGCTCAACAATGGCTTCCTTTTTGCATGATATAGTTTTAGGTGGCATCTGTGGATGGCACAGTGGACTGTGTTTACAGACAGTGGTTTCTTGAAGTATTCCTGGGCCCATTTAGTAATGTCAATGACAGAATCTTGCCGGTGAGTGATGCAGTGGCGTCTGAGGGCCCAAAGATCACGGGCATCCAGTAAAGGTCTTCGGCCTCGTCCCTTTTGCACAGAGATTTTTCAGTTTCTTTGAATTTTTTGATGATGTTATGCACTGTCGATGATGAGACCCTCAAAGCCTTTGCAATTTGGAACATTGTTTTTAAAGCATTCCACAATTTTTTTACGCAAGCCTGGAGAGCCTCTGGCCATCTTTACTTCTGAGAGACTCAGCCTCTCCAAGACATCCCTTTTATGGCCAACCATGTTACACACCTGATGCCAGTTAACTTAATTACTTGGTAAATGTTCTTTCAGCTGATTCTCTCATATATTAATTGCTTTTTCAGCCCTTTTTTGCCTGTGTCCCAACTTTTTTGAGACCTGTTGCAGCCAGAAAATTTGAAATAAGCTCATTTTGTGGATAAAAATGTAAAATGTCTCAGTTTCAACATTCGAAATGTTATATATGTTCTATTGTTAATAACATATTGGCTCATGTGATCTGAAAGTCATTGCATTTCGATTTTATTCACAATTTACACTTCGTCCCAACTATTTCAGATTCAGAATTGGGGTTGTAAAACTGGGTCTTTTGGAGAAAGTTGGCCTGAATTTGTTTTAAAAATTGGGGCACAACATCACTATAATCTTTTGTCCCAATTATGCATGCACAATTAATTAGATTAATGAGACTAAAATCTTATCAATTATGCAATATTTCTATTATGTGTATTTGTGTCCCTTTTTAGTTTTATGCAATTTATATTTTTAATTGCATACCACAGCCTGTAAAGTTTACTTGAATAAGAAAGTTATCTCCGCTCCTAATTAAACAGGGTCACTCTCTTTGTTTTAACCCTCTTTGAAATTTATTATCACAAGTAAAAACTGACCTGCTTCTTGAGCAGCACTGTGACATTGTCATTGCTGCTATGTGGCCTGTTGCCCGTGCGTTAAACATTCTTTCTCATTTTTTTAGTTTGACATCCAGGGCATTTTTGCGTTGTGCTTCATGTGATCATTCCAATATGTGTGTCTGATGAAAGGTTTGCTAGGGAATTAGTGAGTGCAGATCTCATCTGGAACAGGAATGATTTTCTGCTCTTGAACAGGAGTGCAGCTCTGCTCTGGAACAGGATTGCTGCTTATTTCGCTGACCCAGTGCACGTAACCACCGGGCAAAAAAAAAAGCTGGTACTGACTGAATATGAGATGCGTCTGTAGCCAAGGTCCTTGTTTAACTGTTTAGGTCAATGACTCTGGCACGCGAGTGCCCATGTCAACAGTGTTTAGTGAGTTATATTTAAATGTACCTAAATTTAGCAATGGTTGGCTCAAATAAAATGTATGATTACTTACTTGATAAAACTTGTAGATGCTTATTGTTGATTGCGCACACAAACACGCAGACACTGTGTGACTTTTTGCAGCTCATGACACAGAACCCATTTCAGTATGTGCATGAGTGCTTATTTGTGTTATTTCAGTATTTTTTGGGGCACGAGAAGAATCACTCTGTTGTCCTTAATGAGGCTAATAATCATTGTGTCTCATGTTGAAGGAATGGCTGCAGAATCTCAATCAGTGAACACGCGGAAGGCTAACCTGTGGCAGCTGATAGGCAGTAAATGGGTCCACAAGCTGATGGGAGCTCTTTATGGGGAGAGGATTGTGTTACTCACCAGCTGAGGCCCGAGATTGAAACTGTTTTGTGGGGACGCACCCCTCCCCCCCGCCGCCGCCCCTGCCCCCGCAACTGTGATTATCATGGCAGACCCTCTCTACCCCAGTATTATCTCATTGTATTTGATGGCACAATTCGTGCACTCCTTAAAAAACCTGACATAAATATCTGATAGAAAGTACCCTCCTCCCCCACCCCATTGTATACAGCCATAACAGGCCACACTTGGCTTTATGCATGAAAGACTGCAGTTTCTCCTCAGTCCTGTTGTGTGATTGTGACACCTTGTTTTTTCAGGTGAGAGGCTGGCAATAAGCCCAGTGATGAGCTGTGCTTACATTTGGGGCCAGGCTTTTTTTTTTTCTTGTCATTGTGGTTTATGTTTTTACAGTGTTTTTCTGATACTTATGTGTGATGTACTTGAGCGGTATGTTTTTGGGCTTTGCTCAAGCCCTGGCTTTGAATAATATACAATCGCCCAGATGAGTCAGAAGATGATGAAAGGTTTTGTTTTGTTAGCATTTTGGGGGTTGTAGTTTCCACTGGGCTGTAGTGTCAAGATAATCTTCTCATAGAGAGAGCTTGTGTTGAAGATTTGGTTTAAAAAAAAAAAACTTATTTTGTTTGATCTTATTGCAGTATGACCTACTAGATTTTGGTCATTTTAGTAGTTGGCTTATTTCTGCCTTGATGGTGGCTTTAAAAGCTGAATGAAGAATTTACTCTATATGCTCAATAATAACAGTACCACAGCAATTCGGCTACTTAGCATCAGATTAATATTTTTTCTAATGATATAAGTGCAAGGATTAATATTATAATAATACTGTGATTTATATAAATTTTGACTTGAACCAATGACCCGGAATTGAATTGCCGCTTTCCTAGATGATTACATTTTTAGGTCACCTGGACCAAGGTTCGGTTTGCTTGCGCCATGGCTTGTTTGTCCGTCATTCATCTTTGTTCATCATCTGTAAACTTCCTCTTCCCTGAAACCACAGCACAGACTTTCAATCCAATTTCAAATATGGCTGCCATGGCAGCCATATTTAAAATGTCATATAGAGCCATTTCTCAGTCATTTTGGCAGCATTTGAGCTAAAATTTGGCATGTGGGTAGCTTTCAGCAAGCCCCAAATCACATCTGACGGGTTTTTCGAAAATTTCAAATTTGACCTTGATTTGACCTCTAGACCTAAGCCACGCCCATATTTCAGGTATCGGATGTAAACATCTTCTGAAACCACTGCAGCTATAAAGCTGCAAACTGTCATGCATGTTCCTACCAGTGAGGACACCAAACTTTATATAAGACTTTCTGATCTGATTTCAAATATGAAAATACCATATAGAGCCTTATTTCAGTCATTTTGGCAGCAATTGAGCTGAAATTTTGCACATGGGTAGCTTACAGCAAGCCCCAAAACAGGTCCGACAGGTTTGTGAAAAATTCAAATTTGATCTTGATTTGACCTGTGGACAGAAGCCACACCCACATTTCCAGTGTTGGATATAAACATCTTATCTGAAGCCACTGCATCAATGAAGCCAAAACTTGGCAGACATATTCTTATCAACGAGGACACCAAACTTTATATAAGACTTTGTGATCCAATTCCTGTATGGCCGCCATGGCAGCCATAATGAAAATGCTATATAGAGCTTTTGATTGGCTATTTTTGCACTTATTGAGGTGAAATTCAGTATATGGGTAGTTTTCGGCAAGCAACAAAATATATAAAGAACTCAAGAGGGAATATTAGTCTCATTTCTTTGTTGCTTGGGATAGTGAATTTGGTCATGAACAAAATGCTGCTGTGTTTGCGCATTTTCATCAATTAATTAAATCTTCTGGACATTTCTAATGTTGAATAACACATTTTCAGTGTTGCACCTGCAATCAATATATACCGTATATGTACCTGCCATCACCACACACCAATGAGATATTTTTAAATATCTTTAAATTACATACAATAATCACCAACTTGTTATATCTTACAAATGTAGTTGTTTCATTTGCCTCATCAGATGTTTCATCGTCTGTGTTTATGTGTGAGTATATAGGTGCAGTATATAACCAGTGTAGTCTCTAGCACTTTGTACTACAGTATAACTTAACCCATTTAAACCGGGACAGCATGTGCGCATTTTAAGAACGTGTCGTTGCTGACGCAGATATGCGCGTAATTTTGAAAGTACCGTAATTACTGTAAGTTTTGCGCAATAGAAAAAAATTCCAACTGTTCCTGAAAGCTGAGAAGCTGTGCTTCAGCCCAAATACAGGTTACTATGGTAAACATGGCAGCATGATTCTCTGCTGGGATTTTTGCATTAGGCCTTAAAGGGTTAATTATGTATGTAATGTACGTTGTATGTAGCTAGAGGGCTATGTAAGTGCGTCACTTTGGCCCTTTCACAGTGTCACTTTAGACAATACAATCATCTGTAAAAACTAATATTTGATGGCTTTTCGAAGGTTACAGGTGTCCAGGTGAGCTACAGTTTTTTCAAATTGTTTTGTTTTTTTTAACAGAATACGTCATACTGGTAATTTATTTTGTTAAATTATTGCAATAGAATTATGCAATGGATCTTAGTTCAGAGCTATGTCAAAATTTAGTTTGCCTAAGTGGCACTGTGTGGATGAGAAATTCTATTTATTTATTTTTTTTTAAGCAAACTTCTTAACTGCATATATCCAGTTTTACGTGTTTGAATGCTGTGTGTGGATTGAGTTGTCAGGTCATAATGTCTGCATCATTTTCTTTATCTGTAACACACTCAAAGCACACAAAAACCATCTCACCAATGGAAAACAAATTTTATGATGGAAATATTGGAAAACTACACAAATCCCTTCAAGGGTTCATTACCTCCGCCCAATGAAGTTGGAGGAGGTCATGTGATCATTACCGTTTGTCTGTTGGTTGGTTTGTTGGTTTGTTTGTAAGCAGGATTACGCAAAAAGTTATGGATGGATTTTCCTGAAATTTGGTGGAATGCACAAGTATTGTTCAACGAAGAGGTGATTTGATTTTGGGAGGTCAAGGTCAAAGGTCAAGGGCATGCAAAAGGTCAAAAACACATTAAAACATATTTGTGCGAAGACTACAGGACTGCATAAACACTGGGGTTGCTAGATAATACTGGCAAAAATAACATTGAGTACATTGGTGGAGGCACTTGCGCTCTCTGGGCACAGCTCTTGTTTTATAATGCTCTGTCTTTACACAATAGAATGATCATATTTTGCTGTTCGGCAGTACGGTGGAGCGGTGGGTAGCTCCGTTGCCTCACGGCAAGAAGTTTGTGGGTTTAAATCCGGCCTGGGGCCTTTCTGTGGAGTTTGGGTTTCCTCCCCGTGTTCACGTTTGTGTCCTCTGGGTACTCCAGTTTCCTCCCACTGCCCAAGACATGCATGTCAAGCTAATTGGAGACTCTAATTTGCCCGTAGGTATGAGCGCGTGAGCGAATGGTGTGTGACTGACAACTGTGATGTGCTGTCCAGAGTATGTTTCTGCCTTTCGCCCATAGTTAGCTGGGATAGGCTCCAGCTCTCCCGCGACCCTAGTGAGGAAGAAGTGGTGTGGGCTATGGATGGATGGACGGTGTGATTTGGTTTTTCAGTTTAAATCTGTCACCAGGGTATTTTGGGATATGCGGGAAATTGTATTTTTCCTTCATCAAAAATACTGGGAAATTAATTTAATGTGGCACTAACTAGTTTAGTAAGTCTATTGTAGTTGCTAAATTATGAAGTAGATCTATTATAGTTGCTGTATTATGAATGGAAGTCAGTTGGTAACTACATAAAAGGAAGAACTTAAACCTCAAGGGCAAGAATTACAAATCATCATTATAGTATTTTCTGTCTGATTTATTACATGCTGTAATGTATGGTGAATCCGTAATAATGAAAAAAACTTTTATTGAACAAAAAATGCATATTGGACACAATCCAGTTTTGGTGCTGAAACATCATGAAACAGATTACCACAGCTTGTGTCTGGCACATCTATGCTATGTTAGCACTACCGAATGTTTGGTCTTGTTGACGTGTCTCTAAAAGTATCTCTGGCACGACCCACAGTTACTGGTGGGGGGTTTGTAAATGGTGTCAGCATGCTCCCTAATTGTCATTTCATGAACCCCCCCTGGCATATGCACCCTTTTGATGACTGCTTGTGGGCAGTTGTGCAATAATCCTGACTGCCTGAAAGAGTTCAGCAGACACACTGAGGGTGGAAAGTGGCTCCATGTTGCCTCAGAGCAAGAAGGCAGAGTGTGAATGCTGCTTGGGGCCTGTCTGTTTGGAATTGACATGGATGTTCTAGCTCTTACGAGTTTCCTCCAGTTGCTCTGGTTTCTTCGTACTTTCCAAAGACCTGCATGCTGTGCCAATTAGAGATAGGGAATGACCCATAAGTGTGAGGAAGAGAATGGTGTCTGTGGCCTGCAGTGTATTTACCAATGATACTTGATGTATTCCTGCCTCACGCCTATTGGATGTTGGGATTGGCTCCTGGCTGTACCCCCCTGTGACCCTGACCTGGAATAAGCAGGTTATAAAGGATGGATGGATGAACTCAGGATAGAATGACATGCTTGGTGGGGTGATATTGTGACTGCTGTCCGGGTATCATAACATGGGCCGGCCTGAGGGCGCACTGTATGCGGGATGTGCATCTGCGGGAATTCACTCTGCTGAAAATGATTGCATTGTTCAAGTGTTGATGTTCCAGATATTGAATCATTCACATGAAGTGAAGCTGAGCGGTACTGATTCCTGAAGGAAGAGGCAGTTTATTTCACTTCCCGCTGGCGGGCCGGGAGCCCATTTTCTGAAGCAGTTGGCGCTCGGAAAGTAAACAACCCCATAGGTGCTCTTGTTTAGTGGTGCTCAAACCTCTCCTCTCCAGCCAGGTCCAAGTATTTTTTTATGCTCCAAATTAAGTAAACTGGATGCATTTAATCAAGCCAAAGATCACTTACATCAGCTTTGCTTAAGGTGGAGCACAAGCATCTGGATCTGGGTGGTGAAACCCCCCCCCATGGAGAAAGTTTTGGGGACTGCTGCTCCAGTAATCGCACAAGGTTCATGTCGAGCAAGAATGCACATGTTGTTGGTTGTGTTGAGGACTAAGACATTTACCTGACATTTGAGGTATGTTGGGCTTTCTAACGAGCTGCATGATGATGTCTGTGCATGAGTCTGAAACTTTGTTGTACATTTGCGTGCAAAAGTAAAAAAAAAAAAACACCGCTCTTACCCATCAATCACTTCAAGGTACGTAGACAACCAGTATTAAAAAATTTTTCAAAAATGAAAAGTGAGATTTCCACACACCATAAACCATTCTTTATTCACTATAAAAAAACAGATTTTTTTTCCTGTGGGGAATAAAGAATAGTTCAAAGTGTGCAGACTTCTTTCTTTTTATTTTTGTATGTATGCAGGTCAGTGACGTGATATGCAGATTTTTGTGTCCGAGCGCACTACTTTGGTTTAAAATTATTTTAAATGATTAATAATAAGCATCATTTTATTCTATAAAACCTGTTTAATTTGAACATATTTCCAATTTATCACAAAAATGATAGATATTTTATGATTTGCCATCTCAAACCTTCAAAATGTCATGTGGCGCGATCGTCCGAGCAAGTTAACACTATGTGAAATGTATTAAATATGTCATTTAAAATATGAATTAATATAATATTAATATGGGGGCATAATTTTACATTGAAAACCTTTCAAATAAACAAAGTTTAATAGTTTAATTGTTCTTAAATTGTTTGGAAAACCAAAATACTCGCCCCCTACAATAAAGAATCCATAAGTTACTTTTAATACCCAGATCAACTACAAAATAGTAATGTTTCAGGCAGAGTAGACACTCTCAGGTATACTTACTAAAAAAAATCACTTGGAAAAAAAAGAGGGAAGTGTGTTTTTTTTCAAGAAACTTTTGGTTGCACCACCTGACATTTTTTGGCTGGTGAAATTGCAAATACAGTCTAAAACTGTACTAAAACCCTGTAAATGTTGTGCAATCATTAAGACTTGTTTAAACACACTCTTCCAACTTCAAATAAATGTATTCTCTACATTTTTAAAGATTTATTAAAAAAAAAAGGCTTATTTGTCATTGACCCATCCACATTGTTCACTTCTAACCTCAATACAAGCCATGGTAATTGAGCAGTTTAGTATAACATGTTATGCTACTTTCCACATACAGAGACGATACGCAGCAGTAATAACACCAAATAAAATATGCTACTGCCATGTAACTGTTTTGCTTACAACTGCATTTGTGTTGCCACTCATCATGCACATTATCGATATATACTAAAACTTTTACGTGTTGTAATGTTAATTTATGTACGATGCTTTGAATAATTATGGCACTCAAATGTCCTTGTTCTGCTCTTAAGCTGTCTTTCCATGACTGAAAATGTGTTTGGCTGACTAAACCTGTGGAAGTCAGTGAAGTTCTCTCACTGTTTCAGAGACTCTATTCACCCTTACCCCTCTGTGATCATTAAACCCATCAGTTACAATGACGGGCACCATAGTCCTCGGTTACACAATCACTCTCACCGCAGTTACTATAATACAACATCCATGAGCAGCGTGAATTCAAACTCTGACCCTCGGACGTCGAGCTTCAGCACCGTCCAAAGTCTGTCTTTTTATGGCTTTATTAAAATTACAGCGAGCGATGACGGTATGAGAGAGAAGGACTAATAAGTGAGCAGGAAAGCTTTACAGCAGGGGTTTTCAAAGTTCTCTTGAAAGGGTCGGTGTGGGTAAAGGCTTTCATTCAGTTACATATAGCACAATACAGTGGTGTGCGCAGCCATTCAGCCCAACAAGGCTTGCCGTTTTCCCATTACAGAGTAAAAATCCCAGTGTTAATTCAACACCAGTAGAGTTTATATGAGCCCATATCAGCCCATCTTGGACTCAAATAACTCTGTCAGATTCAAATTAACCCCGGGATTTTTACTGTATATGGGGTCATCTCACATTGCTTGTTACAGTGAAGACACTTAGAAACCTAAGGATGTCATAAATTGAGACTTATTTGTTTACACCTGCAAGGGTACAAGCCTGGTTAGAGTTTACTTTATAATGTTGATGTATAATACTGCTTTGAACACTTCAGATTTAAATCTGATTTGAAAGATAAGAAAAATACCAATGCGGAGGCAACATCAGATAATTGCATATTTTTGTTACACGGTGTTTGTTTTTAAATTGCTGAATTACCTGGTTATTTGGCCTTCTTAGTGACGATGTACCAACTTAATTAATGTGGACGTCAATTGGGAAAACGACTCTTTTTGTCCAAAATACTGCGGAATAATCCATTACTGAAGTATACCTAATACTTTGGATATTTATGGACTGCATAGTATCCTGCACTGTAACAAGCCTGGTCTTGAAAACTCAGAGGGATTCTGCCTCTACAACATGACCAGGCAAGCTCTTCCACAAGGTTACCACTCTTTGATTCTACTGACCAACCCCTGGGGTCTTTGCTGAAGACCTTGATTGGCGGAGTCAGTTTTGTTACTGCATGGCTGGAGCAAAAGCCTCCGCCCGCAGTGGTCCTTTCTGGATTAGGTTGAGAGTCCCTCAGTCAAGGAATGGGGCTTCAAACCATGAGGTTGTTGGTTTGATTCCCTTAATGCTGATATTTATCTGAATACCATCAATAAAGGGATTCTACTTAAGCCTTTAACTGCCTGTGCACTCTTTTGGTAGAGCATATTTTGAATCACTATATGTAACTGAAAGAAATAGAATTGTGGAATTGTGATGCTGTGGTACTGTAGGCTCTCCTGAGTTCAGATCTCTCCTCCCTCCCCCCTCCCGTTCCTCAACACATCCTGCTTTCTTTCACACATCACTCCCTCCATTTCCCTTCTCCTTTGAACTTGCTTTTTCTGGGCCTGCGTCCATTATACACATTCATTTCTTTGCTTTTTCTCTGTCACATTTCTGCATTTTTTTTTTTTTTTGGAGAGGATGCAGTCCTGACATCTAGAGCTTGTTTAAAGTAAAAATTTTCTTGGAGTTTTTGCTTTTTGTCACTGAAATGGTCGCATGATGTGTTGGACACTTATTCCCACTATTCCACGTATCCCACGGTAACGCTCGTTTCGTGATGGAGGCAACTCCCTGTATCCGATGGTAATGCTTTGTCTACAAATGGAGCGACTCCCCTGAATCCCGGGGCAGCTCTCGGTCCACTTGGATACCTCCATCTGTCCCTCTGTGATGGTCATTCCAAGATGGAGAGAACTCCCTGTATCCTGCGGCAACACTAGGTCTGCATGTAGCTCAAGCCACGCCTTCCCTTCATCCGTCTCCTGGGGCGACCTGGCCTGGCCCTCATTCTCCTGCCTGCGGTCTGCCGTGTGCTGGCTTTGGCTGGGAACCCATGTTTTATTGGCCATGCGCTCACACTTGTGTTGCTGTCACTCAGTGCCACTTAGGCTCAGTCCATCTGTTTTTGCGTTATGTGCGATGTTTAAGGTGATTTCACCTCTGCAGTGGCTGTGTGAATTCAGGGCATTCTAGACGGGTCTGTGGCATCATCACACTCTTGGCGAAATAACCCCATATTAATCCACAGGTCCGGTGTAACGGGAAATGTGGAACTCAGGTGTCTTCAGCATCTGCATTATGTGTGTAATTTTGTGTCTTATGGATAGTTCTTAGCTCTAGAGTGAAATACTTACATAATATCAGAATGTCATACTCTAAATGAGCTTTACCAAGGCATTTTGCTAGTGAAAGTGCATCATTTTGGAAAGTTTACCATTGAAAGTGCATCCACTGTTTGTTCGAAGCACTAGCAAGATAGCCCACCAAACGACTGGAATTATCCAACAATGGGACACATAGTCTGTGGAGAACCGTGGGTAGCTAAGGGCTAACTAGGTGGGGTAACTACTAGTGTGGGTTAAGCCCGTGGGGTGATACTGCTGGGAGATGGTGGTTTTTACCTGAACAGTAATCGGGTTGGGGTGACAGGAAAGCCCTGAGCATCGATCGGTGGTCTCTCTGTCTCACAGCCAGTCCTAGAGTCTCCCGTCCTCAAACTGGAAACCAGTGAGCTCTGATATAACTCTGTTATCATTTGTGTGAAAGACCAAGGCATTTATGTGGCATCTGTGGCCTGTTGGGTTTTCTAACGAGCTGCACGATGATGACGTCAGTGGACCAGGGTGAAACTTGGGCTGCGTCCGAATAGTCTTTTTTGCTTAGGAAAGTTCCTAACTCCTAGAAAACGATCCGGAAGCATTTACGTGGCAGCCATGATCAGAGTGTTCGGATTCTTTAAATGTAAAGGAAAGGCGCCGCAATGCTTCCTAATTTATTACCTTTAGCATAGGGTACACTGAACCATCCTTTTTGAAAAGAAAGGAGGAAATGCTATCCCGCAATTCCGCGATGACCGTCCATCCGGCCAATCACGAAAACAAACAAACATGACGGGCAGGATGCAGGTGATCACTGCGCATAGTGTAAGTGCATTTGGATTCTCTTATTAGCACGGTTCTCTTCCTAAGCTGTAAAAGAGTCCCCTTTACACCTTTCCTTTACCTCATGACCTTTTAAACAGAGGTTAAAGGAAAGTGGTTAGGAATTAGACGATAGGACGTAATTTTTTAACTATTTGGACGCAGCCTTTGTGTTGCGCATATGCCTCCCTCCTGCTCCCTCCTCTTCCCTCCGGTTACCTGCCTTATCCAATTATCCAATTATTCTTCTGCTAATTGGTAATTGAGCCCCTAAGAACCATACTGGGTCATCCTGCACTTTTGGCAAAATTGAGTTGAGGTAGTCAGCATGTGCAGAAAACTGAGATCTATATTCCTAAATGGGTCAACCCAATCTGCCCACCTGGATTGTTAATACAAACAAACGTCTTCTTTGCCACTGTGCATATGCACTGCACTGCCTAAGCCTTAGTGGGCCATCCCACAACTTTCCCATAATTCACTGTAAACATGGCGGCTTGGTATCTCACTGATGAGGAATTGCTTGCTATGATTGATGATGATGGTGAAGTGGAAGATGACAGAGACCCTGAGTTTGTCCCAAAGGAATCAGAAGATGGTTCCTCTTCAGAAGGAGGTACACTACCGCTCAAAAGTTTGAGATCACTTGCAAATTTCTTTGTTTTCCAAAGAAAAATACTTTTTAATGCATTTCACAAATAATTTTTTTCCATTTCACAAACATTTTTATCCATTTCTCAAACAATTAAAATTAATCAGATGATTTTCAAAGAATTATCTACATTTTTGCATAGAGGCCTATGATCAGCAACTGTCAGTCCTCTGCATCAATCTCCTGGTATGGCTGCTAATCCAAGTTAAGCATTTTATAAGGCTAATTGATTATTAGAAAACCTTTTTGCAATTGTGTTGCACAGCTGAAAACCGTTGAACTAATAAGGGAGCACAAAAGGGAGCATGGCATTCTTGAGGTTGGTTTAGTACCTGAAGCATCAGCAGTTGTTTGTTTACAGGCTCAAAATGGCCCGAAAGAAAGAACTTCCTTTAGAAACCCGTCAGTCTATTGTTGTGCTTAGAAAAGAAGGCTATTCAATGCAAGAAATTGCGAAGAAACTTAAAATCTCTCACCATTCTGTCAACTACTCCCTTCAGAGAGCAGCACAAACTGGCTCTAACAAGGACAGAAAAAGGAGTGGGAGGCCCCGATGCACAACTGTGCAAGAAGACAAATATCTGAGAGTGTGTAGTTTAAGACAAAGATGCATCACAGGTTGTCAACTAGCAGCTGCACTAAATAGTACCCGTCAAACACCAGTGTCAGTATCAACAGTGAAGCGGCGACTTCAGGACTAGGGCTGCGCCGATTCAGGAATCACGATTATTTTATTCGCAATAAAAGTAACTGTCACCATGAGGCAGACAGACGTGCTTGCTTATTACCTTTTCTATGACACATACCTAATCACGGTCATTTGAAATGCTTCGGGAAAAAACTGTGATTTGAAGTCCGCTGCTTACCAGCGAGGTTGGACAACCTCAATCGCCTTGGCATAATTGGCTTACCTTAAATCAATTCCGTGTACTTTACCTAACTTGCAATACATTACCTAGCCAACTGACCAATCAAAACCAAAATGTGGCCTATAATGAGAAAGAAGAGATAATGAGAAGCAGACAGACCTAGCCAGGCTGCGGTGTTAGATAATAATCTGAATAAATAGCAGACCTCTGAATTCCACCTCTCGTGTATTTCTTACCTATCATTAAAAAGACTTTTTAAAAATAAAATCATTTTAAGATGGTCCTGGTTTTTAAGCGTTTCAAAACATACGCGAAGTGAAAAAAAATTTGTGAAGCATATCGAACGTGAAAGTGAGAGAAATTACTTTCGCATTGCACACAATTCCTCGATGAGAGGTGGAATTCAGAGGTCTGCTATTTATTCAGATTATTGACATTCTTTCAATCTAACACGGTAGCCTGGTTAGGTCTCTCTGCTTCTCATTATCTCTTTATCATTACAGGCCACATTTTGGTTTTGATTAGTCAGTTAAATGGCTTGATTGCAAGTTAGGCAAAATACACGGGAATTGATTTAAGGTAAGCCAATTATGCCAAGGCCATGGAGGCTGTCCGACCTCACTGGTAATTAGCGGACTTCCAATCACAGTTTTCTTCCCGGAAGCATTTCAAATGACCGCATTAGGTATGTGTCAAAGAAAAGGTGATGAGCAAGCACATCTGTCTGCCTCATAGTGGCAGTTACTTTTATTGTGCTTAAAATAATCGCGATTCCTGAATCGGCGCAGCCCTATTCAGGACGCTGGACTTCATGGCAGAATTGCCAAGAAAAATCCATATCTCAGACTGGCCAATAAGAAGAAAAGACTGAGATGGGCAAAAGAGCACAGACATTGGACACTGGAAGACTGGAAGAAGGTGTTGGGGACAGATGAGTCCAAGTTTGTGGTCTTCGGATCAAACAGAAGAACATTTGTGAGATGCAGAACAAATGAAAAGATGCAAGAACAGTGCTTAATACCATCGGTCAAGCATGGTGGAGGCAGCGTGATGGTCTGGGGGTGCTTTGGAGGTGGTAAAATAGGAGATTTGTACAGAGTGGAAAGGACCTTGAGGAAGGAAGGCTATCACAAGATTTTGCAAAGACATGCCATACCCTGTGGACAGCACTTGATTGGGGCCAGTTTCATCCTACAACAGGATAATGACCCAAAACACACCTCCAAAATGTGTCAGCAATATTTAAAGAATAAGCAGTCAGCCGGAATTCTGACTGTAATGGAGTGGCCAGCACAGTCTCCGGATCTGAACCCTATTGAGCTGTTCTGGTAGCAGCTTGACCATATGGTACGGAGGAAGACTCCATCAAGCCAATCCATCTTGTGGGAGATGCTCCAGGAAGCATGGGGTGAAATCTCATCAGATTACCTTGAAAAATTGACAGCTAGAATGCCTAAGGTCTGCCAGGCTGTAATTGCTGCAAAAGGTGGTTTTTTTTGATGAAGGCAAAGTTTGAAGTACATATTCATCATTTCAATTAAAATCATTATTTCTAACTCAGACAATGTCAGCATGTTCTGTTCATTTGCTATATTTCCTATTCAGACTAATTTCATGTGTGTTTCCATGGAAAACAAGAAAATTTCCAAGTGATCCCAAACTTTTGAGCGGTAGTGTAGGTTTCACCTTAAATGCAAAAGAAGGGCATCAAAAACCTGCTTAAGAAGTACATGCACATAATTTTACATATATTGAGTTTGTAACATCTGCAGTGTTTTTTTTTTTTGTTGCCAGTTACTCTAGATGACAAAGGAGGCTTGCATGTTTGAGTCCCATTTTCTCAAAAGTACCCCAACATGGGTTGGCCCAGTATGGTTCTTAGGGGCTCAGTTGTTCATACTTGGTTCTTGCCAGTTAATCATTATTCCCTTTGTCTATTTAAACCTCTGTTTTTCCACCCACAGGCAGGTAGCCTTAGATTGTAATGCTCCTTTGTTTAGAGCAAAGAGTTTTGTTTCCTTGTCTTTAGTTACCCCTGTGTAGTTTATATTTTCTGTTTCTTTTGTTACGTGCACCTTGTTTAATTAATAAACCATGTCTTTGCAATTAGGTCCCCCTTCTCTCTCACTCACTCAGTGCACCCACTCCCTCGCGGGGCACCGGCCGATGTTACAATCTGTTGTGTCCACTTCTTTCGCTTCTCATTCCACTCAATACAGCACACAGTAACTGTGCTGTTAGTTTGCCCTCAATGTACCTTTTTAGCAGATGATATAATGGCATTGTATGCCGTCACTGAGTGGTGACGTTAGCCAGTCTGTCTGGGGACAAAGAAAAGAACTAGGTTTTAGTTTTTTTTTTAGCGATCGCAGTTAGGTGTATGGAAAGAAGAGGGGAGGAAATGCCCGCAGACATGCTTATCGTCCTTGGACTGGTGATCCCGCTCTCCTGAATGTGTCTTTTGTGTGAATAAGAGTTACTTACATGGTGATGGGTGTATGGCTGTCTTAAAATATACACTTTGAATTATAAGGGCTACATTTCTCAGTTTGTGTTGTTAAAAAAATGTTTTTCCTCCGTTCCACTAATCCCCTACGCTTGTTGGTTTTCATACTATTGTCCTTCCTTATTTCCTGTGCATTTTCATTGAAGCATAATCGTGCTTACCAAAGCACCATTTCACATAATGCTGAGTGATTACTTAAATTTCTAATTATGTGTTGATGACTGACATATTTATAGAGATCAGTGTGCCCTCTTTATTTAGCTCGGATATGTTAAAAATCTTTTTTCTTGCCATGAAGAGTAAAAATACCTGCATTGGAATAACAAATTGTGCACATCTGAATACGTGGCTGCACTATAACTGATCATTTGGTCTAAGAATTCCAATACTACGCAAATTATTTTGAGCCAAAGTAGAAGTGACTTAATTTTGAAGATCATGGATGAAATTCTTAAAGACCTTGAGCATATATGTTAAACAATCTTATTAATTCATTTATCATTTAATTTTGATTTGTATAAAAATGTTGACCCTTTTTTTAAATTGTTTGCAATATAGTATGAAAATTTGAATTTGAGAATTTATATTTCATGGCTACTTTATTTTTTTATACCATGTATTCAACAGGGCCAGTAACCCCTCTAAATATGAAAAGCTCCCAATTAAGAGGTATTAAACTGAATTATTAACTGTGATTGCTTGTGAGGTTGTTGAATAAATTACCATGTTAAAGGGGTCAATAGGATCTGGGCTGGGAACTACTGTTACAGATGGTGCATATTTCATTACTTCATTTGTTTGTATTACAACCACTGTTAAGAAGAAGTTGGCATATTATGGAACATGCAAATAAAATTAAATTGGAGCGATTTGAAAAGGCCATTCACCCTGTACTATGATGAGAATACTAAACCAGCTTATTACTTGATGGTATTATTAAGTTAATTCAATCTTATATTGAAAATACACGCTTTTTTCAAATGAGTACTGCAGCAGACTCCAAAAAAGTTGGCACAGAGGTAATTAGGACTAATAGTTGTAGGACAAGTTGCAATAATCAGTTGCTGTGAAACAGATGATGTTAAACAGTTAATTAAAGGATGGGAGGAATCTGGTCAAATCTTGGGGTATAATGGGAAAGGCTGAAAGCCACTTCATTGTACAAGTGATATCCAGTCCTTTCATAACCGTCTGGCGACTCTAACTGGTATCCTGACATTAGCTGGGAAATACTTTGGTAAACACTCATGGATGTCAATCAAATCCATTTACTGCTGCATCTACAGAGTTAAAGGTTCACTATGCAAAGCAGAAGCTATACTTCAACACTAAAAGCACTGCCGATTTCTCTGAGCTCTGTTTCATCTGAGATGGACAGTAGCGCAGTTTAAGTGTGTTTGTTGCTCCAACGTGTCATTTAAATTGGTTTTTGGGGGAAACAGAGCTCTGCGATCTGCTCCATGACGAAAGCCAGCGTCTTTCAAGTGATGTGGGTGTGTCTGTGCACACGGTATGGATGACTTGCACATTTTCGTAGGTACCAATAATGCAGAAACATATGTACGAATTTTGGAACAACGCTCAATATGCTGCCATGTAGACATTGTTAGCTTTAGGGACATCACTGCATTTTCCTGCAAGACAAAGCCAGACCACATTCTGCATTGATTACCAGTGCATGGCTGCATAAGCAGACAGTGTATGAGCTAAATTAGCTTACCCGCAGTCCTGATCTGTCTTTGACTGAGAATGCATAAGGCATTATCAGGTGAAATATATACACCAACCAAGTCCCGGCAGTTAAAGACCCGCTGGAATGAAAAAAATTCTGCTTGGTGGACTTGACTACGTGAGTGCCTTAAGGGCTCAAAAGCTTAAAGACAAAGAAAACACTCGGCACAATGGATGTCCAATAAAAGTACACTGCCCCTACCAACCAAATACATTTTTGGGTAATTTTAGAAAAATTTTTTAACAACTAAATTGGCTCGAGAAGATCAGATATGTATGTTGTTGGCGGTGGGGCATGTTTATTAGAATTGAGGTAGCTTGCCACGTCACTGGGTCCAGTGGAACTCTTGTGCGTGCAGAGGATATAAATGATATAAAACATGGCTACTGTAAGCAAGAGTTCGTCTGATAATTCATTTGTGAATCAATATTACTACAATGACAAATTATAAGCTGACATTAAGATTTGGAATGCCTACCTGTTCTATCTGTAACTGATGCTGTCGTTTCTAAAGTTGACAGGAGCTTGAGTTTGGGGGCCCGCCGGTGACTGAATTTGGTTGGCATTGCATCGTCTTTTGAAATCTTTTGATATTTACTGGGCGATTTAATTCCATATTTTGCATAGACAAGCTTCTTTAAACAACTGGTTAAAAAGTGTGCAGAACATAACCAGTGACTCTTCATTGGGGCTAAGTCCCATTGTCCAATGTTGTGCAACCACTGTCATAACAAGTCCAGCGTTGCCAAGGAAAATCTGTGCAAAATTATGCCCACGGGTAGGTCCAAGTTTACCGTTTTGTTGGAGCAACCAACAGATGCACACAGGGGCATTATGACTAATTTGTCGCTCAGCTTCTAATTATGATTGGTAATATAGAACCTTAATCATTCTGAGGAAAATTAAGCTGCAGCATGAGTGATAATCAAGACTAATTTGTGTACACTTTATATAGATCAGCTGATTTCCTGGTGTCCAAGCACGTCATACCATCTGGGATTTTGCTACTCAAAGTATTTTTTTGTTTGGCTCAAATATACAAAATGGGGCATTCATGAACTTGTGCTGGTGAGTTTTATTTCAAAGGTTTGACATTTGATTACTCAGTACGCAAATATCACAAAAATTTGCAAAAAATATTTATGGAACAAGAAGTACATGTACTTTTATTGGGTAAGGGCTGAAACAAATGTTTTCTTTGCTTTTAATAAATGTGATTTAAAATATATGTTGTTGTTGGTTATTGCTAAACAGTGGATTATGCCAACTTTTTTGGACTCTTGCTGTCACTACATTGTATATTTTGAACATGCTATCAAATTCACTCTTTAGAACATCAAATAATGTGTTGTCCTGTATTCAGTATGGGGAAGGGGGAATGGATGTTTCAAATCAGTCCTATGTTTGCATTTTTCATGACATGCCAACTTTTTTTTGGAATTGGGGATGCACAGTTAATTTTAAAAATATTATAGTCATTATATTTTATTCATATTTTCATTTGCTGTATTTCTGCTGAAGGCAAATGTGTTTGTATGTTTTAATACATTTAGGGCATATTCACTGTAAACCCCAATCCATGCCTAATTCAAAATTTTCCAGACTGCCAAAATGACATAAAAACTTTATGTTCACTTGACACAAACACTCATCTCATGTGAACTTGACACAGTTTTTCTTGTTAAGTCAACAATTTTTGATTTTTGAGTTAATTTCACTCAAATTTTTATAGTGGATAAAGTCAAATTTGTTCATGGCCAATTAACAACATGTAAATTGTGCACATAGCATATATTTTGATGGTTAAATTTAAAAAAAAGCATGTAAAAATATGTTCATATGAAAAGTAGTAACTTTCTTTTTCGATTAGATGAAAGCCTCCGGGCATTCCTTTGGTGATGGACTGTTGCCTTGCCACACGCCATTGTTGTTCAGTTTATGTTTTCTTATTGTGTCTTGTAGAATTATACTGTATATAAATTGATCATAGTCTTTGTGTTGCGTTATTAATTGTAGTCATACATTATCTGTTTTTCTGTAGTTGTGAATTTTGTATTTCCCTCCTGCTGTGCATTTGTTGTCATCACCACTTGCTTAACATAGCATAATTGATATACTTTGGCCAAAAGAAGTTCTATTTTATTTATGGCAAACTGAGTTGAAAGAACCTAATTTTTCAATGAGTAATTTTAACAGCATGGAAACTTTGTGGTATGAATGTTTGAAATTTTCACTTAATATGACATGGACTTCTATGTTATTTAAACTGAAATTATTATGTTTAATAAGTTAAAAAAATGTTATGTTGTGCTGACATAAATTTCCAGTCTCACTAGAATCATCTGACATAATTATTTTCTGTCCAGCATACTATAACTGTTATGTTGCTGTACTAAACTAGAAGTTTTGAGTGCTAGCAGTTTCCAAAAATAAATGCATGAATAAATAAATAAGTTGAGTGAGCAAGTTGTGATTTACAGTGTAGGCAGGGGATCAATCCAAGTTCCTCCTCATGAGCTCGATGAGGAGGCTTATGTGTAGGTTGATGGACATTATGCATTATTATTGATACGCTGTGTGGAATATTTTTACCAGGGGTTTTACATTATTTTAATGTGTGTATTCCATATTATACTTATTTGGATAAGTGATGATACTTTACTTTTGTTTCCCAAACTAAAATACTCCACCAGATATGCTTGTACACGTGACATGTAGCTAATAACATTTAAATAATTATCTAACCATGTATCTGACTGGTAACTACGCGATTCCGAGATGTTGGCCACTTGCTTGACCTGATCACGCTTTCCATCGGTTAAAGGTCCCCTACTATGCCACCAGGTACACAGCTAATTAGCCATAATGAGCCAGTTCAAAATCTCCCCTTCCTGACATCACGGGGGGAGTGCCCACCCAGAATAATGAAATCTGATTGACTGCTTGGCTGAAGTTAAGATAAATAACATAACATGAGTGGCGAGAACAGACCGTTCAGCCAAACTAGGCTCACCAGAGTTGATCAGTTCTTCTCGCCTCTGGTTGGTTACTTCCCCATGTGATGTCAAGAGGGGAAATATTTTGAAATGGCTTGTAATAACTCATTGGCAGTGCACCTGGTGACATAATAGGGGACCTTTAAAAATTGGAAATGCATCTCTCCTATAAATGCCTGAGTCCGTCTACTTTGCGAGTCTGGGTAAAGTTTGCAATGTAGAAAACTGGAACTAAAATGGCAGAGCAGCTTTGTGCGACATGAATTGCATTGTAATGTGTTGCTAGACACATTGATAGAATTGTTTAATTATTAAAGGAGCTGTGTCACGATTACTGCGCATTTTCTCAACTTTGAGCGAAGTAAATCCGACTTGACTGCAAGTCAAACATTCCTGAAAGTATTTTTCTTCTTTTGTGATTATTGACGATTTCAACCATCTTGCATTTTTCGTATCCCTCAGCTAAAGCTTGAAATAGCGATTTGAATCCTCGAATTAAAGCTTCTTAACATAAAAAGCATACTGCCGGAGTAACTTAAGTATATAAATACAACACAAAACGAAGACCGATATCTAAGGATGGAATCAGATTATGACTTTCAGTTAAGCAGATTCCTTCTTGGGATGTAAATTCTGGGTTTGCGCGGTAATCGCGACACAGCTCCTTTTTAACAGCGCTGGAAGCAGATTCATATGGATTGTGCTGCCCTGTTCAATTAAGGCACGGAAAGAACCGTCTGCGTTGAGCGAGCGGTTGGATCCGTGTCGGATCCGAAGACTTGTCCTCTTCCTCAGTAGTTTTCAGTAGGCTATAGTTGTTATTGGTCTCTACACTGCATTCTAGATATTGCATTGTTACATTTAGCGATATTTTATTTAGGCTTATTTTGGTTTTAGAGAAAATAGCCTAGACATCGGGAGCCAGTTTACCAGCAATCTTGGCTCGTTATAATATTTCATAAGAAAGTGTATCATCATTCAGCATCTTAAAAAACTATTTGCTATTATTTTAATAACGTCCCAGCTCGCCTTGGTTTATTTAGTTTTTTTCTTCTTCTTCTTTAGTCTTGTCTGCAAATTTGATTGATTTCATAAAGACGCACAGGTTCGTGACTGATTGAAACATGGTTGAAATCAAATTCAGAAGGCCAGGGGTCGCGTACCTACAATGATTTTGTTTATTGGGCTCCAGGAGCGTGCAAATGGGGGATATGCTTTGACTTAAACTCAAAAGGAACCCAAATGAAGTCAAAGCCTACATGAGGTTTTACCATATTCGTTTTGATTTCGTTTTACACATTCACGTTCAGTTTTACTGTGCAATGCGTTACTGCGCTCGATGATTTACGACTGGCTGTAGTATCAGGTCGCGAGGATGGGGGATTCACTGCGCTCAGTGATTGGCCGGCCGCGGACTAAATATCGAATACCGCGGCTGCAGTGACGCTCTGCTGGCTTGAGCAGAGGAGGAAATGCTGGCGCGATGCTCTCCAGAACTCTGAGGATGTTTCCTTGGTAACCATTTGCGTCATGATCATAAGCAATTAGCTTGCAGCTCTTTTAGTTTTGGTGACGGCTCGTCTGTAGTTTCTGACTGCAAAGGGAACTGACCTTGCATATGAGGGGAAAAACGTGTTCAAGGCTGCCCTGCTCTTCTGGCATCTAGAATCGTATAGCCAGATTGTTGCAATGTAGTTTTTTCACATTTTATTTCCGTGAATTGGAAAAACTTCTTTGTTTAAACTCTGAGACATGTTCCTTTCTAAGCCGTGGGATCAACCGTCGTGAAAATAGCATACTAATTTTAGTTTATAATGATTTTTTAAAAAATATTTAATTACTGCTTTATTTATGGTCTGACAACTGGGTCAGAAAGAGGCTTCTGAAGCATTGTCTCGCATCACTACTGCCTTTTTGTCATGTCTGAATGCTGTTTATCCAGATTTCAATTGGTTTGTGACAGGATTTGCAAAGCGCGGCCCAATGTTTTCAATATGCACGACTGTGTATTTGCATTGTGGTAGTTTAATGTAAAACTGCTGGTCGGAGAAGGATTGTGAAAAAAAAACTGCAGCAGGCGAGCTTCAGTTAGCGCCATGAGGTTAGCGGTGGGTGTGATGGAAGAAGCGGTATCTTGTGTCTGTCTGTCCATTCATTCGGCACGGCAAATTCACATCAGCGGCGAGTATTTCCGCACGGCTAATCTAACAACAAGCTTCATTGGTCTTTATAGTTCTCCTCTACTGCTTAAACATTTAATGAGGTTGATCACCTTTAGAGTCCTTTACTGGCTTGTTGAGTCGAGGACTGCCCCCCCAATCTCAAACACTTGGGGGCGTGGAGGGAGTGGGGCTGGTGGACACAGTCAAACAGTCGGAGGTGGAGAATCCAGGGGTCAGAAAGTTGAAGAAGTACCACCATGTTTTTTTCCCACTGTGAGCTCATCCAGATGATTTCAACAATCGGTTCCACTTCTTGGCTGAAGCACTTTATTAGCAAATCAAGGTGACAGAACCAAATACTGGACCGAGTGCTTACTCTTGGAATCTGGATTTTACACATCTGGAAACGGCACACAGTAAAATCTATTGTGTTAATTCTACTCCAACTGCAAGCCCAACTGGATCCACATGTACCATGTAAAAGCTCATTTAAATCTGTACATTTTATTGTGTGCTGCTTGTTTAGTGTTTTGATTGAAAATGCAGTATCTAATATGCACAGTGCACTCTTGAGACCCTGCTGAAGAGGTTTTGTAATTCTCATTATGAACTGCGTAATCAAACGATGTCCTTATTTGTCAAAATAAAATACCATTTTGCAATCAATTTTATTTTATTAAGTACCCTCAGAATGGCATTGGCTAAAATATTGAATGATGTTAAATCATTATTGTACTAAAATTTTTTTATGATTATAGTTTTATATCATTATAAATATGTTGGCTGATATTTTCTTACATAATCCTTATTCATTTTCTTGGATTTTTACACTTTGTTGAAGACTATGCTATCAGTGCAAATTAAAAAGAAATTTTTATGTAAAGTTCTGTACAATGTATGCATTAGAATCTGTATGTTTCTGATTCTTTGATAATCTCTTTATTATTTTTTAATTTTTACTCTTCTAATTTTGCGAAATATAGAAATAACCTTGAATGGCATAAGGAAAGACGTGAATAGTTAGAAGATAAAACAATTTCACCGGATCATTGCCTAAATTTTGGAGTTAATAAAACAACCAAAATTTTCTCAAATAAACTGGTAAACTAATTATTTCCATTTTTCAACAAGGGAAATAAAATAATGCCATCTCAAACAGGGATAAACCAAACTGAACAATCAAGCTCCACCCTTTCAGTGCAGCACATCCGTGGGAACTTCCACGCTTGTGTTGGAAAGTAACTCACAGAATTCTAGGACTGTTATGTGGAAAAATTTCTATTAGCGTGCTTAGCTGTCGATATGAATATGGCAAAGTGCGGCTATTTTGAGGAATCCAAGATTAATAAATTTTTTTAAAGAAAATATATTTAATTTTTTTTTCTTACCTGTAAAACATTTCACCGTGAAATATGTAGTATTGTAGAATTATAATTCCCTGCAGCATGTGCACTGGGCATTAGATCGAAGAGGTTTTGGAAGATCAGATTACCACTGATTAATATTCTTATGTCGAATTCATATTCCTATCTGGGATTTGTGTTACTGCTCCTCTGAGTGTTGTTCTATATCTATGTATGGAACTCTGTTATTGCATTGTACGGTATCCAAATATTTATACTGTTGAAGAGCTGTGCTTTGTTTAAATATGAACCCTATGATCTAGTTTTACTTCTTTTAATGCATTGATTTGGTTAGTTTGAGGGTTTAATTGATTTGGATTCTCTCATTTTACTTACTGTTTTTCTGATTATTGTGTATATTGCCCTGTAAAAGGCTTTGTCATTAATATTGGTTTTCAGTGTGTATGACCTGTGTTTTAACTGTGGCGCATGTGTTTATAAGCGGGTGGAAATTATGCATTTGTGTGTTTCCGCACTTCAGAGCTAAAATCCATTTTTGGTGAGGTCCACCCTCAAGTGAAATTAAGGACCCTTCATTATGGCTCGGTTGTAACACTTGTCGTGCTGTTCCTGTCAAAATGGCCTTTTTGCAGAAAAGTTTTTTTCTTAACCTCAAACTCCATGGCAGTGGCTTATCTTTTGTGAGGAATGTACGCACATTTATGCGAAGAAAGTGAACATTACAGGGGCGAAATGCGCGGCGTTGGATTCAGCTCAAACTTTTGTTGCCTGAAGGTTGTTCAGCCAGTGTGTTCTCTCCGTTCTGTCGCTCTTACGCCAGAGGGCTGTTGCCAGGCAACTGCTGACGTCAATCCCAGCAGCAGAAGGTGTGTGTGTGTGTGTGTGTGTGTGTGACTGCTGAGGGCAGACTCTGCTGAAAGAAGTGCAGCTCCTATAGTCACTGCAGCCAAAACTCCAACTTATGATGAGTTTGAGGAATTGTAGGTCCTTAAAACAATACACCGTGGCTCCATACAAGATCTATTCCCCCATATTTGTCCTCTTTCCTGACCACCAGTGGCTTTTGAAATGACTTGTTAACCATGCAGGCCCCATGGAGGAACGTTCACTTCATTTCTTTTAGATTTTCGGGACAGATGTGAGATTATGCTGGAAAGAGGTGATTTAATCCCCATGGTATTATTTAGAATGCACTTTCTTTCTCTCTCACTCTCAGAGAGAGCAAGTTTTGAGCATATTTGAGCAGACCAGAAGAATGTCTCGCTAAATAAGTGAGTGGGTTCAGTGGCCTTTGAGCACTGGTTTTTGTTGTCTTTCCGGCTGCATGTTCCCGAGAGAGAGTTTTGGAAATTATACCCAGAGCTTCAAGATAAGTTCATCCGTTATTCTGGATCTTCGGCTTGCGCCGTCTGTGACTACAGGTTTGTTAGCATTCCGTGAAACGGATCACAGACTTTGAGCTGGTCCACTCCGTTCGCACAAAGTGGCATGTGATGTGTTTTGATAAGAAGCAATGTTAAATGCCACCATGTTTTCCTCCTCCTTTGCAGAAATGCCCTCTTTTGTACCCTAGACTTTATTTGTTTTACACTTATTAATGGAACCAGAATGGATTGCCTAGAGTTTGTTTTGGTGTGGTGTATTAATGGAGTTCCTAATGTTTACTCTGTTGGGTCTTGTGAAGCAGATCTGTATTTTTTAAAAATGATTGTTGTATCGCTTTTATTTTCTTTTCATTGGTATTTTAAATAAAGATAAATACACAAGCGGGAAGAATACCTCCTCAAAAATTATAATATTCTGTGAGTGCTCATTAATATAAATATTGTTTTAGTATGTTGTTTTGTGAGACATAATATTCTTGAATTAGCTCTGTACTCACCAATACTATTCTGCCCTGCTGTGGGGGACCAAGAGTAAAAATAGTTCCTCTTGAATATGCTGCACTTGGCAGTTGCCTTGATTATTCTGTCCACTTTGCCCCAAATGATCTTCATTTCACATTCTTTGTTGGGTAACAGAAATTATTAGTTATCCTTTTTATTTTGCCATTTATTTTATTTCTTAATTAAATCCTGTGTGACAGAGTACCTGTTTTAATTTCTTGCTGCTCCTGTCTTCCCCTTGTGTCATTTTAGGTCATTTTACCAGTTGAATCTGCTCAGTATTTAACTAAAACATGGGCAAAAACATGAGTAAAGTGTATAAAACATCTGATTCGCTCTGTACAGTATATTCTCATTTATTAATATGGCCTCTCCTTATTATTTCCTCGGTCCTTGAGTCTGAAAAAGATGACTCATCACACTCATTCAGGTTTTGGGGCACCAAAGGTACCATTTAATCAAGTCTAGCATGCAAAATTTTCCCTTATTCCTCCATCATTCAGGTCCTGAACTGTGCTACACAATTGTTTTCCATAATTGTTGCCATATATTTCACTTCATATCGCGCCATACATTCTCAATCGGGAACATATCTGGACTGCCGGAAGGCCAACCTAGCGCCCGATTTCTGCAGTTATGTAGCTATGGACTTATGATCTGTGCAGGATGTGGTTTAGAAAATGCAAGGATGTCGTAGGATCAGACAACATCTAGATGGCAGCATATGTTGCTCCAAAATTCATACATTTTTTTCCTTCATAAATGACAACCCCCAGAATGTGCAAGTTACTCACACAATGTGCAGCCCACCCCCATACCATGACAGAGGCTGGCTTTCGGACTTGATGACAGCAGCTTGGGGTGTCCTTGTCTTTGGCACGGAGACAACAACAGTTGTTTTTTCCAAAAACCACTCGGGGGACCAAAAACCTCTTGTAGGCTTGCTAGAGGCTTTCTCGGTGTTGCCGTCCACCTCAGATGACACTGAGCCTGGAAAAGTCAGCAGCGGTTTTGGACAGTGTTGATTTGCACAGTCAAGATATGATTTGCACCTGCGGATGCAGCAGCTAATGAATTTGACTGGACAAAGCATTACTGAGCCCATGTCTTGATTTCCATTACAGTCGTATGACGATTCTTAAGACAGTGATGTTAGGGACTGCAGATCACACGCATTAAAAAACGGTTTTTGGCCTTGTTCTTTAGGCCCTGAGGTTTGACGGAATTCCTTCCATCTGTTAGTTCTATCATGCACTGTAGGGGTTAAATGCCAAAAATCCTGCCTTTTTGTTTGTAAGTAATGATGTTCTCAGAGTGATGGATCATAATCTTATACCTCTGTTAGCATATTGGTGTGCTTTAACCCATTTATGCATTTGAGGGATCAGGCCTGTTTTGGTGGCTCCTTTTACACTTAAACTTAATTAGTTTACCTGTTTAACATCATCTGATTATGCCACACATGTGCAATGTGCCACATAATTTTTAGTCCTTAATTGCCCCTTGTACCAACTTTTTAGAGTCTGTTGCAGTCATCATATTTTCAATTCACCGGCATTGTCAATAAAAAGTTGAACTCACAACTTTAAGAATCAAATATTGTGTTGTTGAATAGTTTACAATATAATGGAGGGTGAGAATGCTTTTCAAATCACTTCTTTCAGATTTTTTTTTTCATGATGTGCCAACTTCTTCAGCCCTGGGGTTGTACTTCTCCTTCCTCTTCTGCTACTTCTCGTTCTTCTTCTTTGACTGTTACATCTGCTTCTGTGCCTCTGTGTTGTTTTAGAGGGGGGAAAAGGGCCCCATTGCTGCCTGTTTGAACTTTGAGGTTTAATAGGGGATTAGCATGTCCCCAGTGTCGTAATACAGTCCGCTGTAAATCTTCGGCCCCCTGCCGGAGTTCAATAGATCTTATCAGAGGGCATCTTCTCCCTGAAAGGATGTAGAGAAACGGCTTCATGCAGATGCGCAGACTGTGCAGGAAGGAGATGTACCCCGGGGGCCCCCCGGTGCTTTTGTGCTGTGCTGTACTGCTGTGGTCTTACATCTGCAGTAATGCGACGGATCAACCGAACGGTAGAGCAACAGATCAGCTGCTTAGTGATGAAAAGCATCAGCTGGACAGTTATGCCAAAAATCATCTGTCCTATTGAAGATACAGATGTGCCTCATAGTAATGCAACAGATTAGCTATCCAGTGACGCAACGGGTCGGCCACACTGCAATGCAACAAATCAGTCCCGGAGTAACGCAACACTTAGCCACTCAATCATGGTACAGATCACACTAGCAGCACGTATTGTTTGGGGGGGGGAGAGTTGTGCAGTTGTGTTTAGAGCAGATAATAGAAATATAAGGCGGTGGTCTCAAACCCTGCTCTCGGGGATCTACCATCCTGGAGATTTTCACTTTAGCCAAAGTAAAGCACACCTCATTTCCCAGTTAGAGATCTTGATGAGCTGCTAATCAGCTGAATCAGGTGTGCTGAATTAGGGTCGGGATTCAAAATGACAGCATTGGCACCTCTCCAGATACAGGGTTGGAGACCACTGGTGTAAGGCATGACAGAGAAAGGTGAACGAACAGAAGAGGAGGAGGAGGAATGTCACCCACTCTTCCTTAGCGCTTCCTTGGCAATAGAGAGAGAGATGACTCATCTACAGGCCTCATGGGTAACCGCCCAAAGAATGTGGGAATCGGGATTTGGGCAAGCCGTCTGCCCAAATGCGCACACACAGTGTTTCAGTGGACAGTAGCAGTGGCAGTGTGAGTGTAAACTCATGGTATGACCTTATGAGTCAGGGGGATCGAGCAAATTCATAACTCGGTGCTGTTTGGTATGCTGATGTTCTGATCTTTACACTCTTCAGCCATACAGATTTATTTTGGGTTGTGAATCATGTCTTTGTGCACTTGAAAGACTCATATCATGGAAAATACTTTTCCCTAGTTCAGTCCAAGTGTATAGTGTTCTCCACTGTATCCGTAGCCGTTTGGACCGTCTTTTCCACTTCATTGTTTGAAAGGCAAGATTTGAAATTTCGAATGTTTTTTTTTTTTTACTAACGGATGGACCTGCATAGTTCACGCCTAGCGGTGTGCCCAGCTCCCTCCCGCCGCCTCGCTCGACCTCCCAATCTCTTTCTACTGTGTAGCACAAGTTTCTTTTAACTTCCTAGCCTACTTTGTTGCATTAGTGTTTAGCTCTGTTTAACCAGCCAATCAGAGCTGAGCCCGTCCTTCAGAGGGGAGAGAATTACAGGCAGCGAATGGCAAAAAATTCTGAATATTTAGGTTTAAGCCTCTCTTTTGGGCATCCAAGAATGTAGCTAATAACTTTGTGGAAAAGAAATCGCACAATATAGGATAATCCTTCTGTCATCATCTTATATTTTTTATATTTATAGCAATTGCTCTGTCCGTCCATTTTGTTGTAAACATATTTTTGTCCAGAGCACGAATGGGAAACATTCTGGTAATTTTTCATGAATCTTGGCACATACATCCACCATATGCTGGAGTTGTATCTTTTGCTATTTTGATATTTTGTATATTTTTCCAGAATTTTTTACTTTTTTTTTTTTTTCATTTTTGAGGAAAGATGTTTGACTTCAGTTACTTCAAGTCTATATTGTTCGTCCAGCACATAACTTGAAAACTTTGTTCATAACTTTAGCAAACCTTGCTCACACATCAATCGCATGTTCGACTTCAGTTCATTTCACTGTTTATTGTTTGTCCTGAGCATAATTAGAAAATCATGTGATATGCTAGTAATATCCCCGCTATGCAGTAAGCAGGGGTATAGAGCACTCAGTCTGTCTGTCTGTCCTTCTGTCAGCAGTCTTCTGTGGCTGTTTCTTGTGCACCATTTTACTATTTTCAGTAATCTAAATTTTGAAAATTTTATACTCTCTGTGGAAACAAGATCAGACTTAGAAATTCTTTGGTAATGTTTTTGTCCAGGTCAAATCTCACAGGTCATAATATTCCATGTTTTCTTTATTTGACTACCATGTTTAAGTCATTTTTATTTGTCATTTTCTAGGTGTATTGCAAGCTAAACTGTCCCACTTTCCTCATTATGTATCATAAAAGTATGACATAGAAGTTCTTTAGAATTTTTAGTTATAATTATACACTGAGGAACAGAAGTCCCCGTTCTGGTTTTCGCGGTGATCTACTTTCTCGTCTTAAACTCTGGTTACATGGGAGGTGTGTTTGACTTGCTTTTACATAGTTTACATTCATCCATGTGCATATCCACCCATAGTTGTGTTAGGTGTTTTGTCCATGTTTCCTTCAAATGTCACAACCTCGATATTTTGCTAGATGTTCTAGATGTTCTGTGAACTATTCTGTTTGAAGGCAGAGTTCTCACTTTCGATCTGATTGATCGAATAAAAGATTTTTTTGTGCATACACTCAGTGCAGCATTGGAGGAGCCAGGGGGAACATGCCATCTACTGACAGCCCTTGTTCTAGTCTCAGCCCCGCCTTCCTTAGTGTAGCACCATTAATCTGATAATCAAAGGACATGCAAATGTCATCCAAGGTTTATTTAAGCTTTCATGTGTTGCCAGATAGTCTCCTAACTGATGTTACCGTGGCTGTACTGGGAGTAGCCTGGCAGCGTTTCTCAGTGTGCAGCTGTTAGGGTGGGCTTATCCTGTAAAGCTATACCCTGAGGATAGATGGGGCTCCTCAACCTGACGTCAAACCCAGAGTGTCCCACTGCTGACCCCAGCACTAGGGACACTGCTGGCCCTAGTGCTGGCCTGGGAGGCAGGGTAACTGTTCACCTGGAGAGTGGCATCTCATCTTTCCGGAGCAGAGGTGTGTAGCCTCTCCCTGGTTGATTAGACAGCTGCAAATTGTGCCTGTAAAGCGCGTTTCACTGCAGCATGCCTGCCTTATGAACTGCGGTGCGATCAGAAGCAGAGGTTCCTGGAGCGAGCATATTAACAGCGATTCCATGAATCAGTGGCAGAAATAGAAAGAAAAAATTGCTTTTATGGAAAAAGGCATATTTATGCTCCCCCACCTTTGTTTTAGTATGGTTCTCATTATTTTATTAAACGATTTAACATGATTTTCAAAAGGTTTTTTGTGAACATCAATGGAGTACGTTACCCCTCAAGTAATGTCGAACAATGAACTTTTATTCGTGTGCGCATTCTTGAGATTTTTTTTAAAGAAAGTATTGTGAAAGCACAAATTGCCGACATGTGTTACATGAGTTTGGAGAGAGTGAGTGTAACAGGGAGTGATGGAGAGAGAGAGAGAGAGAGAGAGAGAGAGAGCAATTAGATGAGGTGTCTGTGTGTCTGTAAGTAACCACAGGAGGCATTCAGATATCTATTTATTCATCAAAGTAATTCTGCTGCAGTTTTACGTCAGAGGGAACAAAAAAAATGCTACTGCTACTGACTTTAAATCTGAAAACCAAATTTAGTTGCCTTTTGATGTGTCCTTTTCATTTTGGTGTTATACAAGTTAATGTTTCCTCCTTTCCTCAAGGCTGTTATTACTCGTCTGTTGGGTGTTATCATTACATGTGTCCACCAAAGCCTATGGCTTTGCTTGAATGGGATGCTGGTGTATTGTAGTGGTCCTCAGACTCAGTCCTGGGGCCCCCCGTGTATGCTAGTTTTAGCTCTGGTCACAATTGGTATCCCAGGACTTTAAATCACTTTTAATTTACAGGAATGGAGTTAAACACGCCCAGTCTTGGTCTGCGATACTGTTAGCACTTGCATTTTGCGACTGCATTTAGGTTGTCAGAATTGGACCCGATGTATTCAAGAGTATTTCATTCTTTTTGGCATACCTGGATTTTTCTGTCAAAATATGGCTGGAGAGGGTAAATACTTGCTCTAAACCTAGAACGTGCCTAATTAAGACAAATTGACAGCTTGTTAAAATCCTAAAACTGCAAGTAGAACACAAAGCAACATTCACAGGGGTCCCTAGTACCATCAGTGGGAACCAGTTGTCTAGTGTAATGCTTTGAGGTTGGAGTTTTTATTTTTTTAATGATTGTTCTATTACGTTTGTGAGACATTATTCTTGTTCCTGCCTGAGGTGTGTAAATTGACTGTGTATAGTAAGTGAATAAATACATTTTAACATTTAATTATATAAATAAATATTGTTCAAAAAGTTGGGTTATTCAATGTGGATAAAGCCTGTTCTTACTGCCCAAATATACATGGTAAAAGGGCGTTGAGCTCTTTAAGTTTGACCATTTCAGTTTGGCTGGTAATTACTGAGGGTATTTTTCAGAAACTTATGAAAACAGTAGAAGAATCTCTCGCAGGTCCTCACACAGTCACAGAAGCCTTTAAAAATAAGGCGAAGGGAAGGTTGTTTCTGTGTCAGACGCAGCGCGCTGAACGCATACCAGCCCAGCAGCCCCTGCATCCTGTTTATTTTCATTATTTTTCTGCCTTTTCTCCCGTTTTGGGATTCCCGGGCGTATTCCTGCTCTCGGGTCTTCCTGCAGCCTCTGCTGGCCATTTGGGAGAGTGCAGAAAAGCAACAAAATACCAAATTTTACATCCTAGCTGCAGCTTTTAATGGTATAGTTCACAGGTTGAGCTGCACACTGCAGACAAGGATGGCTGTATACCTTTTGAGTGGGTGACCAGCAAGGGGTGCTATTGAGGATTGAGATTTTGTAATTCTGATTGAATAAGTGTGGTTATACCATGATGCTCACTTGATCGCCCTTGCATGCTTGGGTGCTTTATACCCTTGTTCTTGTTTTTAACGCAAGTGCATGTGAAGGGTTTGTTGGTGAAATAGGATATACGCTGTTTTGGGACATGTGCACAAACTGGTATCATCTGCTTTAAACTGGTGCAGAATTACCCTGAATAAAATCATTCAGCTCAAAACGTGATGCAACCCATCAACCAGCCTGCCAGATTTTGATGTTTGTTTGTGTAATGGGATAAGCAATCCCACTGTTTCATCACAAAACACGACAGCCAATGAGGACTGCTCTTTATGTCACGTTCGAAGTTTTTCAAAATTGTAGCGCATTTGATTGAAACGAATACCTTGGTTTTTAAGGTCAAAGGTAACTTTTGCTTTAGCCCTGGGTATGTGTACATAAATATATATTTTTTTTCTGATGAACAGTGGCTTAATAATTTGAGTTTTTTTCAGACTGTCTAAGACAAACAATTTGCTAGCGAATGCGGATTACTAGTTTAGATTTTAAAGTGTAACCCTACTACTAATGCTATAACATTAACCCTACCGCTGATACTGACCCTAAACCACCCACTAATGCTAACAATAACTCTACCACTCATACTGACCCTAACCATACCACCAATGCTAACATTAACCCTACCACTACTACTAAGCCTAAACCAACCGCTAATTCTAACATTAACCCTACCAGTAGGGCTTACCCTAATTCTACCACTGCTACCATTAACCCTGCCATTAATACTGACCCTAAACCAACCACTAATTCTAACATTAACCTCACGACTAATACTGACCCCAATCCTACCACTAATGCTAACATTAACCCTACCAAGTTTTTCTCCTTGCTTTTCTTCAGTCTGTGCCTCCAAGTCATTGTGGTAGTTTGCTCAACTGCTCACCTGAGCAAAAACACAAGGGAAGAAACTTTTTCTATTAGTGGTGCACCCCCCTCCCAGAAGAGGAACTTCACCCTTTTTATCCTTCATAAATTGTCATTTCATAAACGAGTCATAAAAATAACTTCACCACGCAAGTGGATTATAGTCCAAGGACTTTATGTCCTTCCGTATTACGCTTGGGTAAATGCAGGTCATTTGAGGACCTGCTTTGGGAAGAATGGAGTTTTGCGGCCCAGTGCAGTCAATGAGCACTGAGGAGGTGGGTCTTGTGCAAATGAGTAAGGCATTAATTCTGTTTTTATTCCTGGGTGGAAAGAGGAATTACGTGCATGAGTTCTACATTGGAATATATCTGAGAGGTGGCGTCTTGCCTAATGAGAAACTGTTTACTGTTTAGAGTGACGCTCCAACCTGTTTACTGAGGACTTGGCATTGAGCTGCTCTGACGGCAAACTGAGCAAACTTACAGGGATGGCTCAGTTTACCAGTGGCGTGCCATCAGATGCTTGGAGGGCCTTCAGTAACCCCACCTTCTACCACATGATTCTTCTCAAGCTGTTCCCATTTCAGTTCGTCTGATTAACATTCAAACAACTTATTTACCGAATAATCAAGACCAATAGTGCATGGCCTGTAATGATCAAGAAATGATCATGAAAAGTCATTAACTATTGGCTACAGTTGTGTAATTGTTGTGACATTGTAGGATGGCAATAATTTGAGTAATTCGGGGGAAAAAAATCCAAAACATTCACCGGTATCCATCTCTCGTTTTACCGTCAACAGTGTCAAAAAATGGTTAAACGAGATGGAAGTCAGTGATAGTTTTGGATTTTTTGCTCTTATTTGGATTGTTGTCATCCTTACAATGTCACTTTGCTGTGCATCATGCCTGATAACGCCCTTTTGCTATCACTATTTTCACAATATAACATGGCCTCTCGTACCTTATTGCTTAATGAGCCTCCCAAACTGATTTATGCAAATTTGTGCTGTTTTATGAGCTACATGATTCATTGCCCACAGGTGAACGTTGGGGTGGGGGATGGGATCTTAACCAGCAGCAGACAAGAATGATACAGCTGCAGAGAGTGATGCAGTGATGCAGCAGGCAGAGCAGGCATGTTCTGAGCACTTTGTATAGCCCATCTACCAAACGGGCGCAGCAGTGTGTGATATGCATGAGATTGTGTATGAGAATGTGCATATTCTCAAGTTGTCTGCTTGAAGTAGCTCATATATTTATATCTAATCACACACACACACGCACACATACCCATGACTTTGTTAGGGTGTGTGTTTGTGTTTCGATGAGTTTGTGTTTGACTCCCTGTTACTGGTAATATGAGTTCAGGCTGAGTGCATTCATTGCATTCATTGTGAGATCCATCCCCCCCCATAGATTTCACCCCATAAGCAAAGCTGGGGAAAAACCCTGTCCATATTCCAACAGAAGGAAACGCTTAATGCTGAAATAAACAGATACCTACACACGTACTCTTACACACACACATACATGCAGAACTCCTTTCAGTTGGGGCCGATCCTTTCCCCTGATTTATTTCCAGTCCGCTTGCTTTGTCCTCCTGGCCCGTTGCTGTATTTGAGTGTTTCTGATGGTGCGTTTTTTCCACATTGGCCGCCACATATAGGCTGTATTTCACTCCGTAGGGTTAATCCCTATGCCCTACACCCTGTCACTTCCCTTCGAAGTGAAAACTCTGAAGGGCAGCAGGGAGTAGGGATTCCAAGTAACGGTCCTTTGGAAAGCCCTTCGACATACTTGAGGGCTGCCACATTCTGTTAAAGCAAGTGGAGACAAAGGCAGCCTGCCCACAAGAGAACTGCTTTCACTGGCCATTTATCGGTTTCGCGGTAGCTTTTTTAACCAACTGCATAGGTTTCAAAACGCAGCCAATTACCTCGGGTAAAAAATAATAACTTCTATATAGCTAGTATTAGCCAGTCAATGTTCATAAGCAATCTAGCTAGGTTCGTTAGCTTTCTGTGAGTTAATTATTAGTTGTTGTTTTCTTGAATGTTGTTTGAGCCTAGTGACGTCATTATGGGAGCAAAGTGACCATCACTTGCTCACTTCGGAAACAACCGCTTTCTAAGGGACTTTGAAGGGTTGAGTTTCACTCACTTTGGATTGGAATGCCCTTCAATATGGCTTCAGTGGGTGTGGCCTTCTTTTTGTTCACTTTGAAGTGAACAACCCTAGCTTTTGAAATACAGCCATAGGAATGCGGAATGTGAGGGACGAAGCAATTGCAGCATTTCGCGAAATTATCTTGGAACAGTTTCCCTTGGGACAGCCAGCTGCGAGTGCATGCAATTCATACAGTAATGGAGTGTGTGGATTCCCAAACCATATAGCTGAGGGAGATGTTTTGATGACTTTGCTCACTTTCAACTTGATTACATCCACACAACCTCCTTCAACCTTCATTAACAGCTTCAGTTAACTGAAGAGAAGCAGATAGTTTGGCCATTGTCATGTTATTTCACAGCTGGTTTTAGCTGCGTTATACTGCTATTGTATGTGATCACGTATTATGTTACTCATCACATTACATAGCCATCTTCCTGGGTAGCTAACGTTTGGTGAGGAAAATAATCATCATATTTAAGCGATGAGATTTGGCTTTTACCCTAACTTTACTAGCTAGCTGTAACAGTGATTGCTCTTGAGCTAGCTATGTTGGCTAGCATACGTCTCAAAAACTTAAAGTTTCGGATGCACGAAAGCACTGCAAAACATATCAAATGAGTGATGTGCATATGATGCACTGTGATGTCCTCCGCCCCCAGATAAAATGCGTTTCCATGGAAACCAAGAAGAATAAAAAAATCCCAGAATTGCCAAAATAGCAAAAGGCACCTGTTCACCACTAGTTCTAAGCATGTACCAAGTTTCGTTTGAAAATTTTTAATTGTTTATGATAGGAGAGTGTTTCAGACTTACGGAGTCGCAGAATTACGGAATTACAGAATTACGGACAGAGGGTTAAACGGTATATCCTCTGCTTTCCTGGGGGACATAATAATAGGTTCATATCAGATATATCATATAAGCTTATTACAGCTTGCTAAGTTACTAAAGTTGGGGCAAAAACCAAATCATATCGCTTAAATATGACAATTAAAGATTTTCCTGATTTAATGTTTGCTAGATAGCTAGATGGCTACATATTCTGAAGAGTAACTCAATATGTGATCACATAGCAGTATAATGCAGTGCAGCCGCCATGACAAAATCAACAAGCAAGTCAGTAAGTTAGTCCACCTTTATTGACACTTTTCTTGTAACCTCTTTGTTTTCGACTCCAAGCTTGGTGGCAAGACTCCTTTGTGGCATGGTGTGGGTGTAATCGCATAGAACGTGACCTAGCACAGGAGGGCCATTGCATGCCCTCCTGAGAAGCTGATTGGCTGATATGCATTGTTTTCATCCAGCTAATGAATGATGTTGAGCTAAACTGACATAGATGCCAGAGCCAATCAGAAGCCTCTAAATAGTCCACATTGATATATCATTTGGGAAAAAAATTCACCACCTGGACCTGGGAGCTAGCTGCGCGCCCGCTGTGCAAAAGCCATGACGAACAGGATCGCGATTACCGGGGTGATTTTGATTTTTGTTGCATCCCTGTCTTTGCATTTTTGGGAGCTCATTTAAGACTGTCCGGAGTGAATTCACCGGCCACCCCTGTGTATTTTTTCCCTGTCTTCTGTTGTACAATGGTTCAACACCAAAAAGGACTCTTGTAAAAACTACTTTTTTTCAGCTGGATAAATATGACTTCTCATGCTTCATGATTCACCATACGTTACAGCAGAAGAGTTTTTAATATGACTCAAGAGTGTTGTAATAAGATTGGTAATAATTGCTAGGTAGTGTAAGTTATGCTGTATGTGTAGTGCCTAATTTGCTTCCATTAATTTTTTTCCAGCAAGTAACAAGGGAAGTAGTCGATTGCAGCATTTTTAACCATAATCCACAGCACAAATATTTATGTTAATGGACAATATGTTAATGGTTGTTGCAAATAATTTCTATGAGCATAAAGGCTTATGCTAGGAACTGACGTCTCTCTAATAACAGTCTCTGGTTGGGTTGCGGGAGGTTTATATTGGAGAGCAAAATTATTTATCTTTGTATTGCCTCGGCTGACCCATTGTGGCATGGTTAGAATGCTGTAGCTCATGGCGCAGGAGGGCAAAGGTTAAGGATGAGTATGGATTTGGGGGTGTTCTGGTTAGGGTGGGTCATGCAGGGAATGTTCTTGGATAGATGTCAAACCCTCTCTGTCAGTTTTGCATTCATAAATGCACAAAAAAACACATCCCCTGCTTTGCTTCTGTTATTTAAAAATATGCAGTTATTTTGCCTGCAGCTTGCAGTGCCTTCGTACCTGTGTGTTTGTGTTTCTGAGAGGGAAATGGAGAGACAGTGAGAGAGAGAAAGATAGAGAGTGTGTGTGTGTGTGTGTGTGTGTGTGTGTGTTGTGTGTGTGTGTGAAAAAGAAAGGCAAGTAGTTTGTGCTTGTGTGTGTGTGTGTGTGTGTGTGTGTGTTTCTTGCTTCCCTAAACATGATTTTCCCACAATGCATGGTGAGGTATTGTTTCCTGGAAAGAGCAAAACGTGTAACTTGCATTTTTTGTCCTGAGGCCGTGCTGATTCGCAGAGCCAGTATGGAGGCCTGTGCTGCGATGCCAAAACTCACAGGGGATGTGAGGTAACTGGCCACATATAGACTCCATTACGGCTCTTCTTGCTGACCTCCTTTCACCGTCCCTGCCCTGTTTCTTGGCGCTCTGCAGCCTCCCTCTGATGGGACCGGGCTGATCTCCTGCAGCGAGCGAACGACGTCAGAGTTGCGTCAATGCGTAAGACGATCCAGCAGTGTGATGCCTATACATGCCCGTATTCAGTGGAAGTGCGTCACGCATTATGCAGCGTGACCGAATTGTAGCTGCGTCCCGGCTCGACTTCGGTTACAGGCTGTGTGGCAGCCAGCTGCAGCGCTTTATAAATCGCATGTCCTCCCCAGGAATCCGGGGACACCTCCCTTAGCGAGTTTGGGTTCTTTCTGCGGATTATTATCTTAGGAATGATAGTGATAATAATGCAGTGGGTGAGAGGCTGGCACACACCATGGACACAAATTTGTCACAGCTGCCACTCATTATTCTCACACACACACACACACACACACACACACACACTCACGCACTAATATCTGTGAGCATTTTAGAGTCTCCAATCTACCTGGCATCCATGTCTTTGGACATTAGTAGGATACTAGATTACCTGAAGATAAGCCATGTAAACATGAAGAAAACATGCAAACTCCACAAAGAAAGGCCCCAGGCCAAATTCAAACCTACACAACCTTCTTGCAGTGAGGTGACAGCCCTACCCCCCTGCATGACCGTGATACCTCAGTGATAATGATGATGATCAATATTAGCATGTCTTTCAGAATGCACACCTGTGTTGGGGTTTAGTAAAATCCAAACTTAGCTGCTGTTCCGTGACAAGCACTTCACCCAAACTGACCCGAGAAACCTCCCCGTTTATCTAGCGTGGCCACTTGAGAAAGTCCACTCTATCTGTCACTCCCGGCTCGTGCACTGTTATCGCTAAGCCGAGCGCATGAGCCGCTGGAAGTGACTCAGCGGCCCCTGGTGCATGATGGGAATGATATCGGAGGTCAAACAAACCTACTCGGGCTTGAATAGCTGGGAGCAGGATGTTGTTGCTGTTTCTTTCTTGGTGGTCAGAAATGCGTTTGCTGCCTTTTTGCCATTTTTCAACCTTCAGCCCAAAACATAGCTCTTACTCATTGTAACAAAGGGCACTTTGTTACGTATAGCGGATGGCTATAGCCATGTAAATATTTCACCATGGGGTTTTATATGTTGCACTTTTAAACAAATAACTTAACTTTGCATATTAATAATGGTACTTTGCGCTTTGATCGCAGCATGGGCACTTTATTGGTTAGATTCGCAGAGAGCATTTTGCACATTGCATATTTGCACTGCATTATTAAGCCGCTGCACGGCCATCTTAACACTCATGAACACTTTTTCACCCTACGCCGTGTGACGCTCCAATTCCCATGAACGCACTTTCAGTCTCGTGCATATTGCTGAACTTGACTTCAGCCTGTGACAGGGGGCAGCTAATCATTTGTTTTTCACTGGCCTCTCACTGCTCCTGTTGAACTGAGGAGGTTAAGGAGGTTTGGACTTGGTTATTGCTTAAATTGGAGACCTCCTTGCGTAAGAACCTTTCTGCAAGAAGAGGTGTTAATAGTGTGCTGTATAACCTCAGGTCCAGATTAAACCACTGAACTCTTTTAGCTCTGTGGGAGGAAACTGGAGGACCTGGAGTGAACTCACACAGACATGCACAGTCCACATGTTTGAGTCCCAGGCTGGGAATCAAACCCAGAACCATCTGGCTTTGAGCCAACAGAGCTTTCTTTGGCTGAGCTGGACTTGCCGTTTAGTCGTCACCAGTTTAGTGAGCTAGTTACACATTTTGTCCCTCTCCACCTTCGCTGACATGCAGACCCCATAAACCTGGTAAAGCTCTGATTTCAATTGCTTAGTTGTGACTTTGTGTTCAGAATTCTTAGGTATTATGTAATGAATTTGTGTGTGATTAGAGGAGAGTGACCTGCCTAACCCTAAACCCCAAAACAAAGCACAAATAAACCACATTTTAACTTGGAATAACTTTTATGTGTGTGTATGGCCTTGTTTGTGTTGCAAGTTGTGTTATACATAGCCACTATTGCAAACGTGCGTGAAGGCACGCACACACACACGCGCGCACATTGTGACAGCTGTCAGAAGGTTTTACACGCTTGTAAACTCAAGAAAACAGGGCCCATATCTTTGTGAACCAGGACAAAGCTGAGAGATCGCTCTGCTAGGTTTAACAAACACCTTTTTTTCTATATGTCTATACACGCTGAATTGAAACATTGCCTGCACATGAGCCCGGGCATACCGTCTCTCGTTTGTGTGAAACAATACCGCCGCTATGCTGGGATCCAAACTCCACCACTTCTATGACTATGACACGCAGATAACACGGAAATACACCCCGATTGACGTAATTAGGCCAGATAAAATCTGAGAACTGCGCTGTTGACGTTTCACTGCGGTTTCCGTGGTTGACTGGGGTTTTTTTAATCTGCGAGGTGCAAGTTTTAGTTCACATATTTTGCTCTTCCATACGCTGGCTGTGCAACGATCGTTCGTCGTTTTGCATGTTGTGCCGTTAACTTGCAGTAACTCTCATACGTGCTTACGGGAGACATACTGAAAGAACTATCATATTGTCTAATGATTGTTCTTGAGGGCACGGCGTGTTTTTTTGCCCCCGGATATTTTATCATACAAACACCAACATACCAATTTAAACAAAAGTATATAAGCGAAAGTATTTAAATTAAAGTATTTAAAGGAATATATTTTGACCAAAGTGTTGAAATTGAAACAAATGTCCTTAAATGAAAGTATTTGGATGATTGTGTTTAAACAAATGTATTTAAATGAATGTATTCATACGAAAGTATTTAAACAAAGGTATTTAAAGGAATGTATTAAACGAAAGTATTTAAACAAACGTATGTAAATAAAAGTATGTAAATAAACGTATTTAAAGGAAAGTATTTAAACAAATGTTTGTAAACGAATGCTGGCGAGAAAAACGGGTTGGCTCCTAACCTGTGGCTGTTTGCGTCCTGGCACTAGATGATGAATTGCGTTGATCCCTGAGAGCACCGTGGAGCCTGGTGACTAGAGCAGCTGTCATTACCCTTCACTCTGCTGTCCTTGCGGGCAACTGGGGCGAGTCAGGCCTTTCTGGAACCTTTTAGAGTCATGAGGGAAAAAAAGTACTCTCTCTTACAATTCTATGGTTTTACATATCAGGACATAATAAAAAATCAGCTGGTCCTAATCAGGTCCTAAAATTATGTAAATCTAACCACAGGTATAAAACAAAACAGAACAGATTCCACTATGCCATTATTTATTTATTTTATTTAAAAAATCAGCCAAAATGCGGATGCCATTATTTATTTATTTTATAAAAAAATTCAGCCAAAATGCGGATGATGTGTGAAAAACTATATACAACCCCAATTCCGAAATAGTTGGGACAAAGTGTAAATTGTGAATAAAATCAAAACGCAGTGTCTTTCAAATCACACCAGCCAGTATTTTATTCACAATAGAACAGAGATAACATAGCAAATGTTGAAACTGAGAAATTTTACAATTTTATCCACAAAATGAGCTCATATCAATTTTGATGGCGGCTACAGGTCTCAAAGAAGTTGGGACAGGGGCCTGTTTACCATGGTGTAGCATCCCCTCTTCTTTTTGGCACAGAGTGGAGGCATCTGGGCGTTGAGGAGACAAGTTTCTTGAGTTTAGCCATTGGAGTTTGATCCCTCTCTTGTTTAATACAGGCTTCCAGCTGCTGGAGAGTTTTGGGTCTCCTTTGACAGACTTTTTGCTTAATTATGTGGCAAATGTTCTCAATCAGTGAAAGATCAGGACTGCAGGCAGGCCAGTTCAGCACACGGACTCTTCTACTACGAAGCCATGCTGTTGTAATAGCTGCAGTCGGGGGTTTTGCATTGTCCTGCTGAAATACACAAGGCCTTCCCTGGAATAGATGTCCTCTGGAGGGGAGCATATGTTGCTCTAAAACCTTTATGTACCTTTCAACCTTCATGGTGCTTTTTAAAACATGTAAGCGTCCCACACCATATGCACTAATGCATCCCCATACCATCAGAGATGCTGGCTTTTGAACTGATCGCTGATAACAGGAGGGGTGGTCTTTTTCCTCTTTTGCCCGGAGGACACGACGCCCATGATTTCCAACAAGAATGTCAAATATGGACTCATCTGACCACAGGACACTTTGCCACTTTGCTACAGTCCATTTTAAATGAGCCTTGGCCCGCAGAACACGGCGGCGCTTCTGGATCATGCTCAACAATGGCTTTCTTTTTGCATGATAGAGTTTTAGGTGGCATCTGTGGATGGCATAGCGGACTGTGCTTACTGACAGTGGTTTCTTGAAGTATTCCTGGGCCCATTTAGTAATATCAATGGCAGAATCATTCCGGTGAGTGATGCAGTGGCGTCTGAGGGCCCAAAGATCACGGGCATCCAGTAAAGGTCTTTGGTCTGGTCCCTTACGCACAGGGATTTTTCCAGTTTCTCTGAATCTTTTGATGATGTTATGCAGTGTCGATGATGAGACCTTCAAAGCCTTTGCAATTTGACGTTGAGGAACATTGTTTTTTTTTTTTTTTTTTGTTTTTGTTTAAAAAAAATTTGGCATCTCCAATCCCACCCGAATCTGGAATCCCCAATTAGTAAACTATGTACAAGGCTTGCTCGTATGCGACCCCTTGCTGCCAATTCAGGAGAGTGTAGACACTTTGCGGCTCTCCTCCGAAGCACGTGCCTGTCAGCCACTGCTTCTTATACACTCATTGGTTGAATCTTTGCAAGTTCAGAACGAGGGCGGAGGATACCCGGACATGAACAGGCTTAGAATCTTCCTGATGAGCGCCCATCTGGCCAACAGGAGGCACTTGAGCAACGAACAAGGCAACTATTATTTTCCCTTCCTGGCAGTCCCTTCCCAATTTGCAACCCTGTAGTGCAATAGCCAATTGTGCGCTACTCTGAAAAATCTGCTGACCACTGCCGGCTGGTACGAAGCGGGGATCGAACCCGCGAGGTGATAGTCACTTCTGCTTCGCAACGCGATGCTTTACCGAGTGAGCTATCCGGCAACTTGGAACATTTTTTTTTAAAGTATTCCCCAATTTTTTTATACAAGCCTTCACAGGTTGGAGAGCCTCTGGCCATCTTTACTTCTGAGAAACTCAGCCTCTCTAAGACATCCATTTTATAGCCAATCATGTTACACACCTGATGCCAGTTAACTTAATTACTTGCTAAATGTTCTTTCAGCTGATTCTCTTAGATATTAATTGCTTTTTCAGACCTTTTTTTGCCTGTGTCCCAACTTTTTTGAGCACTGTTGCAGCCAGAAAATTTGAAATAAGCTCATTTTGTGAATGAAAATGTAAAATGTCTCAGTTTCATCATTTGAAATGTTATCTATGTTCTATTGAAAGTAACATATTGGCTCGTGATCTGAAAGTCATTGCATTTTGATTTCATTCACAATTCACACTTCGTTACAACTATTTCGGAATTAGGGTTGTACACTCTTACTGGAATTAAGCAGGTAATTAGCAGCCAGGTCTTGCTTATAATGCTCTTAATTAATTGATAATCAGCAAGTGTGGCCACCTCTACAGAAGCAGAGATTTTGGCACTTTGCTGTTCTGGAGTATTTAGGTGTGAGTTAACACAATGCCAAGAGGGAAAGATTTCAGCAATCATCTTAGAGAAGCAATTTAAGCTGCCCATCAATCTGGGAAGGGTTATGAGGCCATTTCCAAACAATTTGATGTCCATCATTCTACAGTGAGGAAGATTATTCACAAGTGGAAAACATTCATGACAGTTGCCAGTCTTCCCAGGAGTGGACGTTCTGGCAAAATTCACCCCAAGGTCAGACTGTGCAATGCTCAGAGAAATTGCAAAATACCCAAGAACTACATCTCAGACTCAACAGGCCTCAGTTAGCATGTTAAATGTTAAAGTTCACGACACTACAATTCGAAAAAAGACCTGAACAAGTGGAGCTTGTTTGGAAGGGTGGCCAGGAGAAAGTCTCTTCTTGCGAAAAAGAACATGGCAGCATGGCTAAGGTTTCTGAAGTTGCATCTGAATAAACCACAAGCCCTTCTGGAACAATGTCCATCGGACAGACGAGACCGAAGTGGAGTTGTTTGGCCATAATGCACAGCACCACGTTTGGCGCAAATCAAACACAGCGTAACAACACAAATACTTCATACCAACTGTCAAGCATGGTGGTGGAGGAGTGATGATTTGGGCTTGTTTTGCAGCCACAGGACCTGTTCACCTTGCAGTCATTGAGTCGACCATGAACTGCTCTGCGTACCAAAGTATTCTAGAGTCAAATGTGAAACCGTCTGAACGGCAGCTAAAGCTTGGCCACAGTTGGGTCATGCAACAGTACAATGATCCCAAATACACAAGCAAATCTATGACAGAATGGCTGGAAAAGAAAAAAAAAAAAAAAAAAGGTGTTGCAATGGCGAAGTCAAAGTCCAGAACTCAACCCAATTATAGTCCTGTGGCGGGACCTTAAGAGAGCTGTGCATAAAAAATACCCTTAAATATCAGTGAACTGAAGCAATCTTGTAAAGAACAGTGGGCCAAAGTACCTCCACAATGATGTGAGGGACTGAGAAAATCATATAGAAAATGATTAGTTCAAGTTATTGCTGCTAAGAGTGGTTTACAAATTATTGGATCATGGGGTGTACTTAGTTTTTCACAGATGACCTCTGCATTTTGGCTGAATTTTTGTTTGATGAATAATGGCATGGTGGAATCTGTTGTGTGTTGATTTACACCTGAGGTTAGATTTACCTAATTTTGGGACCTTATAAGGACCAGCTGATTTTTTTAAAGTCCTGATATGGAAAACTATAGAACTGAATGAGGGTGTACTTTCTTTTTCTCGTGACTATATATGCTTTCTCTTTCGTATTAAAGTCCCTCTACGCACTTTCTCGCTAATCTAAATCCTTCTCCACCCTTTGTCTTTTGCAGGAAGGTCTTTTATACCCTCTCCCTTTAATAGTAAGGTTCCTCTACAAACATCTTTCACAAGGTCCTATTACACACTTTCTTGCAGATTATGTCTACACACAGTCTCATTCCTAGAAAAGTCCCTCCACACGCAGATTTTTTTTAGGATGGTTTTTCTGTACCCTTTCTCTCTTTCGCAGCGAGGTTCATCTCTTTCACAGCAATGTCCCTCTGTGATCTTTCTTCCACAGAAATACTCTTTTACGCGGCATTTCTCACGGAGAGGTTCCTCTTAACCTACTATTTTAACAGATTCTTTTTCACATTGGTTTCGGTAACAGAAAGGTCCTTCTACATACTGGCTTTTTCACAGAGAGGTCCATCTGTGCATTATTTTTCACAGAATGGGTGTTGTACACTGTTGTTCTTTTGCTGAAAGGTTGTTCTGCACAGTGGTTGTGTCACCGAAAGGTATTTCTGCACCATCTCAGTTTCACAGCGAGGTTTCTGGTCAGGTCCCAGTCAGAGGTGTGTTTGTGAGTATTCAGAGGTAGACGAAACTTGCTGCGGGCAGGATGGTTTTACAGACGAGTTGTGAACGACAGTCTCATCGGACTCTCACAGTGCGTATGTGTAACACACTGTGGGGGGCTTGGGTGGGCAGGAGTTGCACTGTACCTGTGGTGGAGTTGTGGGGAGAAGGGGGGCATACCAGGTGCCTCGTACTCCTCTGTACCTCGACACTGAGACCACAGCCTGTGCGTAAACACCTCCTTCCCCATCTGACTGCTGTGTGACCTCCACCTCCTGTATTGCAGATGATTCTGTGGGATTGGGATCCGAAGCAGTGGTACAAATCGCAGTATCAGGTCAGTGCCGCGCGCGTGTGTGTGCTGTGTGTGTGTACATGTACTTCGTGTTCTGTGTATACTGTGTGCATGTGTAGTGTGTGCTGCGTGTGTATTTATCTGTGCATGTGTGTGTGTGTGTGTGTGTATGTACGTGTGTGTGGTGTATATTGATGTTTGTGGGCATGTGTGTGTTGTCCTTGTGTGTTTCAAAATGTATATTTTCCGATGTGAATGTGAAGATTTTTATTTTTGTATTTTCAGATTTTTAAATTTGAAATTAAGGGACACCTGTGTCCAATTAGGTCCCTCAAATGGCGAGACCTCAGTGATTTAACTAAATGTAACTGGCTATTTCCATAAAATTGGAGCTCAGTGTGTGACATAGGGGTCAAATTAAAAATGTATTTATTTCCTCTTCAAAAGGCTATTTTTAGTTACTTTAATATCTGATTTTCTTGGGGGGAAAAATGAAATGTTCATCATTTATCACAATATCAATTTATCACAATGAGTCAATTTTCCGAGAGCGGGACTTCGCCGATTTTCTGAGGCGCGGCTGGCTGGTCGGAAAGCAGGAGATGCGTCGTTGTCCGTGGCAAAACCACACGGGAATGCTGTAAAGCTGTCCAAAATATTCGTGGGGTCAAACCGTCTTTGTTGAGAGTGATAGAGGAAAAAGTTCATGCAAACCCGGAAAAGAGCGCTCATAAACATCCACTGTGTCAAAACATTAGACTACCCATGGCAAAGCAAAGATAAAAAAGATGAAGCTGATAATATGCTTGATTTGCAGAACGTAAATGAATTGGTTTGTAGCTTTAGTTACTTTAACTCCAGTAGATGGCACTCTAAGACCGTAAATCGCAATATGTAACAAGTATAAGTTAAATTCTTTGAAAGCTTCAAAAAAATATTGGCTTACCTTATATCCGTGGCAGTACTGAGCCAAACGCCAACGACGTAAGGCCAGAGGCCTCATGTATGAAGAGAGCGTACGAACAGAAAAGATGCCTACGCCACTTTTTTTTTTTTTTTTTTTTTTTTTTTTTTTTTGCGGATTTCAGATTTATGAAACGAACGTGACTTTAAAAAAATGCATAAAAGTGATAGAATTTTGCATTTTTGCAAAATTAAAAGTTGATTCAGATTTTTTCATTCAAAATTGCAAGCAGATTTGGTAGCCCGCTATATTATAAATTTATATTTTTTACAAAATACTACTTTTCTTTTTATGAACGCACGCAATATTTAAGTATAAAATCCTAGGCGGTCCTAGTCATTTCTTCTGTTAAATAATAAATTTAACTACATGGCTTACAATACCAAAAACAGTGAGGCAACGTTTCACTTGAAAAATGTCACACTGAAATTGAGGAGAAATGGTACTACCACAATACTTTTTCTAGTTTATCAAGTCAAATCAAGTCATATTTGCCATCAAAATCGTATGGGGATATTTTATGAAACTTACTGAAGAGATACTGCATTAAAAACGTAAATTATGAACATTTCAGTCAGGAAAACTTTGCTATACAGTATATGTGGGGACACCATGCACAGCTGACTGGGTGCCAATTTTATGGAAATAGCCACCTATATTGGGCATTTATTTTATTTATCTCCACGTTACAAAACACGTGATCACATCCGTGTAAAAATAATAGGATTCCTAGCCCTCTAAGAGTATATGAATCATTAAAGTTTAGCGTGTTTTCATGTTCATTTCATCTCATCTACTTTCATCTCATTTACTAACATCTCACATCGGAATCGCCCATGTTTTTCAGACGTGGCTATGTAATTTGCAGTACCTGCATTTGGCCACTAGATGGCCGTATTTCCCCAATACAAACTTACATCTCTGACACTGGAGAAGCTGCATGCTGCTGTTACATGCACTGCCTCTAAACCCATGTATACTGGACAAAGAAAGTTAGGGATCACCCAACTTTTCAATATTAAAATATGATATGGAAAAAAATACAAACTATCACATATTTCAAATTCAAAATTTGGGGTGATCCCTAACTTTATTTGTCCAGTATATAAATCCCCGCAGGTTTTGGAAGCATTGCCTCTAAAATACGATTCCATTTCTAGCTATAGCCTACTATGTTCTCCGCTGTTCGAATAAACCTGAAATGGTACACTTTACTGCACACTTTATTCCTGCTTCTGTTGAATTTGCTTTGGGGCTACAAGTGTCAATGTTGAACACAGGGGGGCGCGATATCGCATTTTCCATGTTTTGCTTTAGAAAACGGTTATTGGAATGTGTCTGCGCTCTGCACTTGCCCGCATGAGCTCGCAGGGACCTATCAGTGGTCTTACTTGATTCGGTAACACACGGGTCGGGCTGAAGTTCTTGAGCGCGCGCGCGTTGCTTTTCCCAGTCAAACACGTGGAACACAATACTAATTGAGGTTTGTGGTTTGGCTTGTTTTGTTTGTTTCATACGTGATCGTGAACTTGATTTTTGCTTGACTTTATGAACTGAGAACTGCATCTTACCACACACAGAAAAGGAAGTAGGGTGCACAAAAAGATGGTTTTCCAATTAAAGCTATTATTGGTCGCAGAAAACACTGATACCATACTGCGTTTCACTTAGGAATTGATAGTTATCATTTAAAACTTACTCTGAATGACTGTCAACGTCGCTTTTAGCCACAAAGTTGTGACCTCACATTTCTAGTTGTTCCTGGTAAGTCGGGGAGTATGTTCTCAACACGAGGTGGCGACCCGAGTGCACCGTTCTTGGCGTTTGATACGCGAACACAATGCTAGTGTCGTGTTCTTGGATCAAATCAAATACAACCTGTGATTACCTGTGTGTGTTTTCTCTCAGGGAGCAGTCACAGGTAATGGGGTGGACCTCTCGGTCATTAACGAGGCTCGGACGATGGTTTCGGAGTTGCTGGCCGATCCGTCCCTGGCCCCCTCAGTGACCTCATCCCTGCGCAGCATCAGCAGCCTCATGGGGACGTTTTCGGGCTCCTGTCGCCCCCGGGTCAACCCCCTGACTCCTTTCCCTGGTTTCCATCCTCCCAGGACCGAGCCAGAGGACCCGGCGGAGAGGGCTGACCGCAGGCCTCATAAGGTGTGTGCACCAGGGCACCCCAAAAATGAGGCCACCATCTGGGACCCCTCAGTTACTGTGGCAGCTAGGCTCTGATGCTAAGTTGGCAGCTAACTGCTCGGTTACCTCCTGTCCCCGGCTTTAATGAGAACACCCCAGTACACACTGTACTCAGCTCCCGATGCACACCGCAGCTGCATACTGTGACTGATCACAGTAATGATTATGCAGATGGATCAAACTTATTAAATGTTTGTCCGTACACTAGAACCTAGAACAGACTCCTGCTTAATTAAATGTGTTCGTTTACTAAATGGGTTGGTTTTAAAACATGCATTAATTATGGGATTATGTAAGCTGCAATGTCTAACTTCTGTTCACGCTGATGAACAAATACCATTATCCTCACGCACACGGTCTCACACTCAAACACACAGTCACATGAATGTTCACTTTGTCTCTCTCTGTCTCTCTTTTTCCTTCACATACACTCATACTCTCTTTCATTCACACGTGCACACACACACTGTCATACACACGTATGCTCTCTTTCACACGCACTCTTACACTCTCTCACACTCACACACACGATCTGTCTCACTCACACACTCACACACTCTCTCACATACACACTCACCCTCTCTCCCTCACCCACACACACACTCTTTCTCTCTCTCACACACACATACACACACACACACACTTTCCACCTCACACACACACACACACACACACACACACACACGTACTCTTTCTCTCTCTCTCTCTCCCTCTCACACACACACACACACACACACACACACACACACACACACACAGGGTCTGAGCAGCAGCAGGAACAGCCTCCCAACCCCCCAGCTCAGACGCAGTTCCACCTCCTCCCCCCTCCCCCCCCTGGAGTCAGTGTGGTCCCGCTGGGAACGCAGAGACGGGAAGATGCCCCCCCACCCCGAGATCCCTGCTACCAGGTCAGCCTGCGGTTAGGCTGTGAGCTTAGACTGTGCTTAGCATGTGGTTAGACTCAGCTTTGCCTTCAGTTGTCCTGTGCTTAGCCCGCAGTTGGCTTGAGCTAGCCAGCCATTAGGCTGTGCTAAGCTCACTGTTAGCTAGAGTCTAGCCCACAGATGGTCTTTTCTTGGCCTGTGGTCCGCTTGAGCTTAGCATGTAGCTCACCAGAACATGAAGTTGTGCCTTTATCCTAATGTCAAAATAAGAGCCAAAACTTGCATAGTATGCAGCCATTTATTGACATGTTAAAATAGGCAAAAATATGTTATAATGCTGAATTTTGGTCTTAATTCTCATGGCATGTCACACCTGTGTGAGCGTCACCAATACATTTTTTGTCATTTACTCATGGAAAAAAACTTTAAGGTACTGAAATTGAACATCTAACTTCGCTAATATTCATATTAAAATGACCCGAGGTGCCCATGCATATATTTAAAATCTTTCTCATAACAAGCACAAATAACTTACCTGGTCCTTGTAGCGTTGCTTGTTATTTATATCAGAAATGTTGCCAAAATCAAGTTATAATATGTTTGAAATACATAGCATAAAACAAGTATTATAAATAAAATCTCTTTTTGGAGTGTTTCCCAGAAAGAGGAAAATCTGTACAATGGAAAATATTAAAATTTTCGAAAAAATGAGTACAGTAGGCTGCATGTAATTTTCACTGCATTAATCAATATCAACTTGAAATTTTGCACATCTGCTCTTATAAATAAATTCCCTGGTGTTCCGTGAATATGAACTTGCCTGATGCGCGGATTTTGTCCAGTAGATGGCGATAAATCGTAACAATGTTGTGAACCGGTATTCCGATCGGTGACAATCATTGTATTCCTCTGTGTCGGCGCGATGTCTGGATGACTCACTTGGTATTTTTATTAAATCGTTGTTCAGTGATTTCCTTTTCATTATTTATTTGGTCCTTCCCTTGAGAGATTTAGTTTCTGCAATTATTTTTGATTGAGTTTGTTGAACTGCATGTCCCTGCTGCCCAAGCATACCTTGTGTCTTGTCTCAAAAGAATTGAAGTTTAGATCTGAAGTTCTTCTTGCAGAAAACTCTGTTCTTACATTCTAAGAGTAATGAAGACTAGTGTTTTATATTTATAGCACTCTCAGGAGGACAGTGTTGGGGTCAGAGAGAAAAAAGTTCTGGTATGTGTTTCTTTTAGCCTTGAACTCAGCCAGCTGATTGGATCTCTCTTACAGAGGCCGTGTTGATTGGATCTCTGTTTTAGTTAGTTTGTTCTGATTGAATCTCTGTTTCAGAGCCAGTGCTGATTGGATCTCTGTCTCAGTCATTATGTTCTGATTGGATCTCTGTTTCAGAGCCAGTGCTGATTGGATCTCTGTTTTAGTTGTTTTGCGCTGATTGGATCTCTGATTTTTAGCCAAGCATCTCCAGCCAACGGACCCAACAGCAACCTTCTGACCATTCCCAAGCAGAGGTCATCCTCTGTGACCCTGACCTATCACTCGTCCAGGAGAGCAGGTGAGTGGGTGGGCCTTACCAATCACAGACCCATAGAAATGAGTGTTGTGAGCAGTATTACCTGAAGAGTATTTGGAGAATATACTTTGGAGTTGTCTTGAGTAGACTGTACACAGTAGTGTACAGAGTAGTGCTATTATGTATCTCCCATGACGCAAAACAGAACAAGGGATATTGCAATGGAGCTTGTCCTTCCATTTGGATAAATACGGACAAGTTTTCTCAAAAACTGCTTTAGCTAGAGGAATGAAATTTTGTGTGTGTGTGTGTTATACTGTCATGACCTTGATTGGGTTCAATAACGGGATTTGATCGTGCTGGGGATGTTGATGACAATGTCCTCCTGTTGAGTGTGCTATTGAGAGTAACATTTATCATTGCATTATTTTTCTTCTGTTTGTCTTCCTATATTTTTATGTATGATGTTAATGCTTTTGCTTTTTGAAATTAAAAGGACTGTTTTCAGAGAAATAAAAGCATTACAGCCCAGAGAAAGAGAGAGAGAGATAGATCGAGAGAGAAACAGATAGGATGACTGAGTCAAATGCGTAGAAATTGTAGCTCGATGACACTGACCTTCCACCCCAGGAGTCAGAATACAGAGTATATAAAGAACACAGTAGAGTTGTGTGATGGAGTTTAAAAGAGTGCAGTAGGTATTATGTATTTTTTTGCTTCTCTATAGTGCAGCTTTTTCTTCTGAAACATGACCTTATGCCCCTCCCCCTCCAGGTGCCCTCCCCCAACTGAACCCGCTCACCTCCACCAATCACAGCTCCTCCAGTGTGGGCACTGTGGTGATGGGCGAGTCCCCTGTGGAGTTTCCTGACACAGCGGACTTCCTGAGGAAACCGAGCGTGGGCCCGCACAGACCCCTGGGGTACACCCTAAGTGCCCCCAGTACCCACTTGCACCTACGCACTCCCAACATCCCTGTCTGCAGCAGGTACGCAGTCACTCTACGATGGCTTTACGCTAGCCTTACATCATCTTTACACAGACCTTGCACCAACTTTACCCTGACCTTACGTCAGCTTTACACTGATCTTACACCAACTCTACACTAAGCTTACATCAGTTTTAAACTGACTTTATATCTGCTTTACTCTAACCTTACATCTGTTTACACTGATCTTATATCTGCTTTACACTGCCCTTACATCTGCATTGAACTCATATCAACTTTGCACTGATCTTACACCAACTTTACTCTAATTTTACATCAACTTTGAGCTTTACACCATCTTTCACCATTTTTACATTCACCTTAAATCAGCTCTACACTGATCTTATACCAACTTTACACCGACCTTTCATCAGTTTTAAACTGATTTTACATCAGCTTTACGCTGAGTTTTCTTAATCTTTGCACCAACTTTGCTCCAGTTTCACTCCTCATATGCTCCACTCTTACATGCAACACAGAATATCGAGCCTCAGACATGCTGGAATATTTTTATGATGTTGACCGATGGCCACCATGTGGAAAAGGCCACACTTCTTTCCGTACATGGCTGTGTTCTCTGCGTACACAGATCCTTTATGCTCACGCTGATGGGAGGCTATTGTCAAGCTACCATCATGCTTTCTCTGCCTTGTTCTAAAACTGTTTCCCTGTATTTGGTTCGGTGGCTGCCGATTGGCTTTCTCTCTCTCAGCTGTGGGCGTCTGACACTAAAGAGTGGGTCGGGTGTGGACACAAGCGAGACGCAGCTGCTACAGCCCAGCCACTCAGGTACGCCTCAATCTGCTGAGCCAATGGGGAGAGCAGAATTAACTGTGACTTCACAATGAATACAGGAATTCTCTGTAGCTTCAATTGAAGCCTTGATTTTATGATGCTGAGGCTTATCTCAGTCATTGCGACAGTGCTCAGCATTATCGGTCACATCATAGTGAGTCATGGATTTAACTATAACTCCACAGTGATGCCTGGATTTTGCTGTGACCTCACAGTGAAAACAATTCAATGTTAAGAGCAGACTGATATTGACAGACTGAGGCCCTGTTCACAGATGCAAGGGTATTTTTGAAAACAAAGCTTTCTCTGTGCATTTTGGCCTTTCATCCACACACAAACAGCATTTTAGCTCACTGAAACTCAGAATTTTTTTTAAAGCCTTCTGAAGTGAAGATTTTTGTCAAACTTTGGTTGCTCTATATCTGTGTGGACATGTGAATTGGAACGTTTCGGGAAACAATGATGTCACAATTGAATGAGCGGAGTCACGATTACTCCGCATACTCAGAACTTACATCTTCAGAAAGTGAATCTGCTTGACTGCAAGCCATAATCTGATTCCATTCTCGCCAATACATCTTCGTTTTGCATTGTATTTATACATTTTATTTACTCCGGCATTATGCTTTTAATATTTAGGAGCTTTGTATGAAAATGTGAAGGTTCAAAGCGTTATTACAAGCTTTAGCCAAGGGACACAAAGAATGTGAGCTGGTTTCCATCGCCAGTAATCACAGAATAAGAAAAACAGCTTATAGATTTTGACTAGCAGTTGAACAGATTTACATCTATCAAAGCTGTGAAGATGCGCAGTAATTGTGACACAGCTCCTTTAAATTCACTTATGCCCACTGTTTCCTATGGCAGTGTTCATCTCTGGTAATACGTTTGTTATGTAGACTTAATTGCCACCTACTGGCCTGGCATAGCTGATTTGAGTGTTTGTACCATTCACTGTATTTAAATATGGACAGCCTAAAAGCTCTACAAAAGTGAGGCCAAAACATCTTGATTGCCATTTATTGGCTAGCTGCAGTGTAGGCCATAAACTTGCCCCCTCCATGTTTGTGGATGGGACATAGACCACACCAAATAATTGAGCCCCTCAGAACAATAGTGGTCTAACTCCATTTTTTATCATTTTGGGAAAACCGCTTCCAAAGTTTCGACGTTGTCAAATTCAGCATGCCAGTCTTGATGTCTTGAAGTGACATCCTTTGAATCTTCGCTTTCATGGTCAGAAAGTATTTTGTTGTCAACGTTGACGATTTTTGTTATTTTTGCATGTTTTGCTTAAAAACTAAGAATTTTGGAGGGAGACCACTCTTGCGCTACTATCTATATTTCAGAGGTGGAACTAACAATCTTCTGGCCCATTATTGCATGAATAGATTTTACCTTTAGCAAGAAAAATATGGGTCTCACTCGAAAAATTAGAAAATCGGAGTTAGACCACTATTGTTCTGAGGGGCTCAATTAAAGTACACTACAGGCCAAAGTATTGCGAACACCCTGCATTTTTCAGAATTTGGCTGGTTTTTCTTAACGTAAGGTATATTTTCTACTACAACAAAAAACAGAATAACATAGAAACACGTATCCTAACTAGAAATGTGTAAAATGATTCGCCAAGAGTTATAGGTATTCAAATTAGACTTTCTACAAAGTACCCTCCCTTAGCCTTGATTACAGTCTGACATATCCTAGGCATTCTTTCCAGCATTTTAAGGAGAGAACTTCATGGTTACTCATTCCAGGCTTTCAAGAGTTCCTTCATGAGCTCTTTTGAACTCGAGGGGCGCACTTCTCTGACTGCCCGATCAAGTTCATCCTACTGCAACTCAATGGGCGACAAATCTGGCGACTGTGGGGGCTACACCATCTTCTGAAGCACTCCTGCTTCTTTCTTTTTGTCAAGATATCTTTGACACAGCTTGGAGGAGTGCTTGGGGTCACTGTCTTACTCGAGCACAAAGTCCTGACCAACAAGTCTTTGCTGGAGCAAAAAGTTCTGACCAACCAGTCTTTGCCCAGAGGGAATAGCATAACTTTGGAGGATGGAATTATACACTTCCTTATTCATGGTGCCCTTTACTTTTCACAAAAAAGTTATTATTGGCAAAGCTATTAACCCGTATCTATGGGGCTCTAATCCAGGCTAAGGAGTTGAAAGTTGAATTTCAAGATGTACAGTTGTTAGCAAGCAACATTTTTAGTTAATGTAAGTGTCACTTTGGCATTTTATGTGCCTTTGTTGCTCAAAATTAACTTTAAGATGACTAAAACCAGCCAAATTTTGAAAAAATACAGGGTGTTTGTAATATTTTGGCCTGTAGGTGCCAATTTTTTTTATGTCCGAAGATGGTTGCTGTCATTTTAAGCGGTTCTCTTCATGCTGATGTATGTTCAAGTGTACTTTTTTCTGATAAGTTTGGTTTTATTTAGTTATTTGATGCTGTAAAAAGGAGGTGTAAAATTATGATTGTTGGATGTGATTGACAGCGACTCTTAGGGGAGGAGGTCACCTGCTGGCTTATTTGTGGGAATTCCTCGGCACTGGAATGCAACTGTCGAGAAGAGATAACTTTAACATTACACATGCATAAGTTGCTAGGTCCCAGTACAACTGAATGTAACCCATAGTGATTTTAAAAATTCAATGAAAATTGACAGTAGAATTGACTTTGTTCTGGACGTAGCGCCATGTACTGTTAGCAGCAATGCAACCACTGGTAAGTAAACCCAGTTCGCTAGCTGGCTATCAAGCTAGTTCAGCAGGATTTTATAACAAGTCGCCATAAGTTAAGTAACAAAAGAAATCAATGGTAAAAATCTCTGTATTCATAACATAGTGTCATGTGCTATTAGCAGCTATGCTGTGTTCAGCACAAAAAGCTTTTTACCATTGATTTTTATTGCTAACGTTAATTTAAGTGACCAATCATTGAATCTCGCTTGCCAGCCAAAAACATTTTGCTAGCTAGCTAACTAGTAAATCTTGATGCAGGAACAGGCCACCTAATTAGTTTGCTAGCTAGTGAGGTAGTTAGAACAAATGTTTAAACACATGATGGCGTGAAGTTCATTTACCCACGGGCTATATTTAGCTAACTTATTTGAAGGGTTGTATGAGAACTTAACCACAGTCAATGTATTTGCCACCAAGATAGTAGATAGCTAGCAGTCCGCATGAGTTTGTAGATGCTACCAGGAGCAACAGACATTGGCATGGGCATCCGACATAGCTAACCCTTTTACAAGCTTTCATTATTTGTCGAACGGTGCTTTCAGTAGGCTTAACTTTTGGTTACGTTTCCTAATGAGAGAATATGCAGTATATTAGGCTAAAAATAATGTTTGACGCAATTGAACACACTCCCGGTTTCTAGTCTAACACTGAAGCAGCCAGCCAGTATAGGGGAATATGTTTGCAACTGAGTAGAGCTGGTGTCTGGCCTGGACCTTGATACCGCGGCTCAACCCCCCACTCATTACTGTGCAGACTCTGGCTCTGAATGTGCAAGATGGCAGTGTCTGTATGAGGGAGATTTTGGCTCCATTTGTTACAGCATTAGGAAGCGCAGATGAGTCCTCTATCTTTACATATAGACTATGGTTTACCCTCCCTTTTGCATTCTTGTGTACACAGAGGTATGTAATTTATAAAATGAGGTCCTGTGGACAGAATTGTTTTTGAAAATGTAGGGGGAAAAAACCAGTTTAGAAAAATATCCACATTAGTGTGTATAAGGCCTGAGAGAAGACATTCTTGTCAGTATCTGTCTGTCAATTTGACAACTGCAAATTAATGAAATAATCTTTAAAGGGTACAGTTACACTTTGTTTGACCTTGTGTGCTTTTCTAGATTGAAAACAGGATGGCGACAATTGAATCAAACTGTACATTCCAAATGAGAACCTTTATAATTCATTAAAAAAGGGAAAAAACTGAAGCTGTGTTTTCCAGGTGAGGGAGTGGAGGGTTTGGGCGTGACCGCGGCCCTGGAGGGCCACACCCGTGCGACAGAGACACATAGGGAGGCGGGTGTTGACTCTGGAGGGCGGGCACAGAGACAGGACTCGGAAATACAACCCAGCCCGGAACAGCAGTGCTCAGATACAGAGGTACGGCACGAGAGACGCACCAAACCTGAGCTAATGTTGCTTTCAAAGCTGTCGGAAATATTGTGTGAACGTGCAGTGCACGCAAGAGCAGCCCGTCCAGTTGGAATTGCCAGAGGGAAACAGATTTCTTCATAATACCCGTGGTCCTGAGTTATATGACATAATAGCAGATTGGCTCTTAATGCTTATTGATATATTATATTATGATAATGCTATTTGTCATTTGTATTATGTATGTCAGAATTTGACATTTATTTTCTTCAGTTGTCATACGGGCTTGAACTTGCGAGCCTAAGAAAATGTTTCCTCTGGGCATCCATTCTTCTTGATTATTTGTGACTAAGAGCACTTGAATGTTTGGCATGTCTTAATGACAATTTCCCAAAGTGCTCCGATGAGCTCATGAAGGCAGCATAATTCTGCATATGGCCTTGCCTACTGCTAATTCATTACACAGGAGACCACAGCAGGCCCCACTCAATCTGGACTCATTTTTCATCGCTGCAGATGGTTTCCATATTTGCTGCCCTTTTTTAATCGACAGACTCAGCTGATGTCCTCCCTGTTTAGTAGAGACCAGGGCTACAAAACCCTGTTCCTGGAGAGCCACCATCCTGCAGGTTTTCACTCCAAACCTGAAGCCTTATTCTGCAGCTGGAGATCTTGTTTGGCGGCTGTTCAGGCCTTTGAAAATATATTTGAAATTAAATTATTGACAAAAACTTGATGCAGGGTAGAACTTCCATCTCGAATTGGGAGGTGATAATCCTTTTGATGATGATCACCGTTGATTACTTGGAACAGGGTTGGGAAGCCTTGACATTGACCCTAAGCCCTGACCCATGACCCCTGACCTCTGCTCCTCTCTCACACCGTGCAGGACCTCCCTCTTGAACTCCAGTTGGAGCAGCACCAGGACCTCATCGAGAAGATGAACACCTGGAACTTCCAGATCTTTAATGTGGTGGAGCAAACTGGAGGGAAAACTGGGAGGCTCCTCAGCTATGTCAGTACCACTGCTGCCCCCTGTTGTTAAGACCTATTACTACACAACTTCCACCCTGATCTGTATTTGTCTCATTTTTTTGATTGCAAATTCAGTGAGTAGGCTGTGCATTTGTCTCATTCTGATTGGTGGGCTGGTGCATTTGTATTGTTCTGTTAGATGTGATGTGCATTTGTCTCACTCTGATTGGTGGGCTGTGCATTTGTCTCATTTTGATTGGTTGGCTACGCATTTGTATCATTCTGATTGGTGGCCTGTACTTCTCCAGGTGACCTACACACTATTCCAGGATGTAGGCCTCATTGAGCTCTTTAAGATCCCTGTGCGAGAGTTCATGGCCTTCTTCTGTGCTCTTGAGAGCGGATACCGGGACATTCCCTGTGAGTGGAAAAACCTCAGCTGTTAACAAGATATTGCAGAGCTTGGTAAAACAGTCATTGATACGTCAATAATTGCAATCACAATGGAGCCACAATACAGCAAGTGTTGTGCACTGCTACTGTTTCCATAGTAAATCTGGCTTTTAATGTTTTAGTTGATGTCCATCTCTTATTTTCACTCTATAATCGCAAGAAACACGATCAACTGCTGAGTTTCCCCAGATGAAACTTGACTCTTCAATTAAGTATGGTGTTCCATGCATTGACGTAATTCCTGACATGTCGATTGTTGTGTGCTGACCCATGAATGAATTTCTGTATTATATTTAGCTGATGCTCCTATTCAAAGGCACTCATGGTTGATTACAGTAAGCGAGGGCCAATGTGGATCAGTGTGAAGCCAAGAGCCTCGCTCAAGGGCCCCAACAGCTGCTATGTTCTTATTGGGGCTGAGCTGACAGTCCCAGTCTGACACGATAACTGCTAGGCTAATTGGCTGCCTCATTAATAACAAAATTACTCAAGGTGTTTGTGTTTCTTCCTGAGTTCAGGGAATAGTTTGTGTTTTGTGCGCAGTAGTGCGCTGCGAACAAACTGTATCTCTGTATGTGATATGGCGCCCCTCCCTGCAGATCATAACCGCATGCACGCCACCGATGTTCTCCACGCTGTATGGTACCTGACCACGCGGCCAATCCCAGGGCTCCAGCCAGTCCGCAGTGAGCATGTGACAGGAAGTGACACAGGTAGAGGTCCCCTCGGTGCATATGCACACACACACACTCACTCTCACTCACACACGTGAGTACGTGCACATACTGCTTTGTATGTGTATACATGTATACACACTGTTGTGACCATCACCCCTCCCCCATAAACTTGCTCAGATACTCTTGCACATGTGCTGACATACACTTGCACATATGCATACACAAACACTCATTCACCGACGTGCGCTCATATACGCACACATACGACTGTGCATACATATACAGCACGCACGCGTGTGCGGGCGCACGCACACACACACACACACACACACACACACTCTTCTTTTGTTGAATGGGCAGGATTTGGGGCCTGTCTCGGTTATTTCTGCATGCTGCTGACTGTTCCATCTCTCCTGCCAAACCCCCTGCGGTCGTGAGACTAGCGTTTCTGTCCAGAGACCCGCGGCTTCGCCGTGATCGAGACAGGCAGCTGCTGAGCGCAGCGTATTCCGAGCTTAATTTAACTCTGTGCACCGACTGGCCCCATCTTTAATTTTTCAAATGGAGTGGAGCCTGAGTCAGTGTGTAGCTCCCTGAATCACTCACGCCGGAGAGGTGCGGTCTGAAAGTGTAGCACAAAACAGACACTCTGGGACATTAACGGTGTAACCCAGGGGACTGAGGGAGCTCATAGTCCAGTATGTGACTGCAGGGTCGCCTGTAATTTGGAGCAACGGAGTAGTAGTTAGTTTATGATTGGCGGGGGCAGGACAACCGAAACGGGTATTTCCTCGAAAATACGTCCCCTTACCCCCCCCTTAGATTTTGTCCTTCGTTTGTAATTATATTAGGATGAGTTGTGATTTTGGGGTCACATTGTGGTGTTTCTTGTGTCACATTAGAGTGGGTGTAAATTTTGAGGAGACAGCAGGGTTGACGGTAAGTTCGGGGTCGCATTGACTCAAGAGGTGATTTTGTGGACAAAGCGGAATGGGTCTTGATTTTGGAATCACATTGAAGTTGTATTGTCTGACAATTTTGGAGTCATGTTGCGTCGTATGGAAAGTTTGGGGTTACATAGGCATTGTTTTTTGATTTTGGCATCGCGTGAGGGTGAGTGGTGATGATGGTAAATTATGATCTTAGAGTTGGTTTTGATGAGAAATGATAATGATTTTATGGGTTGATGGTAATGATGATGGATTATGACTTAAGGATGGATTTTGTTGAGAGCAACTTATTACGATTATTTTGGGGTCACAGTGGAGTTGGTGATGATGATCGTGATGTATTGTGACTTTGGGGTGGATTTTAATGAGAGCGGCTCATTATTTTGGGGTCACAGTGGGAGTGGTAATGATGGTGTATTGTGATTTCCGGCTGGGTTTTGATGAGAGCAGCTCATTATTTTGGGGTCACAGTGAGATTTGTAATGATGGTGTATTACAATCTTTGGGTGGGTTTTGATGAGAGCTCTTTGCCTTTGGGCTGGGTCCTGGTGACGCTCCAGACTCTGACTGTGGGATCTCGGCGGGACGGGTGGCGTACACAACCTCTAAAACCTGCTCCATCACCGATGACAGCTACGGTTGCCTTTCCTGGAATGTTCCGGCACTGGAACTCATGGCTCTGTTCGTCGCGGCCGCCATGCATGACTACGACCATCCTGGCCGAACGAACGCATTCCTGGTGGCTACAAATGCTCCACAGGTACTGTCTTAGTCTGACTTTACTGTGTTTCTGCTGTGAATCTGAAGAATTTTCCAGAACATTTTAAGCCTCCTTCTCCCAGGCGGTGCTCTATAACGACCGCTCAGTTCTGGAGAACCACCACGCGGCCTCTGCCTGGAGCCTCTATCTGTCCCGGCCCGAGTTCGACTTCCTGTCCAATCTGGACCACGTGGAGTTCAAGCGCTTTCGCTTCCTCGTGATCGAGGCCATTCTCGCCACAGACCTAAAGAAGCACTTCGACTTCCTGGCCGAATTCAACTCGAAGGTGCAGCACGAACGAAGATCAGTTCAATTACATCATAGATGGCCTTGTCGTGTTAAACATTTTTGCTTCATATCTGTACCCCTGTGATGTGGCATTGTGGCCAAGCTCGTGAAATGGCATTACTGTCTTCCAGAATGATGAAAAAAATTTCCCCATTTTACTTAATACAGGTAAATGATGTGAACAGTCCCGGCATCGATTGGACCAATGAGAACGACCGGTTGTTGGCCTGTCAGGTATGCATTAAGCTGGCGGATATCAACGGCCCTGCCAAAGCCCGGGACCTCCATCTAAAGTGGACAGAGGGCATTGTCAACGAATTTTATGAACAGGTATTCTACGGTCAGCTTTCCCTTCTATGGCATGACACCTACAGTCACTGAGGAGAGGAACACCATAGATACCTGCTCTGTACCTCCTGCTCACGCAGAAGCTCTTTTCAGCAGAATGCAGGAAAACAGCTCTATCAGCTTTATCACTATTTAATTTTCTGTCTTTGCAAAAAAATTGATTAAACCCCCCCAAGAATTACTCAAATTTAAAAAATGAAAACTGTCTGGTTTTTGAATGTGAGTAGAGGATTTTGAATGTGTTCAGTGAGGATTTTAGAATTAAAGCTTATACCTCAAGGAGTTAGCATCTGTAGGGTGAGGGCTGCCCCACTGGATGTAGAATGATGCACTTGGTGTTTCCAGGGCGATGAGGAGGCGAGGCTGGGATTACCCATCAGCCCCTTCATGGATCGCTCATCACCGCAGCTCGCCCGGCTGCAGGAGTCCTTCATCACGCACATTGTGGGGCCGCTCTGCAACTCGTACGACGCGGCCGGACTCCTGCCGGGCCACTGGATCGATGACGCGCGCTCTGATGAGGAAGAGGAGGGGGAGATCGAGGAGGAAGAGGAGATGGATACTGAAGATGATGAGATGGATGATGGACCCCGGAAAAGTAAGAGATGAGCACCAGTAACCTGTGCTTACAAGCGTGAGTGTACTGTTACTTGCATTAGGGTCCAGCCATACACACTACAGCTGGTTACTGCTAAAGTCAGCTGCTATCACAAGCGTGAGTGTATTGTTACTTACATTAGGGCCCGGCCATACACACTACAGCTGGTTACTGCTAAAGTCAGCTGCTATCACAAGCGTGAGTGTACTGTTACTTACATTAGGGCCCGGCCATACACACTACAGCTGGTTACTGCTAAAGTCAGCTGCTATCACAAGCGTGAGTGTATTGTTACTTTACTTACATTAGGGCCGATATACTACATGGTTACTGCACACTACAGCTGGTTACTGCTAAAGTCAGCTGCTATCACAAGCGTGAGTGTACTGTTACTTACATTAGGGCCCGGCCATACACACTACAGCTGGTTACTGCTAATGTCAGCTGCTATTACAAGCGTGAGTGTACTGTTACTTGCATTAGGGCCCGGCCATACACACTACCGCTGGTTACTGCTAAAGTCAGCTGCTATCACAAGCGTGAGTGTACTGTTACTTGCATTAGGGCCCGGCCATACACACTACAGCTGGTTACTGCTAAAGTCAGCTGCTATTACAAGCGCGAGTGTACTGTTACTTGCATTAGGGCCCGGCCATACACACTACAGCTGGTTACTGCTAAAGTCAGCTGCTATCACAAGCGTGAGTGTACTGTTACTTGCATTAGGGCCCGGCCATACACACTACAGCTGGTTACTGCTAATGTCAGCTGCTATTACAAGCGTGAGTGTACTGTTACTTGCATTAGGGCCCGGCCATACACACTACAGCTGGTTACTGCTAAAGTCAGCTGCTATTACAAGCGTGAGTGTACTGTTACTTGCATTAGGGCCCGGCCATACACACTACCGCTGGTTACTGCTAAAAGTCAGCTGCTATCCTGGCGTGAGTGTACTGTTACTTGCATTAGGGCCCGCCCATACACTACTACGGCTGGTTACTGCTAATGTCAGCTGCTATTACAAGCGTGAGTGTACTGTTACTTGCATTAGGGCCCATACCATACACAAAAGTCTACAGCTGGTTACTGCTAAAGTCAGCTGCTATTACTATTACAAGCGCGAGTGTACTGTTACTTGCATTAGGGCCCGGCCATACACACTACAGCTGGTTACTGCTAAAGTCAGCTGCTATCACAAGCGTGAGTGTTATTGTTACTTGCATTAGGGGTTACCTAAAGCCATACACACTACAGCTGGTTACTGTTAAACCGTCAGTTACTGCTATCACAAGCGTGAGTGTACTGTTACTTGCATTAGGGCCCGGCCATACACACTACAGCTGGTTACTGCTAAAGTCAGCTGCTATCACAAGCGTGAGTGTACTGTTACTTACATTAGGGCCCGGCCATACACACTACAGCTGGTTACTGCTAAAGTCAGCTGCTATCACAAGCGTGAGTGTACTGTTACTTACATTAGGGCCCGGCCATACACACTACAGCTGGTTACTGCTAATGTCAGCTGCTATGCTATCTGGCGTGAGTGTACTGTTACTTGCATTAGGGCCCGGCCATACACACTACCGCTGGTTACTGCTAAAGTCAGCTGCTATTACAAGCGTGAGTGTACTGTTACTTGCATTAGGGCCCGACCACACTACACTGGTTACTGCTGGTTACTGCTAATGTCAGGGCTGCTATTACAAGCGGTTACTGAAAGTCAGTATTACAAGCTGTTACTTTACTTGCATTAGGGCCCGGCCATACACACTACCGCTGGTTACTGCTAAAGTCAGCTGCTATTACAAGCGTGAGTGTACTGTTACTTGCATTAGGGCCCGGCCATACACACTACGGCTGGTTACTGCTAAAGTCAGCTGCTATCACAAGCGTGAGTGTACTGTTACTTACATAAGGCCCGGCCATACACACTACAGCTGGTTACTGCTAATGTCAGCTGCTATCACAAGCGTGAGTGTACTGTTACTTACATAAGGCCCAGCCATACACACTACAGCTGGTTACTGCTAAAGTCAGCTGCTATCACAAGCGTGAGTGTACTGTTACTTACATAAGGCCCAGCCATACACACTACAGCTGGTTACTGCTAAAGTCAGCTGCTATCACAAGCGTGAGTGTACTGTTACTTGCATTAGGGCCCGGCCATACACACTACACGCTGGTTACTGCTAAAGTCAGCTGCTATCTGTTACTTGCATGGCGTGAGTGTACTGTTACTTGCATTGTACTGGCCGGCCATACACACTACGGCTGGTTACTGCTAAAGTCAGCTGCTATCACAAGCGTGAGTGTACTGTTACTTACATAAGGCCCGGCCATACACACTACAGCTGGTTACTGCTAAAGTCAGCTGCTATCACAAGCGTGAGTGTACTGTTACTTGCATTAGGGCCCGGCCATACACACTACCGCTGGTTATTGCTAATGTCAGCTGGTATCACAAGCGTGAGTGTACTGTTACTTACATTAGGGCCCGGCCATACACACTACAGCTGGTCATTGCTAATGTCAGCTGCTATTACAAGCGTGAGTGTACTGTTACTTACATTAGGCCCCAGCCATACACACTACGGCTGGTTACTGCTAAAGTCAGCTGCTATCACAAGCGTGAGTGTACTGTTACTTACATTAGGGCCCGGCCATACACACTACAGCTGGTTATTGCTAATGTCAGCTGGTATCACAAGCGTGAGTGTACTGTTACTTACATTAGGGCCCGGCCATACACACTACAGCTGGTTATTGCTAATGTCAGCTGGTATCACAAGCGTGAGTGTACTGTTACTTGCATTAGGGCCCGGCCATACACACTACAGCTGGTTACTGCTAAAGTCAGCTGCTATCACAAGCGTGAGTGTACTGTTACTTACATTAGGGCCCGGCCATACACACTACAGCTGGTTACTGCTAAAGTCAGCTGCTATCACAAACGTGAATGTACTGTTACTTACATTAGGGCCCGGCCATACACACTACGGCTGGTTACTGCTAAAGTCAGCTGCTATCACAAGCGTGAGTGTACTGTTACTTACATAAGGCCCGGCCATACACACTACAGCTGGTTACTGCTAAAGACAGCTGCTATCACAAGCGTGAGTGTACTGTTACTTGCATTAGGGCCCTGCCATACACTCCTCAGCTGGTTGCAGCTAAACTAACTTGTACTCATATACACAAAATAGCATGGGTTAGATTGCTTTCATTCCTCTGGGGTAATATGCACACATACTCTCTCTCTCTCTCACAGACACATACACAGACACACACATGATGACAACACTTGTCAGGCTGTTTTCAGTCCTCCAGAGTAACATGCATGCATACACTCTTACTCAAACACACACACATACCCGTACATGCATATATGCTATCACTGTTAGATTCCTTTAAGTCCTCTGGGGTACCACGCTGGCATATGCTGTAATACAAATACACACATACACACATACACACACACACACACACACACACTCACTCACACATAGGATGATAACACGGGTTGCAATGTTGTTGGGACCCCTGTGTTGAGGTTTTTTTTTTTTTTTTTTTTTTTTTTTTTTGCTGTTACATGCACTCATACACACTCATACACACTCAAACACACGTTAGCGCTGGTTGTGGTATTGTGAAGACCCTGGTGATAGAGAGATCATGTGTGGAATCTCTGGGGTAACAGGCTGTGTGTGTGTTTCTCCTACAGAGAGGAGACATCATAGGCGTCTGTTCAGCAGCATTATGCAGCATCTGACTGAGAACCACAAGGTGTGGAAGGAGACCATAGAAGAAGAGGAGAAGAGCAAAGAGCAGAGCCAACAGCAGCAATCGCAAGCGCAGGGTGATGGCGCCTCCCTGACCACGCCCTCTGACGACATCCAGGTCATCCGCGAGGAGGCTGAGGAGGACGAGGAACATGAGTAATGGGAGGAAGAGGACGGTTGGGACGAGTGGTGGGGTCACCCCCATCCCCAAATACCCACCCCCCTGCACCACCCCTGTGCACCTCTGTACTGTCAAGCCCCCAAAAATGCCGGAGCGCGCCTCCTCTCCCAGATAATAAAGGCCTTAATACTGTGTGTAGACTCCCGTGCACTGTTCCCCGTGGAAGAAGGGAAGAGACAGCGAGGGGGAGAGAAGGAGGGAACAGTGTAATTCAGAGGGATGAAGGGTCACTCACTCCCTGTTTTTGCGCCCCCTAGTGGCGATGCTCCCTCCCACGAGCAGAACCTTACTTTCTGTTCCCTAAGGTTCTGGAAATGATGAAAAAACATTATTTATCCAATTAATTAACCCCATCAGACAAAAAAGCTAAACTTCAGTTTAAAAAAAAAAAAAAAAAAAAAAAAACGGGGTTGTCACCGGACTTACCAAAGCCTGTATTTTTGAGGTGTTCAAGATGATGCCCTAGATGTTTGTCCTGACTCGGTGTAGCAGACAGAACTCGAGCAGGAGAGCATGTCCATTTCACAGGTGCCTGACTGAGAGCTGGAGTCCAGCCTGCCTCCCACCCCCCCACACCCTGTTCTCCTACCCCCCCCCTCCACCCAAGCCCAAATACCTCTGACCCCCACTCCCACCCCCCTACTGGGGACACACAACACTGTATCCTGGGCCGTCCCACTCGGACGGTGAACAATAGCTGTGGTCGAGACTGAAAGCAGACAATTCGCCGCACCTTCGTTCCTGCCGCCAGACTTGCTCGTTTTTGTTCGGGGCTTCTAGCACCAGACGTGACACGTCTCTTTCTGTCAGGACCGAGCAGCGGCCGATTTATCAAAAGTTACTCCGTTAATAAAGAAGAAAAAAACAGCGCATTGTTGTTTACCACATAGCATGAAGAGCAGGAAAACTTTTAACAAAGGGACGCTGTTCCTTTTTAATTTTGATATATATATTTTTCCACTGTTACTCAGGATTCACATTTAAATTTATAGTTTTTCTTGTGTTGTTGTTTTTTTTTTTGCAAGAGTTCAGCTCATGAAGTCATAATGATTTCTAATGCTCTTGTAAGTAAAAGAAATCTGTATGTCAGAGATTGGAACTGTTTTTATTCCTTGTACGAACAATGTTTTGGCAACGAAAGGACTCCCCCGCGATCGAGCAGGTCCTGTGGTGGATGTCATGTGATTTGGGTCACGTGATTAGATCCACATTGCTCATCTTCAGGATGCTGTTCAATTGATTGATGGGCAGAAATGCCAGTCAAGTTCATGTATTTGCACAAGCAGCGTTCGTGTGTCTAATAAAACGGACGACTCAAATGCGGATGTGTTTCAACATTTGTATTTTTGTGTCTTTTGGCTGTGCACCCAAGCAGATTGTGTTGAGAGTTCAATAATGAATACAAAGTTAAAATGCAAGCTGATTGCTTTAATTTGAAGGTAAATGCATCCATATCAGATGTTGGTGTCAGTCTGAGATCCATCTAAGAATTACAGTCCTTTAAATGCGCATTCCCTTATTTCTCTCTGTACTCCCTTATGGCACTGGTCACACACAGACACTCACACACACAAAGCACACAAAAAGAAAGGGAATATTTTAGTAAGCCAAGTCATAAAGTTTTTTGTCCTATCATGCTGTAGGCAGAGGATTTAGGCTCCTTTTTTAAATGGACCCTTTTCCAGATCAGGGGCTGCTGCATATCTGCAGTATTCGGCGGATTTAGGATACATATGGGGCGGCCCCCAGCCAGGTAGCTAGGACTCGTGCTAGGTGATTCGAACCCGAGTGTAGCCCTCACTGCGGCTTTTGGGCCCTTTCACAAGGCCCCTTAACCCTGTACTGCCCAGAGGGGATTGGCCCCAGTTTATTTTGATCCACTGCAGGCCGCGCCGGATAATGGCTACAAATAAAATATCTATGCCATTGTAACGGTAAGAAGGCTGGATTGTGATCTTGCCTGGTTTGGGAGATTGGGTGTTCGAGGGAGCAATGATTTTTTTGGGGATGAGGTTTTGTGTATGTTAACTGTAAACCACAGTTAAATGCGCACAGGACTCTACTTACAGTTAAAATAACAAGGAGACAATGTGCTAATTTAACTGTAAAATTCAGTCGATTTATATCAGTGTAGCGCACCATACGCTCTTGCATAATTTATTGTTCACTACTTTTTCTGCTTAACCGTTGCCGTCTAACTGGTTCTACACTGTTTAAGCTATTGACATCGTTCAGATTTTAAAATGTTCTGTATGTTGTGAATTAAGTTGCTTCCAAACCGATTTTTTAAATATTATTTATAGTTTTTCACTATTCATGTTTATGAGCACATTTTTTGACCCCATTTAATCTTCTCATTTTCACTGATTATGAGCTGATTCATCAGGTATTTTAACAGTGACACTTTTAGTGGGAAAGTCAATTCAAACATTACAATGTTCTGCATACAGAAAACATAATTTGTACAATTCGGCTGTTTCATGTTGATATATTTTTTTATAAAATATTTAACATTTGGATGTCAGACTAACTATGTTTTCAGCTACAATCTTCATTCAGACTTTAAACAGATCAGCACAAGTCATGGCTTATTGATGTTAAAACAGCAGCTCTTTCTGTAAAAGGGACATTAAGATGATTTCCTATACTTCACTAGACATTGTAAGTCTAATTAAAAACATCTGAATGGTTCAACACGGGTAACTTACTACGTAGAGGGAAAAAAAAGAGAAAAAAACTGTAAAATTTAAATTTTGTGGTTGGCATTTGTGTAATGCACAAGAGAGGAAAACAAATTTTGGTTTGGATCTTCTGTTGGCTACAATAGAATAGAGTGCACAGGGTCGGGTACCAGTGCCTATATGAAGATTTGTATGATGAGCTAGGACAGTTCTGCCTCTGCTAGAGTGACGTTTAGGCACAGTATGATGAGCAGATGCAATGAAACTTTTAAAGGTAAAAGAGGACAAAGGTGCTAGAGTGGAGACAGTATTAAGGGGTCTTCAGGGTAAAACTTTCAATTTTTTTTTTTTGAAAATTTCAATATTTTTGATTTTAACATAAAATAAATAAAGGAATGCAGTGAGATGCCAGTAAACACCAAGAATCAATGTTTTTCCTCTGCCTCAATTGTTGCTTGTGACTTTAAATGCAAATTGCCAAAAAATCACATTTTTGACTGATTTTCAACCTTGTGACGTTCATAAAATCATTAATATTCATCTGATCGACTTGAAATTTGGATTTGAACTTGTATCTGTTGGAGATCTATGAAATGACATAAGATTTTCTAGATAGGTGAATCCCAAGGGCGTTAATTTTGAAAATGAAGCAAGTTGATGATAGCAATTTTCATTATTGTTACATAACAGAGCTCATTAAATATTCATAAATGTTCCAAATAAAAAAATCCTATGTCATTTCACAGAACAATCTTAAACCTTTCATATGAGACTAATTTGAGTAAAATCTGACCATGGGTTCTTGAAATATCAGTGCCACAAAATATTTTCAGATTTTGTCATTAAAGTGCCGTTTCCAACCATGTAAATTTTTATCAAAATACTACATTTTATGAGGTTAAAATCATATTGAGTATGTTTATTTCTTAGTGTTTACATTATTATGGTTATTTCTACACTTTACCCTGAAGACCCCTTAAGAAATGTTCTGCTTGCCTACTGTGAGCAATGAAATCATATAGACTACTCACTGAATGCTGTGTTTAGCCCCAAGATGATGTTAAGTAAATGACTGGATCTCAGCATATAGCATATGATGACTATGGGGGCCTTGAACAGTAAAAATATAGCTTAATGCAGCGATTTCTGTGGGGAGCCAGGATGCTAGTGTCCATAAAGAGAAATGCTCCTCCCAGATCTAGTCGCATCTCCTTCAATATCCCCAGTAAAGTAGCTACGCAAATCCAAGGTAAGTGGTTGCAGAATTGAATTTGCTGGCTTCAGTGCACCAAGCATATGGAGAAGAAATTTTCCAGTCCAAAGAAGCTCTGTCTGTTAAACCATGTCAAAGACCACACGCCTCTGTACAGAGATCGAAGGAAGCACTGACATCCTCTGCTACCTCAGACAAGGACTCATGATACTTTTCTTACCATCATCAATAGACTTGGTGACATCATGACAGCTGGTTCTGCGAATCTCTAGTAGCCCTTTGAGTGCAGGAGCATTGTACCTGTGTCTGTGACTGAATACATTCAATGAATAGGAGCATTCAAAGAAATTCTTCGTTAGAGGTTTTTATTGCATCGCACCACTGCCGAGTGGAGTTGGTGGTTGTTGTCGAGCAAAAACGAAATGTCCTCGCCCACATTTTGTTGGAACAAAGTCTTCCCACTGCCCCTCATCCCACACATCACTGAAGTGTCATCATAATGCTGAGACACTAAACTGTTGGTAGTATTGTACCCCAGGTCTGAGAGAGAGGGGAGAGAATTTGGTCGCATACATATTCAACATCAAGCATTAAGTCAATGTACTTCAGGGATGAAGTTGTGGGCAGATCTTATAATAATTGATAAGTTCTTAATGTTACAGTGATCACTGGTGCCATCACTTTTAGTGCAAAGTCCAGGAGAGTTGGTTTCCTCATATTTGGCCCCAATATCTATGAAAACCATTTTGGCAAGTGTTTATTTTGCTTTGAATGACAATTGATGTGTTTTAGCATTCTCAGGGATGCATTGTGCAGGTTCCTGCCTCATCCCTGCCAAATGTGTGAGCTGGCACATTTACAGTGAGAAACTGAATGACTTCGCCTGTGCGCGTAACACCGTGCCTGTTATTTTCTATCTGTGTTTGACGCAGTGGCTGCACAATGTTTTTAACCGTTTCTGAGCGACGCTCGTATTTCTACCATACAGATATCGCTCTTACATGAGGAATACTAGAGGTATGTTTAAAGAACTAATACTATGTCATTCAAGTGCTCTCTTCTAGTTAATCTATACTGATGGTCTTTAAAAACTTATAAGTCTGACTAGACAGAAATAGTATAGTTGGGTTTGGGGAACTTTAATTAGATGATTACATAATTGAGCCCCTAAGAACCATACTGGGCCAACCCATGTTGGGGTACTTTTGAGAAAATGGGACTCAAAGTTGCCAGAGTAAACACTGCACCTAGAGTCATCTAGTTTAAACACTGCATTTGGTACAAACTCAAGATATGTAAAATCATGCACATGCACTTCTTGTGCAGGTTTTGGGTGCCCTTCTGCTGCATTAAATTGAAACCAACCTCCTTCTGAGGAGGAAGCATAATCTTCTGATTCATTTGGGACAAACTTTGGGTCTCTGTCATCTTCCACTTCACCATCATCATCAATCACAATAAGCAACTCCTCATCAGTGAGATACCGAGCTGCCATGTTTACAATGAATTATGGGAAGGTTGTGGGATGGCGTATTATGGCTAAGGCAGTGCAGTGCATATATACAGGGGCAGAGAAGACATTTGCTTGTATTAACAATCCATGTGGGCAGATTGGGTTGGGCTGGTAGGAAATGTAGATCTCAGTTTTCTGCACATGCTGACTACCACAACTCAATTTTGGCAAAAGTGCGGGATGGCCCGGTATGGTTCTTAGGGGCTCAATTGATATGCAGTTGTCTTTGAGTAAGGAGACACAACAGTGCATGAGGTCATGACCTTGTTTGTGTCTGTGGAGCAGGATTTGAGGAATTAGTGATGTAACCTCGTCCGGCTTCACTGATCACAATTGCAATGCTGTCAAGTGCCTTAAAACAATCCTTGAGGTCATTAAGCCAGAACCCGTGAGCATTTGTTCAAAGACACAACGTGACCGCCATGCCTCGCCTTTCCAGACCCCAACGTGATCAAGCCACTGGGCTGTGGATGGCTGGAACATCCCAAAATCGCATCTCCCAGCATTTTGGGGTAAGCCAACCCACAATCTCTAACCTTGTGGCTCGTTACCAGGAGACTGGAAGTACCAATGATCGACCCCGACCTGGTCAGCCTAAGGTCACGACCCCAGCCCAGGACTATCAGATCCGCCTCGTCCACCTGAGAGATTGGTTTCGAACCTGCACCAGGACGGCTCAGGAGACCCTAGGAATCCACAGACCAAGGATCAGCAGAAGAACAGTGAGTCACCGACTTGCAGAGCGAGGGATCAGAGCCCACAGGGCATGTGTTGGAATGCAGCTTGATGCACGGTGCAGGGCTACCAGGCTTCGCTGGGCTGAAGAATATGGTCAGAGATGAGTCCCCAACCGATTCTGGAGGAATGTTGTCTTCAGTGATGAGTCCAGATTTTGTCTGTACTGACATGATGGAAGACAGAGGGTCTACAGACAACATGGCGAGAGATGCGCGGCCCCCTGCATTGCTGAGACAGATAGTTTTGGAGGAGGCTCGGTGATGGTCTGGGGTGCCACTTGGTATGGCTGGATCAATGGAAATCTTAATGCAGCCCGCTACTGTGACCTTGTCATCAGACTGCACATCGTGCCTTACATCACTGACCACCCTGAGGTCACGTTCATGCAAGACAACGCATGACCTCACTCAGCACACGTGACCCAGCAGCTCCTGGCCCAGAATGGTGTGTGAGTCATGGATGGCCACCTTTCAGCCCTGACATGAAGTGCATCGAGCTTGTGTGGGACCTGTTGGATCGGTGGGTTCAGCAACGCACTCCAGCGCCCAGGATGCGGGTGGAACTCCAAGAAGCCCCTCTCCATGAGTGGCAGGCAATTCCCCAGCAACAGCTCAACAGAATGGTGCTGTCCATGCCAAGACAAGTGATGGCTTTGTTGCAGGCATGTGGCAGTCACACTCGGTACTGAGATTGGAGTTGATCTTTGTTGTTGATTTTGTTGTTAAACTTGTCATTTTTGATTCTTTTGTTGTTCTTTTTTTGTTGATGTTATCTGACATTTTGTCGAAGTTGTTTGAATTTGAATTTGAATCCGAGTTTGGCTACAATTCTGGTTATAAGTTTCATAGTCCATCAGTGTAGTACATTCTTTGAATGTGTCCTCTCTGCAGCAAGCACTGCAAAATCAGGCATCATGAGACAGTTTTCATTGGATGGGCAGTTCATTCTTCTGGGTGGGCAAGGGGCTTGGCTTATCGCTGGGCCAGCCCACCTGTAGACACATCCCTGTGCAGGGAACACTAGAGATCCCCCTAGCTTACGAACAAGGGATGAGAAAGTGTCTGATGTTTGTTGCATTGTTCGAGCGAGTAAGTTTAAGTGAATCCGCACTGAGATCTCATGCTATGAGTTGCGTTCTCAGCAGGGGTGTAAAGTCCGGGTTCAGAAAGTAAAAATCCTCCCCAGAACTTTATTCCAACCACCTGACTTTACTTCGGACAGGAGATAGAGCCAATATGAATGATCAGCTCATTCTGTGGGAGGGAGAAAAACTTGGCAGGACTTTTACTTTCTGACCCCTGGATTTTACACCTCTGGTTCTCAGTTACCAGTAACCGTTGGCTTTGGTGATGCAAGTTTGAAAGATCTTAAATATGTCAGCTAAAACTATTTATTCCACACCGCAAACTCACTGCTAAGTGGAGGCATGGGCACTGCACGCCATGGAATGTTCATGATACCATCGTATCACTACTGTTCTAAGCCTTATCTGGAATTGTCAGAATAAGCGTCCTGAAGTTAGAAATTTTGAAAAAAGTTAGCATTAATTCCTTTTGTCTGTACACTTAAGCTGTCTCTCTTTCTTCATTATTTGCAGGTGTGTTTGTGTGTGAGTTGTGTTTGTGTGTGGTTTTGCCTGGCTGGCGAACAAGTTTCTTTAAATCTGAACCTCTGAAATCAGTTCAATGAGAATCTGGTTCTCAAAATCGCAAAATTGATCTCTGCTTGCTTCTGTGTTTAACTCTTTATATTACATTTTTAAGGAGAGTTACATTCACACTTAAAAAGAAATCTCTGTGTGGTTTGATAGATGGAATGGAGCAGAATAGTATAGCAAGACAAAATATTAACAGGGCATTCAGCCAATCAGTAACTGACTTGAATTCCTGATTATTTTCAGTAGCAATGGTTTTTAATTCAGGGATAGATTCAGTTCCTGGTGTTTGCAATGTCTGGGGCAAGATAATTCAGCACTGCTTTAGCAAGAATTTTATCACTCAATGGTCTCTGTCATGCACTGTTAACAACTGTCATTAAAATTTGAAGACCTGTCTCTGCTTTGTAATGCTGACAGAACTGACATGCTCAACATCTTTATTAGGCTTTATAAAAAAAAAAAAAAAAATAAAAACATTTTAAGTCCCCCTGTGTCTCCTTTAGTCCTCATCCACTCCCATGCAGTCACATAAATGTGTGAAGTGATAAGCGTTACACCACAGGGATGATGCCCTTGCAAAACTAATGACATAGCCAGTGATTAGCCAAGGTATTTGTTTGCACCAATCATAGGCAATGCCGCAGGTTTTGCATGTGCTAAAAGGCTTTGCATTTGCAAAAAGGTCTTAGTAAATCTGGCCCTCAGTGTTGTATTCAGTGATTCAACTTTGAAATTGGCTGAGAAAACCAGTCCAAGGATTTAACACTGTGATAAATCACTTCCATAAAAGCAGAGTGTAAAAAAAGCTCTGATGCTGTGTATGCTGTCTCCACTTGATGCAGTTAGACTCTGTTCCAAAGTTTTTGGGGGTGCCCACTCAGCTGTAGGAACAAATGTGTGCCTTTTTTTGTAATTATCTGTACTGTATTTTGCATTATAATTACCTAGACCTGCCAAGAATGTAAGAATGCAGGGCTTGCGCTAATACGAATGTAATCAGAATCCTGAAACTAACTCTGGCACAAATGATTGCAAATGAAGGATCTTCATGCTCATATCGATTTCTGCGCACTTACATGTTCCTCACTTCTTTATGGCGGTTAGTATGTTCCCCAAGTGTGATCTGGTGCGTCATACACAGGCCAGCTCAGCTTGTCTGTGTTCTCATTAATGAATAGGCCTATCTGTATTCCGTGTAGGCTATGTTAAAAAAGGACCCAAATTACGCCAATTAAGTGTCTGTATGCGCAGTACCCTTATCGGTCTTTATAGATAACAGTGGAGTACGCCCAGGCCTCAGAAGACCGTTGTCTGCTGGAATAACTTGCATACAAGAGTGGGCGAGTGGAGGAATCCCAGTGCATCAAGATATGAAAGGCTACCGTATCGACTTAGAGCGTTTCGCCATCAGGAAGAAAAATCTGACAGGGCATGGGTTTTTTCTCCGTTTTGTGGTATTGTTCTGGACCGCATATATATATATCTGGTCCTGCTTGCGTCTGCGGTTAGAATCGGGGAGCCGGTAAACTAACTGTGCCCCCGCTTGGAGAGCCCCGGCGCTGTCCAATCACGGTGATTCACCGGTTTTGCGGTCGCCTGGCGCGCGCTGGTCAATAGCACTAAGAGGCTTCTCAGCTGTAATGGGGTTGCGTAGTGACTCAGAGGGAGCCTCGTGGCCAAAGCGCTTTACGATTGCTCCCGGCTCCTTTAATGAAAAGCACGGGGAATTAGCTGATGCCACACGACAAACAGCGCGGTAATTGGTTTTGAAAAGCGCCCGCATTACTGTCAGACGCTCCATCGACTCCACATAAAGGCCAGTATGAGAGAGCTGTCTGTCTGACCTCAGGGGAATATTGATATTGATACCCACGGTCATTGTTAAACTAACAGTGAGAGAGGCATTAATGTTATAATGTTTTATTTCTACTTCTCGTGCATTAAAGGAGCATGCTGCCATTTTAAAATCAGCTTAGAGTACACTGCCAATACTGTTGTTGTTGTTGTTGTTGTTGTTGTTGTTGTTGTTATTATTATCATTATTATCATCATCATCATCATCATCGCAGTATCACTATCGAATAATCAAACGTCAGGGAATTGAATAACATGCTAGGAATCACTTAACAGAAGTTTATTTATTTCACGTCTTGTATGTTCGTAAGTGACAGTTATAAAACTCAAATCTGCTTTCCCAAGCCCCCCTCCCCCCCACACATACTTCAAAACTATGAAATAACATTTATTCTAAACTAATCCTTTGCTATGTTCGTGCATTTAGGCACGTTTATTTAACGCAGTGTCTAGAGATACGGCAGTTTTATGGGTACGGCAGCCGATTTGACGGCATTAGGATAAGAATTAGGGAGTATGGTTAGGGTTAGAGTTAGTGTTAGGGGTCAGGGCTAGGGTTAGGGTCAGGGTTAGGTGAGGGCAGAGTTTGAAATTGGAACTGCCGTACCTCTCTACATTGAAATGCATTGGAAAACGGTCGTACCCGTAGCAACTGCCTTTATTTAATCTCCGAAACCATAAATTGGATAAAATAATATTTAATTCCTCATATTGTATTAAATCATGGATGAAGAGATACGTATGCTGAACTGTGGCTTTTTGATTTCTATTGCAGTATTTAACTCTGCTTAATTATTGCAACACTTAATCCTATTTTGCGTTTTATATTACTGTAATTAATCCTGCTCATTGCATTTCTGTTACTATATTTAATCTTGCGTTTCATATATATTGCGATATTAAATCCTGCCCAATATATTTATGTCACAATATTTAATTCCAATTAATGCATTTGATCACTATATTTTACTCAGTGTTTTAATGCTGTTCAATTCTGTTTTACATTTTGCCGGCAATACTCGTAGATTCCCACCATCAGATTCATTTTTGGGTGACAGCATGTAATGTTCACCTTTGGGCACTAGATGGCACTGCAAGAAAGTTTTGTGTCTGAGCTCATTGATTTAGCATTTGAAATATAGCGACGAGAGTACATTTTTAGAAACCTATAAAACATTTATTGCTGAGGAAGATTTCCATTCATCTGATTTGCCCCCCGTTTAATTAATGACTTCAGTGCAAATTCAGATAGCCAATGGTCCGAGTGACTAGTGGAATTTTGTGAATGAAGCACTTAGTGACTTAAGGATGACGTACTTTGAGCGCAATATCCCATATATGCGTGCCAGGTCCAAGGGATTTCAACTGATTGGCTGGGTGCTGGAGCAGAGTTCTGCCATTGGCTGACAGAATACAATTAAACACCTACACAGTCAAGACACAAACCCTTGCTGGGCATATATAAAGTTGCGCATAGTAGTGGTTCACAGCAGAAAGCAAACGTCATTCTAAAAGTTAAGAGAGGTCAACTTTACTGTTTTTTATTTTTTGTTTAGAGGGAAGATTTCACAGTGAAGGTGAGTTGATGCTCTTCAGCTGGATTTCTGCAGGGCTCTGGTGTGTTCTGAGAGATGAAGCCTGGAGTTGATGAGAGCTTGGTGACGGTCTGTGAGGCGTATTGGTGGAGAGCAGTACAGTAGTTAAAATGTAAGGAGGGGAGCTCAACTACCGCACGGCAAAGAGTGAGTTGTTTGGTGGGAGGAGTGCGGAGTAGGTGCAAAACTTGGTGGATGTGGGGTAGGTGTGGTGCAGGCTGGTTGAGGGAGGTGTAGTTTTGGGGTTGGTGGGGTTTGGTGGTGTAGTGTGTGATAACTGTAGTTTGGGGTGTAGTGTGGGGTAGTCATGGTGTGGGGTAAGTATAGTGTTTGGTAAGTGCAATGTAGGGCAAGCATGATGTGGGATAGCAGCAGATTGGCCTGGTGGACTGTAGGATTGGTGTGTGGTATGTATAGTGTGGAGTAGCAGTAGCATGGAGTTGGAGTAGTGTGGGGTAGGTGTGGTGTGGGGTAGCAGTGGTTTGGGACAAGCTTAGTGTAGGGTATGTGTAGTGCAGAGTAGCAGTCCTGTGGGGAAGCAGTAGTGTGGGGTATGTTTGGTGTGTGGTGGAAATTGTTTAGGGTAGGTGTGGTGTGGGGCAGATGTAATGTGGGGTATATGTAGTGTGGGGTAGCGGTGGTTTGGGGAAGCAGTAGAGTGGGTTATTTGTTGTGTGGGGTAGCAGTAGTGTGGAGTAGGTGTGTTGTGGGGTATTTGTAGTTTGGGGTACGTGTTGTGTAGGGTAGGTGTGGTTTGGGGTAGCAGTAATGTGTGGTAGGTGTGGTGCGGGTTGGTATGGCATGGGGTAATTGTAGAGTGCAGTAGCAGTAGTTTGGGGAGGCATGGTATGGGGTAATGGTAGTGTGGGGTAGCAATGGTTTGGGGTAGGTGTGGTGTGGGGTATGTGTGGTGTAGAGTTACAGTAGTTTGGGGAAGGTATAGTGTCAGGTGGATGTAGTGTGGGGTAATTTTTGTGTGGAGTAGCAGCTTTGTGGGGAAGGTGTGGTGTGGCGTTGCAGTAGTGTGGGGTAGGTGCAGTATGTGGGGCAGGTATAGTGTGAAGTAGGTATGGTGTAACGCATGTGCAGCGTGGGGTAGGTGTGGTCTGTGGGTTATATGTAGTGTGGGGTAGTTGTGGGGTGGGGTAGGTATGGTGTAGGGCATGTGCAGTGTGGGGTAGGTGTGGTGTGTGGGGTATATGTAGTGTGAGGTAGGTGTGGGGTGGGGTAGGTATGGTGCATGGCATGTGCAGTGTGGGATAGATGTGGTGTTTGGGGTATATGTAGTGTGGGGTAGGTGTGGTGTCCGGCATGTGTAACGTGGGGTGTGCATAGTTTGGAATATGTGTAGCTGCTTAATGTCTCCTGATTTATTAGAAGGCAAAGGCTGATTACACTAATGGTCTTGGTCCCGGGGGAGAATCACCAGTCAGCGATCCCGCTAACATCTCCCCGCTAGCATCTCCTGGCTACAGCCACTCACCACATCCTCTCATATATCTGCTCCTATAAGCATCCTCCCACTAACCTCCAGCCGCTAATGTCCTCCCGATGCATCATCTTGCCTCATCTTCCAGCTATTGTCATCCAGCTAACATCGAACTGCTGAATCCTTCTGCTATTTTAACACATCTAACACCCACCTACAATGCTAACATGCTAACATCATCCTCCTACATCCTTCTGCTAGCCCCCTGCTAACCTCTTTCCAACTGTTTCCTCCTGTTACATCCTCATGATAACCTGCAGCTACGTCCCCTCATGGGAGGAAAGCTTTGGTCTGGACTCCTTGAAAATTGCTCCCCCCCTCCATTTTTTTTTGGGGGAAATGGATCTACCTAGCACTGCTTCTGAAATCTCCTGTTTCAAACTAGCCTTGATACGAAGGAAGCTCTAGGGCTTTGCCACTGTGTTTGGGCTGAGATGGCAGTAGTGTCTTTACCTCCATTTAGGTAGCTACACTACCTCTCCACAGGTGGTAAGTCCTCATGAGCAGGGATGGGTTTGGGATGCCCAGCCCTTTTCCTGTTCGTTTTTAGCCATTGGGCGGAGTCTGTGGATCTGATGGAGGTAATCTCTTCTGCAGGACGCCATGGTAACGCTGAAGATCTCCGCTTTGCTCGCCACCTACGCTCTGGTCGTCTGTCACACGTGCAGTTCACAAGCTTCACCAATCAGGTGAGACAGACATCCCAATGTCTGATTGCTTCCTCACACTCCAAAAACACACAGGCAGCTGTTAGTGGAGGAGACTGACCAACAATCTACAACTTTTATTTTAAACACTTGGCCCTTTTGAAAAGCAAAGATACCCCGCACGGGAGGGTGTTATGATATTTGTGTGTACTTTTGGAACAGGGGAGTGAATTTTGCTGTGTGCTGTAATGATGTAAAACTCAACAGAGGGAGTTTTTTTGCCTTTCGTTTCATCCACACCCACAATCCGTCCTCGCTTCTCTGTAGTGCCGCGAGATGCAATCTGCCATGTGATAAAAAAAGCTTTTTCTCCTTTCACTGATTAGCTTTCAGGATTTATTTTATTCTTCTGGACAAGTGGAGTTAAAAAAAGAAGTAAAAACGATTGCGATTGCATTTGCAGAATTAAAAAATGCCACTCCCGTAATTCACTGGAGTTATAATATCTTAATTCTGGGCACACTGCATTACGTACTGGCTCAATATTAATCTCATCATAAATTTGAACTTGGGAACCTGACAGCTTTTCTAAATTGATACTTTTAGCTGATTGTTTGGGCATTGGCTGGAGTCCTTTTTTTAGCTGTACGATCACTGTTTCCTTCTGCCCGCAGGCCAGGTTTAGACCCAATGACAGACCGCGTCACGCTCTCTGACTACGAGGCTCGTCGGTTACTCAACGCCATCGTCAAAGAGTTTGTCCAGGTGACGGCCGAAGAGTTGGCAGAGCGGGCTAACGATGGGAACAGGTATAGAGACCTGAAATCTTCTGATCCAGGTTTAACAGCTGGACACTTGTAGCAAGAACTCGCGGGGAACATGCATGTCCTTTCAGAAAATTTTAACTATTAAACTCTAACTTTCATGTTTAAGTTTTCCCTTAAGTTGGTATGAAAAAAAAAAGCTTTTTTCATATTGCCAGACAATGCTACATACAGATTTGAAGCTACATCACACCTATACTGATGGAAATATTCAAACCCAAGGCGCCATATTTTTACAGCCAAAGCATTATATCAAATGGAAAATGTATAAATCAAGTGCATCAATTTATACTCATGTCCCTGTGATTCAGCAGGACATATTTGGGATTGTTGTACACCTGGGAATCTCCGCTAGGAATTAAAATAGGCCTGAATTTCCCCAGGTTTGAATACAGTGGCTGCGTTTAACAGACCCGTATATGGATCTGTAGGTTTTATGGGGTTAAGTATGAAGCAAATAAGTATCTTACTGCCCAGTGCAATTGCCAGTTACATTTTGACTCCTGGCTTTAAGAAACCCAACCTGAGTAATCAGCCGCCCTCCCATTTCTGCATGGATTAGTTTTATTAGTGCTTGTTTATTTAATGAGATGGTCTGCCTGCATCTCCTGCAGACCATGACAGAATGAGAGAGGCCTGGGGAAAAGAGTGCATGCAGGGAGTTAGAGTGAGATCTCATGCATGACAGCGACTGCGCAGAGACATTATCATGTGTTTTTGTGTGTTGGGTGTATGTCTGATCATGCCTGTCCCTATATATGACAATTTGTGCCTGAGGGGGTGCTGATATTGTGTGTGTGTGTGTGTGTGTGTGTGTGTGTGTGGCATTTGGAGGTTGCTAGTGCTGTGCACATGGAGTGGGGGGGTCTTGTATTGTGTGTGTGTGTGTGTGGCATGTGGGGGCACCTGGTACTGTGTGCGTGGTGTGTGGGGGTCTTGTATTGTGTGTGTGCATATGTGTGTGTGTGTGTGTGTGTGTGTGTGTGTGTGTGGTGGGGGGGGGTGGTGATATAGTTTTTGCGGTGCATGCATCTGCATGTCTTTAGAACTGTGAACTGCTTTCAGCATGCTCCCCATAGCCCAGACACCCCCAAATCCCCAAACTGAGCATGTGCAAACTGACTGAACTACTGCTCCAAACTGAGCATGTGCGAGCTGTTAGGGCCATCACATAAAACTGCAGGCTCTTCATTCTCCTCCTCTTCCTCACCTGCCTGTGACTGGAAATCATTGGTGCATGTCAACTCTACCTGCATGATGTACTGATGGTGTATACATACCTCTACCTCTCCATATTTTTGGCCTAAATGTCATTCATCAGTGGAGTATTTCAGCCTCAATTCTGTTTGTAAAGCAGAATGAATAGATTATTTAAGACTTTTTGATCATTCGTGCCACTTCTTATGATTGTATGGGCATAGTATATTTTGAGTTGCCCAAAGAAAACCTCCACAACACGACATCAGGCTCAGCCAATCCTGATTGTCGAGACCCGCAGTCTCCGCTGGTTTTTGTAGTTACTCCAGACTTAATGAATTAATTACAGGAGTCAATATCACAGGGAACTTACCCCAGCTATTTAGTCTCTGTGCTCTCTGTAATGCTGTTAAAAGGACAAGCTCCCCAAAATCAGGGTTCACCCTCCCTGCTCCACAGACAGTCATGGCTTTCTACTTGGGACACATTTTATTCCTACTTAAACAGTTTAAAATGGACAAACGAAACAGTTGCATTTTTTCATGATTTCAAATAAATTCAATACAAATGGTACAATTCAAATGCACCTTCCAAAGTAAACTAACCTTGCGTGTTACTATGTGGCTGTGTTAGTTAATGTTAACACATTTGTGGACAATCAACTAAAAATGGACATTTCATTGACACTTTGTGATTTTGAGATAAAGGCTGTTAATGTTGGGCATTTTTTACTTGATCTGTGATAGCAGTTTACTTCTCACATGATTCCATTGAAACTAATGGGTGAATCATTCTAATTTTTTGACATCAAATGCTTTATTGGTACAAACAACAAACTATGGCAAAAAGTCAAAAAAGTCAAAGTGTTGTGAAATGTCAATTCTTACTTAATGCGTTCACATTTGGCATGGTCAGAATGTTGCGTGATTATATATAGAGCATTGCCATTGGTAAATGAAAGCTTGTTGTTTGGGCTGGTTTTGGGCTCTGTGTGAAGTGTACGCACCTAACCCTCCTCTCCTCGCCCCTCCTCTTCCTCACAAAGCAGCGTCTCAGCACAGAAGCGGGCGTGTAACACAGCGACCTGCGTCACACACCGCCTGGCCGACTTCCTGAGCCGCTCGGGGGGGATAGGAAGCAGCAACTTTGTCCCGACTAACGTGGGCTCGAAAGCGTTCGGCCGCAGGAAGAGAGACACCCCCCTGTGAGCGGGGCGCCGGGGACCTGCGGGGGTACGAGTGAGCACCGCTCCTGCTGCTGTCCGCAGTCCTCCGTCCTCTCTATCTCTCTTCATCTGATTACATCCCTCTCTATTTCCATCTCACTCCATCTCTCTCTCTCTTCATCTCACTCCACCCCTCTCCTTTTCATTGCACTCTATCTCTCTCCATCTCGCTCCACCTCTCCCTTCATTAGACTCCATCCCTCTCTTCCTCTCATTCCATCTCTCGCCATCTGACTCTGTCCCGCTCTCATCTCACTCCATCTCTGTTCATTTCTCTCCATCTCTTTCCATCTCACTCCATCCCTCCCTTCATCTGACTCCATCCTCTCTTTCCATCTCACTCCATCCCTCCATCTGACTCCATCCCTCTTTATTTCCGTCTCACTCTATCTCTCTCTTCGTCTCACTCCACCCCCTCTGTTTTATCACACTCTATCTCTCTTTATCAGACTCCACCCCTCTCTTTTATCACACTCTATCTCTCTTTATCAGACTCCATCCCTCTCTCTTCCTCTTTCTATTCCTCTGTCTTCATCACACTTCACTCCTCTCCCCCATCTCACTCCATCTCTCTCCATCTCACTCCGTCTCTCTCTCTTCATCTCACTCCATCCCTCTCTCCTTTCCTGTCATGCCATCCTGTTCTCTCCTCATCTGACTCTACCCCCTTTTCTCTCAACATCTCACTGCATCTTGCTTTGTCTTGCTCCATTTCTTTCTTCCCCTCACTCCATCCCCCCCTCTCTTCATCTCATTCCATCCCTCTGTCTCTCCATTTCTTTCTCTTCATCGCACGGAATTCATTTTTTCGCACCATTTCCCACTGTCCTCCTCTCATTCTATCCTCCTCTTTATCTCTCCTAGTTACACTCCATCTCTCTCTCAATTCATCCTTCTTTGTCTGATTCCATCACTTTGTCTCCATTTCACTCTATCGCCCTAGTTTTGTTTTGTCTGGCTTCATATCTTTCCTGCTCCATCACCCTCTCTCAATCTCTCTCTTTTGCTTTGACATGGCATCTCTCTCCTCCCTGTCCTACACCACCTTTCACCAAGTCTCATTTTGTTTCTATTATACCATGAAACCTAACAATTAAATTTGTTGAGTGTGATTGTTATAGCACTAATATGCTCTTCTTTTAATTCTGATGTGACCTGTTCTTTTCCCTCACACTGCTTTTCTCTTTCAGAGCTGGTTCCTCTCAACATAACTTCATCGCCTTTATTTCGGAAAAACAGAACTATTTGACCCATCTTCAAATCACCGTCTCAAGAATGGCCTCCACACCAAAAAAAAAAAAAAAGACCTGATAATTGCATCTTCCTGGTGTTATGAGTTTTATTTTTTATTTTGCTTGGGTGAAAAAGACAAAAACATTCTATTTGTACATTCTTAACGGAAAATCTATAGGTCACATTACATCATTTTAATGAGGCAAATTTGTTCTCAAATGCGAAAAAGAAAAAATCTTGCGCTGGTTGATTCCTGTCTTCTGTTTTCGGCATAGAGCACATATGTACAATGTGACCCACGCTCCGCGCGCACCCAAAGCTGCGCGCGCGGTACCTCGGGGACGCCATTAAACTTCTGCCTGCTGAGGCACTGCTGTTAATGACTGTGTCTCGTGCCTTGATGTAAAATCACTTTACATGACATGATTGTACAGTATATTTAAAGAAGCGACATGACTCGAGAACATATCGTTGTAACAATTGTGAATTTCAGCAAGATTAAAAATGTATTTTAGATACATTTGGGTTGAGGTACTTCTTTTTTCCTCGCTAAAAAACGCCCGCACCTTGCAGCGCTGTCAGAATCCCACGGTGTCTCGGTCATTGACTGACGGCGCACTGCACACCTTACTTCTACTGGTACGGTTCTTCCCTGCAAAGATAGCTTTTAACCTGACCTGTCATTCATCGTTCACTCACTGTGCGGAAGCAGAATCTATTTTTACGGCCATGCACCTGACTGACATTGTGCATGAAGGAAAGAATAATGGTTTGAAGTAGCAGTAGCCTATCTGCTGTCATCATCAGTTAAAAAAAAAAAAAAAAAAAACTGGAGCAAACGTCCTTATGTACTCTGAGTTCATTGGTGACGCCGTGTGGTGTACTGTTAACCCGAATAGTCCGATGATGGCAACAGATAAATTGGGGGGAAAATATGTACGCCAGTTGAATAGCCTTGCGTTCACAGTGCGCATTTACGTTAAGCGAGCTTAACATTTAAGCTTTCATTAAAACAACGTGACGTAAGTCTAACATGCGAAAGCTTAAACAGTGCTGCTACAATTTTTTTTCAATCATGCACACTCTTTTAATATCTTCAGTCATTCAGCACAATTTATTCCAGAGCATCCTAACCAACTTCGAATAATTGTGACGCACGTTTTTGAGAAAAATATTTGTTTTATGACAATGTTTTTTTTTTTCCATTCAATGCTTTTCAATTAAATGACTATTTTGCATCAAATATCGAGAGGTCAAACAATACAGACATTAATTCATACCCGCTTTTGTTCATGTCTACCAAGAGTGCCAATATGAGTGGAGGGCACTCTTTAAATCACAATGACAGATACTCTAACTGGGAATTTAACCAGAATTTACAAACACGCTATGTTCACCATCCATTATGCTACACTACTACCATTAGCAGTGGCTGTGCCTCTGCATGTACTATGCAAGTCAAAAGTCAGCAAGATCAGAAACTGTATATACCAAGAAGGCTAGCGTACTACTCGAGACAAACAAAAATAAAAATAAATAAATAAATAGCATTAAAAAGAGTCAGTCACTTCAAATAATTTCAATATTAATATGGTATTTTTGTTTTATTTATTAGTTTTCGAATTCAGTTGGAACTGAATGGAAAAAGAAAACAGAGCATTTCCTAATTCAATAATTATCCTGAACGACTGATGAAGTATAACACAATCAGATGCCTCATCGCATCGAAATTAGTAAAATCTGGAACATTGTGTCCCAGGCTTTTACTCATTCATACAAAACTGTTGTGAATTGATAATGATAACACTGTTTAAAAAAAAAAAAAAAAAAAAAAAAAAAACAGTTTCAAGTATGTTTAAAAACCGTCATTATTATGAATATTATCCCCAGACGTGGCAATAACTAAGCCACCGCTGTGAAAACATCTGCAGAAACAATTTCATAACTCACCAGTAGATGGCAGTGCATCTGCTTCAGTTAGTAGAACTTCTAAGAAAAATTAGTTTTCTAAATGCCATTATGGTACCATTTTCATACACAACAGACTGAGCAGAATCAAATTCAACTTATTACTTAGGCTATAGGCTGTTATTAGACCTTGCAGGTAATTACTGGTTGAGGGTGGTGTTCCCTAAGCACATGTGCACGTCTAAGAATTCTGAAAGCTGGTTATGCCCAGAAGTAAAGATCGGCTAATATACTACGAAGTTTACTTCAAGAAATGTCTCCGTGATGACTAACATACGTAGGACAGTCAGGAATTTTTTTAACTTTTGGTTGTTTTTCCCGACATACCCTTTCGCCTGATATGGAGCGTGACACGCACTGGTCGTTTTTCAGAACTTTTATTTCTGGCACCTGTTTGTAATACACCTCTGAGCCTGGATGCCATACGTCATATGATCGAGAAGAGGGTCGTTTCATGTTCTCCTGTCGTCCTCTGATGGAGTACGTATATTTTTTACTCACTTTTCAGAGCATTAATTTTGTAAAACTTTATGAACTAAAACAAGGCCACGTTGCATCGAGCGGGAGTGCTAGTCCGAGTCAGGATGAGGTGGGCTTCTCGGTGACGAAATGTTAAGTTTGTTTGATGTGGATCGTTTGATCTTTTTTCCCGAAAACAAAAGAAAATTTACGGCGCAAATGGTATAGTGCCATTTGGCAACAGGCCATGCTAGCATCAGTGACACTGATTGGCAGCTGCCTTGTGATGTCATTGTGTATGAGTAACATAACATGCGACAGGTTGCCCTGGCTGACTGGACGAAGTCCGTAAATTCAACTACGGGCGTAGTTGAATATTGAGTCAAGTAAAAACAAACGTGTATATTTTTATTTAAATGTCCCAAAATGCAATGAGTCATTGAGTTGAATAGGCTGCCCATACAGCTGGTTTTCACTTTGAACTAGGACCTGAATCTGTGTTGTTTAGGTTGGGTTGCCCACTCGCAGCTCTGTTTTCATAGAGATCAATGCTATAATATGGATTTTTTTCCCTTTCCTTTTTTTTTTTTTACTATGAGCGCGCTGTTGAATTCCACGACTAATTACGATAAAGACTGTGACTGGAAAGACTTGTCCTTTTGAACGGCACTGTGAAAATCATCTTTTATCACTTTTGGTTTGTTTTTACAGCCTTTTCTCACCATGTGCTCTGTGCTATGTCTGGGATTTCAGTCTGGGCCCCAAGTCTTGGATTGCGCCGGAATTTGAATGGAAAGTTTTCCTGGACAGGGCTGGTAAACCCCCTCCCCATACAGTATTCTCATAATTGTAGGTTCTGGAAGCTGACTGCAGTCAAGAGAAGTTTGTCTCTACTTTAGCAGTGTGCTCTCCTGCCAGTGAGTGGGGTTTTTAATCGGCTGCAGCTGTACCTCCTTTCATTATTTCAGTTTTAAAAATATGATTTGATTAAAACATAACCGAACCTAAAGCTCCACGTACTGGAGAGACGTTAAGATTTAAGATTGAGGACTATTGCTTAGCTGCTATCTGTTTGCAAGTTGGAAGAGAGAGAATTCAGCTGATTCCTCTAGGGCTACTTGGCTAGAATGCTTATTTTCATTTTCCACATTGCGTCTGCCTATAGGGTGTAAACGGGAGAGTCTGCAGCCCTTAAACGCACTATAGGCTAATTAATCAGTCGAGCATGTGGGCCACAGCACAGAGGGGCTCACATGTCTCTGTACTTTTCTCCCTAACTCAAACCACCAGGCGCACGCCACTTTACTTTCTTCTTTCGCCGTTATTGTGCCGAGGCAAAACGAGAGCTTGGAAATTTCTGCGGTGAGTTCTGGAGTAAAACGCACTCCAGACGGCGCAGTGAGCTTTGCCTTGTGAAAGTGGATCCCCCAGCGATCAGGGAGGAAGATGCAGTTTTGCTTGCCTCACAAATGTGATTTCCTTGGGTTTTGCTGTTAACGGCACTTTTTTCAATGGAAGTACCCCTCCCTTCATGCCCCTTTAAACTTCACCCCCCCAAAAAAAAAAAAAAAATTTTTTTTTTTTTTTTTTAACACACACATCTGGCTTTCAAGCTGTAGGTTTATTTATGTGGTTTGTGTTGCTTTGTGGGGCTTATTTACCCAGCACTGTTAGCAATTTTAGCCCCAGTTCCGAAGAAGTCTACAATTACCATAACTGGTCAACTGTGCAATTACATGCTTGACCACAGAATGTTAAAAAGTGTAGCCTAGCGGCTCATATGGCAGACAGAAATAGCATAGTTTTGCGTCTGTTTGGACAGCAGCCCAGCTGAAACTATGCTCCACTGCCTGAATGACAGAGGGATGTGGGCTTCACTCGCAAGAAGGAGCGGAGGAAAAAATCTTGAGGTCATTTTAGACTTTTAAACGAACTCCAGTGTGCCGAGGAAACCAGTCAGATCGGCAACAGCGCTATTTCTCGCGACGCGGCTATGATATGTGTAGGGTCGCTAAATCCCTGAGACGCAATTTGAGAGGCTGCTTCCCGGTAAGTGTGAGACAGGTCCCCGCCGTAGCAGCTGTCTGGGAACTGTTTACATCCAGTCTCCAATAGTTCTGTGAGGCTTGAGCGTAGGAGCGTGATGTATGTCGACGTTTAGGCTATAAATGCAGATATGAAAAGATGCGTGGGTACGTCTAACTGCTGGGAGAATTACCTAATAGGGATAAACTAACATTTTTTGTTATTACTTATTGCTGGAGCCTGGAATCACCTGAGCTTCTGTAGCTGAGCTGCAAGACTGGATCTCACAGGTTCATAAGAACCATATTTTATATTTAATTTCTCTACTCACCAATACTGATTTCAATGCTGCTGGTACTCGACTCCAAGAAGTAGCTTTTTATTGTGGGAGAAGCATCTGAGCTTTCGTTCAGTGGTTTTATTTTTTCCTTTTTTAAAAAATTTTTTTTTTGATGTGATCTGTGAATTGTGTGACAGTAGTATCCTTAATCTAATTTGTTGATTTCCTCTGATGTGAGACAAACACCAGTGGTTAGAACCATTCTGTGCATTTGAAATATTGAGTGCCTACTGCGATGAATTCATAAATGTGGTGGTCTTGGGCAGTATGCTGGTATGGCGTGACCCATTCTTCCGGCGTGTTGGCATGCTATTGTGACATTGCCTTGGACTGCGTTGGTCTACCCTTATGACGTACCATTACAGTGTGGGTTGCTATGCTATTGCTATGGTGCGTGTTGACGTTGTAGTAATGGTGTGTGTTTATGTGCAATGAGTGTGCTCAGAATGCTGTTGTGATGTGATGTAATGGCTAGTGTCGCTAAGTTGTGACGTCTGTGTTGATATGCTGTCATAACATAGCATTACACTGTGTACTGTCATGGTGCTCCTTGGCTTTTACAGTGTTTTGGTGCTACTGTAAAGGTGTGTGATTGTTTGTGGGCATGTCGTGACGGCGTGTCAGTGTGCTGTCAGGACATGGTGCCATGACAGTGTACATTGGCGTGATGTGGCAGCAGTCTGTGTGCACTGGTGAACCGTGTGTGTGGAGCTGGGAGCAGGTCGAACTGTGGAAAGTGGCATGTTGAACATGTGACTCTGGATTTACTGGGATCAAAGGCGCAGATGTTGGAAAATCCACTCCTGTTATCTTAACCAGGTGCTGTTTCTGTCATGAGTCTCAACATAAAGGCACAGAGAGCTGCAGAGTCCAAAGAGGGAAGAGGAGTATTTAATAAATGTGTGTGTGTGTGTGTGTGTGTGTGTGTGTGTGTGTGTGTAATGGAAAAATGGCAGCCTCAGCAACATCAGGTGGAATGATTGTGGAAAAAGATGGTGAAAGCATTCAGCCCACTTATGCTATAGGTCTTGTGATCTTATTGACTTCAGCCCTGAAAACAAAATTACCGCAAGGCCAAACATTCTTGTCAAGCTTGGGTGTCCTACTAGGTGTCCAGTTATTCCCATCTTTGAGATTATATCCTGTATTCCAACACCATAAATCCCAATTTTATCATTTTACATCTGTTACTCCTGCTGCTGGTAAGTACTAAATCGCATCAACCCCACACATACCAGCCCAGTGTCACTACCCACCTGCATTGAAATTTGTGAGCATCGATCTTTTACACATCCTGCTGGATCTAGGTGTGGTGACTCTGAGCTGTGTGTTTGTCTTGGCTGAGTCTAAATCCTGGAGGCGTCTCTACGAATCTGGATTCTCTCTGCGCTTGTGCAGAAACTAATCAGTATCATTCTTAGGTCAGTGTCTGAGTTTTACGTGCTGGGAATATGCTGTGCTGTGTTGAAGTAGGTCTGTGCTTTCCTCTTTCAGAGCGTTTTTGTCTGTGATGAAGCTGTGCTGTTTATAAGCAGCTTTGAGCTGTGTTGTTGCAGGAACAGTATGTGCTGTTGTACTGGGTGTTATTTGGGCTGTGCTGTGTGATAGCTGGGCAGTGCTGAGTTGTAGCAGGTATGTGTAACTTAATATAGCTGAGCCTGTTTCTGTGTTGCAGAGCCATTGTTGACATGCAGACCATGGGGCCCAACTTAAAAAATAATGGGAATGATGATTGGCCCTGCTTTTGCTCATATTACTCAGAAACTGAGGGTTAATGAGTGTGGCTCTCTCTCTCCTCTCTCTCTCTCTCTGCTCTGGAGCTTGGTGTGACACGTCTCTGGTTCCCTCTGGCTCTTGGGAGTGCTGTGTAACCACACTCTCAGCTGAAGGTTGTAATTGGGGGTGTTCGCAGTTTTAATTACGCACTTGCAGTGAGCAGTGTAATTTTGGGAGGTTCCCCCAGCAGGCTGTTTATCTTCCCCAGTCCAAAGCTGTGCAGCCCCACCCTCCACCTCCGCACACAGACTTCACTCCATACTCTTCAAGACATGACCAGAGTGCATCATCAGGGGTTGAGTGACACGTCAGATGTTAGCATTAGCTGTTACGCTCAAAGAAGAGTCATTCAATGTCAGATCAACAGAGGCCTCTCCACTGACCATCTTGGATTTGCTTCCTGCTTAATATAAACAATGTGATTGTATCCAATAACTAGTGTAAATTTTTGGCTTGTATTCATGACCCTAATAAAAGTGTTGTTAAAAATTGCAAAGTTCCATAAGTCATCACCTATGAGTTAGTCATGCAACATGCTTGAAATATTAAGGAATCATTCTGCACTTTTACATCTGTCTTTAACTTCTAAAATAGTTGGGCTGCACTTTCATATTTGCCAAGCTTTTGCCTGGTGAAAATTGTATTAGAACCGTTCTTTGATGCTTTCAAGCCCACTATCATCACATTAAACCACATCAGAACTTCTACATTTTTATATACAGTATATTTTTCATGTTACAGTACTTTCTTAACAGCCAGGTGCATGTTCTAAAAACTCAATTTCTGATATATGAGGCATTAAAATGGGGGGAAAAATTATGACACACATACTGTGAGTGCACATTGCCAGTGTATGACAAAGTTTACCCTGAAAACAAGCATATCTGTGGAAAGCGCATGTTTTAATTAATTTCACAAAACCATTAGCAAATTGTTGATTCCTTGGAGCATTATTACCCATAATCCACAATGGAGTGTAGCATCATATAGAAAAAAAATCAATAGAAGTCATTGGGAACTTCTTTGAGGAAACTACCTAAAACCTGACAATGAATGTTTTATTCCCATTTTTTCCTCTCGATCCCCGAAAAAAAATGTGGCTGCCCCAGTGTATGGTGATTCATGAGTCTTGACGACAAAATATTTACTCAAATGAAAAAAGCTGTTTTGACTCAATCCAATTTTGTGGATAAATATTGTGGGTCACGAGCTTCATCTTGATTATTTTTCTATGCAATGTAATTGCTACTGCATGCAGTTATTGCCCCTGTTAGCAAATCTTCCATCAGTAGAATCTCTGGCAGGGAGAGAAGGAGCTGACTCGCGCTTGTTTTCATATCCTCAGGTTCTGTGTAATTTTTCTCTCTTCTACACAAGAAAGCTGGTCCTTCCTTCTGGAGAGTATGCATTTAGCATGCTAATGACATCAAGCATCAGGGTCAGTAGTCAGTTACCCCATCATTCAGTTTTTATTCCTGAACTGACCACCTGCAGCAGTGCCACCTAGTGGTGAGGAGGTAAAAGCACCCTAACCTCCCCCCACAACCCGCCCTCTCTCTCTGTACGTGCTGTAGTGTCAGGTTAACTTCAGTCGGGACAGGGATCAAGGCTCTCAACTGCGTGGGGAATGCTAGTAATTGCTGGCATCTCACGCTTGATGGTAATCATTTTATTGCTGCGCCTGATGGAAGTTCTCTTCTAGTTCTCTGTTCATTGGGCTGGTATGTATTATTTACAGCTGAGGTGCAGGTTCAGAAATGCAGACTTTGAGTAGCGGGGAATTTCATGCCCCAAACCAAACCAGGAGACCACATCCTGGCCCAGACGAATTATCACCCTTGACCTGCATCTGCGCCCAGCTTTCCTGTGGCAATCGATGGAGATGATTAAGAGTGCGTTCCAGGACTGCACAGAACCCGGTCTGGGCTGTGTTTCCTTGGAAACCAAAAAATGAGCAGCAGATGCAGCTGCAGGGCAGGCAGACGGGTGGTGTCCCAAACGCGAAGGCCAGTCACATGATCAGGTCACACGGTTGAGTCATCTGGGGGAGTCGTTCCATTACTGATCTATTGTTGCTCCCTGGCTGTTTAAGGCCAATTCTACCATTTGTGCAAATCCTTCAGTCTGCATCTAATCTAAACTCCACAGTAGCGCTGATGGACTGTCCTCATATACACATCTCGAAGAGTGTTTTTTCGACCGATAGATTTGGGACTCTGTGCTGCTGCATGCGTTACAAAACAACATTAACCCCTTCCCTACCGAGGACCTTGCTACAGCTATACAGTGACCCTAGATGTACTGTGAAAATATATAAAGAGTTTGTTTCCAAAACGCAATATATCCATTTTACTCATTTGAGTAAATCAGCTTTTTCTACGTTGGCCCCTATTGCATGTTATCCAAAAACACAAACTTTGACCATGAAAAATCACACCTTATGGTACGAATTTCTAAAAACTGATTTTTGCACCATGTGTAAGAAGCACAGGGCTCTCGCTCTATGGTATCATCTCAGTTTTAATAATTTGGCACTTATTGCGTTTTGGAAACAAACTCTTCATATCCTCAGAACAACCGCTTGACCCAGAGTCTGGTTGTGCAAATACAATCACACTACTTATTCTGGTTGTTGAAAAGAGACTGATTCTGACTGGTAAAGACTGCTGACAACAGGTATTCGGGCATTTCCCAAAAAAATCCCTCTTGTTTATTCTTTATATGTCAAAATAGCGTGCCGCCCTTGTGTATACACATCAGAAGAAGATATGAACGAAATTTTCAAGGCTGTGGACTCAGAATATGATGAAAATGGTGAAAACAGTGATTTATGTTTGCCAAGCAGATTAGAGGAGAGTTCAGAAGATGGAAACACGACCGTGTGCAATCAACTGTGCTACATTGTCGTCCTCATCTACCAAAGTGTCATCCTCCGCTACACTGGTATTTTCTTCTTCTGAACTCTCCTCTAAACTGCTGGGCACATACAAAAATTTTGCATATATAAGTCCTTTGTAGGGAAGGGGTTAAACTCTGTCCTCATGTAATCTGAGCGTTGGGCTCTGTTTGGGATGTGGCAGCCGGTGCGCACTTTTAGGCGTAGGTTGGCCCTGTTGAGGGGGATTCAGGTTTGTAAATCAATACCAGGCTGATTGAAAGTTAAAGCCCTGGCAGGTATCCTTCCGCCCGCTCCATTTGGCTGGATTTTTGGGAGCGAGAGGAGTGTTGAATCTCCATCAAAGGATAAACCACGGCACATTTAGGCTGGTCTGATCTCTGTCTCCTGTTTCTTCAGTCCTTTCTCCCATTTAAATACACCATTAAAATGGAACTGAAACAGAACAAGCTTTTGACGTTCGACATGTATAGAGAGTAACCAAATCCTTTGGCGGCAGAATCCAAATAGGCGGGAGAGTGCATTCGATTGACTAGTAGACTTTAAATGTAAACATGCGTTCTGAGCTTTGATGGGTTCAAACAGGTTTTAAAAAACTGATGTTGATGGAGAAGAGCGGATAGTTGGCGGATGAGTTCGCACTCTCACTGGTACTCAATGACATCAGAGTGAAAGCAAAATCATTTTTCAGTAGGTGGAGTCTTCACTGTGGCCACACACGTTTTGTAACTGTATTATTTCCATGGAACTTATACTTAAAGATGTTTAACCCTGAGGAAGACTTTGTGTTGAATCGTCAGTCGCCTGCACCACATTAAATTGCCAATTATAACTGCGTGCTCCAGGACTCTTTCCTTTGACAGATATTTAAATATGTTTTTTCAGAATTTTCAATAATTGACGTAGAAGTGAATTTTGACTTCAGCTTGTCTTTAACTGTTGTCTGTAATTGGAATTGGAAGTTCTGTTCCGAAACAGGACTCAACCTCAATTTTTTTTGTATCTACTCACAGTCTCTGATATACTTTTAGAGATACACAGTAATTTAGGTCCAACTGTTGGGTGATTGAAGTGCCAAAGATCAGAGGGCTGAATATCTGCTGTCTATAGTGTTTTTGCACACGCTTGTCTGGAATGCTGGGGTATTCCTGGGAAGCTCCATGGAGCGTTCCCTCACACTGAGGGCATTAATTTGGGAAAGTGTTCCTCAGGGAGGGCCCTGTAGAGAGGTGAACTCCAGGCCTCTCTGCTCCATTGGCTCCACTAACGGCCGTTTAACTGCTCTCGTGCGACTTGATCCTGTGACCCTGCTGTTTGTCTCCAGATCTGAGCACTTCCAGGAGACCTGCTCCACCCCTGACCCTGTCATGTTACATGCACACTTCTTGAAGAGTCGCACACTCACACTCACTTAGGCCATCTGTAACCCTGACCCAGTCAAGGCACACAAGCATGCACACACACACACACACACACTCACACACATACGTGCACACACATTCACTCAGGCCATCTCTAAACCTGACCCATTCACGGCAGACACATGTACACACACACACACACACACTTACTCATACAGGCCATCTCTAACCCCAAACTAATGATGGCGCACACGCACGTGTGCGCACACACTCTCTTGCTCAGACCAGCACTGACTCAGACCATGTTACACACATTCGCACAAAACTGCTCCAACCCTGACCATTAATTGCAAATGCTCAGTCATACACCCACTTATACTCACACCTCTCCTACCTTGTAATTACAGCATTTCACATGCACATACATGAATGCATACATACTTTTGCCTACATGCACATTCATGGACACATGCATACTCTAACATACATGCACATACATGGACCCATACATACTCTTACATTACATGCATGCACATACACTAACACATACATACTCTTACATACATGCACATTCACGGACCCATTGATACTCTTACATACGTGCACATACACGGGCCCATACATACTCTTACAAACATGCACATTCACAGACCCATACGTATTCTTACGTACATGCACATTCACAGACCCATGCATACTCTTACATACATGCGTATACATGGACCCACACACGGATTCACACACACTTGCACATACATACACAAGTGCGTAGACACACATTTCCGAAAACGCCTCCTGTGTGTGTGTTAATATGAACGTGTATTTACTGTTAAATCCCTTCCCTCTCCTTTAAATGCCCAGCACTTAAGCTGGCTGTTTTGTTTCCCTTATCGTCTCATTGGGGGTGGGTGGGGGGGCGTTATTTTTAAAGTGCGGAATAACATGGTAAGAATAACACCTGTGGAATGCTGCCCCTGTTTGAAGCGGTTTGCTGGCAGGATGTGCGGTCAGGGAGACGGGGTGTGAAATCCTAGACCCACAACCACCACCACCCCCATCCCCCCATCCCCTCCCTTAATGGTTACCAGCTGAGAGCTCTCAGGTACGAAGAACAGGCCCGCAACCCTCCCCCTGTGATTTATACTTTATACCAGTGCTGGTGTGCCATAACACGTGCCCGTGCACACAACACACACACACACACACACACAAGCACACCTCGCGTTTTTGCTAGAGAGTGTGCCCTGGATGCATGTGGACTGCGATGATAAATTTGTGTGAAATTAATTAAACTGTCAAACACAGGGGCTCACATGTATTGTAATGCTGGATCATATGCTCACACACAAACACTGCTGGGTGAGTCATGTGTAACTTCAATCCGTTTAATCATAAACACAATCTTTGTGCGTGAGTGCGTGCCCGTAGGAGGTACACGCTCGGGATAATAATAAAGTTGAAGTTGAAGTTAGTGAGGCTTTCAAACACGTCTGCATAAGTTAAACATTGTGAATGGGATAATGTCTTCAAGACTCACTAAAAGAAGGTGTCATTCGCCTTGTGAAAATGATCCCTCCTGTGCATCTGCAGTTATTGATGAGGTTTCTTCTCCATCAGCTGCTCAGCTGGTAATATCCTTATTACAAACTCCAGTCTGTAGCCTCTGGAGAAGCTCCACTCCCGTCAGGCTGGAGTGCAGCCTGCATGTGTGTATCAGGGGCTACAGCTCACCTGGATCCTCTTTCCACACATTCATAATTCAGCAGTACCTGCGTGTCTCTGCCTGGCCCATCACACAGGGAGGCTGTGTTGGGTGGGACCAGGTCGGATCGAGATCACTTTACCTGTGCTTCCCTATGGCCAGGCTTCCTTTTTAAACGCCAGGGCTGCCCACCTGCACTTGAGCCTCCTTCGCAGAGTGTTCTTCATTTGAGTTACTGACATTTTTCTGGGTACCAGAGAATGACTTTACGCAACAGAATGCCCAGATGAATCACAAAGGGTCCTATTCTCAACTACTATCACATCTAGAGGTACGATGACTGTCCTGCTGCCTTGTGCCATTGTAAAGACCAGTGACAACACTAGTGGTTGGTGAAAGAGTTTCAGACTGGTTTAATTTTTTTTTTTTTTTTTGTGAAAGTGTATTACTGTAGTTTCATGAGGTTTCTGTCAGTGTTATGCGGATAATAGTTGGAGCCTTTTAGTGGTGTCCATTGTAATACATTGGAGAGTGTGTACATCTGTGGACCACAGTAGGTATATGACAGTTGAAGACTTATACTGGTGTGTGAGTGTAAGCATTAAGGTATGGCCTGTAGCTAGACCAGCAGTGCTCATCAGCTGGCTATGGTAAGGTCTTGTGTGTGTGTGTTTGTTTTGTTTTGAGTGTATGCATTTTTATTTTTATGTCTGTTTTTAATTTGTGTGTGTGTGTGTGTGTGTGTGTGTATACACGTGACTGTGTGTTTGTTTTTGTGTGCATCTGTGTTTTTGTTTTGCTTTCATGTGCACGTGTCTTTGTTTTTGTGTGTTTGTGTGCACATTTTTGTCTGTGGGTGTTTGTTTTTGTGCATATATGTGTGGTTACCTAGAGGAACCCTGACACTGTCCGGAGTCCCTGTCCGACAGCAGGACCTTTGAGGTTCTGTGACATCACACTGTTTGCATCGTTAGTATTCCATGGTCTTTTGATCGACAGCTGTGGTGTCCTGGCCCTCTCCAGCCCTCTGTTCCTTTGGTCTGTACAGAGGGGAGGAGCCACGTATGGCTGGAAAGGTCTGAGCTCACAGTGTATGAGGCAGCCTTTTTGTTCAGGGTGGGTGAATTGCAGGCTGCCATCATTTTTTAGACTGGTGTATGGGATAGGTAGGGAATGGAATTAGCAGTTATTTTATATCAGTTTGCTTGGGTGTGCCGGGATACTTCATTATACCGTAGGCAGGTGAACAGACTCTGCCTCTCTTAGTGTTGGGTGCTGATGCAAAGCCTAACTATCATGCTTTGAACTGGCGTGATGGTACCGTGGTTCTGTGCAGGACTGAAAGTTGAAAATCTTTTAGAGTTAATGTGAGAGCTGAAGGAGATGGAGAGAGGAGAGAGGGTTGAATGAGATGGCTAGAATGGTGGAGGAGAATGAGAGTAATGTGGAGTGTTGATATGATGCCATCCTTGCATTTCTGTGGGGTGAATGTTCCCTATGACACAGGCAGAGAGCTCAAGACTGATTTTTTCCGTCAGTGAGAAATGCAGTGACAGTTCTCAGCCTCTCGTGATGGGCCAAACTCACTGTGCTCCCCCCCCCACCCCTATTTTTACCTGTCGCTCACCTGCCAAACATCTGCCCAAACCCCTCATCATCCACCCCTCCATCCCATTTTCTGTATTTCCTCATCGCTCATCTATTTTTCACCATCCATATCTCTTTTATCTCACTCTAGCTTTTGAATTCCTCCCTTTCTTCCCATTTAGTCAAACATTCTTTCCCAACCGCTATTCTACCATTTAAGGTACAGAACAGTCTGATAAGTGGCGGCATGATAAATTGATGCATGAGGGGAAAATTACTTGCGCTGCCATGTTTGTATACTGTACAACATACTGGTGTTAGGGGAGTAATTGGTTTGGAATGTAAATGGCTCCCGTTAGAGCTTGAACTGCCCCACTTCCTGGCAGGAAAGCATCCCGTCACCATCTCAAGTATCGTGTGAATTACACCACAGCTTTGGGAGATGCCCACTCACCCACTCCCACAGGTTCCAATTTTTCCCGGAAATAAGGAGCAATTTTTTATTTAAAAAAATGACTAATAAGTAATAGGTATAATTTAAAAAATCACTAATAAGTAATAGGAATAATAACAATTTTGCGTCTTCGCATACCATTCGTGTCTGCCCAGTTCAGAGCAAAGTTTTCAGGATGTTTCCAGTCATTGTCCTAATTTGAACGCTGGTGATGGTGTCATTCATTGGCGCAGCGTGTAAAGTTGTGGTTCTCTCTCTGTATTAAAATTGCATGAGTCTGTGTCATCAGTCTCCTTATTTGTTGAAAAGAAGGAGTGGGTGATGCCTGCCGATTGTTTATGAAACTGCGTGACATTTTTGGCTCCCGATTGGGAGTTAATGAGGGTTTTTGGGTGTAATTAAAAATCTAACAAACATAAAAAACACACAATATATCAGTGCTCCTGTTAGTGTGTGGGAGTGTATACACTGCTCCACAGTGCAGGCTGTCTCCTCCTGCTAAAACCTGCCACCTCCGTGTTTCTGTCACGTCTTTCTGTGACTGTCGGGGTCTCTCTCCGAGGCATATCTCTGACGTGAGCTGCGAGCTGGGCTCTAGGTCGGGGAGAGGTTGATGAAAACGCGTCGCGGCTGCTATTTCTGTAAGGGCTGCTGTGGAACCTGAACATTGAGGGAGGCAGGACTGTACGTCATTCAATCACGCAGGTCGTTTCTGCATCACAGGTCATCCTGCGATGTTTCTGAGTGGTACCACAATCTCAACCTGATACTCTGGTTTACAATTGGTGGCGATATTTGGAATGAGTACGCAAGCCATACAGTTTTAGCAGTGTTACATTATTTAATCATTTTTTTTTTCAGGAAGTTTGTATTTTGTTGCTGTGACAAAGTTCAATGTGATTTGTAGAAATGGCAGCAGGGAAGTTTTTAGTGTAGGTAACAATTTGGCTGCTTGGAGTCATCTGATTGGAGCACTGCAGTTTTGTTTGGCTGACCTCTAGCAGTCAGCAGTGGCTGCTCTCCCCTGGAGCAGAATCTAACAAGCAGTCAGTATTAAAAACATTGCCCTGCTATTAATAACACCCTGTTATCAGGAAGCACTCTGACCCAATGGTGACTCAGAACCTAAGTAAATAAATATTGCTACTATATATCGGCTTCCTTAATATAGACCCAAATTCTGTAGTGTGGAGAAAAATGTAATAGAGAAGAGATGCCGTTTTGCTTATTTTTATGGTAATGCACAGTAATAGTGGTGGGTTATTTTTCAGAGCCCATTTTTTTAAATGCTGCTTTGTACAAAACCTGTCCTGTTTGTTTTGGATTCTATTAGTGAAGTATAATGGCTACTTGGCCGTCTCTAACATTGAACCCCCGTCTGTCTGGAACAAGCTGCCTCAAAAATCCTAACTGAGTTTATAGATGAGTGTCCATTGGCGAGCTGTCTGCCTAACACAACAAAGAGAGAGGTGGAAAAAAGCATCAGACATAGAGAAATCAAACAAACCCAAACCACCAGTTATTTTAGAAAGGAGCAGGCTTCCAGCCACATCCAGTTTGTTTATACTGCTGTATGTCCTGGTGACTCCGGGGTCAACCCCTTAAACTCTTAACTTTTTGCGTTTTCCCTTTAGTGGGTTCAAGGTCAGAAAAAGCATTTTTTTTTTGTAAAGTAAGACAATGTCACATACATATTCTGTACCTGCTGCTTGCAGTCCTTCACTGAAACTACATCGCACTTATATTGGGAGAAATATTCAAACCCACGACGCCATTTTTTAATAGCCACGGCATTACATCAAATTGAAAATATCTAGATCTTGTGCATCATTTTATATGCACTTCTCTGCAATTAAGTAGGACATATATGGGATCTTTGGAAACCTAGGAATCTCCACTGGAATTTAAAATTAGAACCGAGATCCACAGGTGCTTTTGACGGATCCATATATAGGATCATAGGTTTAATGGGGTTAAACATGGTTGTTTTCATTAGTTGTATCACAGATCACACCCTTTGGGTAACTGGAAGTTCTCAAACTGGACACACACTCCTCCATTTAATCAGCGCCCAGACCCTCTAGACGACATTCAGATCAATCGGGTTAATTTATTACAGTACCAGTTTAAAGAAATTACCTCATGCCACTTCTTTGGAGCAGGGCTAGTTTTACTGAAATAAAGAATGTAGCTCAATTCCATTGGCTGCATAAATTCATAGATAATTCGAAGGAATGAAGTCTTTCAAGGAACCGATCCTTTTTTCTGGGGCACTACGTGATAGCCATGTGATGACTCTGTGATCGTTTTGAAACTTACTGGATTTCAAGTCCTAACCCTCGTTTGCAGACTGTTCTATGCTAAGACTTGTATGCTAAGGTAAGTGACTGGACACCCACACTATTGGCTAGAGTTGCTGGCTAATCAGAGTTGACAACTTGAAGCTGCGACTACAGTCTTATGATTCCGTGATTACCGTGTCCAAGGTGAAGCCATGTGATTGGTGGGTCTCGGTGGGGGGAGTGGCTTGCAAGGATAGAGCTGGGTTTTCATTTGTTCCCTTGGCTTGGTTCCTCGCCTGTCTCACCAAGTCTTTGCAGTGACCCCACCCAAACCTCACCCACAGTCCTCCTCCTTCAAACCTTACACAAACATTACATACTCTGTATATAGCTGTATTACACTGCCAGTATTTACAATATACACAGAAAGAGATCACAGAGGAACACTACTGCACCATAACCCCAGTTAAATGTTACTGTTCTCATTTATCATTAGTGTAAAGGCCACTTCGAAAAGCAGGGTGTGTTTGAGTTGAACACCGTGGTGAGCTAATTTTGTCTGTGCCATTATTTCTCTTGGCTCCCCCAAGTGTATATTGGACAGGCTGGTCCCCATTCTATCCGCAAATATGGAAAACAGAACTGTGTGTTCTCATCTGCTCACTGAATGCAGTGTGTCTTTCAAGACTATTTTTTCAATTTATTACTCTTTCTCTTCGACCACCCTGCCAAAGACCTTAGACCGTGAAATTTCTGGGCTTCTCCGGAAATTATATGTTCATAATAAGAATAAGAACTACAGATATTTGCATGAAGTAGTGACTGCCATCCACAGTCATATTGAGTGGCTGGGACTTGTCTTGTGTATCACTGGCACCTCTGGCAGCTATAGCGGAACATTCTAGGCCAGGGGTGTCCAATCTTATCCAGAAAGGGCCGGTGTGGGTGCTGGTTTTTGTTACAGCTCAACTCTAACAAACCTGATTCTACCCACCAAGGTCCTGATTGAAACCCCTGATTAGTTAATTAGTGGAATCAGGTGCAGTAGCACTGCTGGCTAGCACAAAAACCTGCACCCACACCGGCCCTTTACGGATAAGATTGGACACCCCTGTTCTAGGCTGAAGTTTGTCGCTCGTGTTTCCCCGGAGTTAGGAATGGGTTTTGTATTTGGTGTGGCTGTATAATGCTGTGCGTCATCGGCACCCTTCTGTGACTATACTGTATTGATGGAGACTGTGTGATGCTGGTTTTGGAAAGTAATCTCAATTGCCCGTGGTTATTCCGGACTCCACCTATAACATTAGTGGGCACTGCTCAGTTGGTCATTTCGCTACTTGGAGGGGAATTTGTTTCATTTCGATGGATGTTGCATTTAGGTTGTAGCTAATACCTTAAGGTTGTTTAGCTGATGCCTTTATTCCAAGCAACTAACTGTTGCCGAGACTCAGCAGTGGCCAGTCCCCCCTGGGGCAATGTTGACTCAAGGGCCCAACAACCGCAAACTGCGCAGATCTTAATGTGACTATGCTAGTGCTTGAAACCACCAACTTTCAGCATACCAGTCTAATGCTGTAACCCCAACCACTGGACTATAAGCCACCCCCATGTCTATGAATCTAGGATATCCATGAATCAACAAAATCAACCCAAAATCTGTGCAGAGAGGACGAAGATGGCCGCCTGGGGTCTGGGTAGTGTAACGCTTTGGCACCTGAGCATACACTTGGAGGATGTAAGTTTTATTTCCGTGAAAGGTACTCAACCTGGCCGACTTCAGCAAATATCCAGCTGTATAAACACAGTTTGGAGAACAAAAAATCTGGCTGGATAGGAAAGGGTACAAGGGGTACCTTTACTCAATACTTTTCATGTAAAATATACGTGTCTACCCCCAGAACAGCTGCAAGACCACTGCTCGACCGGATGTGGCCCCAGCTCTTTCACAGCGGAAACTCCGCACTTTGATGTTGGGTCTGTCGTCCATGGCAACTTCAAATGGCAGCGTAAGCACCTTCGCTCCTCGGCTGTTATTCTACCCTGCATGTGACACAAGTCGAACAAACGCCTTTCTGTCTCAGCATCGAACAGTGTCCGCATTCTCCACCGCGAGGGCACACCCGGGGGTTGGGTGTGCTCACTGTGTTCTGAGACAATCTTGAATGCAACACTTCCAATTCACTCAAGTGGGCAAAAAATACGAAACAGAAGAATACCCTGCAAATACCGCTCTGATGCGCATTACCCAATGGTCTTTTCATGAAGGCGAGCTGAAATCACAATGCACTTTTCTCTTCCTTATTATTATTGAATAACTGCAAGAAACAAGAAAAGGTCAAAACCTTGAATATGGCTAGATCATGAGGATGTATTTGAGGACTGTTTGTGCTCAGACTATCAATTTTAGTTCAAAATTTGAACTATTTTTCAAACTTGCTGAAAATTTAGAAGTTTGAACTAACTATTATACAGTTAAATTCAATATGTGCAGTTTGCATGATGCTGTCATGGTGGCATATGCATTTGCCATCATTAGAAAGGAAGGGAAGACTAGATGTAGAACTTAGGGGCTGAAAATGGAGTTTTAGCCTAACGGTTTATGAATCACTGCATTTCTTAAAAGACAATGCAAAATGGTCCTCTTTCTCCTGGGTTACACATACTGAAGTTGTTCGGTCCCAGTACAAATGAATGCAACTCGGTAATTTTTAAGAATCCAATGAAAATCAACAGTAAAATACTAACCACTCTGACCATAGCGTAATGTAATGTTGGCAGCAAAGCTAACTTTGGGCAGTGAAATCAGTTTGCTAGTTTAGCTTGATTCAGTAACAGCTCGCCATCCATTACACCTGTGTATAGTGTTCGAATTGATTTGGGCAAATTGCTCATTAGTTTGAATTCATACCAGCGTATATTCGCCATAATAGCCTGCTGCTGTTAGCACAAGAATGTTCGTTGTGTGCAAAATAACTTTTCACCGAAATGTGTTTGCAAGACATCACATAATTAATGTTTTGCCCATTGAACATTTTCTGAATAAATCTAATATACTCATTACTTTGCTTTGAAATGATTCTGGCATCCCATGGAGCTAAATGTATAAACGGGTGTCATTTCCTATTGTTTGCATTAAATGCTCTGGCAGGGAACATGGATCATGCATCTTAATAGCTTTTTACTCAATCACTTGCCATGATTGTTATGACTCAATTGCCTGATTGGACTCATTAGACTTCTCACCCCAATTAATATGGTAATTCTGAGAGGTATAAATTGAGACAGGAGCCCATCGTCTGTATCTCCACCCATTTCATGTTCCGAGCAAATGTGTTCCATTACTAATTGTACTGCAGATATGGCAAGTGCTAGTGCATTTAGCTGAGGTGTAAATACATTACGTCACCTTCATTTGGCAGAGGCTCTTATCCTGAATCTCTCAAGGCAAAAGTGAGTCTGAGTACATTTCCCTGATTTATATGAACTATAGCTGGGGTGGGAAATTCCAGTTCTGCAGGGCCAGTGTGTTTGTGGGTTCTTATTTCCATTAACTACCCTCATTAATTGGGCTGATTGGTTGTGCACACAAACATAGAATTGCGCATAGATCAGATCAAAGTAAAATGTTACACTTAGAGGAGACAAGAACAGTCTTTGGTGGTCATTCATGAGAATTTAAAGAAATTCAGCAGAAATGTCTGATTTCACAAATGGTTTGGATTATTGAGACAATTAACTTATTAAGGGCCAGAAATTGGTGTGAAAACCAGGGACAGATACGGCCCTCGTTTCCCACCACTGAGCTATAGCGTCAGACCTGGGCCATGGGACAGTGAGACCAGTTGGAGAACAGAGGCAGAATCACGAACTCTGATATTACTGCAATAAAAACAACGGCGATGTTCAGAAATATTAATGCCGTATATACTTGAGTGTAACTGACAGCATATAGATGACATATGGAATTGTGTAGAAGTAGCCAAAGGTATTCTTTTGCTAATTCTTGAATGTTTAATTTCACTGGTCAATTGGCTTACGATTTAGACAGACCTTGCAAAGTGTGAAATCTAAAGCCTGCACTTAATTTGGGGAGATGGGTTCGCATAGATTTCAGTAAGGGATCGATCTTTTGAGCTGGCATGGTTCAGATAAGCGCTCTGAGGAGGAGAGAGTGCGTACTGCTACTTAAATAAAACAAATGGGCAAATTATACCTCTACAGAAAGCAAATGTCATGGAGATGATGAATAAAACACTTTCTGGACACTCAGTGAAACAGGAAGAGAATAAAAGAAGCATTTGCACACCCTTTCAACTCACGTCCCGTCCCGCCCCCCCCAAAAAAAAACAAGCGAAAATTGCCCCTTTCTAATGGCGTAATTCGTGGGAAACAGGCACACTCTGTAAGGAAGTTTTGTGAATCGACCATCATCTGGCTTTTGTAATTTGTTCATTTCTTGGTCTCATTTTGTTTTATACTTCTAGCGAATTAGATTTATGATCGTCAAAATTTATCTAATTGTTTGGGTACTGAGTTAGCTCACCCGGTTAAAACGTAGCTTTGCAGAATAGTACTGAGCACCACAGCCCGAGTTGGGGCCTATGTTGCGCCAGCGTCCAGTAGCCTTTTCAGAGCAGCGCACAACTGGCTTTGCGCGGCAGAGAAATAAATTGGGAGGGACTGCCGGTTTCGGATTATAGGATTATAGCGTTGTTCGTTGCTTAAGGGCCTCCTGTTAGCCAGTCAGGCGCTCGTCCATAACAGCTTGTACATCGCTCAGGGGTAGGTTTCCCAAAAGCATAGTTGCTAACTTACATAGCTAGTTTTACCATATACAGTCAATGATTCCAACTAAGTTAATTAGCAACTGTACTTTTGGGAAACGCACCCCAGAACTCACCTCCCGCTCACTTGCCCATGCCCGAGCTCCCGTTCGTGCTGGTATGATCCCTATCGTCACCGATTTCCTCATTTTCCATCTCTCCATCTTCATCACTGTCGCTAGTTGTTGAACTTGCACTCGAATCGTCCTCTTCAACTTTGATGTCAAAGTCATTTGAAGTCAAGCGAAAATTCTAACATTTTTAGTGGATTTCGACGTCTTGCTTGCAATGTAAAATACACGTAGGTTAGCCTATTTGTCACAATTGAGCCCACGAGTGACGTCACAGCTCTTGGCCCGATTCACCGTGCTGTTCAAGGGCAATATTGGAGGTTGCTAAAAGCCAGTTTTACATCCATGATTACTCTATTCCTCTTTCATCTCCGGGTGAAAAGTGTTGATAGTTTGAGAGGGTATCGCATGCCCTTTCGGATGATACAAACGACAATTTTTAAAATAAAGTTTTGAAACAAGGGGCTTTGCTACTGCTTCGCACTCCACGTGCGCCGACCGCCCTGCCAGGGCTCCAGCGCACTAGTCAGCTGCTTCCTCCCGGACCTCTGCCTCACTACCTCCGCGCTTCCCGCCGTGTGCTCGCGTACTAATTATGAGATGACAAGAGGTAGAATGTGACACTTAAGGACTGATGTGGGTATCGAGTTATCCTGAATAAGAAAACAGAGGACAGTAGTACTGCTCAGTGCAGCTGGTAGGAGAGCGGACACGCTGCATTCATTGGTGTGCATGAGACTTGGGAGGAAGGCAGTCCTGCGTCCAGATCACGAGCAGGGCCACAGCTGTCCATTTACCTGCTGCGCAACTCCGCGGACTTCCATGATTTGTGAATTGCATGTTTTTTCAAACATGCAAGGGATCGCCATTGGAAATCAAGATCCTTGATACAATTCAATGTTTAATGTGCCCCGCCCCAACTCTGTTTTCGCAAGGCTTTCTAAACATTAAATGATGGCGTAAATATCTTTAGGTGGTCGCGTCCCTCCACAGTGGGATAGTGTCTCATCAGCACGCGCTTATCGATCAGTTTACAGTAATAGGGGTCCACTTATTTCTCTCTGGCAGGATGTGATTAGTAAAATGGATTTGAATACGTTGCAATCTTTCTGCCTCATTGATTTTAAAAAATGGAATTATCCAAACAGCTCAATCACTAAGTAAACGTACCGAATATTTCAGCGGGCACTTTAAAGTGTCAACCCTTTTGTTTTTTGAAGTGTGGACTCGGTGCATGGCAGTCAGCCAATGAATTAGTGGCTAAAAGATTGTTTCTTTGGCTTAGAGCACTCTCTTCCTGGAGCTATTTTTACAAAGAGATAAATGAATTGCTGGTGATGTAAAGCCAGAATATTCAGATCAATAGTTATTACTAATAGTTCGTTTCCATACAACCGTCCTGTTCGAATTAATAACTTTTACAGGATCGTATAATTTTTTTAAGTGCGTGCTTGTGCGCTTGTGTTAATGTGTGTGTGTTTGATGGAATATATGCAGCACAGTATGTTTTTCTGAGTACCCGCATAGGTACTTTTGGGTTACTTTCGAATTTTCGAAAACACCAGATCATCCGCTTCTGTCTTTTTTTTTTTTAAATAAAAGACAAAAGATGGCAGAAATTTCCCGATCTATTTCACCACCTTGGTATAGCCTATCCTGTTCTTTGCCTTTCCAGGCTATTTTTCTGAGAAGCTAACCATCAGCTTGCTTTGCCTACAGCATCAGGCAAAAAGGCCAGCCTGCTTTCTCATTCATTGTGTTTAAGCCTTAACTAATAGCTGAGTCGTGCCCTTTGGCACCTTTAATCACACAAGTGGCGGGTCATCTGTCAACAATCTGAGAGATGGTTCACTTTGCCACAGTATGTTTACAGACACCAGTCCTCCTGTGTACAGTTTACACAAAGAAGTACTTCTGCTTTGGTCTTCATAAATGCAAGTGGTCCATGTGGCGTTCCACACTGGGGAAATGAGGTGTGCAAGGATGGAGCTGTAGCTCCCAGTGCAAGGTAGAGCATGTTTATCTATGTGGTAATAAAGGTTTAGGTCTGTGGTTTAAATTAGCTGTGTGTCCTGTTCATGTGTATATTGTGATGGATGTACTGTATAAAAGCTATGTGTCTGTAATGTTCATAAGGTGACTGGTCATATCTCTGTGTTTTGCTGCAGTTATTTGGTTAAAGCTGTACGCGTAATGTTGATAAAGCATGTGGACATGTTTGTTTTTGCTGCATGGTAATGCCATGGTAAAGCTGTGCCTTTGTGATGTTAAGATGTGTGATTATATGAGCGTGTTGTGTTGGAGGTGCTGTGCTAAAGCGATGTATTTGTGTCATTTAAAAGGTGCATGGTTATGAGTGTATTGTGTTACAGGTGCTTTGTGATATTAATAAGGCATTTAATTATGAGTGGGTTATGTTGTAGGTGCTTTGTGACGACTGTGTGTTGGTGGAGTTGAGGTGTGTGGTTACGAGTGTTTAGTGTTGCCGATGCTATGCTAAAGCTGTGTGTTTGTGATGTTTATATGTTGTGCAGTTATGAATGTGTTTTGTTACGGGTGCTATGCTAAAGATGTGTGTGATGTTAATAAGGTGTGTCCTTATGAGTGGGTTGCATTACAGGTGCTTAGCTAAGGCCGTGTGTTTATGATTTTAATAAGTTTTGTGGTTATACGGGTGTATTGCGTTGCCAATGCTATGCTAAAGCTGTGTGTTCGTGATGTTCAAAAATCGTGTAGTTATGAGTGTGTTGTGTTACAGGTGCTTTGCAAAAGCGGTGTGTTTGTGGCGTTAATAAGGTATGAAGTTACAAGTAGGTTCTGTCACAGGCTTAGCTAAGGCTGTCTGTTTGTGTTGTTAATAAGGCGTGTGGTTATATGAATGTATTGTTTTGCTGATGCTATGCTAAAGCTTTCTGTGATGTTTACAGGGTGTGTGGTCATTTGAGTGTATGAGGTTGCCAATGCTATGCCAAAGCTAAGTCTGTGTGATGTCAACAAAGTGTATAGTTGTATCTGTCATTGTGTTGCAGGTGCTATGCTAAAGCTGCGTGAGAGGGGAGAAAATGGCGACGCCGCAGGGCAGCAGACATAGCTCTGCATTATCCTCCCCGCAGAGGTAAGGAGAAAAGCCCTTCATGCCCCTATTACCCCATGTCCTTTATTCCTTTTACCCATGCTCTACAATTCCACAGCCACTGTAATGCGTGTTGTGTTAAATTGCCTGTTTGTGCACTGCGACTGGACAGCTGGACTGCTGTAGTAGCATATGAATTGTATTTGATATTGTATTTGATACCATTCATCAGGCTTATAATCACCTTGATCTGCGATACACCCATCAAACTCTGTAAATGCTGAGAAACATGGAGCCATTGCTCAAACATGTCATCATATGGCTCCCTGCCATAAGTGGTGGTTAAGGTTAACTTGGTGCTATGGTGTGACGCAGCACTGTCTGAACCCTGATGGATCTGATTGCTAGTTAGTAGGAAGTTCAGTGCCAACCTTTTTACATAGTGTCACTGACGCTATGCAACAGGGCATTTGGATAACTGTTTCTCTCTTGCTTTCCTGCCCTATTCTTCTTTCTATCTATCAGTCTTTTGGTCAGTATCACTACTAAGGGCTTGTGAAACATTTTCACTGTTATTAACGACATTTATTCCATTATGGATACCGGTAATTGACAGAACTGCCTGCTGTTGGGTAGGCCTGCCATTGGGAACTACTATAAATAAACCAGAGACCAGCAGAGTTTGGAGGTGAAGGCATTCCATCTGGTCATCACCTTTTGCAGGTTTCTGGACAGGATTAATTTCTGGCTGCAGAGCATATTTTGGAGCATATTTTTATGTTGAAGTATTTTGCTTGGCCAGTCGGCCGTGTTCTACTCTGTCTGCTTCTTATTGGACCCATCCCATATGTTTGCTACAGTGCCGCTATGCTGACTTAACTGACTAATAGGAAAGTACTAAAGTTGTTGTCCTTCATTTGGCTACATTCTCTGTGTCTAATATTTGCTTTGTGGTGCCAAGGCACTGATGCATTATTCGGAGGCCTGAAATTTATATTCTACAGCCTGGCTAGGATAAAAGAAAGCGTGGGAGGGAAGAGGTGGCCATCTTTCCCCACCCAGTGGCAGACCTGCTGGCCCTTCCAGAAGGTAGCAGACGCATGTGGATAACAGATGTGAGATATAAATCAGTCGCCCTGTTTGAGATGGGAAGCATGGCGCTGTCCACTGGGTCTAGAATGTTGTGTGATTCTGTATGAGGGAGGCCAGAGGCTGTTGACCCATTCTATTTGATGGTCTGTTGGAGAAATGGTCTCTGGCTTTCTGTGAGGCGAATATGTCTATGGCCCGTGTTGAATGGGAGGTTTCCTTGGTCTGTGTTCAAGATGCTGTCCCTGGCTTGCACTATAGGGGATTTGTCCATAGTTTGTATTAAAGCTTGACAAGGTTTGGACTCAGGACTCAGGCTCAAACAGAGAATCAGTTCCACGGGTTTTATTGAAGATTTGCTCCGGGTCAGACGATGTGGTTCAAAGCCAATTGATAAACATGCAACGCATTAAGGGTGATCCAAATCGTAGTCAGGGTAGAGTCCAGAGGTTGAAAGCCAAACGGTTGGAATGCCAAAACCAAGGGAGATCAGAAATATAAAGCCAATAACCTGCCAAAGTGAAAACCAAATAATCTCAAGACCCTGGGGATGAGGGAAACTTGTAAGGCGTGGTTTCCCATGGTTTTTCCACGAAGACACTTTGTGTCCGTGTTAAAAGGCCAGTTTCCACAGTTGGTCTTAAAAATGCTTTCTGTCTTCTTTAATAAGGGGAATATGTCTGGTCTTTGATGGGGAGGAAGTGTCCATAATTTGTATCGAAGAGGATGTCAGTGGTCTGTACTCTAAGTTGGGGTTTCCCCATGCTAGCATATTCAATCTGGAGCTGCAAACAAAGGCCACATTTGTAGGACTGAGTGCAGCTTGGGAATGTCTTAACTAAGCAAGATTCATCTTGAATGGTCAACTAAAAATGACCTTTTCAAAATTAATTTGTTTCCAGTTCATTGTATAATTTCATGTGTACAAAGCATATTCAGGGTGAAAAATTTCTGCTTGCATAGATTCTTCAGCATGTCCACTGTTAAACACTGGCTTCTCTATCTCCGTCTCCGAAATACAATTGAGTCATTCAGGCTTGTCCTTTATGAGCAAATCACAGTCGTCTTCAACAGTGCTGTCAGTCCATGTCACTGTGCACATTCCTGGGCTGGGAGTGTACATGTGCTCGAGTATGTGTGTGCCCGTGTTCACCAGTGCGCGTGCGTGCATGGTTGAGTGAGTGCATTAGTAAGAAAAGGAAGCCCTTTTGCAGTAATTCAGCTTTCAAGCAAAGGCAGGGGGCCTGTATTTGAGTAAAGAGGCACTCACTTTTAAGTAGAGAGGGGCTGAAGTTTGAGTAGAGAGGGGCAAGTGTTTGAGTTGAGACGGCCTGGAGTTTGAGTGGAGAGGATACTGCATTTGAATATGGTGGGACAGGGTTCTGATCACACATGGTCCTACTTTCAAGAGGATGGTGTCATGGTTTGCGCACCTTAGAAACGTAATGTCAGATTCACTTGAAAATGTTGTCAACTGGTTCTACACAAGTCTTATTATGTAACTTTTTGTTAAATTCTTGAATTTCAGGCCAGTTTAATTGATAAAATTAAGTTGCTTGACTCCGTCAGGATGAATAAGTTGATGTAACATGTTGGGAGGGGCTGGTATATTTAGTTTGGAGGGGCCAATGCTGCTCGTGACACCGAGATCTAATTTACTTTCCAAGCGGAGCCGGATTCATTAAAAAGGACAGCTAAAATTCCCATGGCGTCCACTCTGTTTCCGGAGCCCGGAGAGACCGCGCTATAAAAGCCACTGGACCCTATCGATCAGCTACCATTTCAGAGAGATGTCACTCCAGAGATATGCAGCGGAATTTAAAATATAATTTTTGCCCAGTTGTGCTGCTCAGTTTGGATATACTTGAGGGCTAAAAATCAATTTCTTGCATTGGTCTCTGCGTCTACTGTGTTTTGTTTATGGTAAATAAAATGGACACTTGCCTGAAAGAGATTACCAAGCTGCCTGTTCCTACAGGCTGTGCTTATTCAGAATTAAATGGATTTAATACCGTGTTTCACAGAGAGTCCAGGACAGTAATACACTTGTATATGTCTCTAAATGGGGCCCGTTGCTGGCTCAATTTAGATAGTGGGCTGTGTGTCTTCCCCTCTGAGGTGGCTGTTTGATTTGGTTGATGGTACTTCAGAGTTGTGGTTCATAAAGGGATGAAACTCTGTTTTTGAGGCAACGGGGGAGCCCCTCTGTACCTCTCAAACTTTATAGACCAGAACACTTCTCTGGCTCTGTCAGGAAGATCTGTGTTATTGATTAGGCTTCCAATCCTGTCCAGGAGGGTGTTTGAGAAATGGAAGCCAGTTGAACAGAGTGTTTCTGTCTTTCGCTTGAAAAGGCATTCCCTCAAGACTTGCGTTTGAGTACACCGGGCTGCTTTTGACACATCACTATGTGAACAAACAAAATCCACTACATTTGAAGTCTGTGCATTTCTCAGAAGTTTACTGAAGTCAGGATTTGGCAGATGGGGTTAGATGTGTGGCGTGTCTGGTTACAATGGCCTGGTGCTTATGATGGCCATTCAGGGACTGACTGAACTACTGGAGGCCTGAGCCAAAAATTTTCCCATGCAGTCCACTGTTGTGGCATATCCTACCTCGGTACGAGCAGTTATGGCTGTGCGTTGGGGGTTGTAATTAGTTTTAGTTGTCTAATGCAGGATCCCCTAGACAGTATTGTCAATGTAAGCACAGATATACTGCTATACATATAGCCATTCTTAACATAGCCACGCCTACTGGTATTATTATTATTCCAAACTAAAAAGAGCCAGGGCAGCCTTGGTTCAGTCAGAACAGGACAAGTTTAGGTCCATATTGTACAATGGGCAAGTTTCAACTAATATGAGCTGCTTATTTCATGACCGGGGGTTCTGGATGTTTTTAATTCTTCAGAGGGTCATGTTAATACCTTACTTATTCAGTTTTGAGTTGTGAATGAATTTTCCTCTTGAATGACAAAATCATTCTCTACTACTGGCTTTACTCGGCGTTATAGTATAAATGCTTAAGCGCAAAAGCACCCCCCGTCCTCATCCACCTTTCAACTGACGAACAATTAGCGTCTCCCCGAGCAAAACACGTCGGCTACGCTTGAGCGGTGACAGGTGGCCGCTGTTCGCCGGTGCTCACCGTCTCTGAGGGCGCGGTGTCTGTTTCCCGTCCCTAGCTGCGGAACGGAACAGCAGCCCCGTACTGCGCCCCACCCAAAATTACATTACAGCGAAAGCCAGCCGTGTATTTCTGAATTCCACTGTAATTTTTTCCTTCTCGCGGTTTTGAAATTCAATACGAAAAATACATTCAGATCATGTCATTGTGTGTTTCGTCCATAAATAGATTATTACAATGCTACACGAGGAGCCTTTTTTAGAAGAGAATAAATTGATATGCAAGTTAAATTCTTTTGGGGTGATGAAGATATGCAGTTCCTTTTTCCATTACTTTACTATCATTTTTTTCATTTTAAATTGAGCACTTCTTAATTTGGGTAGTGAAGAAAAACAGGCTTGCTTTCACCAGAGCAGGATAAAAAAAGGGGGTGATTTCAGAGATTGGCCCTCAGTGAGTCAGGCTTCCCTGCAGTAAGCGGGAGTTATTTTCAGAAGGGTTGCCCTGTCATGCTCGAAGACTGTAGAGTTTTTGACGTACAAATTTGAGCTGGATGAGCCAAACTAATGTCTCCGCAAATAGGCCTATATTAATCATTTTTGGCTGCTTGTGCTTTCTAATGAATAAACGGACAGGAGTATATCATTAGAGTGAACTAAGTTGAAGATTATTAAGAAATTTTTTTATGACTTGTGTTGCATGCAGCGAACTTTAAATGGTAAACAGTGCCATCTTCTGGAAACGCATCGGTCCATTACGATCAAGTATTGTTATTAACAAACCACTTAATTGTTTATTGCACTTAAGCGTCATACATGTGTGATGGCACTACACCTAATAGTTTATCAGCAAAGGTATTCGTGCCACTGGATCAAAGGTCGCTACAGTCACCCTTCACCCAAAGTCGCAAAGTTTTTTTTTTTTTTTTTTTTGGATGGCGGGAAATTTTCTGCTTTACCATTCTTGATTGTTGTGAAAGCACGTGTGATTTACTAATGATCTTGCATGTGCAGTTCTCTTCAGGGATTGGAATCAAAATGTTTTCATTTTGTTTCAGTCTGAGCAGAAATCTTATTTCCTTTCTCCAGTGTTCTGTGGCCTTTCATCTAATTGATGACCAGTAGAGCGTTATATAAGAACGGTCTGTAAAATTCTTGTTAAAATGACATCACCATTACGAAATGATTTAAATATCATTAGGATACAATATTTAAGCATCAGAGAGACAGAAACAATGAATATTTGCAGCTTTGAACTAGGCCAAATGAGTAATTCTCAAGATTTAGCTCATGTAGTCTGACAGGCTCTCCCCTGGAACCCCAACATAGGAATGAGGTGAAAAAAAATCTACAATCTGTGTTCATACAAAGAAATTATCCGAATGTGCTTGCGCTTTAGCTTTCATTGAGCAGCAATAATAAGGTGGGTGTGGGTGTAAATGCTACACAACATTTTCAAACTTTTAAAACAGGCCTATTGGGTTGGCCTGAAACTTTAAAATGAAATAAAATGACAATAAATCAATTACAGTGTCAGATTTCATTTGTTTTTGCGCAAAAGTGTCCTTTCTAACTGGCAGCAATATTATTAACCCTTTCACCCCCAGCAGTGCCTAGTTCTCACTGCTATTTCTCCATTCTAACTAAATTTTTTTTCTGTCTGTTTTTATTCCTGATTTTTTTTTAACCTTTATTTTAACAGGAGGTCCCTTGAGATTGGATCTCTTTTGCGAGAGAGACCTGAGCATGTTAAAAGGAACATAACAAAAAGAGTGCCGTATGGCACTATTGGGAAAAAATGCCAGTCACGCAAGAGTGCCATATGGCACTACTGGGAGTGAAAGGGTTCAATCAGGCTGCACCATTTAAGGACCATAATGGCCAAAAAATTTAATAATTAGTCTGTATTTCACAGAAGAGTTCTCCAGTTCGCCATTCATTTCTTTTTAACTTATATCTATGTAGTAAACTATAAGAATCACTAGCATGTAGCCCCTATAGCGTCCTATGTGGTTCTGAAACCATCCATGACAATTATAAAAATAAAGGGGATTCAAGCAGCAGTTTCTGGTCAACTAACCTTTGTAATAGTCAAGAAAAAGATATTAAGTTATCAGAACAAGGGTCATGCCTGTTGTTTTCTAGTGCAGAACAACAGCCCTGGATACTTTGTGTACTAACGTTACACAGTTGGAGTATTTTGTAGGGATAAAAATCACCCCAGTGGATAAGATGCTCAAATGTATATTATTAGCTAATTTATTCAAAAGTATAACTTGGGCAAAATGTTGGCTTGTTGACTAAAATTAGGATAACTGAGGATAAATAACTAGCTAGCTACCTAGCTGCAGTACATGCAAATGAAATTACAATGACGGTTATGTTTTGGATTATTGTACAACCAAGTGGCAGCTAGCTAATTGAAACCATACATTGTGATTTAGCCTACTTTCCTTCACAGCCAGAAGGAGAAAACGGAAAAATAACGTCACAATTCACAGGAGGTGGATCCCTCCAAGCCACAACCCTTGTTACAGGCCTACCAAAGAAAACAGTCAGGCTGTAACAAAAGTTTGTCAGATGTCTACCTTTTTCAAATAACCACCAACACAAAATCGAAAACATGCCACATTCCTGCAAAACTTTGCACCACAACACTTTGAAGTCGATGCATTTTCACCAGAACCTGTAGCATACCCAGAGACGAACCAGCTGCTTATGTGCACTCTCCTCGGGCATTTTTTTCTCCGCCAAAACTTCCAGAGACGAGTTGGTTCATCTCGGGGTTTGTTACAGGCCATGCAGTTTAATGAGTTTGGTTCTGGTGAAAATGTATCGACTTCAAAGTGTTGTGGTGGGAAGTTTTGTGAGAATATGACATGTTTTCGATTTTGTGTTGCTGGTTATTTGAAAAAGGCAGAAATCTGACAAACTTTTGTCACAGCTCGGCCGTCTTCTTTTGGTAGGCCTTTGTTAGCTACTTCCATCATCAGTTCCCGAAAAAGCGATACCTGATCGGGCAAGTGAATTGCTAGATTTACTGCCTAGACGTGGCATTTTTCTTGCCCTGGGCAACCGGGCAATCCTTATTGTTGTTGCTCTCCATTTAATCATAATATTTGGTGCAATAAGTAATTATTTTGAATAACAAAAGCTTTAAATCATATCTCATCAGGGACGGTTAACCATTGACAACCTATTCCATGCGTTGCTGCTTGTTGCGCGACGCTTAACGTATTTTCTAAGTGCCTCTGGTATGTTATTTCACACAATGTTTTAGTAATTTATATTGGAAAAGGTCAGGATGGCTAATGTTGGGTAGATAATCCATCTTACCACCTCGCTGTCATATGCAGGTTCATAAAATCTGATATTAGCCTACAAACGTGGACACAGTAATAGGCTACTGCTTACCATTAAAAAAACGAAAGACATCCATCCAATGTAGCATGAATAAATGGAGAATACATCCAATACTGGAGGGGAAAACATTCTGTTTGTTCTGTATTAAAGTAACCTTATTTTACTTTTAGAAAGATGTGTCATGGCAGTTCACTGTGAAAGCTTTGAGTCTGCTTGAGCGTTTGCATGCGCAGTTGCAGTGCTCTTTCCCTCCAGCAAACGAATGGGAACAGCTCGTAAAACGCCAAGCGTGCTTGTGAAACAAATGATGGGCAATTAGCACTGCTGAACCCTGACAGAGTGCAGTTAAAAGGCTAATTTCTTTTTCACTTGCAGTGACCTGGGGTGGGTGTTATTGCTACGGCATTGTGCTTTCGTCATGTTAGCCACTACGGCGATTAACGTTTGTTGGCTCAGTTAGCAACAACATGCTCCCCCATTTGTATTAGTATGCCACCCCCCTTTACCCCCTTAAGTTTTGACTTTAGTTTTCCCTTAACTTGGTTCAAAGACAGAAAAAGCATTTTTTTTATCATTTTGGACAATGTCACATGCATATTCTGTATCTGCTGCTTGCAGTGCTTCACTGAAGCTACTTGACACACGTTCTGAGAGAAATATTCAAACCGAGGATGCCATGTTTTAATGACCACAGCATCCAATGGAAAATATCTAGATTTTTTAAATCACTTAATACCCATTTCCCTGTAATTCAGTATGACATATTTGGGATCGTTGAAAACCTTGGGATCTCCTCCAGAATTTAAAATAGGCCTGAAGTTCCGCAGGTTTTAATATAGCAGCTGCATTTGACTGACCTGTATATGGGTCAATGACGTGACATTGTCCGAGTGCACTACTTTGGTTTCAAATAATTTTAAATGATTCATAATAAGCATCATTTTATTCTATAAAACCTGTTTAATTTGAACATATTTCCAGTTTATCATAAAAATGATATATATTTTATGTTTTGCCATCTCAAACCCTCAAAATGTCAGGTGGCGCAACTGTCCGAGCAAGTTAACACTATGTGAAATGTATTAAATATGTAATTTAAAATATTAATTAATGTAATATTAATATGGGGGCATAAATTTATATTGAAAACCTTTCAAATGGACAAAGTTTCATTGTTTAATTGTTCTTAAATTGTTTTGAAAACCAAAATACGCGCCCCCTACAATAAAGAATCCATAAGTTACTTTTAATACCCAACTCAATTACAAAATAGTAATGTTTTAGGCAGAGTAAACACTCTCAGGTATACTTACTAAAAAAAATCACTTAGAAAAAAAAGGGAAGTGTGGTTTTTTTTTTTCAAGAAACTTTTGGTTGCGCCACCTGACATTTTTTGGCTGGTGAAATTGCAAATACAGTCTATAACTGTTCTAAAACCCTGTAAATGTTGTGCAACCATTAAGACTTGTTTAACACACTCTTCCAACTTCAAATAAATGTATTCTGTACATTTTTAAAGATTTATTTAAAAAAAAAAACATTTTTAAAAGGCTTATTCTCATTGACCCATATGAGTCCATAGATTTTATGTGGTGAGCACCAACCAGCCCCCCCTTAAGTTGTACAAAAATTAATTTGTGGTCAACTGTAGTGGTTGGGATAATCAAAAATACATAATCTTGGAGTACATTTAACTTCTTTAAATGGCAATCCACAAAATTTTTGTGAAATTTTCATCATTGCCAGGAAAAAATTTGATGCTGTTCAGGGGGGAAATGACCATTTCATAAATGACTTAAAAATTGTGAGTGTTCTTAAACTTTTTTTATTTTTAAAAATTTTGTGGCAACTGACGTAAGTGCTAAAATAGAACAGTAATAGTCCTCTCCAATGACCTGATTATTGTAGAACAACCTGTGAATGCTCCATAACCCAGTTTTAATTTCATTCATTGTGTTTCATTTAATTCGGGTCCATATCATTCATTTTTCCATTTATTGTCTCGATTACTGAAGAGTAATTGGCTTCCTCATGAGCAGAGCCCCTGTCGTTAGGGAAGTGCACTCATGCCTGTGCGGTTTCATAATGCCATATTTCTCCACTCAGCGCACACTGAAGGATTGGGGGATAGGTGTTTGACTCCGCTGATCCCGAGTTGCCCTCGTGAATAATGCATGGGCGATTATCCTCTGTGTTCGTGACAACACTTACGAGGCTCTCTACATGCTGAAGAAAGAGAAACCTTCAGCCTCATGTCCCCTCTGTCTTCTGTCCTGTCTGCCCTATTGTGTAGACTTGGTTAGGAAGAGGGGCAATAGTCTTGCTAGAAGAAGAATCTATCGTAACTGAATAGTCATTACATTATATTTCGTATTCAGTATTTGTTTCACACGCTTATTCAGACCGACTCACCGCAAAGGACATACCCTATGAAAGGATGTACATTTCTAAGGTAGAAAAGAGACAACATGGATTAGAACTTAGACTTCATGGAGCAACTTTGTAGTTCTGGTTGGCCACAGTGTCTGTTGGATTGTGCTGTTAATCTGCGCAAGGTATTCATGTAAGTCACCGATGAGTTCACACACTTTGGTCTCATGGTCCTGTCTCTCTAAAATTAGCCACCATACTCAAGGCCAGTCAGCTGAGAATGGGCTCCCCTATTATAGCCGGGTTCCTCCAGGGATTTATTCCTATTAAGGAGTTTTTTCTCCCCACTGTTTGAGGATTTTTCTCCCTACTGGGAGTTTTTTTATAATCTCATAGGGGCCGAGGCATCTGCCTCACAGGTACTCTGTAAAGAGCCTTTTTTTTTTTTTTTTTTTTTTTTTACAGAAGAAATATAAAAAAGAAAAACGCCGCACAAATAAAATTTAATTAAATTAAACTGACTGCTGATTGAGACTGCAAAAGCCTGTAGATACTGCTGCATTTCAGGTTTGGAATCCCGGACTGGAGTTTCCCTGCTGTAACCTGTTGAGGCAAAAGCATCAGTAAAACAATCCTGGGCAGATGATATAAGGTTAACTATCACTGGAGTCCCTTTATACTGAGAGTAGCGACATGGGGGGTACCAAAAAAAGTTGGTCATATGACACGTGGATCCATTTTGTATCTGTCAGGTTGATCAATTTATACAACTTCCTAAGGAATTCTACTAGGCCTACGTCCCTGCATTTTTGAAAACGGAAAAAAATGATTGGTTGTTGTGCCTTCGGGTGTACCAATAGATCTGAGAAGGGGTATAAGATGTTTAAAATTTACTCACCGACATTCATAACTTTGCCATTCTGTTTATCACATAACTGAATTGCGTAATTTCATGGAAAGCAAATGTAATTTCCCTTAGCGCCCAATGTATGTTAGCACTGCGCTAACTACATCGCTCTGCTTACCCAGTCTCTGAGTCACAGACATTCGTGGCTGAACGAACAACGCTTTGTAAATTCAGTCAACTGAGTAGCTAGCTAATATTAGTTCGCCGGGTAACAAACTAATGTTACCTATTGGTTTTGAAAAAGTATTGCGTACACGCTGCCTATCTAAGTAACGTCAACTTAGTTATGTCAGTGGCGCTTAACTGGCCTCCTGCAGCGCTGGGCCATACAGATTCAACCAACATTACACTCGGTATTCAGTCTGGCTTATTAGAAACAGCAGAGATGTAATGCTAAGCGATTTCTTTCCCCCCACGCTCTCAGCCAATGCGATTTTGGCAAAAAATATATGTCATGAGCTGGGCTATGGGAAAAGTGCTTCAGTTATGCGATGAACCTTAAATTACTTTAGAGCCGTTCAGTCAACAAGATCACGACTGTGCTGCCTTAGTGGAGGTTTGCATTCTAGGAGTGCCTCTAGTTAAATTCTGCGCTCGTTTAGCTTGTGAAGCAGCACAGATTTTGGTAAATTAGTTTGCGCGGCTCATTTAGCATTAAGACACCAGAATCGGTTCTATATTCTGAATGTAGTCATGGTTAAAGGGTGTTGTTAGGCACTATGCTCAGCTGAGTGACAATCATAAGGATGGTGAAAATAAATGCATGTTTTTTTCGTGCACGTTATTCGCACGAAAAAAGGCATCCAGTGTGTAAAGACCCTTATTGTTAATTATTATTATTATTATTTTGTACGTAGATCTGTGCACGTCTGGGGGGAGCTAACGGCTCACTGTGCCATATGCGCGCGCACTGAAAGATGGAAACAAGATGGCGTTCAAATGCTGAGTTGTCGCTACTCTGAGTATAAAGGGACTCTAACTATCACAAGCATAGGTTTTATTGCAATTATCGATGTAACAGTACTCATGAGGGGCGGGGGGGGGGAGGTGCAGCCTGTGAAGGAGGGTCTGTAGATTGCGCTACTCTTTACGCAAATATAATTATACTATAATTAATTAAACTATAATTAACTCAGTCCAAAGCAAGAACACTAAAAAATGAAGTAAATCATTGCTGATTTGTTTCGATTAAACACATTTTAATAATGTGGAATGGATGTCAACAATTTTTTAAGTGAATCCAGTATTTTTTTCTTGTCAGCGAAGCTGGTCAGTGTCTCTGAATTGAATATCAAATTAAATAAATCCACTTATGTGGAAGATATAACTTTATTTAAATTCCGCACTTTGTACTGACACTGATACTATGTTACAGCTGGTCATTATGCTCCTGTTACTGATGTCGTTTGTGCTGGATGATAAATTTCAAACGTGAAAACAAGCCTCCACTAACACTGTAAATTGGCATTAGGGAGCAGGTCAGGTATTTACGTCCGCCCAACTTTAATGACGTGTCTCACAAGCTTCATCTGAAAGTGGAAATTCGATGCACGAATGTAGAGATAATGCTTAAATGGTCAATATCCTTGTTTTCTCGGTTATAAATACTACCGATGTACCATAATAGCAAAGTGCAAATGATGACATCTGTATGCCTTTGGGAACTGCAAATTAAATTGTTGACCGAGGCTTCAGTTAAATGCAACCTGGTCATAAGAAGAATTAACACATGATGTTTGACTGGTGCTGTCATCCAAATTTTCTTATGTGGCAGCCAGGTTCCCTGATGGGATATTATGTTGCGGGGCAGTCATTCATTGGATGGACAGTGGGGGTCGATGATTGCTATTGGTCAGCGCTGGAAGAGGGAAATAATGGATTCAGGGGCATTAGACTGCTGAACCCAGAGGAAATTGGTTTGCTCCTAATATGGATCTGCGCACCTTGTCCTCCCCAATACTGGATAATGTGGGCCCACGGGGCCAGGAATTCTGGGTAATCCTCTCCTCATTAGGCTGCAGTCTAACACAGGAGAGGCCTGTTGGCTTTTATAACTCCTCATTTCCTCTCGGTGATCAGCTGTAGCTGACAAGGATGTCTCCTGGCTTGAATGCCACTATTGATCCTCTGTGTGGGCTTGACCTTTGACCTATGGATTCACAGGCACTTCTGGATGGCACCCCCTCCTATAGCTGGTTCTGATTTCCTGTCTGCGAGTTGGGACTCATCCAGTCCCAAAAGAACAAATAAAAAATGAACTTAAATGGTGGCTTAATGAGACAGGCTGTTGGTTAGTTTGCACGCTGGTAAATCCTTGATTATGGTTGTGCTCAAAAGTTTGCTATCCTGGCTGAATTTCTAAAATAGGTTACATTTTTTAAAGAAAACATGAATTGCCAGTCAAAGCACATTTCATTATTTCTTATTGGAATCATATCCACTGCAGGTCATGTAGATTGGCACAATCATCAAATAAAACACGGCAATTAGGGTTAGGGTTGGGGTTTTCATGCTGGAAAGTCCAAGTGCGTCCCATGCGCAGCTTTCATGCTAAAGAATGCAAATTGTCTGTCAGTATTTTTTGATGGCATGCTGCATTCATCTTGCCACCGATTATTACAAGATTCCCTGTGCCTTTAGAGCTCACCCCCCCCAGAACATCAGAGAACCACCACCATGCTCTACAGTGAGAATGGTATATTTTTTACCATGGGCCTTGTTGACTGCTCTTCAAACATAGCGCTTATGGTTGTGACTATAAAGTTCCATTTTGGTCTAGTTTGGTTGTGAGGTGTGTCAAGGTGTTGTCTGGCATATTTTAGGTGGGCTTTTCTGCAGGATTGGCGCAATAATGGCTTCCTTTTGCCAACTCGACCATGCAGCTCATTGTTTAAGTATCTCCTTACTGTGCTCCTGGAAATGACCACACCACCTTTTTCCAGAGCATTCTGTATTTCTCTTGAGGTAGCTTGTGGATTTTTCTTTTTTTTTTGCGTCCCAAACAATTCTCCTGGCTGTTTGGGCTGAAACCTTTCTTGGCCGTCCTGACCTTGGCTTAGTATGAACATATCCCCTAATTTTCCACCTCTTAATCACGGTCTGAACAGTACTGAGTGGCATTTTCAAGTCTTTGGATATGCTCCCCATGGCTCAGTGTCTGGTCAGATCAGTGCATCCACTCGGGAGCTAACAAACTCAATGACTATACACAGACAGTAGTCACAATTTAAAAGGCCGCAGGTGAGGAGCCCTTAATAGCCATTTAAACTTGAGTGTTTCATGTTGCGTCTAGATAACAAGGTCAAACATTCAAGTGTATGTAAACCTATGATCAGGGCTGTTTGCGTGATTTCACTTACCATTATGATTTCAAAAGGAGCCAAACACCTATTTGACGATGAGTGACTTTGCATGATCACTATCCTTAAATACTGGTAAAAGACAAGTTTTTTGCATGGTGAGTCATATTTTCAAAATAAATGGCATCATGTCACAAATTCAGCGAGGGTATGCAAACTTTTGAGCATAACTGTACATGCAAGTGGAGAAGGGTTGGATAGCAGTTAAAATGAGGCTTCTGAGTGGGTTTGAGTACAGTTGGTGGTGGGTGATTGGACGTGAGTGTGGACATTTGCTGATGATTGGACGTCCGCTTAGATTCAGGGGCGTGATTGAGCGGAAGCTGGTACCTAATTCAGTGTAGGTCCTAATGCATGGGGCGTTTGGGTGTGAGTGCAAGTACAGGAAGGTGATTAGGTTATTGTGTGGACTGGACTCTGAGGAGTTAAAAGGGTGCAGGTTGCACTGTGCGCAGACAGATTTTTGTGGCTTGCATTTAGTAACTTTGTGTCATCCAGCTTAATTTATGCTCATTCGTAGTTAAACTAGTGCAGTGGCTGTTCAATTGAGCCTTGCACAGTATAGTGCTGTGTCCACTCATTTGCTGCTTGAGCAGTATTTGATGGTTGCAGTTTTCTCAATTTTTTTTTTTTTTTTTTTAGTAGCACTCAGTCAAACCAGTTCAAACTCGACCATGCAATTCCTTGGGCCCTCAGCAATACTTTCACCAAGTTTGAAGTCGAAAAGATGAATGGCTGTTGAGATATGCGAAGGGCGAGCATGCGCGCGCACACACACACACACGCAGACTTATGACCTGTGGATTTCGGCTGAAGCTGGGTACTTCTCCCCTCTTTCCAGGAAGCACGTGATCCAGGTGGACTCAGTGCAGCGGTGGATGGAGGACTTGCGTCACATGACAGAGGTGGAGTGCATGTACATCCTGCAGTCAAAGCCCATAGGTGTGGACGAGGACGCGCAGCAGGGGGAGCTGATTGTGGGCGCGGCCGGGGACCAGGGCGCTGGAGGCGGTACGGCGGCTAACGGGGGCCTGCAGACACTGCTGAAGAGAGCCTTCATCGTGAGCACCGAGCTGGGAAAGATGTTCCAGAGGCTGGAGAAAGGCCGCTGGCAGCGGGTCCACAGTGCTGCCGTGCGTGCCAACTCCCACGTGCACTCCCTTATACAGGAGTACAGCGCCTCCCGCAGCCCCCCGGCAGAACTGCAGAAGGTGAGGGATGAGGGGGAGGGAGGGGGGAAGGAGGGTAAAATCCCAGGGTGGATCCCAAAATTCTCAACATGTATTCTCCCTTCCTCTACTGGTCTAGAAGGAGAGGAGTATTGGGAATCACCCCTTATAACACCCAGCTAAAATACAAGTAATGTTTATACTCTCAGGTCCATGAATGTTTGGACATTGACAGAGTTGTTGTTTTAGCTGTCTCCTTCATCATAAGTGAGATTAAATTTAAAGGGGTCATATTATCCCAATTTCTCAGTTTAATATGTTTATTTTTGTGGTTTATGTACATTTGCATTTTTAATGGTCAAAAAGCACCTAATTGCAGGTGTACAGGCTGTGTGTGCAGCACCTCAGGTTCACTCAGCCAGAAATGGGCTGTTTGGGCTCCTGTATTTTTAAGGCCCCCATTTTTAAGGTCTTTCTTGAAGCCCGATCTTTGATTGGCCAGTTGCAACTCAGGAAGCAGTCCTCAGTAAAATGCAGGGAACACAATAAAAGGTTTGACTTCAAATGCTGAGAAACAGTGGTAAAAATGAATTTTAACCATGATTTTTCACCTTGTCTTCCTTTGGAAGTCCATACGGAGAGAATTTGCCTTGTATTGAAGAAAATAGCGGCTTATTAACAGGGTAATACACATAAACCAAACTCTTCCGCTTCTGCTTCACCTAGCTTTGTTTGAGGCTTCGCCTAACTAGCCACTAGACGAGCATTATGTGTCATATCATGACTTAGACAAGTTACTGAAGAAACAGCTTATCTAAATTTGAAGGAGAAATTACAGTTGTTTCCCCCCCAAATCCCAGCTGGTCTGTTATCTGTGGACTCAATGCTGGGGGTGGTACAGAGACACAATGTGTAGTGCTGTTGCCCCTCACCAAGAATGTCATGGGTTTGAATCCTGGCCCAGGCCCCCACTGTGTGGTTTGAATGTTTTTCCTCAAGTTTTTGTGGAATTCCTCCCACAGTCCAAAGACATTTCGGGCAAATTAAATACTCTAAATGACCCTTTATCCTGGCCAGTAATGAGCGGGTTTGATGATTGATGAATGGAGAGACATTACACAGAGAAAGTTCAGCCCACACTGTTTAGGAGCCCACAAGGGCTTCATTGTGCTGGTGGGGTAATCAGGCTCATTATCATTAAAGATGCTCAACTCCAGCATAGCAGTCTCCCCTCTTCTTCTTTTTTACAGAGGACCCCTTACCTGCCTCTTGTTAACTACAAGAGTTCTTCTAACCACGGAACGTTCAGGTTCTTTACCAGCTGCGATAGCGAAGCTGGTATTGTTTTCAGTTGTTCTGCATTTCATCAAGCCAAACCACTGTAAAATTACTCTGAAATTACTGTAAAACTACCTGGAAAGCGGTTTAGAGCATTTTTGCAAGTGTTTATATTTCTGTCTGTATGTCTGTTTTGGGACAATTCTTGTGAATATGGTCGCATTGCACTCTTTTAAGATACAGTCGTCAAACTTCACAGGTGAATACTGCCCTACAAAGGCTAAGTGCAGTAACTACAAAATAATTTAAGCAGTAAAAAATGGCTTCAGAATTCATTTGCTGTCCCAACAAACGAATGGTTGGCACATCTATGATAGATTATGGTTAACGGACTTGCTAGGGTATAATTTCTATCCAAATAAATCCTGACCTCCGTTTACTTTAAGGCCCAGAACTGCACAACTCACATTTTATCCAATGTGTAGTTACTGCACTTAGGCTTTGTAGGGCAGAATAATTGTGATAAAGAGGAAGGCAGAGTTCGACGACGGGCATGTTCTGTGCTGTACTGTAAGCAATGCCCACTTCGCTATTGCAGCTGATTTGATCCCAGATGGCCTCTAGTCTTAACAATGGAAGATTTTGCCCCTGTTTTTTTTTTTTTTTTTTTTTTTTTTTATTTGGCATCTCCAATCCCACCCGAATCTGGAATGCCCAATTGGTGAACTATGTACAAAGCTTGCTCGTATGCGACCCCTTGCTGCCAACTCAGGAGAGCGAAGACAGTTCACGGCTCTCCTCCGAAGCACGTGCCTGTCAGCCACTGCTTCTTATACACTCATTGGTTGAATCTTCGCAAGTTCAGAACGAGGGCGGAGGATACCCGGACATGAACAGACTTAGAATCTTCCTGACGAGCGCCCGTCTGGCCAACAGGAGGCGCTTTGAGCAACGAACAAAGCTATTTAGCTATTTCCCTTTTCCCGGCAGTCCCTTCCCAATTTGAAACCCTGTAGCGCGATGGCCAAATGTGCGCTACTCTGAAAAAGCTGCCGACCACTACCGGTTGGTACGACCGGGGCTCGAACCCGCGACGTGACAGTCACTTCTGCACTGGCCCCTGTATTGTTGCATCTGCACATCTTACCCTACCCCAGTCCTTCAGTTACCCAGCCTGCTTTCTCATGGACAGGGTCCTGGGGGACTGGGAGGACTCCCGGTGTGTATTAGCCCAAAGGGCGCAAATAAAGCCACAGACCACTCGCCTGTCACTGGGCACCCGCATCATTCCTCGCATCACAGTGCTGACCTACTTTTTAGAAGGTGCCTCAAATCAGGATGTCTCAGTGTTGTTAATAGTAAGTCTTGTAACTGTTGAAACTAAGCTGTTACCTGCTGTTAACATTTTAAGAATACGCCGGTTTCCTTGATTGTTAAAAATTGCTAACTTTCTGGTTGGAATTGGCAAGAGCGACTGTCTGTAAGATGAGTGCATTTTAACTGCAACAAAAAAATGACCAAAGTTGGTTTCCATTGAACCGAAGATTCCGGGAAAACTAGACCAATTTTATGTTGGCAAAGTTTCCCATTATTTCATAGGAATGAACTGGGAACCAGAAATTCTCCTGTGGGCATGCTTAATGTGTTCTGCAGTGATTTAATGTCATAAGTGGTGCAATTATGCTGTTATGGGAGGAATCTGTGGCGAGATAGAAAATTTTAGTTTTATCGTTATATTTCTCTCTGAAGGATATTTCAAAGAGTTTCTCACTAATCTAGTCAAAGTAATTAGTAGAACTGCAAATAATTCCAATGTTTATGTTCTAAAATCAGTTTTTAGTGATATTATGCTCTTGCTGTTGGATTGATTACAGTATCTGCGATATTGGCAATCGAGTGTTCAGAGTCATTACCTCATCTTATGAGATGAGTCATAGGAAATGCCTGGGATTGATTTCACCTCTATACAGTGGCAGTGTTGTGTAATGGTGAGGGACCTTTGTTTGCGATTCTGAGGTTATTGAGGCTGTTCCCAGTTTTGGCTTTTGTCATTGTACCCTTGAGAAGAACAATTTAACCTGCCTTAGTGAATGTGAATACCCAGCTGTATAAATGCACTGGGCCCGTAAATTACCCGTATATATGAGTGTGTGAGTGAAATGGTGTGCGATCCTTGCAACAGACTGACAAACTGTCCAGGTTATATTGCTGCTACCTCTTGCCTGTTTCAGGGATAAGCTCCAACACCCAATTGTCCCCTGCCAGATCTTGACCAATAAGTGTGATTGATAATGGATGGATGGATTTACTCATTTTATGTATACAATGTAGGTCTGTCCCAGAGTGAGCGGACTGAAAGTGTTTTCTCTCCATCTCTCCCTTTCTTCTTCTCCTCTCTCTCTCTCCCCCCCCCCTCTCTCCCTTAGTTTTGCACATCTTGACTTCATTTACTTTGGTACACCTAGAATGGTCACTGAGTGAAATAGCTGACCAGGACATGTTTTGGAGGCAGAAACATTGGAAGTTTTCAAGATCACACTTGATTTACTGCTAAATACTGTCTAGTTCTGAGCTATCCTAAGTGCTTTGGGCTCTAAGTGGCAAGAACAGGCCATTCAGCCCAACATGGCTTGTCATTCTCTCTGTCTCTGAAAAAAGTCTTTCACGCGGGGAGTGGAATCATAGCTATTGCCTTGGCAGTGATATTTTGCATGCCGTGAGATACTTCATGCAGCTATCACCTCCCGTCAAGACTCTTCTGTTGGTTTGATGGAAAACACTCGCGTGTATGAGTGTGTGTGTGTGTGTGTGTGTGTGTGTGTGTACCAAAAAGTTTTAATACATGCATGACTGTGCAGATCTTTAACGCATAATGCCGTATGTGCTGTACTTTCTCAACTGCCTTTCTGTCCAAAAACGCTTTCTGAAGAGAGGCCACTCCATTGGACTGGAGACGTGAGGAGTGGACTTTAAAGCCAAGCTTAAGTTAAATGTATTTTTTAAATAACTTTCAAATAGCTAACTCTGAATAACTATGAAAATATCCTAAAATCCATACTCTATAATAATAATTCAACTGTAAAGTGTGGGTATTTTTATTTTAAAGATGGTTTCCTTCCATTTTCTGAGGAAAAAGATTTTACTTTTACCACCACGTTTTTGGGAGCTGATGGGCGTCATGTTCATTAAATATGTCAATCAGCCATCCCTCACCAATCAACATCCTTTTACGTATTTTGAAATCCATGACAGTTTGGATTGGCCTCATTTCCCATTGAAAAGTTTACCTCAAGATTTGTTTTACTTGGATGTACGTCATACTGCGAAAGTTTGCTCTGTTCTTGCTTCCTCAAAGCAGTGTCTAATAACTAGAACTCATTCTGTACCGAGATGTGCACAAATATTGCTGGGAATAAAGAAAACTGTAATTATATCACTAAAAACGCATGCATTTGTTAAAATAAATTGCTTGGTTAGTGAGCACAGTGTCAAATGCGGCTGAATCTGACGCACAGTCATTAACAATCTTGGCTGCTGTGCTAACGTGCTAAATCTGGGCTATCGAGCGAGGAAAAGCTCATGATCCATTAAATTAAATGTTGTGACTCACAGTTTTTACATCATTTTTCAACAATTCACATTCTAATATCAGCAAACCATGAAATGGAACACGCGCATCCAAGAACTCCCCAGAATTAGTAGCGACCACTGAACTGTAAAGATCACAACCTCTGTCCAATGGCTTTTTTAAGTATCAGGATCCAATTAGTTCGCGTACCCTTCAATCATCATTCAAATGAATGTACTATCCATTAAAATTTTTCAGTCACACGCCAATTAGGTCATTATTTTTCATCATTATTTTTCCATCACAGAATCAGCATTGGTTATTAAATAGTAATTCGAGGCTTTTTAATGTGTACACAGGCTATGTTTGTGAATGCAGCATTACCTCACTTTCTGCTTGAGCCGGTCAACTTTTGCATGGGAGGTCATTTAAATAATTAGCTGGAAGAATCAAAAAAGAATGTAATTGGGAACAAACTGAATAAAATTAAGCTCCTGTGGTTATGGATGAAGTGCCTATTGTTATCTCTCATCCTACCCAAGTGACAGAAAACTGCCACAGGTCAGCCACAGTCTCTGTTCAAGGGCCTTTTCTTTGACGCTGGACTGGGCGAAATATCGATTTATTTAAATGCTGTGCATCTGTGCATTTCCTCATGGTTTGTCGGGGGTTACTCAACATCATTGTATTTATGTACAGTAATAGTCACAACCTTTTACCACAAGCTCTGATATTGAAAAACAATTTCGTCCTGAAGCCTAGGTCAAAGAATTGCAAATATATATTCTCGCTGCTTCTTGTTAAGCCTGATATTTTTTGAAAATATGAATGTGGGCATTCAGAAACTGTCTTCGCCAGTCGTTTTCCCCTTTTACATGTCAAGTCGGTTCTGTCAGATTTAGGTCATCACTGTCGGATCTAGGACAGCGCTGTGGTGGCGCTGTAGGTCGCAATGTTGTCTCGCAGAAATAATTTAAGTCTAATGCCGGGATCAGACTACACAAAATCAGCCCAATTGTGGCCCAATCTGGAAGACATAGGGCGTCGGGTGGGTTTGGAAACGATAAATGGTCATCGGGGGCGTCAATTGATTGTTTTAAGCAATGTTGTGTGCCATTGTGGATGACAACCGACATCGGATCCGGGACGCCCGACTGTGACGTTGACCAATAGGAGCAGGGCTGACAGCACTCAGCAGGAAGAGATAAAGCTGCAGCGCGTACATTTGTAAACATGGCCAAGAGAAAGAGGAGTGATGCTGTTATAGCAAGGTGGAGCAGTGAAATGGAGGAAAGGCCCTGCCATGCACTGTCAAACTGTCCAGGGAATATTCCTCCTTCTTGCCCAATGCTCTCTGGGATGAGCTTCAGCCCCTGTGACCCTGCTCAGTAATAATTTATATGATGGATGGATGGACGGATGGACTCTCAGATCCACTACTTGCTGACTGTGTAACAGAGAGAAATCCTTTTCTCCATTTGTGTCTCTGTTGGCAAGTGCTGTACTGGGAACACTTTTCTGAAAATCTCTGCATTTCTGTCAGAACACTGTACACAAGCGCATTACATTTTTACTTCCAGTCCGTTTTTTCCAACTGTATGATGCTCTGATTATGATCATTGTCATTTTTAGCTTGTGTAAATGTACTTTCCGAATTGCAGTAGTTTACTGGGGTTTTTTTGTGTTACTACATCATACTGTAGTTCTGTTTGTGTGACTGTTTTTGCTGAACATTTGTTTTTGTATTTGTATGTTATGACTTTTACTGAATAGCTGTTTTGTGTTCATGGACGGTATTCTGTTGCTGTCGATTCCCTTGTGTGGTGGAGTTTAACCAAATCGTTATTCATGTTGTGTTTTTGTTTGTGGGGCTGAATCACGGTATTTTTCCTGTATTCATATCTGGAGTAAGCAGTGTTTTACACACTCTACCCTTGTCTTTGCAGTATGAGAAGTCCCTATTGAGTAAATGCATGGAGCTGACAGCCATCACTGAGAGGTACTCCTCACACCCATGTTCTGTTCACATTCCACTCACATCCTTTCACAACCTGTGTGTTCAGTGTAATTGCTGTTCTCTGGTCCAGCCAGCTCCTTCAAACAATCTCTCTATATAACTCTAAAGTATTTTTTATTATAACAATGTTATTATATTTCATTCCCGTAACCAAAGGCTACGGATTGATGGCCATACTTTATTCTCTTGGGTGCTGTACGGCACACATCATTCTCGATATGCAATGATAAGTTTCCCCAGGAAAACATAAATGCAGAGACCGATTCAACCCCGTAGTTGTTTTTACCGGGTGAAATGGCAGTGCTTTCACTCCACTAAATGGTTGCGGTTCCCATGTATGTACATTGTGCAACAGAGAATGATTTGTGATGTGGCTTAGTACTCCAGCCACAGACTCACTGAGTTAGCTTTTTATCCTGCCATATGTTGGTATTACAGCTGAATGCATTTACCACTACTAGACTTCTCTATGCTTCATTTAAGGGTATAACTTCAAACCCATCTGCTGTGGAAGGTTACCGTAATTTACCTGTAATTTTCCCGGCTGCAACTTGTATTTTCACGCTCATTCACAGTCTTCTACCATTGGCTGTGATGCTAATGACACATTGTGGTCTGTGCTCTTCACCTAAACTGCTTTTAGCATTTTTTACAGTACAGTCCTGAAGAATTTGGATGAAATTGAGTAAGGGCTTTGAGGTTAGTTTGCAAACAGTCAGATTTAATTTGAGGTTACTTTTGTCTTTATGTGGTGGCGATCATCTTAGGAATTGTAGCCATTTTTGTACATAGCAACGATCTGAATACTTGTGTGCTGTGCTGCCTGTAAGAGCCCCTGTGTGTGGTTCATAATATATGTACAGGGCTTTAGCTGTAGTGGTCTCTGCAACCTGTCTGTCTGTCCACAGGTGTATTCACACAGAAGACGAATATTTCCAGACGTCGATGAAGGAGGCGATCCACGAGATACTGACGGACGTCAGCGACTCTTTTGGCCAAATGATTGACATGGCTTTGGCCAACGAGGTGCAGGTGAGGGCTGTGATCTCTGCTTTTATGGGACCAATCATCTTCATGTTTTACCGAAGATTTATTTTTTTCATTGTTTTTGTTTACAAGCCTGCCTAGTTGTTTCTGAGCTTGCTGTGATTTAAATCAAGCCACCTCGGTGTAAAGATGAAATGTAAGTAGAATTCACAATGTGTGTAATTAGTAATGCTCCCATTAGCTGTAAATTAATTTAACATATTCATTTTGGAATATAAACGCATGGAATTTATAAACGCACCAGCCATTTTCCTCACAATTTAAGAAATCTGATTTCCTACTTCCAAGAACAAAAGTTAAACTTGTACACTGAGCACATGATATTGAAAGTGGGATGATCATGTCTCTCGTTCCGCTTCAGTGATTCGCGACATAACCAATTGGTTTTATCCTCCTAGGTTGAGCTGTAGCCCTTTCTAAAGTGAGTTGAGCCAGATTTTGACCACTCCCAAAAATGACGAGGTCCATGGCTATAAAAAGACCACAAAATGAAATGGTTCGGACAAGTCTGCACAATGCCTCGACTGAGCAATCCATGCAGGAAGCGAACCATTGGTTTGCGTCAGGCTGGTCAAAGCCGAAGAGAAGTTGCCAGACGAATGAATGTCAGTCATTCCACAATAATGCGTCTTCAGCAGCGATATAACACACTGGGACCGTTTCAGACCGCCCGCGGCCAGGTCAGCCACGTGTGACTACCGCTCTTCAGGATCGTCGCATCCGCCTGGTTCATCTGAGAAACAGATTTCAACCAGCGTCACAAACTGCTGCCACCATTGTGGGGAGGCGCCACCGACCTGTGTCTGGAAGAACAGTGAGGAACCGCCTGCATGACAATGGAATTCGGGATGAACCAGGCGGATGTGACGATCCTGACGAGCGGCTTTTAAGAATCAGATTTCTTAAATTGTGAGGAAAATGGGTGGTGCGTTTTTAAATTCCATTCGAATTGATCAGCTTCAGTAAGGCTTCGGGATATGCAAAGGTCTTACAAGGTCATTGAGGTCACTGTATGCCAGCTGTAAGTTTTGTTCATCGGTGCCATTGATGGAACCTTTGAGAAATGTGGGATTTAGGTGAGATGGGATTCGGGATTTGGGAAGAGTGGTGGCTCTGTTCACCTGTCTGGAGTGAGCAAGATGACTGGGATTTGTCAGGACAGGAAGTCATTATGAACATGTCACTGAAGGATGCGATGGCGAGGAGCGATTGGAGCCCTGGACTAACAACTGGGGGCGGCGGAGACTATCGTCAACCGCTGGCTGGGGTTTCATTCCCTGTGGACCATGGGGGACACGCTGACATGCAAATGCTCCACCGCTGACTTCTCCAGATTCTGACAGCAGTTCGAGCCCCATCCATCCAGACTGAACTGCCAGGCCCCCTGGGGGCTGAGCTATGCACTGCAAATTTACTGGAGCAGAAATCCTGCCGATTTGAAAATCACCAATGATGGTTAATCACTGAATAAATGCTTGCAAGGAAAATATCAGAGAGCTGAAAAAGAAGGACCTCTGTTAATGAAAAGATAAAATATTGCAAAGTTGGATTCAACTGCGCCTCACACAGGCTGCCATTGAAGATGTGGTACCCTGTGTCTAATGAGGAAATTATTCATTTCAAATTACCTTCTGTTGGATGGACACCCTTAGCCTTTTCGAGATCTATGCAGGGTGGGGTTATGCTGAGACTGCTGTATGCTCCTGGATCAGAAGCACACCTGTAGATCCTCAGTGGCCCCTGGTGTGGTTTGTGATTGGAGGATCCCAGCCTACCTGTGTTTTTTGCCATTCAAGGATTGTGACCTCATGGTGTGATTTGTGATTTGAGTCAGTGAAGTGGTTTGTGATTGGAGGATTGTGAGTCATTAATGTGTTTTGTGATAGGAGGATCGTGAGTTCCTGGTGTGGTTTGTGATTGGAGGATTTTGAGTCACTGATGTGGTTTTTGATTGGAGGATTGTGAGTCACTGATGTGGTTTATGATTGGAGGATCGTGAGCGGTTTGTATTTGGAGGATTGTGAGTCCCTGGTGTGGTTTATGATTGGAATATTCTAGTATGCTGTGAGAGGAAAATACATTTTACTTCCTGTGTTTGAGCTCAGTTAAGTGGAGCAGGGGAGCTGCAGTCATTCACTGAACCAGAATGTATTTGGCTCATTGGCTGCTGTAGTTCTGTTATCTTACCCTCGTGATTGAGCTGGTGTGGTTTTGCAGATCCTGATCAGGCAGATCGGGACGTCAGACAGTGTGTACACAATTGACTCTGCCATCAACAGTCTGCTGTCCCTCACACAGGACGGCCCCCAACTCTGCAGCATCATTGCCAAGGTCAGCTAGCTCCGCCCACTCACTGCCCACTCCCTATCTAACTCTCTGCCTCTAAATCCTCCTATTTTTCTGTCTTTCCCTCCATCCCTCTATCGCTTTGCCACTCCTTTCATCACTTTTATTTCTCCTTTCACCTGTCTCCCTCCATCTTTCTCTCACCATCTCTGTCCCATCGCTTTCACTGTTCTCTCTCCCTCATCTATCTCTCTGTCACTCTCCCTCCCTCTGTCTCTCTGCATCTCTCTCCCTCCATTCCTCTTTCTCTCCATCTCCCAGTGTATCATTATCTCTCTCTCTCTCTCTCTCTCTCTCTCTCTCTCTCTCTCTCTGTAGTTTGTATCTGTGACTCCTCTGCCCTTGTGTGTGGCCTGAGTTGCCCCTTGTGTTATTTGTGTATGCAGATAAGCAGGGCCATTTAAAACACTGCTCTCATCAGCCATTATGTGGGTGCCGTTTCCACCGTGTGTATGATAAGGCCCTGCCTTGGCTTTCATCAGGCTCACGTATCCTCGCCCCAATCAGTGCCGGCCCTGTCCCATTACCCTGACCCCCCATCCCTCCACCCCCGTCCGGAAGGAACCAATTTACTGCCCTTTTATTTGGCTCATCGCACTCTTCATTATCGCAAAGTTTCCGCCCAGCCCAGGCAGGGACTCATGGCTGGCCACCAGTGTCCAACCTACTATGACGAAGCACAGTGCTGTGTGACCGTAGGCTTATGTGTCACCATACCCTAAAGCATTACCGTACCCTAAAGTGTTTTCATACCCTAAAGAATTACCGTATCCTAATTAGTATTGCAGTACTCTGAAGTGTTACCGTACCCTAAAGTGTTTTATACTGTAAAGTATTTCAGTATCCTAAAATATTATGGTACCCTGGAGTATTACGGTATCCTAACGTAGCACTGTACTCTGAAGTGATACTGTACCGTAATGTATGACTGTGCTCTAAACTATTACTGTACCCTAAAGTATTACAGTATCCTAAGTGTTACTGTACCCTAAAGTGCTAACGTACAAAGTGTTACTGTACCCTAAATTGTTTCCATACCTTAAAGCACTACTACACCCTGAAGTCTTACCATACCGTAAAGCATTACTGTGCCTTAAAGTGGTACTGTACCCTAAAGTGTTACCACACCCTAAAGCATTACCATATTATAAGGTTTTACGATACCCTAACGTGTTAACATACCCTAAAGCATTACTGTATCATGAGGTTTTATGATATCCTAAAGTGTTACCGTACCCTAATGCAGTGGCTCTCAATCCCAGACATAGGTAATTATTGCACTCTACCTTAAGTACACCTGATATTACCATTGAAGGCAATGATTAGTCGCATCAGGTTTGCTTACGGTGGAACACAACAAACACCTGTGTCTGGTGGGTGTGACCCTGGGAGAGGGTTAGGACTCATTGCCCCAAAGGCCTTTATATTAGGTTGTTCTTAGTTAAAAGGTGCACATTTTCCAAAGTAGGTTTGAAAAATTATTTCAGTATAGCCGGCTTCAAATGTGACTGCTGTTCTTGGTTTGATGCTGTTGGCCCATCTCACTTGGCGCTATATTGCTCAGAAAAATCAGAAGTCTATTTGGGCCAAAGAAACGGGTTAAGTGTGGTGTTGAAGTACTGTGTAATGGCTGAACCTGTCAGAGATCCTGTCACTCTCCAGGGCCTGATTAGGACACATTTTAATACAACACCAGTGTTTCTTTAAAAAAGAACAATAAAAATTATGATTTTTATATTTTGTACTTTCTATGCAGCCAGTTAAGATCTGTATTTTGGAGTCTTTTTCTGTCTTCTGTTTTTAATTTTAACTGACACTGCTGTTCAATAGTTTTCTGTGGCAAATTGGAAAAGTTTCAAAGCTTCTTTCAATCAGTTTATTTATTGAGCCATGGAAATACATGAGAACTTTAGCATTTCTTCCTCAGAATAGTTTTTTTTCCTCTTGTATTACTAGGAATATTTTATGTAAGTGTGACACATGGTACTTTTGTGTTACAGACAAGGGGTGTTTTAGAATTAGAATGAGCAAGTTGGAATGAGACCTAATTAAATTTGATTGCGTACTTCTGTTGAGGAGTCAGAGAAAAAAAGATTTAATGGCTTTTTCAATTATTCACTTCATAATTGTGCTCGTAAAGACCTTGTAGATGCAGTGCAAGATAATCATGAATTTAAAAGCCTGCACTCATCCTAGTCGCCAGAGTGTCTGTGATCGTTTGACTTGGTCCTCTTCTCTGCCCAGACCAGAGTTTCTTCCTCTGGATTCTAATATTCATTCTGGACCACTTCTTCCTGTTATCCTGCTTGCCATCTCTTGGAATTCCATATGGAGGCTGCCAAGGGGAAGAATTATTGCAGTAGAGAATACAATTTCATAAAAATATATGCTTAAGTGTCAACAAGTCCTTTGGTCACACATATTGCATTTACTTTGTATTACCATTATTTAGCCTAGGCTAACTATGATATCCAAACTGACTTGGTTGGTTTGAGCAGATGCTCTTGCTCCCTGGAGAACTGTAGGGATAAAGGTCTTGCCTAAGGGCCCAACAGCTTCACTGATCTAACTGTGGCTACTCCAGGGCTCAAACCAACGGTATTTCAGGTTCAGACAAAGCGCATTAATGAATTATTAATTCACGCCCATATATCAGAACTGATCAAAAATATTTTCAATATTCTGTAGTGCCCATCGGGTTAATGAATGCAGATGTTTTTCCCTATGAATAATGAATCTAAGCCTTTAAAGATGGGGAAAATACCACTACAGGTTAACAAAAGAATTCCTGCTGTTATCCTTTGTGTCATTGATTTTAACAACTGATTTCATTAGGGTGCAGTTGAATGAATAAAATTAGTTATTATTTTGAAATCTAAGTCATTGTATTCCTTGAATGGTAACACATTTTTTAAGTTTTGTGTTAATCGTGAAAAAAAATCCATTGCCTCATGACAGCATTTTTTTTTTTTTTTTAGTTTGAGTCTGTACATTTGCTTATTCATTCAAAGTGATTGCATGGGTGGTTCTAATGGCATTCTAGTGCGAAATCCTTGAGAACTGTGTGTGTGTGTGTAAGAAAAAGAGTGTAGAGCGTGTTGAGTTGGGAATGGGTACATGTGGGCAAGATATGGACTGTGGCGGTGTGTGTATGTCTGAGAGATTTTGACAGTCAGAGAGTGTTGATGTGAGATGTAGTGCATCGAAGTGTTTGTGTATGTGTGCGTGTGTGTGTATGCATGCATGTGTTTGTGTGTGAGAGATTGTGTGTATATGGGTTTGTTTGTGAGAGTGTTTTGTTTGTGAGATTGTGAGTGTTCATGTGTGTGTGCGTGCATGTGTGTGAGAGAGAGATTGTGTGTGCACGTACAACCCCAATTCCGAAATAGTTGGGTCAAAGTGTAAATTGTGAATAAAATCAAAATGCAATGACTTTCAAATCATACCGGCCAGTATTTTATTCATAATAGAACAGAGATAACATAGCAAATATTGAAACTGAGAAATTTTACAATTTTATCCACAAAATGAGCTCATTTCAAATTTGATGGCTGCTACAGGTCTCAAAAAAAGTTGGAACAGGGGCCTGTTGACCATGGTGTAGCATCCCTTCTTCTTTTTAACACAGAATGGAGGCGTCTGAGCATTGAGGAGACAAGTTTTTTTAGTTCAGCCATTGGAATTTGATCCTACTCTTGTTTAAAGGTGCCCTGTGTAATGGACAGCCAAAAATTAAATTCATACTCTTCACACTTCAAAGAAAAAGGGGGCAGTATACCTGCAGAAAGTGAGTTGGTCTATCCTAGCGTAACAATCGAGAAACGGTACAGTCTCTCCTCCCATCAAGCCTACTGTCCATGATTCGCCCCCCACCTTCCCAACGACCCCATAGCTGACTATTTACAATCCAAACAGGGCCGCCCTGACTCCAAAACTCTGAGATATTAACACATGAATGAATGTCAGTTGATGTCAAGTAATTCTGTACTATGACATCTTCAAGCTACTCCCCTTCTCCCGATCCAGTAAATATGTCCAAATTACGTGTCATTGTTCATTCGAAATAAATTCATTAGCTAGATAACATTCGCTGCTGTTGAGCAAGCTAGCGTCAACGTAATGTTAGCTAATGTTAAGCGCTAATGCTGAACCAACATTTGGGTGAATAAATCTATCTAATGCCGGACTTTACCATAACCAGTCTCTGATCCCAAAATCAGCTGGCCAGTCGATCGCCACTGTTGGTTGACCATCACTTTACCGTACGTCGTCAAAACAGTTATAGCGGAGTTCAAAATTATGAAGTAATCTTAGCAGCACATGTACAAGTAAAACTAGGGACAAGATCATTTTAGAACGTTACGTATGCCGCCCGCCTGATGCTAATTTCACAGTATGCAACCAGTTTGCCTGATATGCAGTCTTCATAAGCAAGACCTCATCTAGCAATCAAGCATCTTTAGTCACAACTAAACATTCTGTCATGTTTCATTATATTATGCGAAGTTTTCCGTTACGTTTCGTGCGTTCATTTAGGGTTCATTATCATCGAACCCATTTCAAGCTTCTCAGCTAATGCTCCTTCCACACGATTGACATCAGGTTCTAGTACGCCCTCAAGCCGTGCGATTTATTCGTGCACTGCAGTTTGGCTGGCTGTTATGTTGCCCGCATACTGCCACCCATGGCAGAAACTGGTATTATGACACAGGACGGTGCGCAGCTAGTGATTTAGCGTGCTAATTCAGGTTGATACCTCTGCAGCACTATACCTTGTCATCTTTTTTATGACATCATTGCCCTTATTTCTTCTCATTCTTTTGTTGTGTCTAGCTCATTTTTTGGATATTTTGACCTCTATTCTTACACAGGGCACCTTTAATACAGGCTTCCGGCTGCTGGGGAGTTTTGGGTCTCCTTTGACGGACTTTTCGTTTAATTATGCGCCAAATGTTCTCAATCGTTGAAAGATCAGGACTGCAGGCAGGCCAGTTCAGCGCACGGACTGTTCTACTACGAAGCCATACTGTTGTAATAGCAGCAGTATGTGGTTTTGCGTTGTCCTGCTGAAATACGCAAGGCCTTCCCTGGAATAGATGTCATCTGGAGGGGAGCATAAGTTGCTCTAAAACCTTTATGTACCTTTCAGCATTCATGGTGCTTTTTAAAACATGCAAGTGTCCCACACCATATGCACTAATGCATCCCCATACCATCAGAGATGCTGGCTTTTGAACTGAACGCTGATAACAGGAGTGTTGGTCTTTCTCCTCTTTAGCCCGGAGGACACAACACCCATGATTTCCAATAAGAATGTGAAATTTGGACTTGTCTGACCACAGGACACTTTGCCACTTTGCTACAGTCCATTTTAAGTGAGCCTTGGCCCACAGAGCACGGCGGTGCTTCTGGATCATGCTCAGCAATGGCTTCATTTTTGCATGATAGAGTTTTAGGTGGCATCTGTGGATGGCACGGCGGACTGTGTTTACTGACAGTCGTTTTTTGAAGTATCCCTGGGCCCATTTAGTAATGTCAATGACAGAATCATGCTGGTGAGTGATGCAGTGGCGTCTGAAGGCCCGAAGATCACGGGAATCCAGTAAAGGTCGTTGGCCTTGTCCCTTACGCACAGAGATTTTTCCAGTTTCTCTGAATCTTTTGATGATGTTATGCACTGTCGATGATGAGACCTTCAAAGCCTTTGCAATTTGACGTTGAGGAACATTGTTTTGAAAGTATTCCACAATTTTTTTACGCAAGCCTTCACAGGTTCCAGAGCCTTTGGCCATCTTTACTTCTGAGAGACTCAGCCTCTTTAAGACATCCCTTTTATAGCCAATCATGTTACACACCTGATGCCAGTTACCTTAATGACTTGCTAAATGTTCTTTCAGCTGATTCTCACATATATTAATTACTTTTTCAGCCCTTGTTTGCCTGTGTCCCAACTTTTTTGAGACCTGTTGCGCCAGAAAATTTGAAATAAGCTCATTTTGTGGATAAAAATGTAAAATGTCTCAGTTTCAACATTTGAAATGTTATCTATGTTCTATTGTAAATACCATATTGGCTCATGTGATCTGAAAGTCATTGCATTTTGATTTTATTCACAATTTACACTTTGTCCCAACTATTTCGGAATTGGGGTTGTATGCGTTTGTGTACGTTAGAGAGAGTGTGTGTGTGTGTGTGTCGTGCGAGATGTGGAGAGTAGAAGCTTGTGTGTGGTCTGAAACTTTGGCTGAATTACAGCTCCTTGAAATATTATTCTTTAAACACTGAGCATATGTGCCAGCTATGAATGTTTTTGTTCCTCTTCTCGCCCAGTGTTATTTAAAGGTTACTCACCGAATTTAAAACTGGAAAAATGACCCTTACTGTGGAAAAGCCATCTCCTCCTGTAGACTTCTGATCGGTCCCACAAAAAAATCATAAACAACCAAATTACAAATGTATTCTGTCAGAACATATTGTCATTTAGCACCATGAGAAGCAATCCACATTTTAGGAGATTGTGGATTTGCATGCAAATTATAAATATACACTGTATCATGTTAATTTTTGTATATCTGTTATTTATCTTTTGGTGAATCTATTGAGTATCAAGTGCATTGCAGTGTACACTTTTTTACTGGAGACCTTCACTTTTATTTAGCTGCTCAAAATGTGTTCTGTCCCAGATCAATCTGGTTATGAATCTATATATAAAATGAATCTGCGTTAAAATCTCCCATTTCTTGGACAAAGTAAACAGTAGTGTCATGAGCTAGGTCTGATCTTGCTGGAGGGGGTCATTGAGTGTGGGGGAGGGGGGGGCTCCATTTTCAGTGCTGAGAGGATTATAACTGGGCCTGGGGGCTGATTCTGGAGGGATTTCCCCATCTCTCTTGTCCTTTAATGTAAACAAGACCAGGCTCTGTCAGCTAGAACTGTGGCCTATTAAAGTAATGGCGGCACATGCTTTATGGGTAATTCCATCAGTCTCCTGGTTGAGTGTGAGGGCAGTCCCTACGCCCCAATTATCCCTCATCCTGTCCATCTTATTCTCCTTCATTATTATTATTACCACTTTTATCATGACAAACTTATCTGCATGTGGTTCTTGTTATGGCTGAGAGGAAGTTTGAGGCCATCTCACAGTGGCATATGTCTATGGCACAGGGGGAGATAAGCAGACTTAGGTATGATTTCTGACTGTCTTACACCTGACAGTGAATGTTTTCCACAATAGTGAATAGGAAAAATCCGCCCACAATCTGTTCCTCAATCCTTCGCAGGAAAAGTGGCGGAATTATTTCTGCCTAAAAAAGCCAGAGTGAAAACAACTCTGAATTTAAATCGGAGCCCCTGATTTCAAATCAGTTGGTGTTCCTAAATATAAAAAAGCCACTTAATGTGAACTTTATTTGTGTTTCCTGTTTGTAATCTTGGGAGCTCATATTTCTATGTAGTGTCATACTATGTGGGTGTCACAGGAGTAAAGAGTTTCATTGCTACCACATCTTACCCTGGACCACCCTCTCATCCAGAGCTCTCTCACCACTGCACTACTAGAATCTGCATGGATGGAGTCAATATTGATTGAGGGTTCGACAGTTTGGCTGCTCCAAGTAATGCATCACTGATGTTCCTCTCTCTCTCTCTCTCTCTCTCTCTCTCTCTCTCTCTCCCCCCCCCTTCCTCCCCTCCAGGAGGGGGCAGTAGTGGCCCTGTTTAAGATCTGCCGTCAGGATTGTTTCAGCTGTCTGTACGCTCCAGCCCTGAGGACGGTGGCCTCCATCTGCTGTGTGGAGGAGGGCATCAAGCAGCTGGAGAAGGTATGAGACTGGGGGCGTCCAGTGGGCGGAGCTCAGTGTAGGTGGCTGTATGTTGGGTGGGTTTCAGTGGAGTGGGTGTGTCTGATATGGGTTGAGTTTCTCTGGATGGGTTGCTTGTAAACCCCTCTGCTGTTTTTTTTTTTTTTTTTCAGTGGAGCCCCCGTAGGGGTTTGCGAGACTATTGTAATCACCTTGTGAGTCTGTCTGTCTGTCTGTGTATGTGTGTTTCAGGGCAGATATCTCCAGAACCACTTGACCGATTTCAATCATCTTTCACATGTAAACACCTTGGGCTGACCTCACGGCATGACATAAATTTCGGGCTGTTGGGCGAGACTATGAATTCTCTGAATGCTTGTTTTTTTTTTTGTATTAGCCACAAAAGGGAGGGTTTTGTTCCTTAGTTCTGATAACCTCATTTTCAATACCCCCTCCAAGTTTACTGTGATGTAGTGCACTCCTTCATCCATAAATCCCCATCTAATCCTGGCTCAGTTTGGACACCTAAATTGGGCTCTTCCCTGTTGGCTATGCACAGGAGCGTTATACTGGGCTTGTGGCCCAGTTAGACTATCCAGTCCAGTACAAATATTGTACTGGGAGACAGCAGCGGCTTGTGTGGCCACTGTGTTTATCCTGTGTCCGGGGTTATTTTCACAGCAGAGGAGTACTCATCCGTGAGGCTACAGGGGGAATCTCTGCTGTCTCTGCGCTGCGGAGACCAGAACAGTGTGTGTTTAATGAGTCCTACAGGTCCTCTCCTCTTCTTAAATATCCTGTCTTTTATATCATTTAAACTACTGGTTTCAGTCACTTCAGAACATTTATTTCAAATTCTTCTTGCATCTGCCTGTTCCTTATTTTTATGCGGTGTGCTTTGGCACGCACACACGTGCACACACACACACGCACGCACACACACACACACACACACACACACACACACACACACACACACACACAGTTTTCTGCATGGGAGGATTTTGCACTTAATGAGACATTAAGATCACCGGAGAGGCTGCCTCCCTGCTACTCTGATACTGCCATTGATCGACTGATTTTAGTTAAGTGCCTGTACAGCCCAAAATCTAATTTTATTCCCTGGAATGCTGTTTCCTAATTGCTCACTTGCAGATTGTGATTTATTCTCTGTTTACTAATATTGAATCTGAATTGCATGTATGTTTACCATGTACTGCATACAGTTTACTATTGACTGTGGAGATTGTACTGAGCAAACATTTTATTTGTTGAACAAACATATTTGTAACATTTAAAAAGCATTTCAATTAATTATTGCAAGGCAATTCTACCACCTAGAGCTGTATCATGATCATTCTTTTTGCCATTGTTGTACATGGTTGATATAGCGGTGCAGTGTTTGTGATGTATGTTAAATCAGTATACATCTGCTGTGAATCCAGAACCTAATTTCAGTCATTCATCATTGCATCAATGCCTGTGGGACTTTTTATATCCGTGATGAGAATGGAGATTGAGCTGTTTTTTTTCTGCCTTTGAACGGAGTCCTTGAATGTGAAGAGTGTGTGTTCAGAAAGGGCTGGTGTGGGTACAGACTCTATACTATTATACACCCAATGATATTAATTGTAAGACATTTAAGTAGCAGAATCAGTTCTGTGTATAACAGTGACGGCTGCTTGGCTGAAAGTCGAGGAGAATAGAAAAATCACTTTTACCTAATGAGTAGTCTGGAACTTTTTTCAATCCTTTCCCTTCATTAACAAGTTTTCCAATGATTAGAATAATCCATGGACAGTTGAACACACAGCTTCCTGCTTAATGCAATGCTGCAGCCAATTCAATTCAGAAAAATGTTGTATAAAAAAGAAAAAATGCCCTGTTATCTTTTGCACTTACTTTCAGCACATCCTGCAAAGCAGGCTTTCTAACCTGCACACCCTCATTGTTTACAACAAAGAAAACTAAGCTGCAAGTCGCAGCAACTGAATAAAATTAATTGATGTCAATTTGAATAAATCATTGAAAACAGGGTAAGACCAATCAATAGTTTAAAGGGATGTTCTCATCCTCCCCAATTATTGGCTCAAGAGGCCTTACTGGTACATTACTGGTTTGAGCAAAACCCTGCTCTTATATTAGCCCTCGCTTGGTAAGGTTGAGAACCCCCAGTGTAGTGTGAGTTTTCAGTGCACATTTTATCATCGGACCAAATTCTCAGTGCCTGGATCCCCTTCATTCACGGAGATTCCATTGCTGTATTTAATATTTTTATTTACTGTCTTTTATTGGAGGAAAATCTCTGTTGTTTAGATTCTTCTTTAACCGCTGATTTGATGTTTCAAAAATTGGCTGTTTAATTTACAGATAATGCCAGAGTAAAAAAAACTTGAAGATGAAGCCAATGGTAATGATGAGACATGTGAAGCACTTTATTATTAATTCAGTTGTGATGGAAAACGGTCGTGCCCTTGGAGAGGTCAACATTACACACCGAACAAAGAAACACAGGCAGTTTATATAATGAGAGAGCGTGGCAAATAACACCTCGCCAGACCGTCCCAAACAGATGGCTTTCGCTCCTCTAGCAGGATGTCAAGACACCTCACCCTAGTTTGATAAGACGATGGTGGCTGTCCTCTGGTGCCCTATTGATTTACATATTTTGCAGGGAAAGCCAGCAGACGGCAATCAACATATTGGCTGAAAAAAATTATCTTCACACAGCCAGTCTGTGTATTGGGACAGCAGTCCTATGGGAACACATAAGAAATGTTGAGGGAGCACTTTGAAAAACCCAGAAATCTTACAGGTCGCACACCTTTCATAATTCTCTTAAAGATACCATTTGAAGGAAACTAGACCAGAACAGGTTTCTGCTGTATGACATTTATCCAAGTCAAATATTTTCCTTTGTTTCAAAAAGGGGGGGAGGGATGTAGTGGATTTAATTGATGTTAAATTAGTACATTCTCCACTGCAACGGATTTAAAGATGTGTATAAGAACATTGACTGGACTGGGACAGATGATTTGCGAATTGAATCACCACCATTTTGGCTCCTCCTCTGTGGCAGGTCTTTAGAGGGAGGCATGGCCAGTGGTACACATCGCTGGCATTGAGAAAGTGGCAGGGGAGTAAAAATGTCAATAAAATCCCCTTTGTCTCATTTTAATGGTGGTTTAAGCGCATAAGTGAGAATGTTAAAAACTGAAATTTTCCATTCTGCACCAATTCCTAGCTTGTTTCAAACTTCAGATGAAAGCCTGGCTGTAAATGTTCAAGATGCTTCAACCTTGTAATACAGGATATCGTAGCATGCAAAAATGTTTACTTTTTTAATGAAAGTACTTGATTCGCTCCTTCCTTTCTATGTAAAAAAAAATCTCCCTAGTTGACGAAGCGCACAGCTTGGTGCAGAGGAGTCATTAGGTGTGAAATCGACAGGTAGATTCTGTCAGGTTTGGAAGCGTCAGCGGCGCAGTCTGTTTATTCGATGGGTCTCTGTGGAGGAATGTTCCGGCAGTCAGTGTTACGGAGACGCTCTCGATCACTGAGCCTTGAGAAAGACACCTGTCAGCAGGATTTTATGTCTCTTCTCCACCTTTTCTTTTTTTATTATTTATTGTATGAAGGCTTCCAAAGTTCTGGAAACATGCCTTTTTTGTTCAGCCACTATGGTACTATTGTTTTTCTGATTAAAATTTCATTTTTAAAATAATGCCCCAAAGTGAATCTTTGTCGGCTGCACTGATACGGTGACACTGACTGGATTAATGAGGCCAGACGCTTTTTTCCCCCACCCCTCCGTGTGAGGTGTGGTTAAATTGAGTCCCAATGGCTACTGCAGGGTGCTGTGGTGGAGTAGGGAGCTCAACCCTTGTCCGAAGGTGGAGGATGGGTGGGCAGGGGTTATAATGAGAAGTTTGTTGGCCCCTTTTAGCGGACTAAGGTCTGTATGAAAAGTAAGTGCAGAAAGTTTTGTGGGAACTGTGATGATGTTCTCAGTGGAGTGAAAGAGATGGTTGGTTACTGCTCCTCAATGTGGGCGTTACAGTTCCAGTCAGGTCACAAGCGTCACTGCGATTCCGACGATCGTATCCAGCCACGATCGTCACTGTAATTTTGACGATCGAGTCAAGCCACGAGCGTAACTGTTCTGACGATAGAGTCGAGCTGAGAGCATCACCTCTGAGGTGCGATAGTCTCTGGTATTGCGATAAATCGAGCTACAGTCGTCATTCTTACAATCGAGTCTAGCTGCGATCATCACCACTCTGACGAAGTGGTTGAGGTGCAATCGTCAATGTAATTTTGACAATCAAGTCCTGCTGCAATTGTCACCGTTTTGGTGATCGAGTTGAGCTGCGAGCATCTCGATGATTCTGACGATCTACTCGAGCCACGATTGTCACCGCGATTCTGACAATATAATCGCATTACAATCAGCAATTCCGACGACTGAGTCTTGCCATGAGCTTCACTGAGATTTAGATTATTGATTTAGGCAGCATGCTGTAAGGGGCACACATGAGCTGGTTCTCACACAACACACTGCGGACATTCACAGGAGAGGGTGTGTGGCAGGTGTGCAACAGGTGTATTACATTATGCCTGAAGGACTTCAGGATCTGTTGGGAAGGCGCAACAAATCTGAATGAAGTTAAAGTGGGGCTCTCATAGTGACACTGTGTAAAATTAAGACGTTTACGTGCAGTTTGTGTGCATACCTTCTGTTATACAACATTTTGGTGAAGTGTGGAAGGAGAATGGCAAAGCGGAAAACTATAGAATAGAATTTTATGTGCTACTCCATTCACTTCAAACACAATTATTTGTTCAGGGCTTTCATGCAATATCCAGTTCAGGAAACCTTTCGGTGTGTTTTGTAAATTTTTCTGTGAAAGCTGGTTTGTTAGTCAAATGCACAATGAATCTGCGTCATATTTAAGAATTTCCAACCTCCAGTGTCCATGAGGAGAGTCCTTTGGAATCTTGAGTATTTGAAAATGAAGGGAAAAATGCTACTTGGTGATGTAATGTGACTGAATCGTCTTGTTTGCATTTGCTTGACGAACTGCTTTAACCTTCATCTGCGGAACACATTATGAAAGCCAGTGCCTATCACTGTCCGCAGTAGGACTTTGTCTGTGCAACGCCGCCACCTGGTGGCCCATACGTGTTAATACCGCATATGTTTTGGTTCAGGCTTAAAATAGGTAGCTCAAAGCAGCTCCTATGTCGTCTGATTTGCATTATTCTCCCAAATTTCCCCAGCTATTACATCATCTGCAATATTTAGAGGCAGAAGTCCTGTTTTTGTCTATGGCTGAGATTGGTACGGCACTTTATGTGCCAGGCAAATCCTGAGCATTGTGCCGCTGCAATGCTGCCTTGGCACCAACAGAGGGCGCAGTATGAGGTACAGCCGAAGGTGATGTCATAGAGGGGGATTGACCCGAGCACTCCGCGCTACTATGCCCTGCTGTCAATCACTTATGTAAACTCCCCCCCCTTTCTTCCTCTGGCATCATAAATGATGTGGAGTCTGAATTAAATAAGTGTGGGGCGCTTTTCCAGATTTTTTTTCCTTGAGTGGCCAATTATAAAAATGCTTTGGCCAGCACTTTTCTCTAAGCGCTTCCATTAGATTACACTGCTCTGTCACTAAAATATATCATTGGACAATTAAAGACTCTGGACTCCTGCCAAGCAGAAGCGGGGCTGTCTTTAGCTGCATGGAGTGAGTTGCATGCATGAGTCATGGTTTTAAGTGGTTTCCTCATTGCCAGCATTAAAAATGTCCCAGTGTTCTCGGTGAAATATAAAGCGTGTGGTTACTGACTCTGTGTATTAATGGTGAGGTTCATGCTAATTAAGGGGACCCACATGTATGAGGGGATTTGGGGGACCCTGCGCTTGTGAGGTGATTTGGGGGACCCTGCATATTTATGCTGGTTTTGGGAATACTCTGTGTGAGGTGAATTATGGGTCCTTGTGTATGTGAGGTGATTTGGGGCGAACCTGTTTGTGTAAGGTGATTTGGTCAACCCTGCAAATGGCAGGTAATATGCTGGATTCTACAGATGAGGGGTGGTTTTGGAGGTCCAGCATCATGAGGTGATTTGGGGGACCTTGCATTTATGAGGTAATTTAGGGGAACCCTGCATATGAAAGATCTTTGAGGACCCTGAATATGAGCAGGCTTGAGTACTCGGGGATAATCCCAGTGTGACAGAGGACAGACTGGAGGACTCAGACAGTAGCTGATGGTGGTTCCCCTCTCCCCGCAGGTGGATGGCATCCTGTGTTTGGCGGAGATCCTGACGGAGGAGGGCAGTGGGGAGGCGGCTCGGGCAGAGGCGGCTGCAGTGGTGGCCCAGATCACGTCCCCGCACCACACCTGCACACAGCATCTGGCCAGCTTCCTGGAGAGCATGCAGGACATCGTCACGGCCCTGATCAGTGAGTGAGCTGCTGCGAGCTGCAGCCCTTACGGAGAATATGCATTAGAGTGTATTAACCAATACTCACCCTCAAGCATTCATGTAGAGCTACTGCACTCAATGCAATACACTCTCAGCAGTTTGTGTCATATGTGTGAGTTAATCTGTGATGTGTGTACACGTGTGTATGTGCGTGTGTGTGTGTGTGTGTGTGTGTGTGTGTGTGTGTGTGTGTGCACGCATGTATATGTGTGTGTGTGGGTATGTGTGTGTGCGCACGCGCGTGTGTGTGTGTTTCAGAGCTCTGTGAAGAGGCCTCCACAGGGGAGGTGTTTCTCCTTGCCTCCGCGGCCCTGGCGAACATCACCTTCTTTGACACCATGGCGTGTGAGATCCTGCTGCAGCTCAACGCAGTGCACATCCTGCTACAGGCCTGCCATGACCGGCAAAGAGTCGACACGCCCTACTCGAAAGACCAGGTATCTCACCAAAACTCAAACCATATTAACCATCACTCTACCCCCTACCAACCCTAACCAAAGCATGGCAAAATGAATTGAAGCATCTGCATTTGTTAAGTTTGTCCATTCATTTTTTTAAAAAGTTTTTTTTCTTCATTTTGTCACCTGTCTGTATATAATAAAAATGAACCTAAATTGCTAATAAAAATTATTTAAAAATGTTTTCATCACTAATTAATTGAACAAGCACTGAGGAAAAATTCAAAAACGCACATGCTGATCCTTTAAACAAAGTATGAATTTTTTCCTCATAACTTTCATACAATAAATCTGCATTGAAAGCCCTAGATATTATAATATTTCAATATCTTAGGGACCCTCGTTGTGAATTTCTTAATATAAAACCCAAAATCTAACCTCAAAACCATGGCCCCCAATACTTATAGTTTTGTTTGAGCTCTGATGAAAAGTGCAACATCATTGAGCTGCCAAAGACATCTGGTTATAATTTCAGCTTCTTTGTCTGTTTTCAGTCTTGTGTTTGTGTATTATTTGTTGTCTCTAGGTTGTTACGATCCTTGCAAATCTGTCTGTTCTGGACCAAGCTGTACCAGACGTGCTGCAAGAGAAGGGTAAGTAGTTGTCATCTGCGCAGCACTGCATTTCTGTTCTTCACCTCAAGGTGGTGCCAAATATCCATGATAAGCTATTTTCAGGGGGGGTTTTTTTTAGCTTGGTTTTATTTTCATGCCCATTTACCACACGGACTTAAATGTGAAACGTAAATTTTATCTGCAAAACTTATCTGACAATTATTCAGAATAGTAAATTAATAAATAGATAAATAATGTATACTGTGTGTATATATCTTACTTTATTATCAAAATCCATGTGGGATCAATTTTTCAGATCATATTACTCTCAAACTAACCTGATCAGAGAAAAAGCTACTAGAAGGTAAAGAAAACCTTTTCATCTTTTCAGTTTATGATTTGGGGAGACTGGGGTCCAATGAGCCATGGGGACCTATGAGCCATATCACTAGAAAATCTGCAAAATACATAATGCTGCCGACATTGCCAAAAAATATACAGAAATGCAAAATTATTTGTTCATATGTTAATTGGTAACCAGGTAATAAAAATAATCAAGTAGTAATGTGTTTGAAGATCTTAAAAATGAAATGTGTAATCACAAAATGGTGTGTTTGAAAATTTTAACTAAGAAATGTGAATTCTCAAGGAAATTAAGCAGGCTATTGCACAAAAAGTTAAAAAAGCAAAAGTGTAATAATTCTTCATTTATAGTAGTTGGTTTATGTGAGGTGGAAACATAGTGTTGGTGAAGCATGATGAAATGAAAACTGCAGAAATACATTATTCTTGAAAATTTCATTTTAAAAATGCAATGTTTGAATTAATTCAAAGTAAAGAAGACTGAAGTGGAAAAATATTTTTTAAAATCTATGTGTCCATCTATGCGCTCCAAATTTGGATCTTCATTTAGGGACCATGAAGAAGTAAACTAATAGCAAGGTGTTTGAAAATAATTATTAAAATGCATTATCTTGATGCTTTGTACTGGAATATCCACAAAATACATAAGACAATTGCCATTAATTCCAATTTAAATATGGTCCAAAAAATGTAATGCTAACCTCTAATTTAAATGAGTTGAAAATAATCTTTACTCATGAACGGTAAAGTAAGCCTTGGAATGTGTTCGGAAATACTTATTGTTAAAATTCATTTAAGTGGAAACATGGCAAAAAAAAAAAAAAAACCAAACGTATTTTTGTCCAAAATGTGAGAAATGAAAATTTTAATTTGTCAGATTTTCATTTATAATTCCCCAGAAATTTTTTGATTATAAAATTTTGAATTTGAAAATTGAACACAGTGGTCAAAATGTTTAATTATTGATTTTTCCATTCAAAGAATGTCAACGCATGTATATTTCATACAAATTGTTTTATACAGTCAATGGTTCAGATGCTAGTTCAGGCTAATTCAATTTCCCATTGACTAGTTCTACTTTAAAATATTTGTCAGTAACAATGGCCACTGTATAATGCTATTTGGCAGGCTCATTACTCATTATGAAAAAAACATTTCATAAAAGTTTATTTGAATGCAGAAGATGATATTTTGATGTTCAAAATGGTTAAAATTGGTCAAAAACTGTCAAGCGAATCGGCAGACTTCTTGTCCAAAGCATATTTGTCCAAAAACAGACAAATTCTTTAGGCTACGCTTGTATGTGTGTTTATATTTTTCCAGCTTTACATAACCTCTTACTTACTGGTGCTTCATCAATATGAAGAAATTTAATTTGAGACAATTTGGCATACTTCTTGTCAAAAAGATGTACAAGTTTTTTATGGGATTTAAATTGTTGTAACCAAAAGAAAATGGTCCACAACTGCATAACATGATCCACGAATATTTCACCCAATGGACAAAAAGTTCCACAGACTTTGCAGTTATTATTAAACTGTTGTTACACTTCCAGAGTTCATATAGTCCAATTTCAGTAGTTTTTGATCTAGACCTGAGTTTTCAGTCCATTATGTTACTTTAGCAGTCCAAGTGTCTGATGGCAGCACTGCTGTAGGCTTCAGCAGCTAAAAAAGTTTAACTAATTTCATCCAAATGAGTGTGCAGAAATGAGGTCCAATCATTGTTTCAGAACATATGCTATTTTGATTCAGGAAGTTTGGACTCAGCAACTAGACGTTTTGCAGGTTATTCTGTGCATGTCCGGCAAGTATCAAACGCTTAGCCAATTTCACCTCTAGCTTTTACTCAGTGCAGACTCTAGTTTAGTTCTGTCAGCTCAAATGAGGGATTGTCACCACCTGCCTGTGTAGCTCAGAACTGCACTTTTTTTTAAACAGATCTGCTGCGGTATGAATTGGACAAAAATCCGGCGGCAAATAAAAGCAATCCCACAAATTTCGCATGGCTCACAAAATGACAAGAAGCGATCCGCAAATGTGATAAACCTATTTCACATGTGCAAATGGATCCGCTAAAGCATATATATCACTTAAAGTGTATTTTTCTGGATATGATGCATAAGAGCCAATTTATTGTTTTGTAGGGATGCACCGATACCACTTTTTTAAAAACTGATACGAGTACGAGTATTTTATTTTGTGTACTTGCCGATGGCGAGTACCGATACCGATATTTCTGAAATGTTTTCCAGGAAAATACAATGACAATTTCGGAGTACAGATTTTATTTTCTTTTTATAACAAGCCTAAAAGAGGCCAATATCAAACGATTCACACATGGCTATTTCCAAAAAAAAAAAAAAAAAAAAAAGGCCTAACTGCTAAAAAATCTTTCTGTATTTAGGCCCGACAAAAAGCCTTTGAACTAACACTGCCATCAAATGAGGCAAAACATTACTGAAGCTTGACAAATGAAAAGTAAACTCACTGCATAGGCAAGGTAACACACCCAACTTCATGGCTATTAATTGGCACAGATAGTTTCTACACACATTCATAGGCATTCTCAATCCAACTAAAGTCAATAATGGCTTTCCAAGCAAACAAGGCATCACTTAAAGTGTGTGGTATCGCCATATTTCAATTACACAAATGACAAATGGAAAAGATTTAACTTAACCACAACTAAAATGTTTAAGGTAACCATATGTTACTAATATATTTGTAGTAAAATAAGAAGATTCACAATTCTAAGTCTCTGCGTGTGTGATTGTGGGTGAGTGCTTGTGCGAGCTCGGCTTGCTTGTAAATATTCAATTACTGATCCGGGTGTGCCATCTAGTGATAGAATATTGTAATTGCGTGCATAAATTTGCAGCTCCATGTCCGCTGGCAGAAACATCTGCACAAAACGCTTAAGATACCCTGCCGAACACCGTTGTTCTTCTTGAACACGCCGCATCCAGATAATCCTTAAATGATGAATTATGTACATATTTTGATTTGTAACGTGTAATGAAGTGGCCAGTGTCAAAGTACCGAAGAAAAAGTATACTTTTTATCTTTTAAATGTAGTAGTGTAGAAGTCCCGGTAAAAAAAAAAAAAAAAAAAAACTCAAGTAAAGTACAAATCCTCAAAAAAACTACTTTAATACTGTAACGAACTTGCCAACATGTACTTCTTTACTATACACTTCTTGTGTGTATGCGCGTATGCCTGCATGTGATGTGATGACTATAAAGCTCTCTTTCTCGTATTTTTTCTAACTCGCTGTCTCCCTCTAGACATAGAAGTCAGATAGTACAAAGTACTGTAGCCTATGCGACCGTGAGCAGGCAGTTACCTTGCGTCTTACATTAAGTGGTATCGGTGCGTGGTATCGGCAAATGTGGACGAGTACGAGTACGAGCATATTAACGCGGTATCGGGCAGATACCCGATACTGGTATCGGTGCAACACTAGTTTTAAGTGAAGAAATTAACAGTAAAACTTTTGAAATTTCTTTCACCATTTTGGACAATTAATTTATCTTTATGTTGTGTTAAGGGCCTATTATGTAAAGAAATTAACAATAAAAATGGTGACTTTTTTTTTTTATTACCATTTTTGGAAATGTTTAACAATAATTACGCCAAAATGAGTCATATGTAATTTCTTTTCTCTTTTCTATTATGCGTTAAGACCCTTTTATCATTTTATTTGAAGAAATTGACAATGAAAAACTTTGACTTTTTTTTAGTTGCAGTTTTGGACAGAAGACATATTATGTCTTTTTGCCATTTTTGACAAAGATCGACCTTTTAAGTGTCAAAAGGACTCATATTTAATTTATTTTTTCTTTTTATGATGTATACAGGCCCTTTTATTATTGTAAGTGAAGAAATTAACAAAAATATTTTATATTTCTTTCCATTTTGGTCATTTTTAGCTCACCGGCCAATACTTGTTGTAAAAAAAAATGCAGTGGTACTCAAAGTTTAGGAAACACCAGTCTATAATCTTGTGTCCAAAATGGTCAAAATTTTTTCTTTTTCTTTTATGCATTTATCTGGCTTGCAGTGTGCATATACTTCATTAAAATATAAGAACTGTGAAATATGCCATATGGCAAAGATTTATTCAAAAACCTAGTTAATGATAAGTGCCCAAAATTTGTACAGGTGTTTTTTTAATGTCCAAAAAGTCCCAAAAACTAATTTTCACCATGAACCACCGCAAATTTGTACTTCAGAACTAGGATTTTTTTTAAAGTGCAAAGAATAGCAGAATAAGAATATACAAATAGTTGTCTCCCAGTTTTGTTTTTTTTTACATTTTGAATTCAGTTTTTCATTTGTGTGCAGTATGTGTATTCATTAACTAGTGAAATTCAGTAACACAATATTTTCTCAGCTCATAATAAAAAAAAATACACAAAGTACATCTTTGTACATGAATTTGTAAAACCTTGGAAGCATATTTTTGTTTTTGTGTCGAACATAATGAATATAGATTAACAACACTGAAATAAATGCACACAGATGTTTAGAAGCATTCATGCAGAACATTTTTATTGTTATCCTAAAAGGGGAAAAAAATCTGCAAAATCCACATTGTCAGTTTCAAATTTTTTTAGGTTAAAATCATTTTATTCCTGCACCACAGTGGAATAAATGCATAGCAAAATACTTGAAAATGTTTTTTTTTTCTTTCGGGAGTGAATCAGTAAAGAAAAACTGATCCCTGACAAATTGGGGAACATTTATCCCGAGCATAATGGAATTTTCTTTTATTTAGGCTGGACATTTTTTTCAACCCCTATGAAATAAATTCATGAGGAAAGTGTTCGAAAAGACTTGTAGTGAAAGAAAGATCAACAAAATGCATTCACTTTCCCACCCCTGCTTCTGGGGTCGCATTGTAATGATAACATTACGGTAAGTTCAAGCTGCCACACTGAGCCAGTGTTGATGGAAGGGGCCTGTTTTACTTGCCTTTTCCTCAGGAATTGAGCGGCTGTTGCTGCTCTTGGGCGAGAAGCCTTCCTCCTCCAGTCCATCAGAGGGCGCTGCGTGTGAGAGGGTGCAGCAGAAGGCCGCTGTGACCCTGGCCCGCTTGAGCAGGGACCCGGAGGTTGCTCAAACTGCCATCCAGCTACAGAGTGAGCCTTTACCTTACACCACATTTTAAATGCACCAGTCAAAGTGAATACTCAATAAATAAAAAGAAATGAAAAAGGAAAGTTTTAGGACTCTCTGTGCTTTCACTATTTTTCAAGTTGAGGTTTTAGGCATTGGTACAGAGCATGTTTTGAGTCTCTCTGATATTTGAAAAGTGAGTCAGGACCTCAGTGTAGCGCCCCAGCTGCAAAACGTCAGCCCAGTGCCCCTGTCAATTTTCTGGGGGGGCGGGGTTACCACATTTCCCATCTGGCCTATATGGCCATCCCCTGATAATCAAGCATTTCCCAAATGCTGCTCTTCTGTGGTACTGAAAGGCAAGCTGCACATTCCTGAAGATTGTGAAGATCAGACTTGATACCGTCTACTTTCCTAGTAAACAATGTGCTAGATGCATGTTTGTTTTCTGATAATGGCGAGCTTTGTTGTTTGTCTGAATGGCCTGTTCTTGTCACTGAGCATGCATGTGCACTACTTACCTATTGCCATTTGACTAGACACAGGCAACCACATGCCTACTGGCTTTCATAGAAACAGATAAACATTTCTTTTCAACTTCACTCAACAATCAACTGAACTTACAGCACATGATTGTTGTTGTTGTCTGGCCTATTATTTGTACTCTCCTGAACAATGTGTGTTGAACCTTCTTGTCCCCTCTCACTAGCCATCCCTCAGCTGATCGAGCTGTGTCGTTCTCCAGCAGAGAGGAACAGCAGTGACTCTGTACTTGTGGCCTGCCTGGTAGGTTCTTCAGCTCCTCTCAAGCTGTATGTATCTAGGGGTAGTGAAGGTCCCGTCATGTCACCACGTGCACAGCCAATTAGCCATTAAGACATTACAAAATCCTTTATTTGCGACATCACAAGAGGGAAAGGTCACCCAGAATAGTACTGAGTGGTCTCTGAGTGGTTACTTCTTCATATGAAGTCACAAATGAACAGATTTTGAAATGGCTTGTAATGCCTGATTGACAGTGCAAGTGGCAACAAGACTGGGGACCTTTAAGTACAGTGAACTGTCCCTACACCTGCGCTGTTGACCATGTTGTCCCAAGTACCAAGTGATTTGGTGATGTTGGCGGTATCCCGGTCCTGTGTGACACGGTTCTGTGCTGCTCTCGCAGGCTGCTCTGCGGAGGCTGGCTGCCGTGTGTCCAGAGAGCATCAGTGACGCAGACCAGGAGCAGCTCATCAAGCCCCGGCTGGTCGATTCCTTCCTGCTCTGCTCCAACATGGAGGAAAGCTTTGTGTAGAGGATCATCTGCAGAAGGGCACAGCAGGCACAAACGCACCAGCAGGAGGAGAAAGCAGACACACACACGTCTGGAGAGGAGCTCTAAACAGAACCCCTGTGTCAGAGAACGTCCAGCGTTTTGCTTTATCAAGCTTACCAGAGCCTTTTCATATCACACAAGCCACTGTTCCCTGCCATAACATACAAATAATAATCAGTAACACTGCCTGCGGTATGGCTCCCCCTGCTGGACTGTACAGTTAAATGCTAAAAGAATCCTATCATCTTAATAGAATATATTTGCCATTATATCGGATATTTTTTAAAGAAATGTATTTGCCAGTAAGGTGGTGTGAATGGGATTCTGCCACAATATATATTTATGGTACCACTATTGAGCTTCTTTATAATATATACTTGACCGAAAAATGAAGTTTTAAAACGGCCTCTAATGAAGACAACTGTTTTTTTTTTTTTTAATAAGTTTAAATACAATGCTTTTGTTGTTGAAATAAACTATATAAAGTTACTGTGCAACCGATGCTGCCTCTGCAGAATATGCTGTTTGGCTGGGAATACAAACCTAGCAGGCATTAATTGTGTGGAGTGACCGTTGCGATGTGTGGAAGATATTTGGCGACCAAAAACCCCACCTTCCAACAGCGGTAGAGTGGTGCTCATTGGACGCCAGGCTCGTTTGATGTCAGCATGTTGGCATGTTTTCCCCCCATACATTAAGCGCTGCAAAAATCAACAAGGACCAATATCAGACATTTAGTATAGCCCTGAATAAAATTTACTTTCGATTAAAACATTCACAAACATGAACGGATGAATGGAAACATCTGCATTAGCACTGTCAGAACATAGCCTAAATATGGTTCATGTTTCTGCATTATTCAACCCCTTAAACTAATTTTTCACTGAAGTTTTCCCAAGTAGGTTCGAAGTCAGAACAGCATTTTTTCCCCATGTGACAGGACAATGTAACGTACAGACCCTGTATCTGCTGGTTGCAGCAGTTCAGTGAAGCAACATAACACACATTGAAATATTAAAACCCAGGATTCCATGTATTTATGGTCACAGTATTACATCAAATGAAAAATATCTAGATCTTGTACATCATTTTATACACATTTCTCTGTAATTCAGCAGGACATATTAGGGATTGTTGGAAACCTTGGTATCTGTACTAGAATTTAAAATAGGCCTAAAGTTCCACAGGTTTTAATACAGCAGCTGCATTTGACAGACCCAAATATGGTTCCGAAGGTTTTATGGGGTTAAGTCCTTTCCATCCTGAGACCCACTCCAGTAAGTCCAAAAATACCAGAAACTCAAAGCAGTCTTTGTAAATGATGGCACCCTACTGCGTTATATACAATGAAAAAATTGTTTAACTTGTCAGTTTTATATTGTGCGATATTTTCAAGATTTTTGACTTGCATTTCAGACGGAATCACTAAGCCCATTCTTTACATAAGATTTCTGAAATTGTCCCAGGATTAGTTATACGTGTATTGAATTTGGTGCTTTAGTGGATGTCCTGGTGATACAGCCTACAGACCATTGTCCTTATGCTCATTACTAGCCACGATGTTGTGGGGTCAAATCTGGCTGCTGACCTTTATTGCAGGTCTCCTCTCTCTCGCTCTCCATTCTTCCAGCCTCTCTACACAATCCTGTCAAAGCTGGAAAAAGTTCTAAAACAAATTTAAATATTGTATTGGCAAATATTCTGTAGAGATTCTATGTAACATGGTGAAAGTTTTGAAGGGAAAAAAAAACTTTTTGACAGGACATTATTACCATAGTTACTAGATGGGCAATGGACCTATATTTTGGAAGTTTAACTATCCAGGATCTAAAAAAATGTATGATTATATTGCATATACTTATGATTTAAACAACCCAGAAGTCGTTTGCTCACTTGTTTGCAACTGAGAAAATTTTAGATCAACACTCCGTTTACATGTGGCCAGCTATTTTCATAAACGAACATTTCACCGTCTCCGTTTTAAAAAATAATATCATGCACACGTATCAGTTTTCAGAAAAGTTTTCGTTTTCACGTACCCGTATATATATGCCGTCAAGAGCATATCAAACCTGTAGGTGGCAGTGTAACGATAAGATCAAGCCCACGTTAGCCAATCAGAATCCCAAAAATAGCAACAACAGAAACGAATCCAATCACCACAGCCAAATGAAAATGTAAACATTGGTCGCGCTTTTGGCGCAGGTGCAAGTTCTGGCGCATACTGTGACGTCGGCTGCCTAAAACTCAGTTTTTCTCAGTTTACATGCAAACGTGCAACGGAAGTTTTCCAAAATCTCCACTCTGGCCGGAGTTTTTAGAAAGAATCGTTTTCAGAGGTGAATTCTCCGTTTGCGTGTAAACGAAGGGCACAAACGTAGGGAAATGTCTCCGTTTGTCACAATAACCGTGTACGTGTAAATGGGGCCCAAGTCTTTCAGGAAAACTTGAGGGAAAGGATTAGCTCTGTGCTGTGGCCATCTACGGCCAACCAAAAAACATACAGCCAATGGCTATTTCAGTAACCCTCTCTTAAAACATCCATCTACGATGGCCTACAATGCCAATATGCGCCATTAGCACAATTACTGAATTCATTTGGACATGCTTTTAAATACAGCATTTTTGATGAAACATTTTTCCTGCACAAAGCTTTGGTGCCCTTGTGAAACAGATGAGCACAGAGACTGAACAGGTGCTTAAACTGCAGAGATGTAATTAGGTACAAGAGTGGAGAGCGAGAGAGGGAGAGACACCCCTCTGTCACTGATTTCATCCCATGGCTACCAATCTCTCAATCTGCCTCTAACAAAGTGAGAGCCACATGTAATGTATTATTCAATTAAAAGACACTTCGCTCTCAGGTTGGGAGTTTGAAGGTCTTTTTAAAGTTGCAGAAAGCCATGGATAATTCAGCAGTGGCTGACATGAAAGAGCTGAGATTTAAGACCACGGTCACTTTCCCTTGTTCATCAGTGCATTACGTTGTGTTTGGCAGGAACTAGGTAGACCCTTTGGAACAGTAAAAACCTTTCTTTGGGACCTGCACATGGGCAGAGCACGAGAGACACTGGTCTTCTCATTGAGATGTTTGACCAAGGTCATAAACAAGGGTTAAGGAAATGAAATGTATAATGTAATATAATATTCCAAGCACAACCTCTTTTGGTGAATGTTCCTGTCAGGTCATAAATTTGTCCTCGACCGGGTACAAAGACTCATCTTCAGCAGCATTATCATTAAAAATGAATATTAGTAATATAACAGTGTATGGTTGAATGGTTTCTTGATTAATATTAATTATGTAACAGCGTGTGGTTGATCTGTTTCTGGAGCACCCTAACTCAAAAACCTTTCTTGTTCATTCGTTCATTTTTTTCCCATCCCTTACACCTGAAAGAGATTCAGAAATTCTCAGCAATTGTCACTAGGTTAATAGCTGCAGAAAAAGTGAAACTTGGTCTAATAGTAAAATGTGTAAGGAAGCTAATTTAATGCATTCTGCAGAGCATGAATTCATTTGCAGCTTACTGTAATAGAGGTTGTTGAATTCATGCTAAATGTATTGAAACTGCAATAAATTCATTCTGCGATGCAAAATATATACTGAGGAAAGAACATAATGAGGCGAACACAAAATGATGTAAGGAAGTGAAGTTATTCAGATCAAAGTTAGCTTTAATGTAAGTTCTTTCTCAACTGGAATTCACACTGAATATCAGTATTTCATTTCAGTTCAGCACTGGAATCATTATCCGCATCCCAACTCTGGCCAACAGGATTGCACTCAAACAAGCACTGAGAGGGGACCCCCAACACATGCACAGATAACCCAGCACTGAGAGTCAGGGGACACAATACTGAGAGATGACCAAGCATGGGGAGCAAAAGAACACAGTACCGGGAAAGACAACTCAGCACTGGCATATGACCCAGCGCTGAAAAGGAAATGACCCAGCAGTCAGTGATGGAACTTGGCATTTGTCTGAGCACAAAACTCCTCACCGAAAACCAGCCCTTCATTCAGTACAGGGAGGACCATCAACAACAATGGCCTAAAGACCAAAACTTGGGGGAAAAAAAATGTCAACACCAGTTTAACATCAAACAATGCATGAAATTACCTTCTAGCCAGCAGTATTCAAAGTATAACTTCTGTATTAATTCAATTACATACTAATTACTATTCAGAGTATGCAACCAACCAGATAAATGACTTTTCAGATAACGTTCCAGTTGAAAGGGTCATAATCAGAGAGGCACAAGTGAAATGGCTGCCTTTTCTTCAATATTGTCAGCGATCACTTCAAGTTCACCACTGTCTGTCTGTAACACGTTCCAATGAAGCACTATGTAACATCACCTCACCTTGTCATTACGCATATCATCATTCTTGAACTGAGGACACACGTTGGAGTTTCATAAGTGTAATTTGTAGCCATTCTTAACGGATGTAAGACTTTAGTTGGTCATCAGTCAAGGTTCTCCACGTGTATCATAATCCTCCACACATTTCAATGGGAGATAGATCCGGGCTGCACACAGGCCAGGCCTGTGCGTGCACTCCCTGACGATGAAGCCACGCTGTTGTAACATAAGCACTGTGGGGCTAGGTGTTGTACCTCTAGAATAAGCACGGGGGTCCCTGAAAAAGAGGAAGTCTGGAAGGCTATGAATGTTGTTTCAAAATGCATGTGTACCCTTCTACATCAATTATTTCTTCACAGATGTACAAGTTGCCAATGCCGAGAGCACTAGTGCAGCCACAGACCATGACAGATGCTGGTTTTTGCATGTCAGTATAACAGATCAGATTGCTCTTCTCCTCTTCGGCCCTGGTAACATATTTATCATTTCCAAAAACAATATGAGAGACTGTCTCTTCAGACCACAGTACTCCTTTCCACTGTACTGTCAGTCCATCAACTCAGATGAGCGAGAGCCTAGAGATGATGGTGGTGCTTCTGGATGGTGTTGAGATTTGGCTTCCTGCTAGCACAGTTTAGTCTTAACTTGCATTTGATGATTTGATGACAAATTGTGTTCAATGACATAGGTCTTCCAAAGTATTTATGGGCCTTTGTAGATATTTCTGTCTATCACAGGAGCATGTCGATTTTTAGTGAAGGAATTCCATTCCCTTGGCTCAATTGTTTTAAAACATGCAATAGGTACCAAATTCGGAACTCAAATATTTACAGAAATCAATACAGTTGGTAAGGTGCTTTGTGCTGTTTTCAAGTAAATGTAGGCAAGAGAGAAATTACAAATCATAGTTTTTATTTTCATTTTAAAAACTGTCCCAAGTCATGTGGAATCGAGGTAGAAGTATTAGTAAAATTTTATATCGAATGTGTTTACCTGGTTGCTTTGTCCCCTTCAAACTATTGCGAGTTCAGACAACATGCATCAAATCTGTAATGCTGAAGCACGATCCACAAGTAGTTTTCTCCTGAAGGTACTGAAAAAATACCAGCAGAAAAACATTCTTTGCAAAAACTCTTGAGTCAAGACAATTCTGGGACTAATGGGACGGACAATTTCTAGAGGAGGTTTCTACCAAATTAGCTCCATCAATACCTCGACAAAGGTCATTCTTCCCCTTGTTTGTCTGTCTGTCCATTTGCAAACAGGGTAACAGAAAAAGTTCTGGGCCGGTTCTGAGAAAACATTGTGGGAAGGTTATAGATGACAACAGTAAGAGATGATTAGATTTTCACCAGTCAAGGTCAACACTGCAGAAAAGTAGAGAAATAAGGGGGCAGGTGGAAGTGTGCAATTTAGTTTTTTATTGTTTTAGAAAAGAAGAGGGAAAACCTAGCATACCTTGGCCAAATTAGATGTCACATGAGATGTCATATACAGTATGAACCCCATGCAAATTTTTACACCTTCATACACAATCCTACCTTATGTGACGCCTCTGCAATCAGTGATAATGCGGTCATTAGCACTGTGCCGACTTGGCTTTAATGACAATCTCATCAAAAACAGTTGTTTACGGATCAGAGTTTAAGCAGAGCTCACTGAAATCACACGGGTGCTAAATTAATCCTCGTACTTAATTGGTTTGATGTCAGTGCATGAGCACAGCGAGTGGGAGCGAAGCAAGCCTGGGTGTTGTTTCAAAGTCTTTATTACAATGACAGAGGAGTCGTGTTCATTATGCTTTCACATCGCATTTTCATTAGCGCGAAAAGCATTCTGCGAAAGAATTAAACCCGCGAGCCATCGCGAGGGAGCTCCAAGTCTGTATTAATTACCAGGAATATGGTCTCGATCGAAGATGTTAATTACACTGATGGGGTTCACGTGGGGAATACCCCTGCATTTCACGCAGGGATAATAAAAATGAATTTTTAAACAAAGGGATCTTAAAATAATATCCAATCTCCAGAGAACGACCCACATCAAAGGCGGATCTCAAAGCTTTGAAATTTATCTTTGTGGTCCGAAGTGTTAAAGACAAGCTGTGTGATGTTTCAGTCTGTTCGAGTTTGTCGGGGGGAAAAACAAAATAAGAGTTAATTAACAGTTATTACAAGCCTTTTCAACTTTAATTTGACTTTCAAATATTAGCATTTACTCAGTGTATAAACCAGGCTTCTGGCATTAGAATCCTCACACAGCTCATTTTATTGGCCTCCACTGAGCTGTAGTGTCACCTTTGAAAAAAGCACACAATCGTATCAAATATTTATGACCATTAGACACATTTAGGCATCCTTTCCACAGTACAATTTTAAGGAAGGTTCATCTTTTGGCTCCATTCTTGCCAAAGCAGGCTTTTATAAATGTTTGAGTAGGAGTATCGTGACCCAGAGTCACAGAAAAGTTAATTGCTGAAGATGATGCAGCCTAATTTACAGTTTAGCCTCTGTGCGAAAGACTGTAAAACTGTACTGAGGCCCAGCAGACAACAGCCTTGTAGCCTGCTGATGTGAAAATCTGGAATTCCATGGCAACGTCCAATCTGCAACCTGCCGTGGAATTTTCATCTGCCACAATCCAGGGAACTATGAACTGCCACGGAATTCCCATATGCAACCTGCATTAAAATTCCAAACAGCACGCTGCCTAGGAATAGCACTCGTTTTCCCAAAGCTTCAGTTGTACGAAGCACACTTCCAGAACGGCCCGGAATCTTCACCCCAGAACAGACAGTCCCTTTTGCACTGATCTGACTGCTGCCTTCCCATCAGTGCCCATACACATATCACACAGCATTACTGATCAAACACACCTGCCAAAGAACAGAATGCACTCATTACTGATCTTCAAAGGTGCTTTTAGCTCTGCTGTTCAGTTTAACTCAATGGAGGGGCAGCGCGCATATTACAATGGGATTTATTTAACCCTACCAGAAAGCCTCAAGAGACGTGGAATACCATGAATTATTTAAGACAATTTCAAAAACTTTCAGTTCACATCTGATGTGAATACGCTCCGAATGATAGGGTGAAATATGCACAAACCAGCTCCTTTATCATGGTAAATGGTCTCAGATGAGAAGGGGGCTGGTATTGTTATGCTCATTTTTATCCACAAAGCAAAACATCCCAGTTTTAATTACATTTAATGATACAGTATTATGGCAAGGCCTCGCATTAACATCAGTGCAAAAATAACAAAGCAGCTGAAATAAATGCCTCAGTTTCCTCGTAATGAGACAAAGGGGCTTACAAATGTACTTATGGGAGAACTTCATAAATCAAACGCCTTTATTTTATAAACTGCCAATTAACCAAGAATGAAAAAAAACAGCACTTATGACAGGAGAATTAAAAACAAACACTGGAGAATAAGCCAAAGACACTGTATAGTATTAGATTTCTGGAACTCATGCATTCAACTGGCTTTTAGACACAGCCAGAAAACCTACTGAACCCTGAACAGCTTTGTTAAACTGTGTCAAAGTCAGTGGGTGATTGGTCAATCAGCGAGGCAAAACATCAATTTTGAGTGAAATACAGGTAACTGCCTTTTCTTTGAAAATTATAATCTGCATTAATTTTATGGCGCCAGGATGCAGAAACTGTTTAAAGTATATGACCCAAAACTGCAATGTAGATGAGCTCCGGTCCTGTAATATACACTGCGTGGCCAAAAAAAGTTGCAGTCTAATATTTTGTTGGATCGCCTTTAGCTTTGGTTGCGGCGCACATTCATCATACTATTATTTCAATAACCTTATGCGATGGCACAGCATTTATTTTCCTCCATCATTGCATTAATTTTTGGCCGAGATCTTGTTTCGGCAATGAGAGAGTCAAACCACTCAGTAAAGTCTTGTCCAGCACATCCCAAAGGCATTCAGTGGGGTTAATAATGGGTCGGACAATTCCCTCCCCAATTCCAGTGATTTCAGCAATGTTTTCTAAGCGGTAAGCACTGATTAATCAAAATAATCCACAAAACTTGATTTAGGAAAATTGTTTAGCGATAGACCTTCCAGGAAAAACATTAAAATTTTTATTTATGCACCATTTATTTCATATGATTTTCTGAAGGTAACCGGTGGACGAAAGGTAAATCACACTAAAGATTACACATCAACTTTCTGCATTGTATAAACTCATTTTACCTTGTCCTAGAGCTTCACTGGTTTACAATCTGTCGCTTAAAAGGTTGCTGAACATAACCGGTGATTTTTATAAAGAGCCAAGGCTTTTTGCTGCACTTGCTTGACTCACAGGGACTCAAACTGATCCTATTACACACTGCTTAAGCTTATCAAAACAATGCTACCGTGAATGCGTATTGTAATCAAAGCTTAAGGCAGAGCAACAAAATATTCCTGTGAGTGACTTTTTTTTGGCCGGGCCTTGTATGAGCGAAATGATCTAGCATTTATAGTTTTGAGATACTGAACACTTTGTAACAGTAGTCAAAACAGGCGGAATTTCACCCATTTTCCCCTTCACATGTAAGAGGTCAAGAAATGAGAAGCAACACACTGTCAGTTAGGGTTAAAAAAGTATTGTAACCAGCTGATACATACTAATCACTGCAATAATAGCCACTTAAATATTTGATTATTTAAGTCCAAACCGCAACATTTTTCAGGCCAGGCAATGTAGACAGGGCCCAGTTCTCTTGTGTAGATGAGCCCCAGTTTTGTAATGTAGATGGTCACCAGTAGATTGCCTAAAACAGCTCCTCATAACTCAGAATTACCCTCATAACTCAAAACTGCCCCCATCATTACTGAAAACTGTCCAGAAAATTGTTCCAAACTGCTCTCCTGTGACTGTAACAACTACTGCTATTGTCCAAAACGGTCCACAATGAAGTTTAATCTCCCTTCAGTTTACTTGCTGCCCCTCAGTTACCCTAAAATCGGATCCCTATTGGCCAATACCGCCTTCTCTTCTAACCCTGACTGTTCCACCCAAGCCAGGATTACCCATCAGCCCACACGAAGTTTAAGCACATAGCTTTGCTTAGAAATGCTCAATGCCCACCCCCACCTTTTTCAGGCTGCAGTCTCTGTCTTCAATAGCACTATCTGAGACCAGCCCTGAAAACAGCAGCTTTTTCAGAATAAGCACAAGCATAACATTCCATCTTTTATCTTCCTCTCGGTATCAGATGCACAACAGCCTTTATCCCGCTCCATTGAAGAGAGGCACAAGGAGCGGGTACGTGTTGTAAAGCGAACAGAGCGCAGCGAACAGATCCTTAAGGAGCCGGGCCCATTCTCCTCGAAGCAGAGATTTAAATGAAGGTGTTGAGATAGCCCTTTGAAACAGCAGCCAGACCGACACCCTGTTTACAAGCAGCCCACGCCTCCTTTGTTCTGGGTCACAACACGGCAACAGTAACCGGGGAATTTGTACATCACACGGAGGGGCCTTTGGAAAGACAGGCTTTTCCCTTTTTACCGGCGTTCCCTAGCCACTCCGCGTCGGATTACCATCGGAACTCTGTCAGGAAACCTTTCAAAGGGTGTATAGCTAAACACAGGAAGAAAAGGAAAGTATATATCTTTACAAGTTAACTTACTGCTGCATCAAAACAATGAATATATTAAACACCACACGCGGCATCTTTCAAAGGCACATTGGTGCCATTGAGTCAGTGCCGCACAGCGAAGCCTGGATGGGAGAGGGGATGAGACAGGCAGAATTAAGGCTGATGTTACTAACACAGCGACAGAAAATCACAGCTCTTTTTAGTTTCTGCGCTCCAAGGGGACTCAGAAGCCTTAACCAGGCATGTGATGGAGAACCGCACCACAGGGAGAGCACAGAAACACGTAAAGGCATTTGTGCATGCATGTGTGAGTGAGAAAGCGGGTGTCTCTGTGTGTGATAGAGGGAGTGCTGTAGAGCATGTGCGAAGAGGTGCGAGTTTGTATGCACATGAGAGGACTTACGCAGTCTGTAATCGGCGAGTGCATGGGTATGTGAGGATGTGTGTGTGCACACCAGTGTGTGTGTGTGTGTGTGTGTGTGTGTGTGCATGCCTTCAGCAATACAAGAGCATGTTTACAAAAGTCTTAGTGCATAAAAATTGGCACAATTTGTGTGATTATATGTGAGCAAGTATCTGTGTGTTAACAAGAAAAGATGGCCTAAATTAGATCCTGGTAAGGCAAAAATACAATTTTTTGTGTATGTTCTTCCACAATATATTCCAATGCGTGTATAATCATCAGGAGTTTAATGATAAAATAATTTAGAAAGTTCAATTTACATCACTTTCAAATGTTGAAATAAGGAAATACTAAAGCAGGATTATTTTAGTTTAAAAGGAAAAATGTATTTTCATCACAGCAAGTAATGCCTCTGCATCGGCAAACCATTTTCTGCAGTTCTATTAATAACCAGACGATGGAGCCAAAAATCTAGCCAATGTAATCAAAGTAACGCTCAAGTTCGAGAAAAAACACCCGTCATTTTCAGAGAAATTTGTCCCCATGCGAGTGGTTGTGTGGCTAACCTCACACGTACATATATATGTGTGCGCGCTTTCCCTGTGTGTGTATATTTGTGCAGTTATGTAAGTACTGAAATGTGAGTGCGTGTGCATATACATGTGAGTGCAAAGATGCGCATGTTGAGTGCACTCGTTTTGCAAATGCAAGGGTGGGTGTGTGGGGGTATGCACGTTTCTATAAACATTTGCACTTGACTGTGAGCGCATATGCATGTGCGTGTGCGTAAATTGTACATGTGTGTGCGTGAGTGTGTACGGTATGTGTATGTGTATGTAGAGCAGAACAGAGGTAATACTCCAGACACTCCGCTCACGCTCAGGATAAATAATGTCTGAGCTCAACTGTGCAGAAAATGAGAATAAAACAAATCCCACACTCCGCACAAATTCACTCAGCAAAACAACTTCATAACATTTACAATTAAGCACTGCAGCCTCGCGTCTCCATCTCCACTGCGAGTGACGGCTCCCTCCCATTCACCGCAATTAAACACTGCTTCAGGGAACTGCTGAATTCATATTATACACGCCCGCACAGAACAAAATCAGCGCACGGAAAAAATTAAATAATTCCATTTCAAAATGTGAGATTGTTCCAGTGTAAACTATATAAACAAGCACACATGCAGAAAAATGCTGGAGCCAAGTAGCTTTGAGCCAAGCTACAGACTGGGTCCTTCAGACCACTTTGACTAGCTCGAGCAGATGGAAACTGAGAGCGATGTGAAGAGTTTGTTCCTGATGGCTGCCGCTCAGATTTGGCCTATCAGTAGACCCAGCTTGAGTGTTATGGAAAAAACCTAGCAAGTAACAAAAAGCAGACTTTGAGGGAAAAAAGGCATAAAAATATATCTTGCTAGGGTTAAGCTCTTGTCCGACAAATGAAACTGACTATGCAGTTAGTTGTTCATTACATAATAAGAAATATTTAGGGAGGACTTTTTTGTTTTTGTTTTTTTTTTTTGTCAGTATTCATGGCAGTATGACTTATGAGGTTTGTCCATCAAAAAATGTATAATATCAATTATCGAAATGCGAGACAAAAATCCTGCAATTATGTAGTTGCTGTGGTGTTTGAGTTTTTCAGTGCTACCTCTAACATCTGCTTCCCTTTTGAAGCCATTTTTCAGTCGTTATTGGCATATGAATTACGTGAATCAGAATTCTGACCATGAATGTCTTGCACATCCAATGCTTTGCATGGGGACTGACCGGCAGATCATGCAATACATAAGCTGTTTCACAATCGGCTAATTCATATTGCTAGTTTTTGCCATAATAAAAAATAGAAAGTTTAATGTGGTAAAACCCAGGAGGATCAATTTGCTAGGTTTTCGCTACAGAAATGATAAAATACAGGTGACTTGCAAGGTTTTGCCAGAGAAAAACATAAGGAATCTGGCATTATTTTTTATATATCTTACTGTATGTGATGAGGCAAAGCCTAGTAAGTACAGAGATAGTGCTAACTCCATTTTGACCAAAATTAGACTTACCAGGTTTTTCCATAACGCTCAAGAGCGGTACAGACCCACATAAAGACCAAACCTCACACAATTCAACATGACATACATGACACTGAGGACAAAGTCCAAGCAGGAAAGACAAGGTTAAAAAAAATAAAAAAAATAAACTTCCTAAAAAATCCAAAGCTCTTTCTTCAATCACCAACTAACAGTACAACTCATACAGTGAGACAGGACAGAAATTCCTCCAAGATTCACATGTCCTCTCAATCATTTAAATTGACTTAAGTGGTGACTTTAACGTCATATTCATTGTTTTTAAAACCAGTGCCACTCCACAGTCGAAAAGCAAAATTTATACCACCGTCCAATGCACTGTGTAGTGTGTGCTTGGGAATTATTCTTAGTTTAAAAGGAGGCTAATCAAACTTTTAATGTTTAGTCCTTTTCTCATTCTATTCAGGCGAGACGAGAAAACGTCTCACAGCAATCCGGTGATTTCTTTAACCCTTTTATAGCACAAATATTCCTGAGCTTTGCCCTTCCAACATCAAGTTCAAATAGAGCACTACTGAAATAATAAAACTGAATCTGATACAATAATGGTTTTTCAGCTGTCAGAATCTGAGGGTAATCAATAACAGAGCTACTTAATACTTAAGACGTGCACACTTAACAGTGTGAGGTGCACACTCTCGGACTTAAATAATTAAAAAGAATAAGATGGTCGCACACTCAAATTCCATGCAGTTTAATATCACCAGAGTTTCACCAGACAAGCTGCCTTTATCAGGGAACCCTGATGAAGGCAGCTTGTCTGGTCTAACATTGGTGATGTTAAACGTCATGAAATTTGAGCGCGCGACCATCTTATTCTTTTTAATCAATAACAGAGCGATGACAAAACCCTATTCTTCCAACATCACTCCTCAGCAACACTAATTTTCAGTAGTGGAGCGACAGGTTCGACTCCAGCTGGGGTCCATCACAGTTCTGTTCTGGCAGGCCGATATTGTGGGATGCTCTGACTCACTGTGGCTATTTTATCAGATTAACTAGCCCTGGCCAGAGGACGGCGCCGAGCAGCAAATTACCATATGTTGTGATTGTGGTTTTGGCATCTGTGTGACGCTGGCATCTGGGGCCCGGGGATGAGGGTCGTGCTGCAGTCGCCTCGGTATCACTCCGGCAATTACCGCACAGGTGCTGCCGAATTCACACAGCGCTCTGTCTGTCCTGTCTGTACCGGGACACGGGAGCCAGAGAGAGTGCAAGAGAGGGAGAGAGATCCGTACACAAAATGCAAAAAGAATTTCGTTTCTTCATGAGTTTACAATATTTCAATTTGTAAAATCCGTTTTATTGGCCTGTTATGTTTGGCAACGAGAGTATACACTTGCAAAAAGTGTTAGGTACACTTCAGTGGTAGGAAATTGACAAGCCTTGTTGGACTGAAGGGGCTCTTCTTGCCACTCGCGTTATGTGATACCAATATTTATGAACATCAAGTTTATGTATCAGGGAGAGGTGAGAGGGAGACTGAGGGGATCGTCCAGATGAACTGAGCACGCTCAGTAAACATGCTCGGAGCTGCTAAGCTTTCTAACACTCCTTCCGTAAACCACAGCCATGAACAATAAATATCTAAAAACAGAGTATTGCCCAAAAAAAAACCCCAAAAAAACAGATATAGCCACATTTTTCCAATTAGTTTGAGGTATCTTCAACGCAGTAACAATTCAGTCCGTGCAGCCAGCGTTCAAATCAATCCTGCTGATCTCACTGTTCATTTACTGTGAGACATCAGCTCATCAACAGTTTTATTCCAAATTTTTCCACAAAAAGTCCACTCTGAAATGCGCAGAAAAGCTAAACAGTAAAGCATTAAAGGTAATGCCATAATCATAGTGCCACAACAGGGCTTTAAATGGAGTGTAATAAATAGTTTAATAATAAAAACTTACTTCTGGAGTCTCTTTTTCACTGTAATCAATAGCTCTCTTTGGAAGGCTTATCAGGCATTATTCTGTTGCCTTGTGGCTTACACTAGATCCTAAGGAGGATTTAGAAGCAGTTAGCAGGCTTTCTCCACCTTATACCAAAAAAGCTTAATCCTCCCTGCTCTCCTACCCCCCAGCACCCACACACACACACACACACACACACACAAAAGGCTGGTGGGGTGCCCATTTACAAGGTAGAATCAGGATGAAAGTAGCCAGTGATCAAGAGTAATCAAACACTTTACTGAGCAGCAACATTATTCACCAGCGTGAGCCAACTGTCTATAAACAGAGGACACAAAAATAAACTGGCAGCCATTCAAAATTATTTTAATAATGCAGTAGTTCTATTTAAAAAATAATCAACAGCAAAATTCATTCTGTCGTATTCATGGCATCAAGAACAAATAAATCCATGAGGTGAGTAGTGGAAAAAAGAATCAGAAATTTAAAAAATTAGAAATCACTCTACAGGAACAGCTACAAAGACCACACAGGCATCTCTGTAGCTGCTGCGAAACTAGCTGAATGAAGAGTCTGGATATCACAGGAGAAATCACACACACCGCCCTTCATCTGGTCCTCTCCAAGTGTGTCAACAGCCTAATTTATCACTGTAAGATATCTTGCTTGTCATACAGAACAATGTGATGATGGTGTGAAATATAACAGCACAAGTTGGTACTAGCAGCCGTCACGAATAGACACACCGTCGAACTCAAACTGCACTGAGGGGACGAAACCGCGAGTATAGGTGGCAGCATCTGCAGTCCCCAGTCGGCCTGTGTTCGGAGTAAACTGATGTGCCCAGAGAAAACCCACAAACTGCAGAAAGAACATGCAAACTCCATTAGGAGTGGAACCGAGCACAACTTTCAGTGAGCAACAGTGCTAACTACTGCATCACCCTGAGAAAACATGAACAACATTTTGAGTAACTGAGCAAAAAACGGGACTTGATCCATGAAAAGAAGTAAAACATTTGGTCACTGCTGCATATTCTAACAGAGGAAAAAGCTGCTGAACAAAATAAGTTCAGTTATTAGGCATGAAAATAACCCTGATTTTGAAGTATGGAATCTCATGGCGATTACAATCCCCATCACATGTGATTCTCATAGATCTCCCAAGGAACCTCTCAGCAAAGACCATGAACATTCGTGAGTCTTCTCAAACACTAGCGTAAAAAAACCCTGACAGGGTGAGAAATAAAAAATAATAAATTTACTGTCTCTTCTGAATGAAACCATGCTGAATGCTGTCGCCATAGAGTGTATTAAAAACACATGCTTACAGCTACAGTACAAAATAGTATTGGATAGAGCAGACGCGGGTGTGTGCCATTCAGAATGCTGAGATAAGCGCGTGTGTGTTTGTATGTGTGTGTGTGTGTGTGTGTGTATGCGTGCATGAGACTGCAGTGTGTATTTTATCCCAACAGAGCCTAACAATGGTCCACCTCCCCTGCACCCCCCAAGAGATCGATTCACACCAGACAGAGGAGAGAACCAGTGCTGCACAGCTGCCCCCAAGGAGCGTCATACAAGTGTGTGTGTGTGTGTGTGTGTGTGTGTGTGTGCCCCAATGCGTATGTGTACGGGGCATGTGCAGTTCGCACTGATCTCTCTCAACTGAAAAAATTTCAAACCTTTCTGAATTTACTATGCATTACAATTTGAAAGGAGACTCAAGTTAAATCCAGCCCTTGTTCTCAGGTTCAGGAGAGAGGGAAGCCTCTCCGCTCCTCTCCAGAGTCACATAGGGCAGCATGGACCACCACTGCAGCCATTCCCAGAGGGGAAGGAAGGGCTGTTTATCTGCATCAAATACTCATTCCTCAGCAAGATTATATAGTATAACCCCTCTGACACACACATACACACACTCACACACACCCCATCCTGCAGCAGTGGTAACCAACTCTGCTCCTAGAGATCTAACACCTTGAAGGTCTTCATTTCAACCTTAACAAAGCACCTCACTCCATAGCCAGAGGCCTTTTTGTGCTCCTGATAAGTAGGGTCAGGCGAGTGACACTAGGGTTGACATGAGAACCTACAGGGCCCTAGATCTCCTGGAACAGGGTCAGTTACCACAGCCCCACAAAATTTCAGCCAGTGCTGTTAGCAGGTGCAGAAGAGGTTACATCAGTTATTTACTGGGGGCCTTTATCAAAAGCTACTTACAATTAACTAAACTCAGCAGGGGCAAATCCCCCCTGTACTCATGTGGGGTTAGGAGCCTTTCGGGCCCAGCAGCTGCACTGATGTTACCATGGCGATACAGAGGCCAGTGGCTCTCAACCCTCCCCAAGATGCAAGGAAAAGATGCAAGTGGGGGAAATGTGGGTGCTACTTAAGAGATTTGAGATTCACTCTCTAACAGCATCTACACTTCCCTCACTTGCGTGTTTTTCTTCATTTTTGTTCCTCTCGCCTTGGACACATGAAGAGATGCAAGGAAACCACGCAAGGAGAGAAGAAACAAGGAAATATGTTTTTGGAGAAATGAGACATCCTTTCCTCTGAAGCATCACATGAAGCGACGGCCGTTTCTAATGACAGCACACAGCTGCACCTGCCGTCAGAGCGTCAATACCATTCAATGTCATGGCTTTCAGTTGAAAATCTTCCAGGAAAGATGCTCTACAGTAACCTTGCTCATGGCTCCGCAGAGCTCCTTCCTTGCTCCTCGCAGCAGAAATTAGAGCTTTGGGATGGCCTGCAAGATGGCAGATCCGGAACCAACTCCGATGCAAGCAAGGATTGAGGAGAGAGAAAATATCAATTAAGAGGAGTGAGATGTACCAAGAAGTGAAAAATGTTGAAGAAAAAAACACCTTCTCTTAAAGGTTAAATATGTTGTCTAGCAAACTGCAATACAGCCCTGCACTCACAGTTCATTTTAAAGTAAGCCAAACAGTGTCTTATAGTTAAAAGCAAACAATGCTTGCTGCAGTGGGCCCAAATCAAGGCCTTGACTGTGTTTTGAGCTACAGAAAAAAACGAAAGGTAAAATGCTTCAGTGCTCAGTTCAACATCACAATAACACACTTGAGAAACAGAATGAACGGCCATCATTATGACTGAACAGGAGAAAAATACAGAAACTCTAAATAGCAGCTTGTGTCGCGCTTTTCTGATCGACAGAGTAAAGGTCCCCATGCACTCTTTCAACAGCCGATAAACAACCCAGCAGGCCTTTAACCCAGCAGGCCTTTATGTAAACCTCCTGATTTTAAATTATTTTCAGAGGGACAATAAATAGATTTCCTCCCCCAATCGATTGGAGTCTGAGAAATTTCAATTAGATCCATAAGTGAACAAAGATGTCTTCATTAGGACTATTCTTGCGTACAGCATTTGCTGCCTTTCAATAGAGATTGTGACACCTGAGATGAGAGATTATGTTCTACATGAGGACCGCAGATGCATGCTTATTATGAACACGCTCGTCTGGTCCCAGAATGCCTTTCTTCATGCAATACATGCGGAGACAATGAATGGAAAAGATAAAGCAACGAAAAACCCACACACATACAGCCTCTGGGGAAAGTTTGCAAATCTCATGAACGCAGGCAAATTTCATCTGAGTGCACACAAATGTTAGTATATGTGTGTGCTTGCACGTGTGTGTATGTGTGCCCATGCACGTGCGTGTTTATCTGCTCATGTGCAAATGCATGCTTCAGTGAATGCGTGTCAACCCATGCAAGTATGCATGTGTATGCGCAGGCAAGTGGTTTATCAACCCATATATCTGCAGTGGTGTGCATGTGCTTGTGTGTCGCACACGTGTTTGTATGCAGGTCTACTGACTTGCATGTGAAATTATTTGCATGCAAGAATGTTGTGTATCCATGTGCATATGTGTGTGAGAGTGTATGTATGTGCGTGCGCGCACATACACACACACATGTTGCTGACTTCCCCCATTTCCCCCCTTGAACCCAGCAGTTGAGCAGTAATTGAATATCAGGCGCCTAAGCTGCTCTTTAATTTGACATTTGTGCTCGAGGCAATGACACCGGGCCGTTCGGGGAGGCTTATAATTGCTCTGGAATAAAACATCATATCGGCAGCGAGCAGCTCATTGTATCAGGGACCCGCTGACAGCACATTTGATCGTGGTGCACGAGCTAAAGAGGCCGGCTAATTAGTTTCCATTAAGCCTTCGCCTCTAATCTACAGCCGTTCTGGCATTAGGAGAGCAGTCTTCACCTGCTCACGAAATAAAGCCAGCCAACCCAGTCCTCCACAGTTCTTATTTCATACGCACCTTCATGCGGGTGGCTGGTCCTGCTGCTTCAATCAGGCAATGGTGGGCATGAAGGCAGCCCATAGCCTAGTTGCTAACTTGGCTCAATGACTGTGACTCAGAGGGTTTGGTGGTTCAAGCCAAAGTGCAGCCACAACAAGATCAGTGCAGCTGTATGGATGACTTATTGTAATGTAACATGGGCGCTATCTACAAATGAACCATGGCTGCATCAAATCCTATATATATATTTTTTTAATAAATTTGGCATCTCCAATCCCACCCAAATCTGGAATGCCCAATTGGGGAACTATGTACAAGCCTTGCTCGTATGCGACCCCTTGTTGCCAATTCAGGAGAGAGGGACGGTTCACGGCTCTCTGCCGAAGCATGTGCCTGTCAACTACTGCTTCTTTACACTCATTGATTGAATCCTCGCAAGTTCAGAACGAGGGCGGAGGATACCCGAACATGAACAAGCTTAGAATCTTCCTGACGAGTGCCTGGCTGGCCAACAGGAGGCGCTTGAGCAACGAACAAAGCAACCTTTTTTTTTTTTTATATTTCCCTTCCTGGCAGTCCCTTCCCAATTTGCATCCCTGTAGCGCAATGGCCAATTGTGCGCTACTCTGAAAAAGCTGCCGACCACTGCCGGTCGGTACGACCGGGGCTCAAACCCGCACTGTGATAGTCACTTCTGCTTCGCAATGCGGTGCTTTAACCGAGTGAGCTATCCGGCAGCTCATATCAAATCCTATATTGACAAGCCCAGGTCCATATATGTATGAGTTCTATGTCTAGCTAGACAAAGCCGCTTGGATAAATACGCAGTCATACAAGTTGTTTGCCATCCATGTAAACCTCACTGGATTCACGAATACTTGAAATGCTAGGCTGATACTAAAAACGGTATTTGATTCATATGCAAAAAACAGAAGAAATCGCCCTCAACCAGGTAGGGTGCTTCAGAGTCTTTCACAACCCATATGTGATCATTTGCAAGAGCAGCTTCACAGAGATTGAGAATCATCAGGCAATTGACTGACTTTCGGAGTGGCAGTTTGGTTTGTGTGCTGATGTTTTCAAGATCTCATTGGGCGGAGATAACACCTGCGACGGAGAGCATTACTACATGGGTATTTAAAAGATATCTCCAAACATGGACAATAAATAATAGAAACTTAATAGAAACTTCGAGATTTTACCCATCGCTCTAAAGGCAAACACCGAATTCAGAAGGTTGGGCAATCCTCCTTTGGCACCCCATGACTGACAACTCAACGTTCTGCAGGGTACAAATCAGTATTGGCTGATGCCCTTTCTAGTAGCGTGTCAAAATAGAACTTTTGACAACTTAAGGTCCGTAAAGCCTGAGGGCCATGGGTCAGCAATAGTGCACAAAGCATTAAGATGCGTAAGCAAAGGAAAATAAAAGAAGGGTGGTCTAGCATACTGTCATCAGGAGCGAGGCAAAGGTTGCATGCTCCAAACAATTCCCAGAAACTGGTGTCCATAGACCCACCATAGACCGTTTCTGGTCACCGCTCTGGAGCCCTCTGCCATGTGCAAATTTCCCTTCCGTAGTATCTTCGTCCCACTTACAGATTGGTTGTCACTTATTTCCATCTGCCAAACTGACATTTAGGGTTAAGGTTCGGGTGAAGTTTAGGTTTAGTGCTATAGTTAGGGTTGGGGTAAAGGTGATGACCCACGTAAACCAAAACTGTTTATCTGAGATCAAATGACATGGCAGTTTGTAGGATGGAATTAGGGGACGACCGCACAGATCAAAGGTCAACTGTTTTCAATGATCGTGTCTCAAAGGCCATCTCATTCAATGCTGTGAATTAAGCAAGCGAATATCTTTTATGAACCCTCTAGATCTATATGTTGGAATTTAAATTAACACATAATCTAGCCAAATAATTACTTGCACATTTGGGGACTATATAGGATCTCAGGCACTATTTTGGTCATTTCACCTTAAAAGAAATGGCCCAACCGCAAGAGTTTGTGCGATGGAATGTGCAGGGCAGGGTTTTGATTGATTTTATTTTTATAACACTTTTTATTTCAGTGTTAAGATAAACAGAATTTCAACAGCAAGTAACAATGAATAGATTATACTGGTTATCTCCCAACACATTTAACTGAAAGGTTGGTAATGATTTGCTTAACAATTGTGAGCTGAAGTTGTAGCACGGTGGCAGGGTGCAACTATAGGACAATGAATTGGGGAAGGGAGGCCCATCTCTCTGTGTAGTGAAGCAACACAAAAATTGAAGAACCAATATTTTCCATTCATTCTCAGCCCAGTTAAAAACACAGAGAAGTGTACAAATTAAGACTGCCTTAAAGAATGCCGTTAATAATTAAACACGCCGTGTGCCATTTTCCTAATCCCGTTTCCTCTTTATAAATAAATGATCGTTCGTCTCAGACACTTTCTGGCGCGATATAATTGCTTTGAAATAAATGTGGCAGTCTATCTCTTCCTTCATATAAGAGTTGGGGGGTGAATAGTGAGCTAAAGCCTTGTATTAATGGGGGGGCAGGTTAGGGTAAAATATCTCCGTCTCTGTGCAATGGTCCTGAACAGACAATAAAGCGCGTCTTTCTTGTGCGTAAACACCAACCTCTTGGGTTACAATCAGTCACTCACAGCCAATTACAACCAACCCCAAAGCCTTTCTTTTTAGCAACGGGGGAGCACAGCAGGGGTTGGGTCAGGTGTTTTAAAACTGTCACAGCTGTCCAGATCAGTCTAATTAACCCCTTTTATTCTCCTTAGAAATAACAGCATCACCATCTCTGGGCCTGATGTCACTGCACAGCTATAACTGAGGCTAGAGCTACAGCTCTTCTAATGTGATGCCACGACTGTGCTGCCAGTGATAATTATCACACATTGCCCTTCCCTTCTAATTAGCATCTGGTGTCCACTCATTATTTCCCTTCTCTCCAAATGGTGGCAAGCAACACACGAGTTTTAAATTTCAAAGCAATTCTCAAAGATATTCACGAAGAGGCTAATTTAATAGAACACAAGGCTAAATAAAGAAAAACAGAGACCTTTGAATTATAAGCGAAACTTCATGCAGATTCAAATGACTGGGTGGTCTCAAAGCCCACCTCTCTCGGGGTAAAATCTACTACAGCATTCTTCAACAGTTTCTACCCCGAGGGCAGATTATATTAGATGCACAAGGATCAAACACTTCCAAATATTATTCATGGAACCATCTCGGTAGTATGACCACACTGCTGCACAGGACACAGCATTATCTCTGTAGCATGACCACACGACAGCACAAGATACTGCATGATCTCTGTAACATGACCCCACAATTGCGCAGGACACTCCATTATCTCTGTAGCCTGACTACACTACAAGACAGTACGCTGCAATACCTCTGTAGCATGACCCTACAGCAGCACAGGATACTGCACTATCTCTGTAGCATGACCACATGACACTACAAGGGCACTACATTATCTCTGTAGCATGACCCCACAACACCACAGGATACTGCATTATCTCTGTAGTATGCAGTGGCAGCCTTGGGCATCTGGGGGCCCGTTTCAAAAGCTAATGTGGGGCCCTAAAAACATATGAGTGAAAAAAAGGTGAAGATTCAAGTTCGATTGCATCGATAATGGCTTATTTTTGGACCTCATTAGAAATTCTTGAATGCATTATGTGCATTTCAGCATCATGGACGGCTCTACATAGAAAAAAATCGAATCAATTCCCTTAGGGCAGACCAATTTACTGTTTTGGATTGCGGACTGCCAAAATTCAATTTGGACAAATCAAAATAAAAATAAAATTAGCAAAAACAGCATTTTTTATTTTATTTCTGTGCCGAAATAAATACTTATTGTCCAAACTAAGAAATAGGAATTAAAACCGGAGAAAGATTGATGCAGCTGTCAAAGAAATCAAACCACAAGTGGCTTAATACGGCTAAGAAAATGTTTTTTTAAAATGCAGTTTTGCCAACTCAAGTCTGTTAAGGTTGCTCATGTAAAAATGACTCTGTCAATAACCAGTGACATTACCATAATGTAGGTCTGCACTCAACATTTTTCTGAGTAAGAATCACATCCGGTTTCAAAAAGATAAGATGGCGCTGGCCAAAATGCCTAAATAAACCGATAGGTGACGTCACTGTGGCTTCGTCCATATTTTTTTGTGATAAAAGTTAGGATGTTAGTTCTTGCCTGTCAGTTGGGGGCCCCCTGGATGGCGGGACCCATTTCAATTGATATGGTTGAAACATGGGAAAGGCCCCCTCTGGTAGTATGACCATACTACTGCACAGCACATTGAATTATATACTGCGTATCATGGCCACGGCAACTGCTGTATCATGGAGACACCATAACCCACCCAGACAGACTTCACTGATCTAACTCACGAACCAGCTACAGTTCAAATGATTAGGAAATACAGTTCTCTGGCTGCAGATGAGACCTTAATCAGTTCAGAAACTGGAATTAAGTGACCAATGAAAATGCATTACATTACCCTTACTAGACCTTTTCGCCATTTATTCTTTAAATCCTTCATTAAACCAGGACCAGGGGGAATCCAAGAGGAAAACATTTTTCTTTATTCAAGGACATGACGGGTATGGTAGTAAGAAGAGAAACAGGGTTGAAGCCCTAGACCGGCTTTTGGGGTTAAGGTTCGCGTCCTTGAGTTACCCAACTTCTTTCCTCCTGATGCAAGTCAGTAACCCAAGCCCTACTGGGGTTTCAAACAAGAAACTGGCATTTTGGCTTTGAAGTTATAGGCATTTGCCTCTTCTATAACCCTATAGACCTTATCACGCAATAAATTTAATTATCCTGTCCCTGTTTGAGTTATTAAAGTTGACCGTGTAGGATACCAACTGGTTATTACATTTTATTAGGCGCCACTGGGGGCAGAGTCGCCTTCTCGTGTCATATAATTACACCGAGATAAAACCAGCGCCACATTGCCGCCATCTTATTCGCAGCACAGGGCCCGAGCCATTAGGCTCCCCTTACTGGCCATAAGCAGTACGACTGCCACAGCTGCTCGCTCGCTCCTGTCTGGAGTGCTGTATAGATTAATCAAACGCGGTCCCGCGCACTTTCACGCAATTTGTAATGCGCATTAATGACGGCTGACAGCTGTGACAGAAAGGCAGAATGATCGCTCACAATTTAGATAAAAATCAGAGCGCCATGACAAAAGTCATTTGCATTACTTTTATTTTTTCAATTTTCATCCCAACCCCCCACCACCACCACCACCACCACCACTCTAAGTCTTTGATTCCTGTTATTTTATCTGAGGAGTACACATCTGAAAAGATTCAAATTATCGTCAGTTCGCGGAGCGATGCAGCACCGATGCCCTGGCTTACTTACCAGCATTGTAAAGCAGCGAGCTCCAGTTTAGTGTGGAGCAGAGGTAGGCAACGCAGCCTGCGTTTCAGTGCTTCTCAGCACCTATTATTTTAAATTTGAGCGATTTATGAATGTTTTGAACTAAGTTTTGTTTGTGAAGGTCTGTTGAATGCTCTATGTCTCTAAAACCATTAATACCATATGTCATTAGCTGTGCTAAACATAGCCCAAATTATGATGATGTTGCCATGCTCCGCGGTCCTGTCTGCTACAGAGGGGACAAATTAAACTAGACTCTGAAAAATAGATCAGTTCAAAATCTGTCATTAAAACATTTTGCTGACCTTCAGCTGTTAATTAAAATTTGGGCAGGAAGTGTGTAATTAGTGTAACTGATTTGGTGATTTAGTGCGAGCCATAATTAAAAGTTTTTACTGTGAAGTGTGCTGGGGAGCAGTGTGGGCCATCAGTGGATTGAGGAAGAAATGATGAGACAGAGAAGGAGGTAGGAGAAGAGCAAACAGGCAGAATGTAGTGGACTGCCCTCTCTCCTTCATCTTCTCTCTTGCTGTCTCTAACTCTCACATACGAATGCACGTATACACACACACACACACACACAATCATCCACACTATCACTACCATAGACCGTATAAAAAGATGGACGCAGCACTCAGGTCTGAAAACTGAGGCCAATGCGGAAATCTCCAAAATTTGCATTCTATTTAATGGCCAGCAGATGGCGACGTCGGTGGTTGCAGAAAGAAGTTCAATCCTGTAGAAGTCTATGAGAAAATGACCCTACTTTCCCCAAAGATTTATAATTTAAATAATGATTTTCCACATTACTTTATTGTATCTATTGCAAGTTTCAAGTCTCCTTCGATATATCATGATGTTCGTTTTTCTAAATTATGGTCCCAAATCGACTAGAATAAAGGATAAAGCCAGTATATGCTTTAGGGGCGTGGCTATCCTCTGGTCCTTGTCTGATACAGTAAGATCCACCTGTAGACCCACCCCTCACTTCTCCCCGGATATTCAGTTCATACTCTCATCCAATAGGAATCACACCCGGTTTCAAAATGACAAAATGGCGCAATTCAAAATCAAGGCTTCCTCAATGATATGCTGAAACCAATGGGTGACGTCACGGTTGCTGCGTCCATCTTTTTATACAGTCTATGATCACTATATCTCTGTGTCTCTCAGCATTATGATCTTGAGTAATGGCACCATTACAATAGATGCCTAATTTATGAAAGTTGCCACCTGCCAAACCTTCTATGGCCAAACGGAAGAGACTATGCTGGAGTGTTCCTCACTGGGATAGCCAATAAGGAGATCATACAGGAGTGCTGCTCAGTAGACCAGCCAATCAGGAGGGATCACACTGTCATCCTCCACATTAGAAAAATCAATGAGGACAGACCACACTGGGATTCTCCTCACTAGGAAAACAAAGAGGAGAGACTGTGTCACAGTCCTCCTCACAAGAATAGAAAATCAGGAGAAACATTACAGGGGTCCTCCTCACGAGAACAGCAAATCAAGAGAGATCACACTCTAGTCCTCCACTCTGGAAGAACCAATCAAGACAGACCACACTGGGGTCCTCTCCACTAGAACAGCCAATCATGGGAGATAACACTCTAGTCCCGAACTCAAGAGGAACCAATCAAGGGAAACCAAACTGCGGTCCTCTTCACCAGACCAACATCAGAAAAAATCACATTGCATCCTTCATTGCCAGAACAGCCAGTCAGAAGAGACCACTCCAGATTCTCCATACCAGAAGAGCCAATCAAAGGAGACCGCAGAGGAGTCAATCATCAACAGCCAATCAACTAGACACCCCAGTGGAGCATCAAATCATAACGACATACATAGCATTTCTCAACGTAAACCATCTCAGCAGCTGAAGAAGCAGAAAGCGACAGATACTGCCTCAGAGCATGAAGGCTTTGTGGGTTATTTTTGTTGTTGTTTGTTGTCGCTGTGTATGGAGAATAACAGAGACCTCAGGCTGTGGAATAAACAGAGGGAGGAAAGGAACATGCACAGCCTGTGTTGTCTATTGTTTTCACTCAGCTTGTGTAATTAGCCCTGTAAAACGCTCACATCAAAGATGTTCTTTGCTTAAACATTTGCATGCCTGAAAAGCCTGATAAATCTACAGCGGAGCAGGATTCCTGGGTCTGCAGACGGTAACAGATAAACAGATGCTTCTGAAGTGCTTTGAGCATCGCTGGTGAGCAGCAAGAACTTGGAAAGCACAGGATAGAGAAAAAAAAAAAAAGCAAAAATAATCTGAGAACTTGTAGCCACTGCATGATATGGAGTTATTCTCAGCACAAGTCAGTTTACTGTTCTTCCTATGCATTATCCTGTTTGATTACTAACTAGCTTGACTTTGTCAGGGCTGAGAAGAGCCCCAGAGTGTATTGTGCCTACCATACGGCCATGTCTACCAGCAGAGTGCAGTTAAACTGACCAGGTATGCCCTGTGTTTGAGTAAGCCTATGCTATTAAACTGACCGTGCCCAGCTGTGTTGTTCATGGTTAGCCGGTTAACCTGCGGGTCAGCTGTCAGCGCAGGATGAACGAACGGGCTTCTTCCCTCTCGCAGCATTTCCCCTCACCCTTTTCCCCTTCCTTGCAACATTCTCAAAAGCTAGGGCATGCTCAAGATCAAAGGGTCTCACGCCTAGCTCTTGCGAAGGGAAGACTGCCATGTTTTGAGCAACTCGTGAGTTCTTGCACATTTTCCAACATGGCTGCCAATTAAGGTTTGCATCAAATTCCAAGCTGTGACAATACTGGATGCCATCTTGAAAAGCCAGTCGAGACTGATCGCAGATGTTATCGCCCGTTTTCACAAGACCAAACGTCGTTTAATTGTTCAAGAGGCAAGAACCCGCGGGATCTTGCTCGGCCCCGCGATCTTGATCCTGCCTCTGGATTATTTATCGTCACTGCTGATGGATCAAACTGATGTGGACAAAAGTTCCCGTTTGTGACATTCTGAAGTTCTGAAGGCATTAACTGAATGGTGGGGTGGGATTCTGCTCTGAGTGGTTTTGCAACTTTCCCCATCAAAGAAAATCCTGCTGACGCAGCAGGAATCGGACAGAGCACGGCAATGCCGGAAGGATTGCGGGAAACTGACTGACAAATGGGGAGCTCTGACCACTGTCAGTTTGATGGCAATCATTAAATAATGAGCTTTAGTTAAAAAGCATATACAAAGTTAAGACCAGGCACATGAAAACACATCTTTATATGGTGTTCAGAGAATGATGTGCATAATAAATTGTGCACTGAATATTAATGGCTGAGTGATTTTATCCCAGACTGCCCCATAGCTGAAAGTGCTGATGTATCACGTCTTCACAGCTGAGTGACAAAAGTGCAAAACTAGATGCTTTTTGCAAAGAAGAGAGAAGTCAGACAAGGATTCACCTACACACTGCAGCCAGGAAAAACTGCCTAATCTTTATCTTCCATCTTCCGTCTAATTGTGTCACAACATTTCATGAGTTTAATGAGTCATTAAGAGTTCTAATTATGCGAGGTCAATCTCCTTCCAACACGTTTGTGCACAAATAATTCATAAAAATAATCTGAGCCTTTGAGGACGACGGTTCGCAGCACTGTGGCGAATATGGGAAATGTGCCATTTTTGGAAGATCTGAAGTACAAGTAATATCAAGCATGAGAATATTGATGCATTTTTATTTTTGAAACACCATCAATGGCTGAAAAAGAAATGCTGCAATAACTATAAAAGAGATAAAAATGCCGACAGGACAACAGTTTTACTCTGGAATGTGAATTCACATGGTTCTCACGCACTTGAGTGTGCAGGTTGCCAAACTCCATTTGTTAATGTTTCAAAGAAATGCCTTTAATGATGAAGGTCTTTGATGCAGTATTCTCCCACTGCATGTGGAGGGTCAGTGGAGGAATTTGAGGAATCTTCGCATTCAAGAGAAAGATATTTTAAAGGCATCCCATGTTCTGATCAGTGTGATATATGAACAACAGCAGAGTGCTCATGGCAGCTGTAGCCTCCAAAGGCCTGAGGAGAAGCACTCAGAGTCCATCTCTCATACATTCTGTTCAAACACTAAAGGGTGTGGAAAACCTGTGTGAAGAAGCAAATATTTACAGGAGACGGAGTGCATAAAAAAAACAAGAGTTGTCAGAAGACAACACAGCTCGCCAGAAAACTTTAACCTTACTGTCCGCGGACGCCGATGCCAATGCAGAGGGTATGGCAATAGCTCTCCGAGGACATTCCTCCCGGCGAGCTAAAAAAAAAAAAAAAAATATATATGTATATATATATATATATATACACACACACACACACACACACATTCATACATATATATATATTTATATATTTAAACACTTCTATTTGCTACAGATTAGTATGTCAACTTGTCGTGCTTCACACACTACCATCAATCAACTTGACCCTGAGTCAGAGCAAGATCAGGCCATCACACAAACACACACGCATACATACATGCGCACACACACCCAGCACTGGCTCTGTCCTCTACCATTCTATGTGGACATGTGGACCACTGGGCATCTCCTTTATGTGGCTAATAGAAGTCACAGCAGTATTTTTTTCTGAGAAAATTTTTACAAGTAATCAAAGTCATGTCCTGTAGCTGTATAAAACCCAACCAGAGTAACAAATCATATACCGTAAGCCTTAGGATCAAATACGCCATACACCCGTGGGAAATCGATCCAAAGTCTCTCATTGGCGTGCAAGTGGTTTGAGATCTGGAGGCCAAGAGGGCCGTAACGTAGGGTTCATATCAATTTCATACACAAAAAACCATTCTCTGACCTAAGGATGGGGGCACTGTCATCCAGAAAAAGACCTGACCCACTGGAATAGAAATGTTCCTTCTGTGGATAAAGGTAATTTCTCAAATCAACTTCCCCTGAGGGATCTGAATTCATTACATTTTGTCAACTCATTTATTCTAGTTTTCCCCATAAATTTCTCCCCCAGCGACCTTGTGCTATAAGCAGCTCTATGTCCCACAATAAGAGCCATGTCATTTAGGCAAAGGTGATCATTTATAAAGTGGAATGAAAGCAGTTTACTGGCTGGTGTTATGTAAATGAGTGATGCTTTGTTTTCTCACACCAATCTGGGAAATTTTTCGCAAGTTAGCACCCGCCAGTGTCACAGGCGTTATCGATGATGTCTCCGCTCGGCGACTGCCCTGACGCAGGAAATATTTCTTTTCCTGTGATGACAGACAGTGGCATGGAATCCAGACAGTCACACCCCCCCCACCCCCCCACCCCCCAGCCCCCCCCATTCCCGTCACGTCTCCCACGGTAACCCGCATTAACTAAATTATACATGAGGCGGCCGCTTAATTACTGCTGCCGGGCGCGGCCGGATGTTAGCGGGCTTCACTTGATTAGCTTCCAGATCTGCGACAATCACAACATTTCACATCTATCTCAGTTTTTGGACACCATCTGACACAATGCCATGTAGGGAACTCTGACAAGGTTCCACAATCCATGGGGTTCATCCAACTTCTGAATATTTTATTTACAGCGAGGACGATGCCAGTTTATTTGTTTATCCATTTATTTTTTCAAAAAAGTTCTCTCTTTTTTTTGTTTGTGGCAAATTGTCAGAAGGCAGAAGCAGGCGGGCGGCTCAGAGGGAACGGCTGGTGAAGAAATAAAGCGTATCTGTTGATTTTATTAGCAAGTCGTCCTCAGGGGAAGACAAGTCCGTGATCTGTCAGGACCCATTAGACGTGTAATTTCTGTTGGAAGAAACTTTGTGCACACAGGCAGGCTCTGCGCTGTGTTTTAAGAAATAAGCAGGGCTGGTGGGGTGGGTGGGGGTTGAAAAAAAAAAAAAAGGATTAAATTTTAAGCAGCCGGCGGGCCGATAGTTTGCCTTGGGCGTATTTGTCAGTTTCAAAGGGTGTTTTTATTAATTTTGTATTTTGCATTTTGTTAGTGGAAAGAGTCCAGTCCGAGGGGAGCGCCGGGGGGGATAAGCATGGAGGGCCTGAAGCGGGCGCCACGGTGCAGGGAAAACAGATACAGCGCGAGAGCCGGTCTCAGATGAGCCCTGAAACAACCCCCCAACACATACACACACACACACACGCACACACACACACACTCCATTAACCAAGGACAGTCTTCATCACTGCTTTTTTCCCCTCAATCAGTCTCTCCTCTCCCCAGCTCCCCAAACCTCCATCTCTCCCTCAATTTAAAGCACAAATAAACATCTGCATTGGAGGACATTGAGAATTTTATCACCGTGTCTTTACGTTATTTATGTTATCCACAAACAACAATAACATTGAATACAAGGAGATAAAATTTGTTCAATAGTGTAATTAGCTAATGCCTATGTACGTTATGTTCATATACCCAGATGCTAATTCAAACATGGGTCCCGATAAACATGCCCGATACCAGGGTTAAACTGCAAAAATTCAAGTTGTGTTCAAGACAACTGTATTGCACGTGTATACCACAACCCATCAAAGCTAAGATCTGTGAATACAAATACAAACACACAATACACAGCACATGCAACATGTGGGAAAATTGCCTTAAATATGTATTTTGAGATGGGATATTTTATATTTTACAAGAAGGGTTATAGGAGGTTGTGGTGTCATGACAATATCTGCTGCTGGCTCCAGCATATGGAAAGTGTGAACCCAGATTCTGTTTTTCATGTAAATGCTTTCTTGATGCAAAGAGTATCAAGGAGTTAATGGGAAAAACAAACCCCTCCTGTGATCCTGGGAATTGTAGGGCATCCCGCCGGGCTTCTTCAAACGGCATCCAGCAGCAGAAGTGTAGAATGTCCTCAGGCTATGGTCTGCGGACCATTCCACCTGCGGCTGGATGGGCCCTGATCAGAGCCATGTCGAAAACACTAAAGCTAAACTGCATCACTGATGCTGCCAAGTTAGCTCACTCGGTTAAGGCGCCGCATAGTGGAACAGTAGTGACTACCACGGTGTGGGTTCGAGCCCCGGTCGTACCAGCTGGCAGTAGTCAGCAGCTTTTTCAGAGCAACGCAAAATTAGCTTTGCGTTGCAGGGAAAACAAATTGGGAAGGGACTGCCAGGACGGGATAATTAAAATAGTTGCTTTCTTCGTTGCTTCAAGCGTTGGAAAACCGGGCGCTCGTCAGTAAGATTGTAAGCTTGCTCATGTTTGGGTATCCTCCGCCCTCATTCTGAACTTGCGAGGTTTCGACCTATGAATTTAAAAAAAGCAGTGGCTGACAGGCGTGTGCTTCGGAGGAGAGCCGCAAACTGTCTCGCTATCCCGAAGTTGGCAACATGGGGTTGCATATGAGCAAGCCTTGTAAATAGTTCTCGGATTGGGCATTCCAGATTCGGGTGGGATTGGAGATGCCAAATTAAAAAATAAAATAAAATAAAATAATGAACTGCATCACTGTAACACTAACCAGTGTATCGCCATGGCTAATCAATGTATACCCAGCGCTAACCAGTGAGAAGCCGTCACTGACCTACGCATCCGAAGTGCTGTTAACCTGCACATCAGCATTGGTAATAGGTGTGTAGCCATAGAGAGCCTGCACGTTAACATTGCTAACAAGGGTATGGTCACCTCTAACCTGCATGTCAGCTTTGCTAACCAGTAAACAGTCAATGTTAATTAGCACATCAGTTTTGCTAACCAGCGTATAGCCATTGCTAACCTGCTTATAACCAGTGTAAGCCTTTGCATGGCCAGCAATAATTTGCACATAGCCAGCACTACGCAATGCCAGTGCATGGGTATCATCGCTGTGCCCGGTCTCACACACCCCAAAGTTGTTACTTCTCACTGCCCATTATGCCCCCTGGTATCCAGCATGCCAGGGATCTTCAAGTTTGGTCTGAAAGTCCAAATCTAGCCTCAAGTTTCTTTCCATCCAGGTGCTGAAAGCAACAAAATTTAGTACTACTGGTTGGGCAGACTGGTTTTTTACCTGACAGAGGGTGTACAGTACAACGGGGTACCAAACGCTACAACAGCTGTAGTTCCTACTCTTAGCGTACAGGGGTTCATGATGGATACTGTGGCTGGGGAATAATTCACGAGGCACTGGGAATTTGAGGCCTTTCTGCCACAAAACTGGAGCATTCAAGCAACTCCTGCGCTTTAAACTTGATATTGCTGCATGATAGCCAATAATTGCTTTATTTTGGTTCCTCCTGAAGATCATTTTTGTTTATTTTCACAAAGTTGCATTTATAATTGCATTTTTCTGTTAAAATGTTGGTTTATAGGCTTTAGCTACTTTAGCGAGCAAAAAAACTTTCCCTGGGCCCAGTTAAGAATTTTACCTATTCCAGGCTGGCGCTTGACCATTAACCTCATGAACAGTAAAAATAATTACAGAGAAACATCACCGCAAGACCTGGGAAAAAAAATCAGCTTGTCAAAGAAGTGGCTTAGAAAGTCTACAATCCAGGGTGATCACACACAGTATTGTAATATCATAATGATCTGCCTGGCCCTCTCTCCTGGCTGCCAAAATCACTCTATAATTAAAGGGAAAATGCCAACTACTCTGAAACTAAAAGGGGGGGGGTATCAACAGTATTTTTCATACATTCAGATCAATTTTCATTATAAACACTCTTGTGACACATTAGAGTCATTGTCACCTGCTGCGAGCCGCCTTAAGCGGACCCCACTTTGTTACATTGTGCTTAATTAGCCCATCCGTCAGAACCTGCTATGCATATATTCAAGAGGCACTCACGGAAGACCACGATAATCAGAACCTTTCGCGTATTTATTTATTCATTGGGAAAGGCAATGCTTTTGAAGTCAGGCCTCAGCCATCCAAAGAACGTGACACGATCCGCGCTGTTTTGGAATGCTCAAGGAAGCACGCTTTGTTTATTATATCTAATATCTAAAGCTGAATAAATTTCTCATAGAACACAAAATTACATTTAAATGATGCACTCACGGCATCACACTTAAAAGGCAGAGGTAGCTCTGCAAAGCCCTCTTTTTTTTTTCTTTCTTCTCTCTCCGGTTGAAGTGTGCCCTGCCGGTAATGGGGCAGGGCATCGGATTAAAGCAAAAGCATCGGAGGATCTGTGCAGATGGGATCTGGAGATGCTTATTAAACACAGATGAAAATTAGAGGGCTGCTGATTGACTGGGAGGGTATTATGCTACGACGCTAATGAGTAATTAGGGATGTATAGATCCCCGTACATGCAGGCGCGCGCCTGGTACACGTCAGTTAGCCATTTTTTGCAAAGGAAGTGCAAAAAGGAACCTTTTTGCTCAAATCCCTTCCCCCTACCCATCACAGTGGTTCCTTAAATACAACGTGATTGGTCGCTGTTGAATGACAGATCAGACGACGGAATGGTTCACACCACCGAAGTGATGAATCTTATCTATAGGGAGAGAAACTGTGCAACAAGAGTGACAATTAAAGTGGTACAACAAGAGACAAGTGAGTGGAGATCAGCACCCTATCAAATTGCCAACGCGAACAATTGGGTGCTAATGCTAACGGTGTCATCATGTTAAAAACACATTATAAGGACAAGTCAGTTCCAAGTGAGAAAGCCATTGCTAATAAATTAACTGACTATGTTAAGAAGACCCACTAGTGTCATGGTCTAACAATGCAGCTGCTAATATTATGCTATCTGCAGGCTATACTTCATCACAATAAGTGGGGATCTGTGGGCCGACGGATGATGTCTCGACAATGTTTTTGTACATTATGCGCTGTCTTTCTACAGACATTCACACCTATCAAGTTAAGTGCTGCATGACTAGAAGGCATTGCACTTATCACAGCGTAGCATACCTGCACTTGTTGTGACACTGGTTCAAAACATATCAGTCCTCCATGTTAACATTTGGTAGACTGGATTTTAGGATGGATTTCAGGAAATTTGCCTGCCGCAGGAGGTGAGCTCAGAAAGTTTGAGACACACAGCTCCACGTACCTTCTGGTATGTTCCACCCAACACCTGCAAGTCCACATTTTTTTGACCTTTTGAGAGACATTGCAGAACTCTACTCTGTAAACAAAGCAGCTCAATCCAGAGCTGCTCAACAAAGCCCTGAGATGGTGGCCAATCTCACGGTGAAAGCACCACAATTAAAAGAATTCTTCCCCCCCTCCTTTCTCCCTGATCACTCTAGAGTCCCTTGTCTACAATACACCACAGCACTAGCCCAGAAAGCTTTCTAGGATGGGGGCATTCTCTGGCCTGAATCAAGTGGTTTTGGGGCTTTACGCTGGGCCTCATTTATCAACAGTGCATACAAAAAAAAAAAAAACAAACACCGTTTTCACCTGGGAATTTAGGATGTATAAAAATAAGGTTGATTTGAAAAATTTTCAGTCAATATGCTTGTGAATCTTTGCAAGATTTCAAGCTGAACTTCATTAATAATATTAATAATAAAGTGGAATATCATTATATTATAATAATATAATAATAACATAATAATATCATTAATAAAGTGGAAACTACATGCACTTAATTGCACCCGCAATCTTCGAAATTAAAAACATTTTTTGAAAAATCCACGCTTCTTCTTTCACAAGTATGTGATATTTTAGAATGAAAACTACGCAAAATTTTATAAATGAGGCCTCTGCTCTTGCAGAGGGAGCTTGCTCATCAGCAGCACTGCAGCAACCTCTAGTATAGATGGAGGCCACTGAAGCCAATGGCAACTTACAGTAAAAATATGAAGCGCACAATATCCTTTCCCACTAAAAAGGGAAATGCAACATGCTTTTTCTTCATCCAGTGTCTAAAAGTGTCAATCTGTTAACCTATTGAGCACTTTGGACAATAGAGAGATGGTTTAAAGATTAATCAAGAACAGGTTGTGATGGCGCAGTGCGGTGGATGACTCTGATTCTGCAGTAGCACTGGGCGGTCCTTGGCTCCAATTTGTACTCCATGGAAGTGCCTGAAAACTGCACCTCAAGGGTTCAACAAAAGGCTTTTCACCAAGCCTATGTAAATTAGATAGGTGACGTCACAGTGACTTGGTCCATATTTTTGATCCCAAGCCTATTCGGCTTGAGGCTTTCAAAGGAGTAGAAGGCTGCCATTCCTGGAGCGATGCTGCCGATCAAACAGAGGAGATCTACCCGGCATTTTTCAGTGCTCCTCTTTCACAGTGGAAAAAAACGCAGTTTGTGCGTCGTTGCCGGGGTAAGTGTCCTCACGCACAGTGTCAACTCATTCATCCCGAGCCAAAGCTTTGTCGGAGGCGTGCGGTTATAATAACTCACTGACTGGCGGAACACGATTCATTGATGGTTGGCCGGGATCCAAATTGAAATCATTGGAAGTAATTAAGACCGGGTCCCGGCAAATCATAATAAATTATTAAAGAGGGGGGCGTTAATGAATCATTAATGGCAAATTAACTGCAGTGAGGCCTTCAATGAAATGTACAGTGTTTATAGACAGAAACCCCACACATACTGGGCTTTAATTCGTATTTACCCATAACGGAGAAAAATAATTTCCTCTGTATAAAATGTGGGTACAAACAACACCCAATATGGAGAGAAAATAAAGCTAAAAGAATGATGCATGTAAAAGTGATAATCAAAAAAAAATAAAAGAGGAAATGTGTTGGTGGAATTTAGTTATAAATTCCTTATTATTGCTTGTTCTTGCATGTAACAAAGACCCTATTTCCAAATAGCAGTAAACTGGATCCTATTTACTCTCACCTTGTCTCAGTCTGATTTCTTTCAGGAATACAATTTAAAATTCCCACAACAAAATGAAGTGAGTTTCTTTCAGATTTGGGGAGGCATTTTAAGCTTGTGTGAACTGTTTGAGTAGAATCTGGAGTAGTGGAGTACCAAGCCAAGTTTTAAGTGCAAAATGCCCAAAACATTATGGTGCTTACTTTGTGTTTGGACTGGCACAACTTAACTTTTGCTGTTTGGCTCTGCATGTGGGATTTGACACTGACTTTGGGTTAAAAAAGAAACTGACAGCTTTAATCTGGGGACACCTGTAACCATATCCTTCTAACTGTAAAGAACATACAGCCCATTTTGAACAGTATCATATCCAAACACCAAGACGTTTCAGTGTACATATGAACCTAAAAGATAGATAGCTTTATTGTCCCGAGGGAAATTAATGAGGAGATCCACATTAGCACATGCAGGTTAGCACATACAGGTACATGAACACATATGACAGGTACATAGACAGATTAATTAACCATAGAACATAAACGATGGATCTTTACAGGGTCAGCACGGTATCTTATTCAGTATTGCGATGGCAGAAGGAAAGAAGCTTCTGCCAAAACATGCCCTTCTCCATTCTTCTCCGAGGATCTGAATCGTCGACCGGACGGCAGTCATGTGAAGTGTGCAATGGCTCCATCATTCAATTCTGAGATGGGGGATTGGCTTATTTTGGGTACAACATGTGTGATCTTGGTGAGTTTGTTTTTGTTAGAAGCAGTCAGGATGGTGTAAAAACTGGGGGGAACAGTGCAGCAGGATGGGTTGGATTATGCTTTTGTAGAGTAACATCAGAATGTGGGGGGCAACAGAAAGGGCACTGAGTGTACGGATAACATTTTGTCTCTGCTGAGAACGTTTATGAATATCAGTGATGTGATGATCAAAGGTAAGTTTACTAAAAGGAAAATGATGTTGCAGCAACCTCTACAGAAATGAACACAAAATTACAAGAAACCATTTAAGGTGTTCTGAACAGTGAAAATGGAAGCGTACCGGAGCAATGAGGATGAATCCCCATCCCAGCCCCTCCTCTATTGGAAGGTGTGGATGGGTGAAGGGGTTTGTTTGTTCTGGGGAGGGCGCACTGCACAGAAACCATTAACGCCAGTCCTGGCCCAGTCCCTGAGCACTGTGCTGTGTGTTGATCAGCACTAAAAGACTACCACAGCATGTATTCCATTTACCACTGCCATGCTCTCCCCCGTGTCCTCTCAAAAAAAAACAAGGCTCTCAACGTTTAATGTGCAACACAGACCAACAACCCCCCCCAACTCCGCTTTCCTCTCTCTCCCGTCCGCGGGGGGATTTGTGCAGAAATTGTTTCTGAGGCTCCCCGGTCGGACTGCAGTACTTACAGAGGCGCATCGCGGTGAATTTGAGCCGCTGTACGGGGATCGTCCCTCTGCCAGGCCAGGGACGCTCCCGCTAATAGCACCTGAGATCGACGGGGCCCCATCATCGCGCCAATTTCGCACACCCCGGTCACCTGAGAGTGGATGTTCAGCCACAGCTACCATCTAAAACAAACTTTCTGTTAAAAGAGGACACACAGTTTCCCAGAGGGGGGGTTGTATAAGCTGAGGTGGAGGGAATTACACAGACCTATAGATTCAGACCAAACAATTTCTACTACAAATGTACTCTTCAAGTCATACTCACATTTCTTAAAAATGCATGTTAGCTGCTGCGTACCTAGACCTGGTTAAAAATGTGTCAGTGCCTTCGAAATACACAGTTAACTGATTTCACCTTTGTCAGGTTCAGCATTTATTCTGTCCTGCATTAAACTCCCCATGGAATCAATACACATAATTAGCATTAGCCTTGGGAATCAGGTCTTGGATTGTGTACCTTGACAACAGATGAACTGAATGAGCCCAGGCATGGTGCATAGCGCAGAGCCAATGTATAGCAGAGTGTAAGGAATGTTACGTAAGGTGAGAAAAAAGCTTTCTCAAAGATATGCTCCCTCACGCATTACTTGATCCCATGTGGACCTTTCATGCCTTCGTAAATTTTTCCAAATCTTTTAGTTTTTATTTTTTGAGTATTCGTCAGTTAAAATGTCACATCTAAGATGGAAGAAGCTCAACATTTTTATTGCTATTATTTTTGGCTTCACATTTTAAAAATCTGCACATTCAGTAAGGGAGTTCAGACTCTTTACGTCCACAGGATGCTTCCTTACACGTGATTACTGAAGACATTTCAATCCCAGTATTTCCACGGGCTGCTTCTCTTTTAATTGCTTAAATGTGTTTCCCAGCCTGAAACCTTATTAACTAGGTTTGTGCACAACACACAGTCTAACGGTTTAAGTTAGTAATGTGCAGTGGCATACTGTCAGTGGAATGAAAGGTAGTAACCTCATCTCTCGCCTGATTTTACATTGTCATTTATTTGGATAGGAAAATGCCTCGTAACTTTCTGATGCAATATACAATAACGCTACGTAAACTAAATTGTCGAGTCATTCTACCAATTAGTCTTCGCTACTGAGCAAAACCATGATTGGCAAAGAAAACTGCAACTGGTTTAGCGTAATTAAGCATTGAAAGGTGAAGTTATCGAGGGCCTCTCACACCACTTAAGCCACTTACACACTGGACGCGAAACGAATTTTTCTCACGACAGATTACATTCAAAGTCAATGCGAAGACGTGAATACACGTCTTTGCGTTGACTTTGAATGTAATCTGTCGTGCGAAAAATTCGTTTTGCGTCCAGTGTGCAAGCGGCTTAATAGTACGCCACAGGTAATATATAACAGTGAGTTAGGACAGAACCATGCACTGAAAGCATTCAAGTAGGGGCAGAATCAGGTTCAGTTCAGTCCAGCAGTAGTTGGTTTCTGCCTCCTCAATTCACAGCGGCACTTCTGCGAAAACCCACCTCTCCGCTGCAGTATCTGTCCCCAGAGTGCGAGACAGCTCAACAGCTCGGCCCAGACACACGACACATCGCTTAACTTTAGAGGGTGTTTGTATTTAACTGAACAGAAGTGGCAAAGTGGCTAGCTCTCCAGAAGGGCCACTGGTACACGCACATGCACAGATACACAGCTCATCGGCTAGCCCTCCAGAAGCACTACTGGTACATGCACATGCACAGATACACAGCTCATTGGCTAGCTCTCTCTGGGTCCGTTTCCACTTAGAGCTTCACCCGGGCGGACAACCCAAACAGCACTCTGAAGAGTACAGTCTGGTGTCAGTCGATCATCACACCAGAGACCACACTTGATTATGCCAGAGATTGTGAGGCAGACTGCTGTTGAGTGCATTGGACATGGGCTAAAGACCTTCAAAAGAGTACAATGGTTATTGTTCAACAGACTGTCGATGACAAAATACCACATTGGAGTCAAGCTAAAGACTACATTGGAACCTGTGTTATAGACAATGCTAAAAACTATACTTGAAACTGTACTAAAGAGAATGCAAAAGACTACGCTGGAGATTGTGCTAAAGACTGCACTAAAGACAATACAAAGCTTAAGACTGCATTGGGGACTGAACTAGACTATGTTAGAGACTACTTTGGAGAATAGAAATTCAAAAGACTACAATGGAGAATGAGGAAGACTATGCCAGAGACTACACAGGAGACTGATCTAGACTGTGCGAAAGACCGCATTGGAGACTAGACAATGATAAAGACTTCATTGGAGAGTAAGCTTAGACTGTGCTATAGGCTACATTAGCGAGTGAGCTAGACTATGCTAGAGACTTCATTGGAGACTGATCTGGACTATGCTAGAGAATAAATCAGAAATTGCTACAGACTACGCTAAAGACGACATTACTACTGAGCTAAAGATGACTACGAAGACAACACTGGAGGTTCGCAACACATTTCCAAGCTGAGCACTGCCAGTAAGGGATCACCTTCTAAAATGGACTCCGGAGAGAGAGAGAATGCTGAACCAACAGCAAAAACAAAAACATGCAAAACAAATGCTTTCTAATTAAAAACTGAAGCTTTTACTGCATCAGTCTCTGTAACGCTGAGGCAGTAAAAGAGGGATTCATGGGGCATGTTTCCATAGACCTGACTTATCTCCCACTCTCTCCATCAGCATCAACTACACAAACAAATTACGCTCTCAAATAGCTTCCTGAGCCTCATATTCCGCCATTTATTTAAGAAACCAATCCTTATTTCAATAGCCTCCCCCTCTTTTTCGCCGAGGTAAATTGGGGGAATTCTTTACTTAATTCCATTAACTTTGTACGGTGCCTCAATCTCTCCTGCCTGGAACATCAGGAGTACAGCCGGGGTACCTCAAAGCTGTTCCGCCTCGCCGCTCCGGGATCGAACATGACAGTTACATTAACGCTGCCATGTAAATTGCTCGCTGTACATGGGCAGTGAGCAAAAGAAAAAATGGGAGGAAAAGGGAGAAGAGACTTGGAACATTCACTGCCCCGTGACAGCACAAATTACAGCAGTATTCACCGTGTACTGGGCCAAATGCCTGAGTCTATTACAGTCAATGCCTGAAGTGCTGTAAGCTGTACAGAGCTGGCTGGTGTGTGGAGGGGGTAAACTGGTCTAGGCTGGTATTCAGAAATTTTATGGGGTATCGTGGCATGGTAACCTGGTGTGGAGTAAGTGGGTATGTTGAGCTGGTGTGGGGTATAATGGTATGGTAAACTGGCTCAGGGTAAGCTGGTGTGTTGAACTGGTGTGGGGTATAATGGTATGGTAAACTAGTTTGGAGTAAGCTGATACAGTAAACTGGTAAGGGATGTAGAAGTAAGTCTGTTGCGAGCCTAGTGTCTCATCCGGCTGGTGCTTAACCCTGGTTTCAGTAGCATGAAGCGACTAGGGGTATTGCTACTCCCCCTGGATGGGATGCTGGTCCATCATAGGTTACCCCCCCAGGCCTTAGTCAGGTTTTCCTGACAATTTGCTGGTACCCAATTATACACATGGGTGGAGTGAGGCGCTGTGGGAGTGAAGTGTTTTGCCCAAGAACACCCGGCAAAAGTAATGGAAAGGACTCAAACTCAAGGCCTTTCGGTCCCAAGTCACACTTAACCACTGTGCTACTGTGACCCCCTAGGTGAGGGGTATGCTGGTATGGTAAATTGGTGTGGGGTAAGCAGGTGCCTTGAACTGGTACGGAAAAAAAATGGCATGTAAGCTGGGGAGAAAATCTCCAAGATAGCATCCATTCCCTCATCTGCTTTCATAAATGCAGGAAAAGAAAGAAAGAAACAAAGGGCCGAGAGAAAACATTTATGAAGGGCAGGCTTCCCCATAAAGAAATATGAAATTAAGATTCAGTTTTTGTTCTGAACTACGCGGCCTCAAACACAGTTGCAGCAGGCCATAGATCTCAGGTCTGCTGCCTGTCTTGTAGAGGTGCAAGTTGGGATAGCAAAAGGCACAAGGGTGGTGTAACAGTACCGAAGGCGCTAGGACAAACCGCAACACAAGAGCGCCCATGGACAGAGAGCGGTTCTGTCCAAACACAATAAGCTCCGGTACTGCAGGTGTCAGGGATCAGCGATAGCAGCCCTCAGCTTAAACTTCATCCAGTCTGAGGTGGGAGCTCAATACTGCGGACACAGTTTAAAATAAAAAAAAGTTATGATCATTGAATTCCTTTGGACAATAGCAGAGCTGACACGCCAAAGTTCAATCAGCCTTACGCATTCAAAATGCTTTGGCATTCATTTTTGCATATTTTAATTTTAAATTTTAACCGTTCTTTAGTTCTCAATCAGAAATCAGCCCTTTACAACTGCTGAAGTGAGAAATAGAATGGTTTCATTACAGTGTGCGGTATGGTTACTGTCATTCTGATCAGGTAATGAAAAAAGTTAAAGGAAGTTTCTTTACAAAGTAGTTCTGTAAGGTAGAGCTCATTCTCTACTTTGCACTTTTCATCCAATCACCAGCAAGCAGAGAGACTGCTAACGTATTGCACTCAATTCCAAAGAAGTTTGCACATCATGGGAAATGCAAGCAAGATCAAAAAGTGATTTGAATAATGCATTCACCCTCCATTATATTGAAATTAGGACATCACATTATTTGATGTTCTAATGTAAATTTAATTGTGTATAGAAAATATGCATTGTGTCTGCTGCGAACGAGTCCAATAAAGTTGGCACAGTCAAATATTAACCACCGTGTAACATCACCATGTCTTCTAATCACACTTATAAGCTTTTGGGCACTAAAGACATCAGTTGGTCAACTTCAGATAGTGGAATTTTCCCTCATTCCTCTATTATACAGGTCTCCTGCAGCACAACTGTACCGGGCCTTCATTGCCGGATATTTTCCTTCATAATACACCATGTATTCTCAATCAGATAGCCCTGGACCAGAAATCAAGATGGCAGCGCTTGTTGCTTTGAAATTCGTAGATGAGCAAGTCACCTGTGCTGTGTGTAATAACACACCCCCATACCTCAACGAATGCTGGCTGTTGGACCTAATGCTGGTAACAGTTTAGGGCTCGGGTTGTCCTTGTCGCTTTTGGTGCAGAGAAAATGGCAGCTATCTTTTTAAAAATGTCTTGACATGTTGACTTGTTAGACCACAAACAAGCTTCTACTGCGCTACTGTCCATCTCAGATAACACTGAGCCCAGGGAAGTTGGCAGCACCTTGGGACAGTATCGATGTATGATGGGCTGTGAATTGTACATTGGAAAGCTTTAACTTGTATCTGTGGATGCAGTGGCTAATGATGTTGACAAATAAAAGTTTACCAGAGTATTTTGGAGCCCACATCATGATATCCATTACATTTGTATGCCAGTTCGTAAGACAGTGACACCAGATCAATCTAAGAAGTAGTTTTTGGCCAAGCCCTTCACACACTAACGGTCAAATAGATTTTTTCCATCTTATAATTATAGCTATAATGCACTGTAGAGGGTGAAATGCCCAAAATCCTACCGAAGCAAAATTTTTTACAATTAAAATGCAGTACAATTATAATGATATCAACCCATATTCTTGCCTCCAGTGGAAATGAGGCTTTACAGACCACTAAAATAAAGCAATTTTACAGACTGCTAAATGTGGAGCTCACTTACAGAACACTAAATACAGCCAAAGTGGAGTACACTTAGTGACCAGTATAACAAAGTGCACTTATCGGTGTGGAGCACTTTTACAAATCACTCAAGGAACACTCTTTACACGCAGCTAACATGGAGCTCTCTTGCAAACCACTATAATGGAACAGTTAATGGAAAGCACTCTTGCAGACCACTGAAACAAAAAGACTGCTAATGTAGGGCACAGTTAAAGACCGCTACAATGCCAAACTCTCACAGACTGGAAACACAGATCACTCTTACTGATTACATCTCAGTCTAGCATATTGGTGACCTGGAGCACTGCAACAGATGACAAACAGGAAGCAGTCTTGTTGAGCACTAAAGCGTCAAACTCATACATACAGCTGACATAAAGGGTCTTACAGACTGCAGTCTCACTGGAGGATACTAACAGTTACCTACACAGACGACACATCCACACAAGCAATGGGAAGAAATCCCGTCAGGAATGGCGGAATCAGAAGCCAGTTTTTTTGTTCCTCCTGAGATCGCTTCACGGGGATGACAAATGTGTGGGTTCTTCGCCCCAGTCGCACGGCTGTAACACGGCATCTAATTATGACGCATGTCATACTGAAAGCCCCTCTGGAGAACAAATGGGGGGGGGTACATTTCTCTACTGTAATCAGCAATCCAGACCCTACCCCACCCCCCAACCGAGATGACACCCTCAGCGAGCTTTCATCTCTCTCAGAGAGGAATGGCAGGCAGAGCACCTTAGGAAATGAGCTGTAGAGGCAGCCAGTGAATGTGTCATTGGGTGCGACAGCTGAGTGAGCGACCGGAGATCGACAGGCTGCCCCGAGCACCGAGTCTCCCGCTGCTCTGTGTGCCTCAGGGCTGGAACGGGCTGTGCTGCATGTACTTGTGTCAGTGCAGGTGCTGCACTGTGCTTACGTGTCACAATGGGAGCTTTAATGACTGACACTGCTGACCACTCCCCCCACCCAGCCCCCTGATTGTACCGGAACAGGTGATCCACCGTTACGTGGCTTAATTTGCATAGGCATTTAAGAGAGTAACATAGCATTACTGTCAAATCCACGCACCGCAGGTGCTGCATGTGCGTAGCAGTAGTAGAGAGATTTGTGTTAAGGTTATATTTGAATGTGTGATGCTGGGTTTCATTTACACACCTTCCTATTTCACCACAAGCGCAGCAGTGATAAATGGTACTGGAAACCACACCCCGGCTTGACACATAAAAGCGGAAATATCTGAAAAATGCACTAACATCCCCTCGAACACTTTGGAGAGCAAATCGAGCCGGAGCTTCAAAATGGGCCGATTTGTTCACAGATCACCCCCACCCCCGACGTCCCCCACCTGCAAATGGTTTTCAGGAAATTGAGCACTCGAGAGACAAATGGGTATAGAACAGGGGAAGGTATGAAAGAAGTGTTTTCATAAATAGTAAACTCTGGGCCCAGCTGAATAAACAGGAAATGTGGGGACTTGACAAGGCGTCTGCCGATTCCCACTGAGCTCATAGCCAAGGACATATTTTTAAAGATGTTTATATTTACCAGTCCGTATGAATAAGTAATGCCTCCGTCAGCCGACCAAAGAACCAAATACTCTCTTCATACTTTAGAAAAACACTTTAGAAAAGTTTCTGGATTAACTGTGATGCAGCAGAGTTTTTTATGCAATTCTGTTTTTGACAGATTTGGATGTTCAGTGTGGCTCAAACTGCTGCCCATCTAGCAAACTTTGAGTCAGAGGAGGACCAGCCCAGCTCACACACATGCTCCACACACACAAACTTATACATTACACAAAGCCCATACACACGCCACGCACACATACACACACCCCACACGTGTACAGGCAAACACACACCCCACACAGGCACGCATGCCCACACGCAGTCCACCACTACGATTGGAACTCCTGGTTAATATTAGCAAAAAAGCTACAAAAAAATAGAGGTTTCAACTTTCCCAACTTTCATTGAAAATATTATTCAAAATCTCAGCTTTATTCTAAAGAGGATGACTGTGGAAAAAACCTCTTATCCTAAATTAATTTTTTTTCCAAAAAAACATGTGCCACAATTATTGGCACTCCTAGAAAACTTCAGCATTAAATCTAACAATATGCCTATTTTGAATGAAACCACGGTGAGGGGGATAGTTCAAGTGTTTAAGGAAACTCCAGGGGTCAGAGTTCAAGAATTGTACATATCAATTATGTGCTGGTGTCCAAAAGTCTCTAAAACTATAATTGGATGCCATCCACATATCAACAAATTTAGGGAACAGGTAGAGAAAAGCTCTCGTTGTCATTAAAAACAACTTATGTGCCCAAAGTTCGCCAAATGGTACTGGGAGATCCAATAGGACAAGGCTATATCGTCAGATGACACCAAAATAGAACATTTTGGCAATAAACATCCAAGGTGTGTCTTGTGTAAACACAAAGATAGCCGGATATTTTATAGAACCCCAATCTGACTGTGAAGAATGGTGATGGATCGTCAATGTTGTGGAGATGTTTTTCTCTCAAAGACCACAGAAGACCTTGTGGTATCATGGTTTCCATAGGGTACCAGCAGATACTAAATGAAAACCTGACTACCTCTGGTTTACACATGGTAGAATCTTTCATTGGGACAATGATCCAAAGCACATAATGAAATAAACACAAAAATGGTTCCCTAACTGCAGAATCAAGATTTTGCCATGGTCTTCCCAGTTTTCAGACCTAAACCCAATAGAAAATCCTCCCTGTCCCACTCTATGTTGTGGGCCTCTCTCTCTCCTCCTCCATCCTGAAGGTAATTACTGAATCCCTGAACAGGTGGAATTGTGCTGAAAGGCTGCCAGGGGCCTGTCAGTCAGCGCTGAATCACTGACTTCAACACTGAATCAAAAGAAATCAGTCCGCCCTACATAAACATGAAGCGGAGGTGGAACGCAGTGCGTCGGCCCGGTTTTGACACGAGCGGCAAGATCTGACACACACGCCGAGCGTGTCATCAGTCCTCTCTCCGGTACCCCTGCAGCTCAGGCACGGCGCACCCCTACCTTCTCACCGTTATCTTTTCATCTGATCCAATGATGGAGCGTTTTCAGCACACACTGCACACACATCGCTGCTCCTCTTCTAGGGCAACTGAACCCTTCGTGCGGTCTCCGGAAACAGCAACGCTCTGGATCTGAAAAGCTAAAAGGAGCGGATAAAGAAAAAGACAGACATTTTTTCTGTTTAAACTTTGTACCTATGCATATCTGCTTTAGTCGCTAACATTTTATGTTTGCCGTTTTTTTTTTCTTTAAAGAGCCATGTTACCAGGAGCAGTGGGTGGGAGTTTGCTGGAAAAAAAAAAAATACACCCTTAAAGTAGAGATGCACCGAATTTTTGGGCACCGAAAATTTTCGGCCGAAAATGGCAAAAACAAGCATTTTCGGTTTTCGGCCGAAAGACTTTTAACGCCGAAACAATACAGCCGAAACAGGATGCTGTGATGACGCTAGCCCCATTCATGTGCCTCCGAGGGCTTGTTTTAACATTCTGACATTTACTGGCCCAGCGGAGTCACATACTGTGCCATTGACAAAACCTGCAAAAATGGAAATCGCCAGACAGCACTTGTCTTCTACCACTGCTAGCGTCAAAATGTTCTTTCGTTTTACCTTGTGTCTGGTATCGGCGTAACAACGACATATTATAGATTCGTTCGGCACCAACCATTCATCGTAACTCCCTCTCGTTCTGAAAAATAAGTCTGGAAAAGGCAAAACTTCACCCCTGAAATCTAACTTCCTGCCCAGAATCGTTCATGGCACAGCCATGAAATTGTTACACGCGCGCTGATTGGCTGGCACTTAGCGAAACCGAAGCGAGAAACTGAAGACACAGTTTCTCTCCATATGCGATCTAACAGCGATTAAATCATGGGCAGCGATTAAATCAAGTTGCGGAACAAGAACAGAGAATTGGGTTGCACAATACTTCCGTTTAAAACAATTATTAGTCCTGACCTGTTCTCAGTCATTTTCATAATTAACAGAAGGTTCACTCCGAGAGCACTCCACAGTTAACAGGTGCTGCTTGTTCTCCCCGATTAGGTAAGATGACAATCATTCATCTGGACGCGTATTTTCTGTATTTAAATCAACGTCATTCAAGATTGCCAACCTGTCGACTCCCACGCAAATAGCTTGAGCCGCAGGCTTTTTATAGCCTATTTCACTGCCGAATGCCACTTTTTTTTTTCCAACCCACACAATACCGAGAATGAAAGTCTTCGTTTCACTGGAACGCGGACCAGTTCAATCATCGCGAAGCATTGGCCTAATAAGTAGCTAAATTATTTTTCTGTACTGAATTTAGCCCATGATTTCATCGCTGTTAGATCGCATATGGAGAGAAACCGTGTCTTCAGTTGCCAATTAAGATAATTGGAAAACGCGTCAATAAAGGAAAATGATTGAGAACTACTAATTGCAGTCAAAAAGGGACTTGTCTTAGCTCCCCCGCTGGCTACGCCACTGATTTGAAAGGTAAGGCAACGCACAGTATATTTATCAAGCTGCCTAAAACAACGCACGTTTCAAAAACACAATTTGACGACCTATTTCAATGATGGCAAGTGAAGCCAGTTTCCTAGCGATAATGCGGAAACGATTTGTCTTTCGCAGAGACCATTCTCTCTGACCAATCAGTGGGCTGCTGTGTTGTCACATAACATATTTAATTTTACAATTTTTCAGCAGCCAGTAATAGGCCAGTCAGTTATAGGCCTGTAGTTTATTCATGAGTGGGGCCAAGTAAAACATTTTATTTATAATTTTATTTTATTTTATATTGTGCTTTGTTGGAATGTCAGTGTTAAATAAATAGTTTCATAATTTTGTAATTAATTTATTCTTTGAAGCATGAATATTAATTTATGAAATTGCAACGCCTTGACTTTAGTTGGGTAAGTACACAGTCATAGCCATAAATGCAATGGTACTAAAAAGTGGCGTAATAATTTCTTTTGGTGTTTCGGTTTTCGGCCAAGCGTTTCTCATTTTCGGTTTCGGCCAAAAATTTTCATTTGAGTGCATCCCTACCTTAAAATACATCGAACCTCAGGGTGCGCCATGCACATGAACTCACATGCTTGGATTTCATACACACACATGTACAGTACACTTGACACTTTCTGGGAATCATCACTGCATTTGAAAGTAAACCTACTTTTCTGATGGAGAGAAATATGAGACTGGTGAAGATGAAAGGCGGAAATATGCGCCAGCACTGAAAGATGTGTGTATATACATTACACTTTTCACAATTTTACATTTGGTTCCTACATTTTCAGGATAATATCCCATGGTACTGCTTGCCTGTCGGTCTGGCACCTAAACGTCGGCTACCACCAAATTTTTGCTTTCAATCCGAAAGCAGAGACAGAGCCACTGGTGTTATCGCCTCCAAGGACTGTGTTGAAATGCAATTCATCAGTGAAGCATTACAGATGAACCTTTTGGTCTAAATACACTCCCACTCAGTCCAGGGAAAATCACGTTGATTTCTGGAAAAAACTAAGATATAAAATAAAAAAGCCAGAAAAAAAGGCATAGGTGTAAACATCCTTCGTTGTTCAGCAAATATAAGTTAGTATATTTTTCTTATCAAGAAAGAATATCCATTTGCTGAAGGGTTCAGGGTCTCAAAATGGCATGAGCAACTATCAACTAATTTTGGTAATTGATTGCAGAAGAATAAACCAATAAAATTGTTTTTAAAACTAAAGTTAAAACCTGCGTAGCTACTGAGAAATAAAATAATAAAATACTCGATTTCATCATGGCCCTGTAGTGAAGTCTCTCAACCTACAGGCATCTCTGAGGGCAGTCCTTCAGGGGTCCTGAGCAGTCCCAGGCAGATATAGGGGCAGTTCCCCTCTGGACCAACACACTGGGTAAGAAGACAACTGGCATGACCCAAAATATATTCTGCGCCGCTAAAGTAATGATACAGCATAAAGAAAGACACCGCGGCAGTCTTTTCTCTCTCTACTTTACAAAGAGTGGTATCAGCGTCAGCAGCAGGTGCAAATAAATGTCATTAGAAGAGACAGGCCATTTACATTTATGATTAAACGATCTTGCATTTTTTATTTGTCATGGAAATGAAAGCCCCGGCGGTGGATGGGGAAAGCGGACGGAGAGAGGGGTTTAGCTGGGGCAGTGGTGCGTTTCTGATGGCATTAAGACTGATGGAGCGAGGCGTGATAGATATTTAATAGTTCTCCTGTCCCACTCGATCACGTCAGTGGCCCTCCTTGCCCAGATGCTGGGCCCACATTATTAGCAGCATAATGCTGAGCGAGGGAAGGGAGGGAGAGAGGGATGCAGAGAGAAGGGGATGGAAAGAGGGAGGGAAGGAGAGAGGGAAAGGCACTGGACATGAAGGAGCACAAAAAGTCCAGGTGATGGACTGGATTTTGCACAGGCAGGTGTGTAAGTATTAGCAAACTTACATCACAGGCAACCTTCACTGTACACTTCATACCAGGATGTTAGCCTAGAGAAACTGATGGTGATGTCAGGTTATGGACCTGACAAGTGAGACATAGGGATCCAAACTAGGTAAAGCTGGACTCACTTGGACCGTCTTTTCAAACATGATGCATGAGTAACTGTGATCTGAGAGAAAATTCACATTCCCTTATGTGCTATGCATGCAGCCATGATCGGCTGCTGAATTTGTTTTGAGAGGTAAAACTGGCAAAAAGCAAACTGTATAAAAGGCATTGCGACAAGTGTGAGGCCTCTTTTCGAAGAGTAAGAGACATAAATCATCTGCATTCAGAATAAAGAGTTAAAGGGGAACATTAATCAACAGCCATAAGTCATCAATGAACAGCAATATAAACAAAACAGACTCAGCTTTGCAGACTACATTTCCCATTTACCCTCTTCTGGTGCTCAGCACCAACCAACCACAAACAACCACAGCATTACATACAACCAATCACAGACAATAATAGCATGTCCCACAGTCTTTCAACCCAGGCAGTTTCAACCTCAGAAATCAATAGTTATAAAAAGGCCTCAATTTCTAATGCTTATCCAGTATCAAGGCCAAATCCGGCCACTGCAAAGGTTCCACAGGAGATGTCAAAAAAAAAAAAAAAAACAAAATGGCGGGTCTAGTAATAGAGTACAGCTGTGAGCAGGAATAAAAACCTAAGGCTTACCAGTATAATCATCTCATCTCTTGCCCTATGGTACAATTATGTCACACCTTCATTAATATCCCAATCACAGCTGGCACACCATATGCAACTGTGCTGTGTAGTCATTCTGCACTTAATTCTACCAAACAAAAAAGAAAAACAGTTTGTGAAATCAATCCAAAATGTCACAAATTAACATCCTGAATATCTAGCTAACCCCAAAACTCAAATAATGGTGGATAGCAGAATAAAACAAAGGATTACCTACATCACAGGACACAGGTAACAATGTGGTCATCGTCCCAGCAAATACTTTCAGCATTGAGTTTACACAGTCTGCACGCTATTCTCCATTTCAGTCTTCACGGTCTTAAAATTTACAGCCAAAAATAAGCCAGGTGAACAGGAATGATTAAGGAGGGAATAAGAGGGTTAAGCTATCTCAGCCAAAACATTGTATAAACAGTGCAGCTGTCACCAAAAAAATAAAAAATAAATTCTTTTCTTTGCGAAGTTTCAAAAAGTAAATTTGAAATCCAATCGGTGAACAGACAGAAACGTAGCCAATTTGACCCACTTATTTGCTGGTGATCCCTTGCGGTGGTACTGTAAACATTTCCAGCCACAGCTGGGCTATAAGGTTATTTTGGCCACAGCCATGATGAGTGAATTTGGGACGGGCGCAGAGTTCTGGCAGAACAGTAAGTTCTGTTTGAGCTGGGCCTGAACAGGGAGAGGCATTAAAACTCTGGGTTATAATTACACTGTCGGGCCAATGGAGGTGACATCATGCATTGTGGGTTTGGGAGGACTTGTAAAAGGCTGAACAATGTACAATGAACCACCAGCACAAATTATAGGGAGCGATCGGGCGCACATGTAACCGAAGGCTCCGTGTAATTTCAGACTTGTTGATGTAGCCTTTTGGCGGAGTTGGCCAGAGCGGCTGGGTACCAATGTTCTAATTCCTACTACTCCCATTTCCTAGATCCATGCACTTTCAATAGCTGTTGGCCAAGCGAGTTATTCCCGCACCGCCGTGCACGCTTAACCTGCTCTTGGCATGTGTGCACAAAAAAAACCACACGAGCCGCAGCTCAAAAAAACAATGGTCATGTGTGTACGTCCAGCTGCAAATGTGTGTGTCTGAGAGCGAGAGAGAGAGAAAGAGAGATGGATAGAAAAAAACTGGAGAAAATACGTTTGAGTTCTTTTTCTATTCAAAAGTTACCCAATATTAAAAGTGTTTAAGAATGCACACTCAGCCACTGCCCGTTTATACTGGAAAAACAACTGAATACTCATTTTGTAAACTAAATTCCGGGTCAGAAGGAGTGCAAAAAGCCATGTTGACTTCTCAGGTCATATTTGCATTCAGGGTTATTTTTCTCCACAGAAACCTGATTGGTTAGCACTGAATAATCAACTCACCTTCACGCACAGAAGAAAACAAACAAATCAACACTGATTTACGTCAACTTAGCAAGTACCCACACATTTCACCACAAAATAACCATTTGAAAATATCTGAAAATATAAAACTTCAATTCCAGAAACTGGGTCAATTGTGTTAATGAGTAGAATGTAAAAATGCTACAAGCAGTCATTTGCAAAACGCTTTTAACTTGAATTCAGCTGAAAAGGAACAAAGCCAAAATAACCTATGAGAAAAGAAACAATTATCAGGGCATTTCAATAAGACTGCCCAAGTACAACACCGGAGCACTATTGACTCTGAGGAAGACATCTTGTCGAAACGTCAGTCACACCCTGTTCTCTGACAATAAAAACGTGCAGATAATAGTGCTCCGGTGTTGTACTTTGGGTGGTCTTATTGAAATGCCCCGGTAATTGTTTCTTTTGTCATACTGTCCGCTACTGTTGAGCACCACCAGATCCTCATTTTTGAAACTTTGGCTGAGGCGCATTGGACTTTATTCTTGCGCTCCAAAATAACTTATGTTTTAACTCATAAGTGTTATTGTTTTTGAAAATAATTGCTACTCCAAGACGTTCAAATCGAGTTGGCACAAGCACATGTTCATCACGGTGTAACATTACCTCTCCTTTTAATAACACTGCAACACCGCAAACGTAATAATAGTCCACAAACGTAATAAACCCTAAACGTAATGCAAATCTGCATCTTAAAATTTCTCTTTTTGTTTACCTTCCCTCAAATGTAAAAAAATCCCTGTAAATGTAACAGTTATTACATTTGTGGTAAATTTTGTATCACGTTTGCGGTTGGCAACTGTATAACCCTTGACCGAAATTTATTACATTTGTAGGATTATTACATTAAAAGCTGCAGATTTGTATTACATTTGTGGTTTATGTTTGCAGGCTGTTATTAAATTTGTGGGTGTCACATACACTCAGTGGTCATTTTGGAACTGAGTACACCAAGTTTTGAAAGCAGAATTCGTTCTCATTCTTGCCGAGATATACAACTTTGGTTGTTTGACAGTCCAGGTTTCCCATTGTCATCTTTTGTGTTTCATAATCCGCCACGATTTCAGTGGCAGACAGGTCCGGGCCACAGGCAGTACCTGCACTCTGTGACAATGAAACCACAGAGTCATACTAGCAGTGTGTATTTTGGCGTCATCCTGGTGGAAAAAGCAGATGCACCCATCTGGCAGGCACAAACTGCATGTTGTTCCAAGATGTGCAAAAAACCCTTTGACTTCAATTTGCCTTCACACCTAGCAGGTGGAGATAGCCTGAATAGCCTGCTACTACCTGTTGGTTAACTGCACTCCACAAGCTTTCATCATTTCTCAATCAATTTAATAGCATTCTTTGAACTGCTGATCCCGGACGTGTGCTCTCATGAGGACACAGACAAGAACATTCTTATATGGAGCGCGAGTGCGAACCTTGCAAGATTGACACTGAGAAACTCCCAAATTTTTACGGCTCTTTTCTAAACCATTCTCTTGCTGCTACTGCTTCATGATGAAGTGTCCTTTGGTGTGAACTCTCCCTCCTGCTGTGAAAGGCAAAATTCATGGAGGGGAGAGTGTAAATGTGCGTAGCAACTTTGGGACACCCTTGCCTACCGTCTACCAAGAAACGGAGGGAGTTGTCACTATAGCTACTGCTAGACACTTCTAATAGATGGCATTGTCCTGATTCTGGTAAGTAAGAATGCGACTGGAGAGGGAGCATCGATGCAGACTCGTTAGAGGGTGCTGATTGGATTGGGACAGACTTCACCGTGGTGAACCATCCACACAAACGCACAAACAAGGAGGGAGTGGACAGGGTAAAAGTGTCTATAGTGGGTGACTTGGAATTAAGCCTCCATGTCCAGCCGAGCAGTGGGACTTGCAGTTTCTTGCCTGACCAGCAGGGGTCGGTAGCTCACAATGAGACGCCGTTAATCTCCCAATACTCATGATTCTGAAAACAACTGAGCATAGCGCAGTAGAAAATCGCTTCTACAGTCAGAAGGTGAAGTGCTTTTTCACGTTAGGCAATATTCTATTCAGACTGTGCACAACTGGACTCCCATTATGAAAATAATGTTTGGCGCAGGGGCGGCTAACCCCAGTGTGGCGTTAGCCGCAGGGTCTCCAAGTTTTCATTGTTATTCAGCACTTTTCTGATCAATTAAAGCAGTCGATTACACAGTTAGCTCACTGCACACAGGCTCTACGAGACAAATTGTTTGATAATTTGAGGTGAAAATAAAAAGCACCCAGGCCTCACCCCCCAGACACACACAGAGCACAAAAGACACAAAGAAACATGCTTTTCCAGCATGTGTCCAGAGAGAAAAGCAACTGAAAGGAATTGGGACACATAAAAGACTCGCTGTGTGAAGCATTAAGATTCTAAACACACGTTGACTTTTTAAAATCTTTGTATTAACAATAATGTTTTCTTGCTTGCCATTCACACTTCACTTGGCTCAAAATGCAATGACTAGTGCCTGTTGTCCTGAGGGGGGCGCTCTTGCACAGCGAGACTGCAGTTTGAAGTCACCAGCACCCCCGCTCTCTGCCCCCCACCCCTCCCCAGGGGATGTACATCCATGCCTGGAGTGCTGGTCGCAGTCAGCACCAAGACGGCCAGGGTTCGACTCCAGGCAGTGCCGCATTGACGGCTGCTCGGCTGAAATTAAATGACAATAGAAAAAAAATCCCTAAAAAACCCCTTTAACCAATAAGTAGTCTTGATTTTTCTTGATTAAGAAGTTTTCCAGTGACTAGAATAATTCATTGGCAGTTTAATCCACTTCTTCCCTCTTCTTGCAATACGGCAGCTATTAAATGGTAAATTCAATTCTGAAAAATTTTTTTTTCACTTCACAAAAAGGACAATCGACTCTGCTAACTTCCAGGCTTGCTTTTAGCACGTCTTGAATACGGCCCATCTAACTTGCGCTTCTTGATTGTTTAAAGCCCTGGTCCTCAAATCACGGTTCTCAAGGTCCGAGTACTGCTGGTTTTCCACCCTCCCTTCACCTGGGAGTCAGCAGCACAGATAGTCTGGCCAATCAGGGACACTAAGTTTTCATTTACTTACCTGGGAAAAAAGAAAACCTGGACTGAATTTGGATTCGAGGTCCAGATTTGAGGATCCATGGAAGTATAAAGAAAACGAAGATTAGTAGCAAGTGTCCACATCTGAGTAAAGTTAACTTTGATTGAAATGCAATTTCATGTGGAAATGACGCGTTTTATTTCTCTTCTTACCTTAATGAACAGAACTGGCCACATCCATGAATGCTGGGTGTTTTCCAAGTTCACATAATGTTAATTTACAGAAATGATGGATGTTTCATGGTGTGTTCTCGTACTCCACAGTGCTGCTGCAAACACACAAGCCAATAAGGAGCATCTTCCCTGGCAATCACGCGTTAAGCCCGGATGGACATAGGTCCACAAAAAGGGCCTTCACTGCACATAAACCCCAGAACAGGATCAACAGCACTTTTAAATACCTGCTTGGAGCCGCACAGCAGAAGCAGGTAAAGAGCAAGTACAGAAGATGTGATTTAAACAGAGAAAAACAGGGGTTGGTGCATATAACAAGGGAGCTCTTTGAGCTGGGTGTGAATCATTAAGCTGTAAGCTGACAGGTAAAAATCACACAGGTGAGCTAACTGTCGCTGATCTCCCGCTAGCCTGCCATGTGTTGCATGAGTTAGATGGGAAATGTAGTCTCGGGATTAACAGTGCTCACCCACATTGCTCCATGGAGAATGAGCTGCTTCAACAATCAGGAGCAACAGCTGGTATGAAGTATTTTACCAGAGCTTCTGTCAGGATGCATGTGTGGGGCTCTGCATGTTAGTGGTAAGTAGCTGGAGCCACTGTGTGTGTGTGTGTGTGTGTGTGTGTGTGTGTGTGTGTGTGTGTGTGTGTGTGTGTGTGTGTGTGTGTGTGTGTGTGTGTGTGTGTGTGTGTGTGTGTGTGTCCCCGCCTCTCTAAGGGTGCTTTGTTGGTATGTGAGTGTCTGCATCTGTGTTACATACAGAGTCTCTCCATTGCTGTGTGTGTGTGAATATTTTATCGTATATGTGTGTAGGTTTGTACAGCTTCACTTGTCAGGACCAACTACTCAGAAACCACAATGTTGTGAGGACATCTAATGTGTGTGTGTGTGTGCGTGAGGGTGAGGGCGCACACGTATGCGTGTGTAGGTCTCTGGGTGATATGCACCTCAGGCCGCTGTGCGAGTGTGTATGTTCGCTTCTATGCATTGGTGAGACACACATCTGAGGCTGCGATGCTACAGTGCGTGGGTGGGTGTATGAGGGTGTTTGTTTCTGTGTTAGTTCGGTGAATGTTTCTGAGGTCACTCTGCGTGTGTGTGCGTGTGTGTGTGTCTGTATCAGAGTTACAGGTACCTGAAGTCGCTCCGTCTCACACACTAAGCATCGCTTCATTCGGTCATTTCACCTTTTATTTCTTATGTTGCTATGGTTATCATGTTCCAGGTCTGACACTGCGGAATAAAGCGTAGCCTCTCCCTGTCCCCATGGAGCACAATAAGGGCAGGAGAACCCGGGGCCTGCAGACCGACATCTCAGCAATAACAGCAGTTTAACCCAGGCTGGGTCAGGCTGTTCCTCATTGTGTGTTATTGTCATTTTACCATAGTAGGTAAGCACACAGAGTGACACAATCCACAGGCGAACACATTCCAACGGAGCAGACAAATACAGAGTGAAAAAAGAGGGGTAGATCAGGGATTAATAAAGAGGCTCTTTCCCACAGGCTCTTGTATAAAACCTTATGAAGCCTTGTGGAGGGGCAGGGTTGTCACAGTGTAAATGTTTTCAGATGCAGTCATGCAAAGGGCCATCACCGCTGCCTCAGCAGTTGGTATGATGCGCATGCGACAGATGCATTCGCTGGTCGAACTTCCAAACCCCTCAGCTTCATAAACACTGGCCACACACACACACACACACACACACACACACACATAAAAAATACAGACCTTTCAGGTGGTTACCAAGACCCACAGCTTCAAAAATACTAGACTTTTTAAGATTTATGTGTCAGTTAATGCAACAAAGTAATAACTGACTCAGCCCTGATGTATTAATCACCAGTACTAAACTCCAACACCAGTCCTCCATTGGCCATTGACAACAGTAAAAAATCAACACCTTTTGGGGAAGGCTTTTGAAGCCACAAAATCACTATGCACTCATACGGTAAAATATTCCCACGTACAACTCAAGAATGACAGCTAAATAATGTACTAGTCATGAATTACCACCTTTACATAACACCAATTATCATAAAACATACTCCGGTGAATTCAGATTACTGTCATAATGCTTACATATCAGAGGGCACACTTGAAGTTCGCAGACAGAGGCAGTTTTAATTGGGGGGAACATGCATTATGAATCATGATAATAACAGGTGAACGCATTTAACAGCCTTTTTTGTGTCATTCCTATAAAAAGCGATTGAAGACGCGCACGCAAAAATAATTTCCAGATCATGTCAAGAGGTGCACACTCTTTCCCTCCCGCAAAATCTCTCAAACAAGCACCTGCATTGCATTCTGGTTATTTTCGCTGATGCCTTAATAATCAGAAGCAACTTACAGTTAATCAGGCTAAGCAGAAGCCAATCAAAGTGTGGTTCGGGGCTTCATCAAAGGCCAAACAGCTGCATGGACATATGGATAGTGACCAACCTTCTTGGCCCCATACAACCGTGCTAGCCACTGAACTCATCTTTACCCTTCCCCAGTTTCTCCCAGTTCTGTTAGAAGTAAACAGGCCCAGTTGGTCTCTGTGGAGCAGAGGCTCATCTTGGCCAATCAAATTCATCCTGACTTTCTTGGGAGAGGCAACAACCAATTACACTGAACCCCACAAGCAATAACGTGGACACATTTGATGAAAGAGCATTTGGCTCTTCCACACACTGGAACAGTTGTCAACAGATACCAGACCACATGCCCATTGTACACACTGGTACAATGCCTCAAGAGATACTAGACAGTGGGGCCCAACCATATACCAGGACAGCACCTTAACAGACACCAGACTCTGGGCCCTATCTACGCACTGGAACTGTGTCTGAACAGATACAAGTCCATGGGGCCCATCCACACTCTGGAACAGTGTGTCATCAGATACCAAACCATGGGCCCTCTCAACACACTGGAACAGAGCCTTAACAGATACTGTCAAGTATTTCAGTGCTATGTATAGCCAGTTAAGAGTCTTAACTTCTGATGGAGAGCCTTATGGCACTGAAAAGGGACCAGACCAGCACAGTGGCTGACCAATTAGAACAGAATAAATTCTACACAATGCTCCCAACAGCAAGCATCAATAAGAAAATGCTGATAAAACAATGTTCTTAAAAGCCACATTCAGATTCCCTGAGGCGTTCGAGCTGCCTGCTCCATCAGGTTGTTCAGAGCAGCGCAGGTCACGGCCACTTGGAACAAACATGTCTGATCCAACATCAAAGGTTTTAGGTATAGGGAAAAATAAATCAATACCCGCATGTGCAAATCTGAGAATTACTCAGCATAGGATGTGCGAAACTCAACTGTTAGCCGAGTGCGAGGCCAAACAACCTAACACAATGTTTCAGGGCTATGCAAGGCCAATGGCGTAGCCAGGTATGGATTTCAGCTTGCGTTAGACACCTTTACAGACCCCGGCTTCAGTCACCGAGGTCTGAGAGAAAGACATATTGATTTTCCAGTACACATTGTGGAAGATTCAGGGTCTATGCAATGCTGGCTGTCACTTATTCAACACAGATCTTTTTATATGATGTTTTATGCTTGACTGTGACCCAGAGAACAGAGTATACTGACTGATGCTTTCTCCCCATAAACCCTTATCATCTCCTCAGAGGAATGGTATGGCAGTGTAATTGCCCACATTAACATACTTGATGAAACATTTATCCTGACTCTCTTCCGTGGAGTATAAATAGACAGTTGGTTTCCCTCGATTGTACACACACTTTGGTAAAGCGTCCAGATGTAATTTAGTGCTCGAGAGAGACTTTTATTTTTAAAAAGGCACCTGTCAAATTGCACCCATTTTTTCTCCTGTGAGTGCTCTGTGAACTGAGCATTCTACCCACTGATTCCCTGACTGAACCAGAAAAATCGGCAACATACATATGTGCTAAACGCTGAAAATTACATTTGACAGAAAAGTAACTTCTAAAATAAAATTCACAATGTGAAATGGTCAATAATTTTCAGTAAGATCTTATGTCATATAAACACAGATAATATTTAATTATATTCAATTCTCATAAAAATTAACTTTTTCTTAAAAAAAAGCAGCAATATTAACTATATTGCTCAAGTCTTTGCCTGATTTTGATGAACATGTAATTAGTATATAAAAACATATTATATTCTTGTGTGAGTAAAACACTTTGAAACAAAAATTTTGACATACAAATGACAAAATTTTGTAAATTTGCAATAAAAGTAGCTGAGTAGACTCATCAGAGCTTTCTTACAGACTGTACAGGTGAGACTGTAAAGAACATTTTGGGGTGGGGGGGGTGTGATTTATGACCACTCTAAAAAAGGTTCACAACCAATTGAAATCCAGCCACTAGGAAAAGAAAATCTTTATTTGTACATTGATTTAAGCAAAAGCAGTCATCTTCTCATACTTTGTGTATGTACAATGTATATCCAAAAGTTGCAGAGAAAATATAGATAAGAGTATATAAGTTCCCAGGGACTCTAAAGCAACTAAGAATGTTCAGCTTTTAATGCAGTAAATAATCTGCGCTCAATTCTCTGTTCCAGCAAAGCCCAACTGGCTTTATATTTCATTATAAATACAGATATTTGTTGAGGGGCATATTTTAAGTATAAGTTTATCAGCACAGTAAAGTATTTTGTGCTTTTCAAAATTCAAATCGAAAGAGAAACACTGGTCCACATTTGCGTCATTAAAGCAATGTTCCTCTAACTTCAATTTCCAAAGAACTGGGGCAATGTTTAAAAAAATTGTAAATAAAACAGTGAGGAGTAATGTTGAAAATTCTATTTAACCTGTATCCAATAAAAAAAAAAATGCAAAAACAAAATAAAATTATAACTCATCACCTTTATTGTTTTTTTGAAAATATACCGTCCAAAAAAAGTAGGGGATATTGGACTAAAATGATTTATATGAAGCAAATTTTGAAGGCTAGGATCAAACAAATGGTGAGACAAAATTAAGGGAACATTTGAGGATTTATTCCACTCATTTGATACAGCCAGTGAAGCAGAGACTTTCCATGCTAGGGGCAAACCCACACCAAGGGTCAAACATCAAAGTTACCACGAGTTCAAAACAAAGTCAATAATGGGTAAATCCCCCTCTGTTGGCCAGGCAGGCACGGATCCGACGTGGCATACTCCCTATGAGGTGTCCCGAGTCATTTTGCACCTTCCAATTTCCTTTCGCAATGGCTAGAATCTTCAAATTCAAAAGCATGCAAATCTAGGGTTCAACCCCCATCTTCATCATTTGTATCAGGTGCAAATCCTGGGGATGTCATTATTGTGTTTGGGTGCTCAATTTCACAGGAAATGGTTAATCTGTAAGGATATATATTACTTTCCCTCATATTCATTTGCATTTGCTAGAAGTATGGAATATCCCCTACTTTTTTTGGATGGTATAGTAGCAATGTGACATCTGTAATATGTCCAATTAAGTTGGCGCAGGTGCACGTTCACCACGGTGTGACATCACCTCTCCATTTAATCACGCTCTGTAGTCATTTTGGAACTTGTTCCCATTCTTGACTGATATAAGATTTAAATTGGTCAACAGTAACAGGACTCTGTTGTTGCATTTTGCTCTTCATAATCTACTGGATGTTTCCAATGGGAGACTGGACTGGGCTGCAGGCAGGCCAGTCTAGTACCCACACTCTGACTACAAAGCCATGCTGTTGCAATGCATGCAGAATATGACTTGGAATATTCCCGCTGGAATAAGCAGGAGTGTCATTGAAAAAGATGTTTGAAAGGCAGCATATACCAAAATAAGTACCATAATAAGCACGTACCCTTTTGCCTCAATTGTGTCTTCAGAGATGTGCAAATTTCCAATGCCACGAGCACTAATGCAGCCCCAGACTATGACAGGCTCTGGCTTTTAAATATGTCATCAGAGTTGGTCCTTGTCCTCTTTGGCCCTGAGAACCTGATGTCCATGATTTCGAAAAACAATTTCATAGATGGACTCGTCAGACCACAGCACTTCTATGCACTTTACGGTCATTCTATTTCAGATAAGTTTGGACCCAGAAAAGTCCCCGGCGTTTCTGGACAGTATAAACCAACGGCTTCCTCTGTATAACAGTCTTAACTTGCATTAGATGCTGCTGCAACAAACTCTGTCCACTGAAATAGGTCCTCTGATGTGTTTATGAGCCCATGTGGTTATGTCCACTACATTAGCATGTCAGTTCTTGGTGTCTAAGGGCTCAAAAGTCATGGGCATCCGATTTTGGTATTTAACTTTGTCTTTTGGGTACAGAAATTCACAAAAATCAGTATGCTTGATAAAGCAAAACTCACAAATATTTTTTGAGTGGTTTTCAACTCAATGTAGGTTAAAGAGAATTTACAAATCACTTCATTCTGTTTTCATTTGCATTTTACATAACTGTCCCAATTCTTGGAACTGAGATTTTATGTTCCTATGTTACAGAGCTTTATTAAAGATGAATCATAGGTTCCCAAACGTCACAGACCGCTCACAGAAAATCAAGGGACCAACACAAGATAAAAACTCAAGATCTGTTTGCTGGAACCACAATCTTCATGACATCAGCAGTGACCTCAGACAACCATTGTATAGACCCAGGTCACATGGTCTATTCATTCTGCCCTACATACTTCTTAAATAAACTCAGGCTGATCTACAGCCGGATTTAGACACTCATTTAATTGCTGATGTTTTAGCAGAATTTCATCTCTGCCTGGTGTCAAGAACCTTTCAGTGTTCAGCAATCAGCTACTTAGTATGCAAATCATCCTTCCATAATAATTTACCAACTGCAATTAACTGACTATAGCTGTCAGCCCTGGGTCTCGAGAAGCCGGCAGAAATTTAGTTAGTATATCAAAGAAAGCAACAGTCAGGATTAAAAAATATCTGCATTGCTGATGATTACCCTGCCCTTTCTTGCAATAAAATGATATTTTTCCAGACAAGAAAAGGGATATAAACCTCTCCGACAGCCGTGCTAGAACAAAAAAGTAAGCTAGAGCAAATTGTTTGACAAACTTTCATAAAAGCAAGTGAAGGCAGCCCATCTTTTAGCTGGTGGTAATGGGGGCTCATTGTTAGACTCAATGCAAAAAGCCATTCATACTGTTGTGTGATTGAAAAGAAAATCGAATCCTTTTGATGTTATAAATGTTTCTATTACCGCATTTGCACACAGAATGTCTGCGGGAATTATAGAGGACAGAGGTGATTCTCCGGGGACGGCGCTTCTGAATGACATATTGAAATCTATTTGGACGTGAATATAAATATACCGCAGCTGGCTGAAATAACTCCTTTAGCGCACGATTTTTCACGCGGTAACACAGCGGCTGAAAGGTGAAAATTGCAAGACGACACAAAAAGCTCAATGCATGCATATATTTCAGTGCTCAAACCGCTCTTTGCTAATGGACGACCTCTAATATTTGCGTTTGAAATGAAGAGTGGAGGTTTGTGCTACAAGATGGGGCATCTTCCAGGCACACTTGTGCACTTAAATACTGCAGCAGTCAGGGAGCAATGAGGGGAAAGGGGAAGCGGGGATGAAGCTGCCAGTGCTCACAGTATTATCATCAGCATAATGCCTTTTGGCAAAGAAGTCATTTAAACATCCATAGAAATGGGGGCGATGGGGGGGTTCCCGTTCTCAAAACTGGGGCCACCAACCCGTTTCCTGGAGATCTACCATTACGCCAACCATAACAAAGCCAGGGCCCCCAAAATCTGACCCTTGCTTCCAAGTCCAGCCCTGGTTCTCTCTCCCTCCTGACAATCAGGTGAACTATCATTGCCACTGATTGGCTGGACAGTCATCACACCTGACTCCCAGGTAATGGGAGGGAGGAAAACCAAAATTTCTTGGCCCTCGAAGATGGAAATTTGAGGCGCCCTGAAAGTGCACATCATGTAAGAGGTTGTAGTGATTGACCGACTAAACAGTCATGTGATCAGATTTAGAGCAAGACTTCCTTATAACTGGACACTGGCGATAAAACTGATGCAATAAAAGCCTTTGTCCGGGCAACCATTCTCCTTTCCTCCCTCATTTTCCCTTCCTTCCAAGGCCAAGCAAAGGGTAGGGCAAACGCAATGCACTCCTGATGAGCCAGGCCTAGAGTACACAGGAATAGACGAAGAGAAATGGCAATGAAAGCTACGTGGTACGTATCAAACAAAACCAAAAACCTCAATTTCCATCTCAGAGGAAATGCAGTTTCTAACCATTGAAACAGAGTTCCACAAAAGATGAGTTTCACCACAAACTTCATATGTTCCTGCCATCCTGCAACACAGCAGGGGTAAAAAAAAAAAGGTCATCGCAAAAAGCCTGTGTCCGTTCACATAAGAATCTGCGAGGAGCAGCTTCTATAACACCTGCAAGAGGAAACTAAAGCAGACGCCTTGGAGAAGCACGCGCTGAAAATCACAACAGAGATCCGCACCGTGAACAAGCTGTTATACAATCGCTATTCAAGGCCTCCATGCACAGCAGCAGCAGGACCTGCTCAAACATTCAGACACTTGATGACATTCAGATCTTATGACTATTCTTCATCATTCCTTTTTCATTGGATACTAATTTTTTTTTAAATAATTGAGTGAATAAACTGTATTTTATATTGTGTTTAGAGTAGGATAATATAATATTGCTTTGGTAATAGCTCCAGCAAGACACTCTATTAGGCTATCATTATATTATCTGATTTCATTTTGACTGTGCATTCAATTCCCTCTGCATGTCTAACTGCAATTAAATATGTGGTCTTGTGTGTATTCAGATATGGTTAACTGGAATTACATAAATGTTGTTAATTCTAGTTAACTTTCATATAAACCTTTTTGCTGCCATTCTGACAAGGTGACGTTCTTTTCCCTCCATATCCTTTGTTCTCCTATACAAATGTGGGCCAATGAACATACTCACACGTGCACACAAAGGGAATAATCTAGGTCCATTTCCTTACTTTTCCCTTTTTATATTTTTGGTGCTTTAATTTAATAATTGCCTGTTTGTTTAGTAAATTCTAATAATGGCTTGCCTGAAGATTGGTTTGCATAGAAGACAGTAATGAAATCATCTGTGAGTTTTGGAATGACAGAGTACCTGGATGAATGGGTTCGTAAAACAGGCAAAAGGAAAACTCTGCAGATTTATTAGTCGTGCTATGAATGGGTTAGTTAACAGGTCAAACAGAAACGCTACAGATGAAATGGTAAGTGGATGATTTGATTACTTAACAGGCCAAATGGCAACTCAGCTGATGAAACTGTACCTTGGTGAGTGGGTTAGTTCACATTTACAGAGTGAATCGTGTGGAGAATTGTACAGCAGCTGACCGCAGGCGGATGTTTCACCTGGAATGTCTGACACAGGAATGTAGTAGCACTGCTCTATCGAGCCATAATTGTACAAGGTTAGAACAAACCCTCAAACACAGCCATCCCCGAACCAGCCCCAGCATACAAGGGGGGAATGAAAGATTATGCAGATCACAGATCAGAAAGACCATCACTGCAAGAAGGGTCTGAATCAAAGGCCCTGTTTACACTTCATGAGTCTTCCATTCGATTTATCCACTTTCCATTTACACTGAGCCATATCAATCTGTCTTCGCTAGAGAAGATACAAATATGATTTGCAGTTCCCTGGACCAAATGGCGATGTCAGATTATGAAAATTGAGAAAATGTTTGTCTTCCACCTGAACGTTAGTTGCATAGCAGAAGATGTGATATTTTGGGTGGACCTTAGCGCAGACGTATGTGGCTCCTGTAGACAGATCCGTGCACACTTCACCACTTTGCAGCCAAAATGCATATCAAGAATCGTCCTGAGGAGGTTTGAGGAATCTGATTTAAATCCGAATCAGCTTTGGATCAATTTACACTTGACATTTTCATGACGCAAATGCTATCCGATCAGCTCAAGAAACATGAAGTGGCTAGGTGTAAAAAACGCCAGAGAGAATGTGGCCGAGAAAGGAAGTGGATCAGAGAGGGTGAGGATCAGAGAGGAAGTAGATCAAGGAGGGCCCTAATTAAAAAGGAAATGGATTAGTGAGGCCGAGGCTCAGAGAGGAAGTGGATCAGAGAGGGCCCGACTCAGAAAGGAAGTGGATCACAGAGGGCTCGACTCAAAGAGGATATGGACCAGTGAGGGCGAAGCTCAGAGAGGAAGTGGATCAGAGGGGGTGTGGTTCAGCGGGCAAAGCGAAGCAGAGTGGGATCCAGAGGATATTGTCGAGAGAGGGCCTGGCTCAGATAGGAAGTAGCTCAGACGACACACGTAGCTCTGTGCTGAACAAACCAAAGCAGCATCACAGAGCAGAAGACATTTGCATAAATTGAGATATCAGATGGCACTGCCGATTGGGCCAATTGATTTGTTAAGAGTAGAATTTTGGGCCGAATCTCCCACCCACCAGCACGCACGCACGAACGCGTACACACACAAACACACACACTTTCAAAGGACCTGAGGAGGCAGGCGTAAGTTCTCAAAATAGCATGACTCCCATACAAACTTTGGCCTCAACATGACTTATTCAAGCATAAAAAGAACATGGGTAGCTTCTATGCTATATTTTTTACTATCGCCAGAAATCACCCTTCACATGTGTCGCGTAGCGCATAAAACACGTCCAAAAAATTGAAACATTGCGCAATTCCAAATTATCCAGTCGTTAATCAAACTACTAGTAGAGACCTTCTGATGATTCAGCCTCTCCTCCTCGAATTAATTTATCGCTTCTCTTCCTGGCTTTCTGAAGCAGCACTTGATGTTTGGAGCACAGGTCAAGCGTGGGCCTATTTGACTGCGCAGGCATCCTTTGAAACACGCGCTAATAATTATGGAAATTCTAATTAAATACATTCTCGGCACAGCAGGACCCGCGGCGCTGAGAGTATCGCGAGCCTTTTTTCTGAACTAACAGTTTCCAGAGCAGCGGCAGTCTCTGCATCTGCATTTCTAAGCGGGAGCGGAAAAGCGATGATCGCTCTCAAAGGAAGCTTCAATACATAGCGTAAACTGAACCAAACGAATGAAACCAAAGGATCGCATTAGAGGTGACATTCTAAGGCTTGCCTACACTTAATTCACCACTTAAAAATGCCGACCGATTTGACCTCTATTTGAATAAAATGAGGGAATGCTGTTACAGACTGCAATTTATAGACAACAGCAAATATTTTAAAAATTATTCAAAATAATTACAGGCCGGTAGGGATGCGTTATTATTCTGGACATTTTCATACCTATTCCAGGCGTACTTTGTTGCCGAGGAAAACATTGTTTCTCCTTACTTTACAAAGAAAAAGCAGAGATAAACAATTATATATAATAGACCTAATAATAACAATAACAATATAAATAATAAGTTGTTAATAATAAAAATAATAAGTTTTTAATAATAATAATAATAATAATAATAATAATACATTTTATTATTATTATTATTATTATTATTATTATTATTATTATTTTCTGTAATATAGCCAAGTCAAAATCAAAATTTGGAGCACCATATTGGCCATCATTTCTTAAATACAGACGAAAGAAATGTGCTTGACGATTGAGGGTGGGAGGCGGTTGGGTGAGTGACACAATGGGATAATGTGTTAGCTCAGAGGATATGATCTGGGGAAAAGAGGAAATTCATTTGCATGTGATTAGCGAGCCGCGAGTGCGTGAGGATGATCGCGGCAGCCCGATGCCGCGCGGTTCAGGGGGCTGCAGGTGCGAGAATGCCCCGCCGTCACCGTGAGAACACGTCGCTTCCTTTTCTTCACTCCACTGCCAGCGCGCAGTTCATTTGCATTAACCCCCGCTGCCCTGAGTTCAACTTGCGCCAACATTCGCGTGCGAGAGAACCAATCAGAGGTTCTCCAGCTCCTAATTTTCGACTTTTCGTGGTCTCCGAGTGCTGTTTTGGTCTTGATAAAGCAAACCTTGCCAGAAAATTGGACTTCATCTTGAAGCGTGTTTAAACTTGAAAACCTGCCACTATATGTTGAAATGACAAGCCAGCAAATCAATGAACCATTTCTGGGATTAAAAACTGGAAGGAGGTGAGATTCTTAGCAAAATGCAGCTATATTCAGCACTTGATAAAATACTGAATGCTGACGCCATTTCAATGCTATTTAATGTTCATTTATTTGAACTCATAATCCCAATTAAAACTCATGGTAACAGGTATTAGTTATTAACAACTTCAAAAAGGCTACGATAAACTATTTTATTCTACAGTATACAAGTATACAAGTTTTTTTTTTTTGGTTGAACAAATTCAGTTGGTGACACAAGATCTTTCACATAACCACACTACACCCTCTCTCCAGTGCTTCTGTCTCTCAGCGTCTCTCTCTCTTAACGACCACACACAGACTCACACTCCAGTGCTTATTCACTCTCACTCACTGCACTTCTGTTCCAGTGTGAAGCTGGCCATGCGGCCTGTAAGACGTCCTGCTTTTACAGGACAGCGTGGAAACATTAGAAGAGCATCAAAATGACCCACAGCCTCACCAGTGCTGAGTACATCAGGTCGTAACGCCATTGGCTTTACTTCAGTCAGTGCCTTCAGCAGAGCAAAGCCGACTCACAATGGAAAGCACAGCTGCTCAAGTACTGCAGCAAATGTGCCTATTGAGAAAGGGACCTATTTCAGAAACAATAACCAAATTACCAAAAAATCATCACTGCCATCATCATCATCATCAACACCATCAGATGGTCTGTGTAATAGGGCAGGTTTACTGCGGAGAAGCAGTCTTGGGGGCAGGCGCGTGGTGAGATTTTTTTTGGGGGGGGGGCAGGTAAGTGAATGTAAGCCTGCAACATCATTATTTTATTTATTATTAAAAATGTTTTTCCTTTAGCGGAGCATAGACTGTAGCATAGACATAGACTATAGCACTGCATGGCGGCAGAGTTAACAGAAAATCTGTGTTCGCCAATTAGCTATTACATTATACATATATATATATATATAAATATATATATATATAAAATTCCAAAATAGTTGGGACAAAGTGTAAATTGTGAATAAAATCAAAATGCAATGACTTTCAGATCACATGAGCCAATATGTTATTTACAATGGAACATAGATAACACTTCAAATGTTGAAACTGAGACATTTTACATTTTTATCCACAAAATGAGCTTATTTCAAATTTTCTGGCTGCAATAGGTCTCAAAAAAGTTGGGGCACAGGCAAAAAAAGGGCTGAAAAAGCAATTAATATATAAGACAATCAGCTGAAAGAACATTTAGCAAGTAATTCAGTTAACTGGCATCAAGTGTGTAACATGATTGGCTATAAAAGGAATGTCTTAAAGAGGCTGAGTCTCTCAGAAGTAAAGATGGCCAGAGGCTCTCCAACCTGTAAAGGCTTGCATTAAAAAATTGTGGAATACTTTAAAAACAATGTTCCTCAACGTCAACTTGCAAAGGCTTTGAAGATCTCATCATCGACAGTGCATAACATCATCAAAAGATTCAGAGAAACTGGAAAAATCTCTGTACGTAAGGGACAAGGCTGAAGACCTTTACTGGATGCCCGTTATCTTCGGGCCCTCAGACGCCACTGCATCACTCACCGGCATGATTCTGACATTGACATTACTAAATGGGCTCAGGAATATTTCAAGAAACCACTGTCTGTAAACACAGTCCGCCATGCCATCCACAGATGCCACCTAAAACTCCATCATGCAAAAAGGAAGCCATTGTTGAGCATGATCCAGAAGCACCGCTGTGTTCTGTGGGCCAAGGCTCATTTAAAATGGACTGTAGCAAAGTGGCAAAGTGTCCTGTGGTCAGACGAGTCCAAATTTGACATTCTTGTTGGAAATCATGGGCATCGTGTCCTCCGGGCTAAAGAGGAGAAAGACCACCCCTCCTGTTATCAGCGTTCAGTTTAAAAGCCAGAATCTCTGATGGTATGGGGATGCATTAGTGCTTATGGTGTGGGACACTTGCATGTTTTAAAAAGCACCATGAATGCTGAAAGGTATATAAAGGTTTTAGAGCAACATATGCTCCCCTCCAGACGACATCTATTCCAGGGAAGGCCTTGAGTATTTCAGCAGGACAATGCAAAACCACATACTGCAGCTATTACAACAGCATGGCTTCATAGTAGAAGAGTCCGTGTGCTGAACTGCCTTCACTCCTGATCTTTCACCGATTGAGAACATTTGACGCATAATTAAATGAAAAGTCCGTCAAAGGAGACCAAAACCTCTCCAGCAGCTGGAAGCCTGTATTAAACAAGAGTGGGATCAAATTCCAATGGCTTAACTCAAGAAACTTGTCTCCTCAATGCCCAGATGCCTCCACTCTGTGTTAAAAAGAAGAGGGGATGCAACATCATGGTAAACAGGCCCCTGTCCCAACTTTTTTGAGACCTGAAGCAGCCATCAAATTTGAAATGAGCTCATTTTGTGAATAAAATTGTAAAATTTCTCAGTTTCAACATTTGCTATGTTATCTCTGTTCTATTGTGAATATAATACTGGCTGGTGTGATTCGAAGGTCATTGTGTTTTGATTTTATTCACAATTTACACTTTGTCCCAACTATTTCGGAATTGGTGTTTTTATATATATATATATATATATATATATATATATATATATAAAAAACATTAGCCAACCTCCTAATAGACAGAAGCTATATGATGGCAGTGTTATCAATTGACCTGTATTTTACCTGGAATTAGAGCACCGAAAACGTCAAACGTGGCCGTCTGCTCTGGTGTGCTGCTAACAAACTGTCTGACAAAGGATAGTATAGCCAATCTGCCCAGAATTTTACTGTGCATTTATTTTGCAGCAAATCACAGTGCTAGTTTGGCCAGTCACAGCCTAAGTTACCTGGGAGGTCTGTGTGGTACCTGAGGTTTGTCCTAAGAAAATCCTTGTAGAACCGGTGGTAGAGAGCTTGAAAGGACTCAGTCAGTGGGGCTGGTATTTTGTGGAAGAGGCACACGCTGGCCACATTAGAGTCTGGAGTAAGTGCAGGTTGTTAGAAGGGAAATAAGTAGGGAGAGGAAGGTACACTGTTTCTAAACTGCATGCCTAGCAGCTCCAGGGTTATAAGTACATGTATGTTGGAACTTGGTCACAAGACATCTTACTCAGTGTGCAGATCATTTCTAGAGTGACTAACCTCTTTCTACTCAGTGTCATTTTTCAGGGGCTCCCACAGTCCAGCCTGGGCTAATGACCGACTGAAGTCCTACACAGAGCAAGAAGATGAACACATTCTACTTTTGAAACCCCAACAACTAGTGTCCTCAGTTCCAAAATGACCTCTGAGTGTTGTTAAAAAGAAAGGTTATGTTACACAGTAGTGAAAGTGCACCTGAATCAACTTCATTGGAACATTTTTTTGAAATTTGATGTCTGCAAAAAGATTATTTTCAAAAAAGCTATCTTTGTTCCTTTTTGCAATCAAATACAGGTTAAAAGAGACTTACAAATTACTGCGTGTTGTTTTTATGTACATTTCACACATTGTCCCAGTTCCTCTGGAATCAAGGTTGAGATGAGCAAAGAAAACATACTGAGACTACATTTCTTTGTAGAAAAAAATTATAGACTCAGTATATTTATATTTACATTACCATTGAATGAAATGGACAACGGGTTACATTTAAGCAAAACTGTAGCCACCCGAGGTGGCGCTATGGAGCACTATCTTTTGAGGATACCTGGAAATGTGTCTCAAAAACAAAGTCCCATAGTAGACTGTGTTGGGCCTGTACACTCACGTCATACAAACACACATAGAAGAGCAGGCAAACAGAGACACATAAACACATTCACATTCACTCCTGCTCCCACACGTGCACAAACACAGATGAAAATTGAAGGGGGCCTGTGAAGACATGTAATTGCACATTCGTCACAGGGAGTAACGGCTATTGGAGGGGGCGAGTGAAATGGCGGCTGTCACTCTGACATGAAGCGTTTCAGTAGAAGGCAACGATCATGCTAAACGAGCAACACACAGCACTGGGACAAGACCTCGCCCATAAAAACATCTTTGTTTGACTGTCAAAGTGCAATTCCCTGCTATGATCATATTTTCCTCAAAGAATAGTCACCAAAGGCCAGATGGGCCACATTTAACAAAGAAATAGGCCAATGAAATTGCTCAAACTTCAGTAATATACAACTGGTAGCTCACATATCAGAGAAAATGAGTGAAATATTTCCGTCCAAGGCTTTTTCATGATATTGTCATGGAAAGAAAACCAAATAAAAGAAACCAAACAACCTACATTAAGAATTGACCCATTGAAAAGATTATAAAAGAAAACATATATTGACAGAAAGTTTAAAAACCTCTTTTTACCGAGGGCATAAAGAAAACAGCATTTATAATCATCAAGCCTTGAGAAAGATGCTAAATAATAGAATCAATTAGCAGCACAAACTAAAAGAGATATGTCACCGATTATCTTTTCAAACAAAAAGCGAGATGCTCAGCTACATCTGAATGTCTCTCTCACGCACACCTTCACATCAAAACTGCCCACTATCCACTATCTAAAAGTACACAGTGAAAAGCTGCTTGAACAAAAGTTACAAAAGACAGCAACCTTGCAATTATGAGATTTGCCATACCACATTTTAACAAAGCTGTATGTTGTGTTAACTCTTTATAAAGACAAACTATTTGGATATCTGAAAGCGAAACGAACAAATAAACTAAATGGATGAAACTCTCACCATTGCAACCAATACAAGGCTATTCAAGAAGTGAAACATATAGAAAAATCTGTGAAAGAACTTTGCAGGTCGTGCTAGTTCTGGAAAAACAAGTCTGACCCAAAACAAACCCGTCCAATCACACTCTGATTTTCTATAGAGACGAGGACTCTAATAAATCCCTTTGCAGTAACAGGACCAGGTGGTCAAATCATTGTTCTCGTTCAAAGGGCCTGATGAGTATCGGGGAACAGAGGATGAAAAATAGAGCATTGTTATGCTTAATTACAGAGCCTCACAAAAGAACATATTTGCATTTTAAACAAGCACTTAATCTGATTGAGGAACAATCGTCATAAATTTCATTAAATACGAAGCTTGGAGACATCGACTCAATCCATATTCCTGAATTTTTATGAATTGATGTTATTCCTGACCACCCCCCCAGGAAAATTAAATAAAATGAATTTTTCTCTACCCCATATAAATTGCCTGCAACTGGCCAACACAAAACAAACTAAGACCTTATTTTCCAAAAAAATTTGAGTGGTTTCTTGAATTTTTTTGAGCACTTTTGCTTACACTTTTTCTTGTTTATGACTAATATACATTAACTCGGGTTCTTCAAGGTCTTCCTCTTCACTGTCGGAACATTGCTCGTCAGAGTGGGCTCATATGTACTCCGAAAAGAGTTACTTTAACACTGAAGATTTTACTGTGTGGGAGAAGCGTAAATTTTTTATTTATTTATTCTATTTTATTTAACCCATATCTAACCTGCTGAGTCCCATTGAGATCAATGATCTTTTTCAAGGGAGACCTGGCCAAAAAGGCAGCATAAAATATTACAAACAATATGACAATAAAAAACAAGAAAACAAAGAACATAGAAGATAAACACAAAGATGTAGACTCACTTAAAATACCTATGGACATAAAAGATATTCACTACAAAGCGGACTTATATTAAAATACCTATGGACATACACATGTACCAACCAATTTATTCATCATTGATCATATAAGAACTTTAAAATCAGACAGAAAGACCAAGTCTCTCAGGCTATTCCAAGTGAGGGGAGCAGAGCACTTAAAAGCTGTCTTTCCCAAATGTATCCATGCACTTGGGACCTACAATAAAATCACATCTTTTGATCTCAAACTATGATTACAGTCAGATCTCTATGCAAAGCACAAATATAAGATGAAAGTTTAGCCAAAATGGCTTTATAAATGAACAAACGCGCATAGTCAGGGATGGCCACCCAGTCCTGGCGTAAAGGTTACCATGATGAGGGTAAAATGAAATCCAATGAGTGCTCTCGCAGTTCTCTGAGCCAGCGAGTTTCTCCCAGATTCCTGATGTTAGTTAATGTGGGCCTGGCTGCTTCCGGCATTACTAACGACCCCCTCCTCATCATCTCCGTCTACAATCCCACTCATGTACAGACGACAAAAGGAACATCTGCTGCTCTGCTCGCTTCTAAGAGGGGATGTTTCCCCCGTAAATTTTTAATCCTGATGTTCGGCCCTCCTTCAAAACTCAACAACTTCTGTTAGAAGCCTGTTGATGACAACTGAATAACATCTGAATCTCAAAGCAGGAAGATTACAGAATTAATGCAGAAAAACAGAAAAGTGGCAGCAAATTAATTCATGTTTAGCTAGTAGATTACACAATACAGAAATAGAACATAAATATTGTAAATACGTATATAAGGATTAGTTTGGCAGAGACCGATACAACTGTAGTGCAGTTTGCAAGTGTTCGTTTGAACTTGTGTGTAAATATTCTGACATTTTTTACTAATTTATTGCAACCTACTATGAATTTCTACCACCACTATCTGTTTATCCATCGGCATCAAACAGGGATGTAGTCCCATGGAATCAAGTTTTCAAAATCCTTTACAGTACATCACTTGATCCAAAGATGAGATATTTTCAATATAAGCTAATATATAAGTTCTTAGCAACTAAAAAGATGCTAAATATATGGGGAATAGAGTCATCACCCCTTTGTCGATTCTGTCAGGAAGAAGTGGAGTCAGTAGACCATTTATTTTGGTACTGTCCTATAATGGCCTTATTTTGGATAAAGGTACAAGGCTGGATATCTCAGTACAATAGTATACAATTAGATTTATTTAAAGTGTTACTGGGTGATGTAACAAAAGGAACACACCTAATCTGTAATATAATTGTATATTTAGCAAAAATATTTATTTTCGGGTTGACATCTGTGGAGGCATTAAGAATTGAGAAATTCAAAAATTTTGTCAAGTATTACAGTGGAATTGAGTGTGTGATGGCCCATGAGACAGGACTTGTAATTTATGCCAAAAGATGGGATATAGTAAGGGAGGCTGAAGGTTGGGAATAATGAGAGATGGAATAGGTGAGCTAATAACTACTAATGCAAAAGGTAGAAAAGCATGGTGAATGTAATCGTTATTGTATTGTATTTCTATTTTTTTCATTTATTTTATTTAAATTTTTGTGTGTGTGTGTTTTGTTTTGTCGGGTGATGGTAGGAGGACTCAAACACAATTCTATAACTGACTGAATTAATAAAGTTGTCCTAAAAAGCAGGGGTGTGGTGGCGGGATAAATTAAAAAAAAAAAAAAAAAAAAAAAAGGGATGTAGAGGCAGTAAGACTGCATGAGAAATCCACTTTTTTACAACCCCGTTTCCAAAAAAACTTGGGACACTGTTTAATCTGTAAATAAAAACCAAATGCAATGATTTGCAAATAATTTAAACCATTTACTTGAAAATAGTACAAAGACAAAATATCAGATGTTGAAACTGAGAAATGAGTTTGGTTTTTGAAAAATATATGCGTATTCTGAATTTCATGCGAGCAGCACATTTCAAAAGCATTTTTAGCATTGTGCTGCACCATCTCCTCTCCTTAAGACACTCAACAAGGGTTTGGGAACTGAGGGCACCAAGTACCATAGTTTTGAAAGCAAAATGTTTTCCCACTCCTGCTTAATGTAGGGTAAGAGCTGCTCAATATTTTGAGGCCTCTTAAGTTATATTTTTTGTTTCATATTGCACCAACCGTTTTCACTAGGTGACAGGTCTGAACTGCTGGCAGGCCAGTTTAGCACCTGGACTCTTTTATTCTGGAGCCATGTTGTTGTAATATGTCTTCCTGAAATAAGCAAGACCTTCACTGAAAAAGATGTTGCCTGGATGGCAGCATGTATTGCTCTAAAATTTGTATACATCATTCAGGAGTAATGTAGACTTCACAGATAAGCAAGTTACCCACACAATGTGCACTAATGTCCCCCCCCCCCATACCATTATGGATGCTAGCTTTTGAACTGTGCACTGGTAACAAGCTGGATGGTCCCTCTCCTCTGTAGCCCAAAAGATGCAGTGCCCAAATTTCAACTAGTCAGACCACAGGGCAGTTTTCCACGATGCCTCAGTCCATCATAAATGAGCTTGGTCCTAGAGAAGGCGGCAGTGTTTCTGTATCCTGTTTATATATGGTTCTCTCATTACATGGTAGAGTCTTAACTTGCATCTGCGGATTTTGCAATGAATTCTGTTTAATAACAATAATTTCAAGGAGTGTACCTGAGTCCATGCAGTGATTTCCACAACAGAATCCAGCCCGTTTCTAATGTCATACCACCTGAGGGCCCAAAGATAATGGCCATTCAATATTTATTTTTTGGCTTCTCTCTTGCGTACAAAGACATCTCTTGAATTTTTTTTTTTTTTTTTTAATAAATTTGGCATCTCCAATCCCACCCGAATCTGGAATGCCCAATTGATGAACTATGTACAAGGCTTGCTCGTTTGCGACCCCTTGTTGCCAATTCAGGAGAGTGAAGACAGTTCACGGCTCTCCTCCGAAGCACATGCCTGTCAGCCACTGCTTCTTATACACTCATTGGTTGAATCTTCGCAAGTTCAGAATGAGGGCAGAGGATACCCGGACATGAACAGGCTTAGAATCTTCCTGATGGGCGCCCGTCTGACCAACAGGAGGCGCTTGAGCAACGAACAAAGCTATTTATTTTATTTCCCTTTCCCGGCAGTCCCTTCCCAATTTGAAACCCTGTAGCGCAATAGCCAATTGTGCGCCACTCTGAAAAAGCAGCCAACCACTGCCGGTTGGTACGACCGGGGCTCGAACCCGCGATGTGATACTCACTTCTGCACTGCAACGCAGTGCCTTAACCGAGTGAGCTATCCGGCAGCCCTCTCTTGAATTTTTGAATGACATTATGTACCGAAGAGGATAAAATCCCCAAATTCTATGCAATTTTAAGTTGAGAGATGCAGTTCTTAAATTCTTGAACTATTCGCCCATGCAGTCTTTCACACAGTGGTGAGATCCTCGCCATTTTTACATCTGAAAAACTCAGCCTCTCTAAGATGCACTTTTTATTCCAACTATGTTACCAACGTATCGCAAATTAACCTAACTAAGCTGTGAAAATTTCCGTGAGGTGTATTTGTTAGCATCATGCAACTTTTCCAGTCTTCTTTTGCCCTTGTCCCAATGTTTTTGTTTGTGTTGCCAGCATCAAATTCAAATTTATTTTTCAAAACACAATAAACTTTCTCAGTTTCAAAATCTGATATGCTGTCTTTGTACCATTTCCAATGTAAGGTTTAAATGATTTGCAAATCATCGCATTGTTTTTATTGTACATTCTACAGTGTCCCGCCTTTTTGGGAAATGGGGTTGTATCATTATGACACGTGCAGTTAAACTAAAATCAAAAAAAGTAGTAGTTTGGATTTGGAATTACCCAAAGCCTAATTCGCCTTCTCTTTCCTTCCTTCCCCCAGCTTTCTCTCACTCTCTGAATCTCAGCATCCCTTTTTCCCTCCCTCCCTGAGGAAAAACGGTATAATGGCAGCACCTGCTCTGCAGAGAGAGAATGGTCCTAAACGAGGCACTCGCACACAATTACACTGAAGAGGTTGCTGGCCGCCATTGTTATTGAGCCATTCTCTCCCCCACCCCCCATACTGCCCCCCCCCCACGATCGGTGACGAGCTGAGCGCACCTGCATGTGCTCGTGCTGCGCGAAAGAGCCTGGCTTCCCGCCAACGCTCCCACTTCAAGAGCCGCCAAATAACACACTTATTGATTTGCAATAATAGGCCATCAGCTTAATCATGACTGAAGAGACATTGTTCCGGAAAGTTCTCCCCCCCCCATCAGAGAGGACGAGGATGAATCACTCCAAAAACACATGAATTTGCATAACGTTGAGAGACGTGTTGGCTCATTCCACACAGTCGTGCTCTTTCTGGATGAGGCAGGAACATAGAAGGCTTTGTGTGTTTGAATGAGTGTGTGTTTGCACTTGTTTGAAAGAGTGTGAGTGTGTTTGTGTACATGTGTGGATGTGTGCTGTTGGGAGTCGTGGTCACGTAAACCAATGAACCAAGAAATTGTGAACACTCAAGTATGAAGCAAATACCGTTATCTCGCAATAACGGTGCATGTCAAGGTCAGGGATATATTGGTCAGTAAGCAAACTGGTTCTCATAGTCGACGCGTTTGATGCGTTAGAAGTGGGCAGGCATGAAGACTTGAGCTGCTTTGAGAAGGGCCAAATTTTTCTGACCAAATGACTAGATTTTAAAATTGGTTACAGGAAAATTACGTTCCAATGTAGACCAACATACCCTGCCACTCATGGGGCTGCATAGCGGCAAATTGGCTAGAGTGCCCATGCTAACCCCTGTCCACCACTGAAAGCAACTACAATAGGAACACAAGGGCCAGAACTGGACCTTGAAGCAATGGAAGAAGAACCCCTATACTTTTTCCTTTACATTATGAGGGCAGCCAGGCACACTTGCACTGTTTACTTGGGGAAGAAATGGCACCAGGATACACTCTGGGAAAAAGACATGCTGGTGGAAGGTGTGCTGGGCAACCTTGAGTTTGGGCATTCATTCACCACTTTGACATGCACCAGCTACCTAAACATTGTTGCGGACTAGGTACTCCCCTGCACGGCAACGGTATTCCCGGAAACAGGATAATACACCCTGCCACGCAACACAAAGGGTTTGAAAAATAAAGTTGTCTTAGCCTCCAAATTCTGTAGATCTCAATCATCTGTGGAATGTGCGATCCGATCCACAGCTGTTCCACCTTGCAACATACAGAGCTTGAAGTATTTGCTGCCAACGTCTTGGTCCTAGATGCCAACGGGCGCCTTCAGAGGTCTTGTAGAGAGTCCGTACCTGATCAGGTCAGAGCTATTTTGGTAGCATATGGAGGACCAACAACATAATAGACTGGTGGCCATCACGTTTCGGCTCATCAATGTGCACACGTATGTGTGTGCATGCTGAGAAATTCATGAAGTCTAAAGTCTCGGTGTGCTTGTGTATTTGTCTCACTATTTATGTGCACTTGTGTACACACATGTGCATGGGTGCTGTTGGATTCAAGGATACATAAAATTCTTTGTCTGTTTATACAAGTTTACGGGCGTATTTGTGTGAGTGTGCATTTTTTTTTCTTTTTAAAAAATTTGGCATCTCCAATCCCAACCGATTCCAGGGCGTCCAATCAGCAAACTATGTCAAAGCATACTCAATAGGGACTCGTGCTGCCATCTTGATACAGCAAAGGCAGTTTGTGGTTCTGCTCCAAAGCATGCACCAGTCAGCCACCGATTCTTTCCCAACTGTAACTTTGAGTCTTGCAAGCTCACAATAAGGGCGATGAAAACCTAAACATGTGCTTGCTTTGAATGTAACTAACAAGCTTTTGAAGGGCCAGCAGGAGGCGCTGAGCAACAGACAATGTTAACCCAGACTGACCGTATCCCCTCCCATATCCCTGAGTAGTGCGAAGCTAATTGTGCACTGCTCTCAAAAGGCTGCTAGCCTCAGTCTTCACGGTGTGGCTCGATTCCATTGGAGAGTGTATTTGCGTGCACATACGCATGCGCTGGAGTCAGATTCACAACTAGATGTCCTAAAATGACCTCCAAGTGCCATAAAACTCAAAAAAGACGTCCAACAGCAAAGATACAACATTGAACAATGGTAAATGAATGAAACTCAAATCTATTAGAAGCTATTAATTTTAGCATTGGTCATCTTGGTGAAATTTTCTTCTGATGGCCCAACATCTCCTCCCATTACGGCGCTAAGAAGAGAAAAGCCAGATAAGTGTGTGAAAAGTTTTGTACCAAAAAATGGCGTTGAATAGTACTTCAGCGAGCAAAATGAGACAAAGACTTAAGACTGGCACAAAGATCAGCAAACTAACAAAATCTTTACAAGACAGAACCCAAGGGCTGTGATTAAGACAAACTTGGCAGCAAAATTCTGTAAATTTGAAAAATAAAGAGGAACCTAACTTTAAATAAATGCTACAAAAGCAGTCTCCTCTTCCCTCATCTTACTCAATTTCAATCGAGCAAAATAAAAAAAAAAGTACTCTGTGGGAAAAACTGACGAGGACAGGTCACTGTGCCATAGAGCAGCTGAGTGAGGCTTTATCCAGGAGACAGATCTAAACTGTGGCCCCCTGTCCTGCTACCCTATGGATCTGCTCTGTGGAGCCCCATAGACAGCAACACAGCACCTCCAGACCTCCGCAGCCTTGAACCTCCACTGAGACGCACCTCCCGATTGCCTCTACTCACAAAGTAACAGCCACTTTTGGATCCGTATACTTTCCAATAATATTCAAATAAATGCTCTGATGTTTGAGGGTGCAGGGTTGGTCGTTTTGTCGGTGAGAGCAGGGTTAATGTGTAAACCCTGCTCTGGGTGCCCAGAAGAATTCTGCACTTTGACAGGGCACCATTGGTGTGGCCAGTGGGGCAGTGTGACAGGCGTACCAAAACTGAGCAATACTTGCAGATTTAAGAGAAGAGAGCAGGACACCACAACAGTTGATTTAGGAAAGCAGTGCAGGACAGCACAGCAACAGTTTTAAGAGAGCAGCGACAGACAGCACAACAGTAGATTTAAGAGAGCAGCGACAGACAGCACAACAGTAGATTTAAGAGAGCAGCGACAGACAGCACAACAGTAGATTTAAGAGAGTAGTGACTGACAGCACAACAGCAGATTTAAGAGAGCAGCGACTGACAGCACAACAGTAGTTTAAAGAGAGCAGCACAGGACAGCACAACAGCAGATTTAAGAGAGCAGCGACTGACAGCACAACAGCAGATTTAAGAGAGCAGCACAGGACAGCACAACTACAGCCCAGGGCAGTAGAACAGGATAGGGCAGAAAAACAGGCTCAGTTTACAGAAGAGCATAGGGCAGTAGCACAGCATATGGCAGCAGATCAATGCAGTGCAGCAGAATAGCACAGAGCAATACAGCACAAGGCAATAGCATAGTGCAGGGCAGTGGCAGAAGGCAGAAGAACCTCAGAGATGGATGCCCGCACAGAGAATCAGTCAAACAATGGAACGACTCCTCACCTGGATGTGTTTGTGGAGGCGAGCGCCCCCTGGAGTGGAATTCTGGCTCTACTGGAGCATCTCAGGCCGCAATGGAGCCCGAATGACATCAAACTTAAGGCAAGTGAGCAATGGGATCAGGAAAACAAGAGTGACAGGCTGTGCATCGAAGGTCCCCAATGTTAGTTCTGGGCGCCCACTGTGTATGCTGGAGTTTGTTCCAACCACAGCTGCAACTGTCGGATTTTAACAAACTGTTTATTTGCCTTAATTAGGTGCATTTGATGTTTAGGAAAGTTATTTACCCTCTTAAGTCACTAACAGAAATATCCAGGCATGCCCTGAAGCCTAAAAAGTCTATATCCTCATTACAATATACTGGAAACAATTGCTTAAAAAGGAGGAGAAAATAAAATCGATCAAATTGAAATATTCTAAGGCTCCTAATCGGTGAAAGCTGACATATGATCGCAAAGACCATACACCCATTTTTTTTATGCAAGCAAATGAGTCATGTGTCATGTCATTCAGTTCATGCAAAGTATTATGAAAAAAAACTTACAGAACTTGTGTTCAGCAACCTATTTTGGAGCTTGCTGGTTTTTCTCAATGTCTAATTTGATCTGTTTAAAAATATTACCGGAAATCACTTGTCATACAGAAAAAAAACACAAAATGTTCAACATTGGGTCTTCCATGCTTAATGGCTGAAGTGAACTGCAAACAAAAACTGCCCTTCATGCGTTAAAAACTGAGTTTTCGGTAATTTTGTTTCTTTTTTGGGTTTTTCCACTGTACTCCCACCCTGAACACAGTCAAACTGTTAAACCCACTGAAAGCAACCAGCTCCCATCGACTCACGAGGAAAATGCTGTGGCATGTGATTCCTCCGACTCAAGTGACAGCTAGCCCATGCTTCTCTACACTATGCAGTTGCACTGCCAATTGCACACTGCCTATGTGTAATCAGAACCCAATTTTGCTCATACAGCAACATTTGCCTGGCTGACCTGAATTGGTTGCTAAAGAGTAATGAACTAACAAATTTTAAGAGACTTAACCCCAATTATTGCATCATCCATGCTGGCTTCCAGCCATAGCCTGTAACAGCATTGCTGGGATTTGAGCACCCGACCTCAGCCCTGAGAGAAGAACATCTTAGCTGTGAGCCATCCAGAGGCCCTTACTTTTGGTAATTTTAAAGCAAAGCTGAACTGAATTACAAATTCTTATACATCCAGATTGAAACACTAATGGAATCTGCCATTTTCCCTTTAACAGTGATGTCAAATGTCCTATAGCTCCAATAAGACAAGAGGTGTAAAAAAAAAAAAAAAAAATAATAATAATAAAAAAAAAAAAAAAAAATCGCTGGAGACCGGAAATGTCTGCTTTTTTTTTTTTAATATCCCGCCACCACCCCCCCGCTTTGAGGACAACTTTATTAATTCAGTCAGTTATAGAATTGTGTACGAGTCCTCCTACCATCACCCGACAAAACAAAACACACACACACACACAAATTTAAATAAATAAATAGAAATACAATACAATAACGATTACATTCACCATGCTTTTCTACCTTTTGCATTAGTAGTTATTAGCTCACCTATTCCATCTCTCATTATTCCCAACCTTCAGCCTCCCTTACTATATCCCATCTTTTGGCATAAATTACAAGTCCTGTCTCATGGGCCATCACACACTCAATTCTACTGTAATACTTGACAAAATTTTTGAATTTCTCAATTCTTAATGCCTCCACAGATGTCAACCCGAAAATAAATATTTTTGCTAAATATACAACCCCAATTCCGAAATAGTTGGGACGAAGTGTAAATTGTGAATAAAATCAAAATGCAATGACTTTCAGATCACATGAGCCAATATGTTATTTACAATAGAACATAGATAACATTTCAAATGTTGAAACTGAGACATTTTACATTTTTATCCACAAAATGAGCTTATTTCAAATTTTCTGGCTGCAACAGGTCTCAAAAAAGTTGGTACACAGGCAAAAAAGGGCTGAAAAAGCAATTAATATATAAGACAATCAGCTGAAAGAACATTTAGCAAGTAATTAAGTTAACTGGCATCAGGTGTGTAGCATGATTGGCTATAAAAGGGATGTCTTAGAGAGGCCGAGTCTCTCAGAAGTAAAGATGGCCAAAGGCTCTGGGACCTGTGAAGGCTTGCGTAAAAACATTGTGGAATACTTTCATAACAATGTTCCTCAACGTCAAATTGCAATGGCTTTGAAGGTCTCATCATCAACAGTGCATAACGTCATCAAAAGATTCAGAGAAACTGGAAAAATCTCTGCGCATAAGGGACAAGGCCAAAGACCTTACTGGATGCCCGTGATTTTCGGGTCCTCAGACGCCACTGCATCACTCATTGGCATGATTCTGTCATTGACATTACTAAATGGGCTCAGAAATACATCAAGAAACCACTGTCTGTGAAGACAGTCCGCCGTGCCATCCACAGATGCCACCTAAAACTTCATCATGCAAAAAGGAGGCCATTGTTGAGCATGATCCAGAAGGGCCGCCGTGTTCTGTGGGCCAAGGCTCATTTAAAATGGACTGCAGCAAAGTGGCAAAGTGTCCTGTGGTCAGACGAGTCCAAATTTGACATTCTTGTTGGAAATCATGGGCGTCGTGTCCTCCGGGCTAAAGAGGAGAAAGACCACCCCTCCTGTTCTCAGCGTTCAGTTCAAAAGCCAGCATCTCTGATGGTATGGGGATGCAATAGTGCATATGGTGTGGGACACTAGCATGTTTTAAACAGCACTATGAATGCTGAAAGGTATATAAAGGTTTTAGAGCAACATATGCTCCCCTCCAGACGACATCTATTCCAGGGAAGGCCTTGTATATTTCAGCAGGACAATGCAAAACCATATACTGCAGCTATTACAACAGCATGGCTTCACAGTAGAAGAGTCTGTGTGCTGAACTGGCCTGACTGCAGTCCTGATCTTCCACCGATTGAGAACATTTGGCGCATAATTAAACGAAAAGTCCGTCAAAGGAAACCTAAAACTCTCCTGCAGCTGGAAGCCTGTATTAAACAAGAGTGGGATCAAATTCCAATGGCTAAACTCAAGAAAAATGCCCAGACGCTTCCACTCTGTGTTCAAAAGAAGAGGGGATGCTACACCATAGTAAACAGGCCCCTGTCCCAACTTTTTTGAGACCTGTTGCAGCCATCAAATTTGAAATGAGATCATTTTGTGGATAAAATTTTAAAATTTCTCAGTTTCAACATTTGCTATGTTATCTCTGTTCTATTGTGAATAAAATACTGGCTGGTGTGATTTGAAAGTCATTGCGTTTTGATTTTATTCACAATTTACACTTTTTCCCAACTATTTCGGAATTGGGGTTGTACAATTATATCACAGATTAGGTGTGTTTCTTTTGTTACATCACCCAGTAACACTTTAAATAAATCTAATTGTATACTATTGTACTGAGATATCCAGCCTTGTACCTTTATCCAAAATAAGGCTATTATAGGATAGTACCAAAATAAATGGTCTACTGACTCCACTTCTCCCTGACAGAATCGACAAAGGGGTGATGACTCTATTCCCCATATATTTAGCATCTTTCTAGTTGCTAAGAACTTATATATTTGCTTATATTGAAAATATCTAATCTTTGGATCAAGTGATGTACTGTAAAGGATTTTGAAAACTTGATTCCATGGGACTGGTGTATCTAACATATTTTCCCAACTATTTAGAATCCTGTATGGTATAGCGACTAAGTTCTTTATTCTTAAATAAAATGTGTATATATGCTTGTTGATCTTTATTCTCTTTAACCAATTTACCATTTTTATATGAGGCCTACAGACTAAATGACCTCCTGTTCCTTTTATAATTTTTGATTTCCAAGCACTTGGTAAAGCTCCAATAAGTTGATTATATTGTTGCAATGTACAGACTGTTCCATAAAAACTAGTTAATTGTTTGTACGACATTAGTTTATTATCCTCATTCACTATATCCCTTATAAAAATAATACCTATATCAAACATGCGTTTCCAAAAAAATCATCATTCGATCAACAAGTATATTAGAATTTAACCATATCATTTGTTGTAGAACTTGTTCTGCATTTTCTGGTGGGTGAAACTGAAATTGTAACCAACTTTGTAGAGCTTCTTCCAGAAAAGTGGAGACACCAGAAAACATGTCATTAATTAATGCTAAATGCATAGGTTTAATTTGCAGAAACGGAGAGAAGCCTTATCAAACATAGGATGGACACTTTTAAGTAATTTGCGAGAAAACCAGTTTGGATTGAAGTAGAATTTTGGAATAAGGGAAGCCTTCAGTGAAAGATTTAAAGCTTTTAAGTTTAAGAGTTTTAGATACATAAACTCCACCAGATACATAATCATTGTAGAGATATGTATGTTTAACGTTATCAGGTTTATCATTCCATATAAATTTGAATATCTTCTGTTCATATATTTTGAAGAATGATTCTTTAGGGGTTGGTAAGGCCATAAATAAGTATGTAAACTGGGATACAACTAATGAGTTAATTAAAGTTATTTTGCCATAAATGGTCAGAGAATTTCCTTTCCAGGGCAGCAGATTTTTTCGATTTTACTCAATTTCTTATTAAAATTAATCGTTGAAATTTCACTCATATTTTCTGGGATGTGCATACCAATTACAGTGTCCAATCCATCTGTCCAATGAATTGGTAAATTACATGGATGAGTGAAATTTCTATTTTTCAGGGAACCAAGCCTTAATATTTGGCATTTCTCATAATTTGGCTTCAGCCCAGATAGGTTTGAAAAGTCATCCAGGTCTTTTGTAAGGCTCTGTAGCGATGTACAATGAGGGCTCAATAGAAAAATTGTATCATCAGCATACATTGAAATTTTTGTATTTAGACCTTGCATTTCCAAGCCTTTGATATTATTATTTGTTCGTATTTTTATAGCGAGTATGTCTGCTTTCTCACGAGCATTTTGACACCCAATGGCCAAAAACACCGGCAATTTATGATCTGTATCCACCAATACTATAAATGCTCAGCTATATAACCTATTGCACATGCATAGTAATCTAACAATGATGCTAGCTAGGCTAACTACATAAGCTAAAAGATAAATTAGTTTGCTAATTTACCAGCTAGTTTGGAACGTACAGCTTGTAAAATTAATACCAGCCCTAATGTAAAAATATGCTCAATATAATGAATACAAAAGGCAACTCATGTTTTACTCACGCATAACTGAAGAGTCTAGTGCTAAAAGTACTTAAGTCACATTTTCACACACCGTGAGTTAAGGATGGGAAAACATCTTTTCTAGTTGATTTTCTCAATTTTCTCAAAATAGACATTTTGTGACTTAAGCACTTTTAGCACTAGGGTCTTCAATTTCTCAAAAAGAAACAATGAGTCCAAAAAACAGATCATAAACAAACCTCCCCTTGAGAGACAACCACCACAGAGTGGGATGGGCAGGGAGCACTAGCTTTTGAATGCACCAATCTAAAAACAGCTCAGAACGAGGGGAAAATTAGTACAAAATTAGTTAAGTCTACACAGACTTTGGTTAAGCTATGTCACTATCATGTGACTGCCAAAGTGTTCCTTTGTCCCTCATTGGCTAAACCCTTTCAAGGGGTGGAAAGATGGCGACCTGTAGTTTTTTTTTTTTTTTTTTTTTTTTTACTGTTCAGTTGCATTCTCACTACTTGATGCACTGTGCAACTTTATAAAACAACAGCCATCAGAAGATGGCGTATCCCCCCGGCCCCATGTCATCAACTTTGGATTAGCAAAACGCACCACGTCAGGTCATGATTAATGTGCACACCAGGTTTTGCGGGAAAATATTGAACAGTTTTCAAGTTATGCTCCGGAAACTAAATGTTCACAGACGGACGGACGGCCGTATCCATGACTACATCCCCCCACATTACATATATACGTATATAAGAAGGAAAAAATCCAAGTCATAATATCTGGACTCTATATGGGTAATTTTTTCAATTAACATTGTTTTTGGGCGAAAGTTGCTGTCCACTTTAGGACAACTTCACAGCTTGTTAAACTCTCACATATGTAATTACGGTTGAAACAAAAACCAGCATAAACCGTGGCCCCCCAGGACTGACATTAGGATCAGTCATTAGGGAACACTGCTATACATGACTGCGTTCTTTCACCACACGGAGCGAAGTTATGTCAGATCTGTGGTCACCTACCCAGTTCCTAGTGATCTACCTTCCTACAGATTCACATTGTGACCTTAATCTAACAGACCTAACTCCACTAATTAACAGCAAAACAGTATTTCCAAATTTTATGTGAGCAATGCTTTGCGAGGGTTGGAGTGAAAACCAACAAGATGATGTATCCCCTGGAGCAAGGATGGTGACCACTGCATTAGACTAACTAGATAAATATACCATAACTACAAAAACGTTCTTCTCCTTGACTATCATCTTGCTCAAAGCACACATTTCTAGTATGAACAGATCAAGACATGATCATGTGTGCTGTAAGTTCTCTTGAGACTTTCTATGTGTGTGTGGTGTGTGTACAGTGCCATGAAAAAGTATTTGCCCCCCTTCTTGATTTCTTATTTTTTTGCATATTTGTCACACTTAAATGTTTCAGATCATCAAACAAATTTTAATATTACACAAAGACAACCCAAGTAAATATAAAATGCAGTTTTTAAATGATGATTTCATTTATTTAGGGGAAAAAACTATCCAAACCTACCTGCCCCTATGTGAAAAAGTAATTGCCCCCTAAATCCTAATAACTGGTTGTGCCACCCTCGGCGACAAGAACTGCAATCAAACATTTGCGATAACTGGCAATGAGTCTTTCACATCACTGTGGAAGAATTTTGGCCCACTCTTCTTTGCACAATTGTTTTAATTCAGCCAGATTGGAGGGTTTTTGAGCATGAACGGCCTGTTTAAGGTCAAGCCAGTGCATCTCAATCGCATTTAAGTCTTTGACTTGGCCACTCCAAAATCTTCATTTTGTTTTTTTCAAGCCATTCAGTGGTGGACTTGCTGGTGTGTTTCGGATCATTGTCTTGCTGCATAACCCAAGTGGGCTTGAGCTTGAGATCACAACCTGAGGGTTGGACACTCTCCTACAGGATTTGCTGGTAGAGAGCAGAATTCATAGTTCCATCAATTACAACAAGTCGTCCGTTCCTGAAGCAGCAAAGCAGCCCCAAACCATCACACTACCACCATCATGTTTGACTTTTGGTATAATGTTCTTTTTATGAAATGCTGTGTTAGTTTTACGCCTAATGTAACAGGACCCACACCTTGCAAAAAATTCAGCTTATGTCTCGTCAGTCCACAGAATATTTTCCCAAAAATCTTGGGGGGTCATCAAGATGTTTTTTGGCAAACGTGTGACGAGCCTTTGTGTTCTTTTTGATCAGCAGTAGTTTCTGCCTTGGAACTCTCCCATGGATGCCATTTTTGCCCAGCCTCTGTCTTATTGTTGAATCATGAACACTGACTTTAACTGAGGCAAGTGAGGCCTGCAGTTCATTAGATGTAGTTCTGGGTTCTTTTGTGACCTCCTGGATGAGTCGTCGATGCGCTCTTGAAGTAATTTTGGTAGGCCGGCCACTCCTGGGAAGGTTCACCACTGTTCCAAGTTTTCTCCATTTGTGGATAATGGCTCTCACCGCGATTCGCGGGAGTCCCAAAGCCTTAGAAATGGCTTTGCAACCCTTTCCAGACTGATAGATGTCAATTTCTTTGTTTCTCATCTATTCTTGAATTTCTTTAGTTCGCGGCATGACATGTTGCTTTTTTATATCTTTTCTGCCTATTTCACTTTGTCAAACAGGTTCTACTGAAGTGATTTCTTCATTCAACAGGTCTGGCAGTAATCAGGTCTGGGTGTGGCTCATGAAATTGGACTCAAAAAATGTGGTTAATCACAGTCAATTCATGATTTAACAAGGGGGGGCCATTACTTTTTCACATAGGGCCAGGTAGGTTTGGATAGCTTTTTCCCCCTAATGAATCATCTTTTATAAACTGCATTTTGTATTTACTCGGGTTATCTTTGTCTTTTATTAAAATTTGTTTGATGAATTGAAAATTTAAGTGTGAAAAATATGCAAAAAAGTAAGAAATCAGAAAGGGGGCAAATACTTTTTCACGGCACTGTATGTGAGTGGGCTTTCCTATGTATACTTGTGAAAACCAACTCATGAGAAACAACAGATGTTGTGAGGACATCTAGGGTTGTGAGGACATTTAAAGAGGTCTTCAAAGATAATTATGGAGGATTACGGCTAATTGGTTAAGATAGGGTTATGGTTACAGTTAGGTTTATGCTAAGGTTAGGGTGAGACATGATTTGGTTACAGTAAGGATTAGAGAAAAGGTGCACAGAATGAATCCAAGTCGATGCAATGTCCCAACAAGTATAGGAATACAAACATATGTCTTCATGTGTGTGTCTGTGAGTGGCTAAGTATGTGAGTGTATGTTGTGTGTAGCGTGTGAGTGTGTGCTTGTGTACGTGTGTGAGCACAGGCCAATCTTCAGCCAATCACAGTCTGCGCTGCCCAGGGCCTTGGCAGGCCAGCTTGTGTTTGTGTTGGAGCGCGCTCAGTGTGTCCCTCACCCCATTGGAGAAATCTCACCCGTAGCTCACACTGAATATATTGTGAGGTGCAGAATGCACTTTATTTCAACAGTTTCTGCTCGCAGTTCGAGTAAAACATCGTTCTTAGCTCACACCGTCAACACTTAGGAAAAAAACGGCCTAAATTATTGAATGGGGAGACTGTCTTAAAATTTGGCACTAAAAGGAAGACCTTGGCAGAAACAGTTTACTGGCAGCCCAGCTACAAGTGAAACATCAAGATTTGTTTAATGGCACAGTGCGATTGGCTGTTTTGTCTGAAGCAGCAGTGCATCCTGGGAGTTGAGAGGAGCGGCCCTACCGATACCAGGGCGGGACTGGCCGAACATACAATGATGAGCACAATCATCTTTTTTTTAACCCTAGTGCTGTCACCACTAATGTTTATTGAGGCACGGCAGACAGGGAAATAGCTAAGGAGGAATGATATACAGTGCCATGAAAAAGGATTTGCCCCCTTCCTGATTTCTTTTTTTTCATATTTGTCACACTTAAATGTTAATCAACCTCTGGAATGTTGGTTAAGGGCCTTGATTAGTAGAAACAGGTGTGTAGCAGCTTGGTTGGTATGAAAGCCTGCACCCACAGTGGCTCTTTCTGGAGAAGGTTCCCTACCCTTGCAGTAGGGAGTACCAATTGTGGCCTGACTTCTTACAGACTCAGTAAAAAAAAAAAAAACTGAACTCCGGGAGCAGACCTGCTCTCTCAGTCAGGGAAGGGTGGCCAAAGTTGCAGAAAAGAGCCTAAGCCGAGTAACAGGGACAGAAGAAGAGAAAATTCTCTCTTTCATCACCGTCCATTCTACACAGTCCAACACATTGCATTCCAGCTCTCCCAATTCTTAATCTCATTTCAGTCTGAAACCAATACCCAAGAGACATGGGGTAGCACAGTAACGCTCCAATGGCACCCCGAAATAAAATGACAAAACATGCTGTGCATTGTTGATGGACCACACTACTGATTTCTCATGTGAGGGGACCCAGAATGTTGATAGGGTCTGATAGACTGCAGGTACACGCAGCAAAGTGCACTCATACTGCCCTGAAGCTTTTTATACCACCTTAAATAAATCAATTAAAAACGTCCACAGAACTTAATGCTGGAGACACGTTTTACGAGCCTGATTGAGTAAGCATTTGCGGCATGACTGGCCTGGGCGATCCCTGGTGTAATTGTGCCACGACTCCCGAGTGATTGATGACGGATTCTGTCCCTAACATGTACAGCAGGGGTGCATTTGAAATTCATTGGCAGTGGGGTCAATAAGGGGAAGCCCACTCTCCAAAAGTGCTGACCCCTTTGGTTGCTTGGTCACCTACTCGGCTTCGTATCCCCCAGCGGCTACCTGTGCCTAAGTTCTCCGTCGCTGTTCAGTGCACCGTTACATGAGCATAAACCAAAGCGCCATGTCAGCACTGCACCGCAAATTCCCATCATGCCCCTGAGCTCTTCTCCACACTGGCCCTCTGTGCAGTCCCAGACTGAAATCACACAAAACCCAGCGCTTAAAACTCCAGTTATTCCAGCAACACAGAAAACATTACTGCTGTTTCCCCTCTCAACGCAAAAGAGAAACTTATACTGGAACGCACAAAGGACTAACACTGAATTATTTAGCTTCTTTTTAAAACGTTTTACGCTGCAGGGAAAACTCGATATCAAATTGCGATAAAAATCAGCAAATTGGGGTAACAACATTGCACAGCCTCTCTGACTCAAAGCTGCAAAACAGCAAATAGGAGTCAGTTTCAGTTAAAATGGGGATCTACAAAAATGGCGCTGTAAACACACTTTTAAGTAAGAATGCTTCCTCTGTGATTCATGTCACGGTGACAATTATGAGAGAACGTTTGCGCTGAGGTGGAGACCCCAGTTTAGAGGCCGTGTTAATCGGTGTTTTGTCCTGCCTGACGAACATGTAACAGCGCAGCCGTGTTTTCACTGCTGTTTTTCACCATCTGTGTCACCCTCAATGCCTTGTGCTGAAAAGGTCATGGGTCATGTGAGCAGAACATGTCCGTCTGTCTCTCTCTCTCTCTCTCTCTCTCACCTGCTCTTTTTATCAAACTCTGTCTACCCTCACTCACACACACACACTCACTCTCACATTCACTCACTTTCACTCTCAATCACACTCTTACTCTTTCCCTCTTACTCACTCACTCTCTCTCACACACTCTTGCTCATTCTCTCATTCTCTCACTTACTCACACTTACAAACTTTCCCTCTCACACTCTCTCACACACTCTCTTACTCTCTCTCACACGCTGTCTTTCCCTCTCGCTGTGGCATGGCACGTCAGGATTTGTGAGAATATATTCTCACGCTTTCGTGTGCGTGTGGTGCAGCCAGTCAGATATCCAGCTGGGCCTGTGCTTGAGTGACCCCTGACCTCAACCCAGTTCCCTGTCTCTCAGTTCAGAAGATGGGCTTCCTCAAATTCCTCACACAGAGCTGTCATTCATCAATCTCCAATCAGAAAAAAACATTTTGTAACCATACCACTCAAAAGTTTGGAATCTCTGAGAAATTCTCGTTCCTGAACGAAAATCACAATTATTTCAATAAAAGCAACATAAAATAGACCAGAAATAAAGCCTAGACATTGTTAATGTTCTGAATTAACCCTTTCTAAATTGCGTTAGCAAAGCTGAAAACCATTATGCTGTCAAAGGAAGCATAAAACTGGCCTTATTTGGTCTACTGTAGTATCTGAATCATCAGGATTTGTGGACTTGAATGTGGTCTCAAAATGGCCAGAGAGAAAGAGCTTTTTTCAGAAAGTTGTCAGTCCGTAGTTGTTTTGAGAAATGAAAGCTATTCCATGTGTGAACGTGCCAAGGAACACAACATACCTTACAAAGGTGTGCATCACTCGCCTCACACAACAGCACAAACTGGTTCTAACCTGGTAGAAGTAGAAAACTGTGCATGAGGAAGAAAGCATATATGTAGCTTGAGAAAGACACGCATCACAGGTCCTCATCAGGAAGGTTTATTAAGTAGTGCCCACAAAAACCAGTCTCATCCTCAGTGGTGAAAAGCTAACTCCATTATGCTGACCTTCTGTGCAAAGTTTGAACAAAAAAGCCATAGGAGAGATAATTATAATGAGGAAAAAGAACATTGGATGAAGGACAATTGGAAAACAAGGCAAAAGGAATCTTAAACAAGGAAGACTATCACTCCCTTGTTGCCATACCATGAGGAGGGCACTTAACTGGAGCCAATTTCATCGTCAAACAGGACAATGACCCCAAGCACTGCTCTAAACTATGCAAGACCTACTTTACAAAGAGAAAGTCTGCTGGTATTCTGTCAGTAATTGATTGGCCAGCACAGTTCCCAGATCTCATCCATATTGGGCTGTTGTGGGAGCAGCTTGACTGTATAGTACAAAGAAAATGCCAGTGAACCCAATCTGAGTTGTGGGAGGTGATTCAGGGAGCAGCTAGAATGCCAAAAGTCTGCAGGGCTGTAATTGCTGCCAATGGAGGATTCACTGATGGAAGCAGAGTTTGAAGGACAAAATTGTTATTTGAAGCAAAAGTCATTATTCATCACCCTGTCAATGTCTGGACGATATTTTCTATTCATTTTAAAATTTATTAGATTAATAAAAGCAATCATTTTAACAGAGAATATTACATTTTCTGAGTGATTCTAACCAAGTATCAAAGCTTTGATGATGCACTCTTACTTATCTGACACGTTTAACTTCACTTTTACTTACTTTTACAATATCAGCCCGGATGGTTTGAAGGTAATTACACGAGAGTAGACTTACACTCCGTACGCCAATGAACCTGGCGACGCTCGTCACAATAAACTTGTCATCGCAGGCAGAATCTCTTCACAGGCTCAGCTGAGCGCTTGAGTAAACTCAGCCCTTGGCCCTGAATGCCCCCCTGTGCAGACTTTGCCCACAAGAGCCTCACAGTCAAACAGAACAGCAGGAAAAACAAGCTGATGTGATGTCACACGTCAGTCTCTCAAACTAGCCCTTACACCTCACCGCAGATCACATGATGCTCATACGCCTGAATCCTAGTGATGACATCTCCCTAACCCCCCCACATCCCACAAAAAAGGTTGCTTTAACCCGCAGAACAAAAATGTGAAAATGCGTAAGCGTCTCAGAGGGGCATAAAAATCCACCGAGGGGTCATTCCTGCCGGCAGGATTCCTCTCTGACAATACCATGCTCGCTCTCGCAGTACTCAAACTAAGATGTCATAAATGCTTTATGAAATGTCAAGACTGCCGTATTTACACTGTACAGCTCAATAAAAGTCCTGAGGCATGAGGTCGGAAAGGGGGAAGGGTGGTGGGGGGGTGGGGTGGTAGCGACGAATAAGTGGTTACAAACCAATTCAAACAAATATGCAGGATGGTGCTGTAAAAGGAACTCTTACCCAATCTCAGTAAGTTAGACACACTTTCCGATCATACAACGAAGCTACTTAGCATGCGTCGCAAGGTTAGCAATCCATGATGCAAATGGGTTCATCCAAATGCATCAAAAAAGCCTTCATGAACCAACTCCTTTAAAAGAACAGGTAATGTTTGGTGCAACAATGCATTGACCAATTTGTCTCTTTAGTTCAAATACAGCATTTTGCCTGTAGCAGCCGACGGACACTGAACTGGTTCGAGAGCAGCGTTACAGTAAGCCTTGAGGCTACTAAAACAGTGCAATGTTAACATTTAGCACAAACAGTAGCTGAAAAACACAATTTGCAATTAATTGTATCTAATTGTAGAAACTCCAGAAAATCAGGGACTAATGACATATGAATGACGCTGAAAAACGATCTGCTTCAATCCAAACTGACATAGATATCGCCTGACACTCGAGACAGCAGCGCGCTTTCCAACTGGCCACGCATAACTTAGTCAGACTATAACAAGCTCATGTCAGCCTGAAACCAATTCACTTTTTAGAGTCAAACTTCAAATATCCTGTATAGCAGGATTTGGTGTTTTTGGTTCATTATTTTATGAAATATCAATCCACATTTCTCCAACATAACTCAAATCACTACTCGTTCCAATTACAGCCAGACTCCAGACAAACACCAGGGCTCGAGGGGTTAATGCAAGGCCGAGAATATTAGAAAAACAACATTGCATGCATCTCCTGTAAGTGGAGGATTCAAAAAAGAAACGGATCAAAGATGGAAAAGTTAATCCTGCCATAAATAAGAGTCACCGATTGATTTATTTATGAACCCATCTTTTCTGAAATAATAATTTTCCACACAAGCTCTCCACAGCGGAAACCCTCAGCAACGACTGCACAATTACTGCTGTTAACATTTTAGAGAATTATTCAGTTTGGAAGCCTGCCTCTGTTTGGGGTGGGGGGTCTCTACCATTAAAACAAGATTAAATAAAGATAAGCTTGTGAATTTTCACCGCGACATTACTGTGGATGAAGCTCATGACCCACTTAAAGCCTTCACATCTGATACCAATAAACCCTTTGATAGTTATATGACAGTAGAGACTATTTGACAGTTTTTGGATATTAAAATATCTTTTTCTGGTTTCGTCTTTCTCACTCTTACTTGAATACACACAAACACGCAAATAACAAACAGTGGAGGAGCTGCTCTGTGGTCCAAGGTGAATATCTCTGAATGATGGCTCACAAGTAGAAAGGTAGCAGTAATTTACAGAGGTCTGTGTGCTGATGTAGTCACTCAGCAGAGTGAGATGGGTAGAGATGGGTAGATAGAGATCTGTAGAGACAGAGTCACTCAGATCTCGATTCGAAGACATAATGGTCCAGGAGAGAGATCACTGGTTATACAATGTGTGTAATCACTGCAGTGGAATCACAAGCACCTGAAGCACACTGACTGACACTGACAAACACAGCCCCGTACACACTAGTGCTATAGACCAAAGCACAGAATGCTTCAATCAGTGAAGCACTGGTAACACTGCACACATAAATGTGGGGTTTATCTATCATTGCTCGCTTCATTGGCAAGTGACTAAGCTTATCTCAGTTTGTGAGAGTGGGTGGGTGTGTAAGGTTCATGCTTGTATCAGCAAGACTATGAGCACGTTTGGGCATGTAAATGTATTTGCATAACTGTAAATACAGTACCGGTGTGGATAAAAATTCCACTTTCACCAACGCGCCGTTGGCCGTGTGTCAGCCGAAAGTCAGGTAAACGTGCCCTGCTCACTGAACCGGGAAGTAGAGGGAGTGAGAAGGCATGTTGGCCGGCCGTTTCAAACATATCTTAGTGTAAATCCCCTTCGCAAAGAAGTCCAAATAAGCTCAGCGTTGAAATATTTTCGTCGGACAACATGACGTCCATTATATTTGTAGTAGGGGAGCCCGGGGTTACTTCGGCCACGGGGTTAGGTTTGTCACCCCAGTTTTTTTCATTGCAAACGCACTGACGGGAAAACAAAAATGTACAAATTATGTGACATCCCAGCGACGTCATCTCTTGGAAAGAGGAAGGACTTGTAGTGTCAAGTAAGTGTTTTCTGGCTAAATAACTGAATTTTGACCCAAATTGTAAACTAAGTTTCTGAAAGAAATGCGTCTAGCTTCTTTGAAGACAAAGATTTCCACAGTGTTTTCACTGTTTCATAAACGTATGTAACTAGAGTTATTAACAACACATAAGATAAAGGCCTGCTGCGATCATGAGATGAGAGATGCGGCCTGATTCCCAAAATGGGAGCACAGGGCTACACCGGCCAAGCAGCATGGGGTTAGTTCGTCAGGGTGCTGAGGTTGCCCCGCTTGTAGGTCCTGTGTTAGGCCTATATTAAAATATTCCAAAGTCAAATATAGGAGCCGATTTATTGTTTTTCAGACACCTATAGTGTCTTAATAATTCTAATATTTGCATTCATTTTATGTTTATGATAGAGGACCTATTAGGGCCTCTGTTTGGAGGACACAAGTACAAATGTGTGAGGGTTTGCTCCTTGCAGCCCCTCCCATTTCTCATTTTTTTCACCTCCGCTTTAATGGGCCACAGGTGGACCCCATTAAAGTGGAGGTGTTGGCAAAGTATTTAGGATTGGCAGGTGCCAGCCCTGGGGCCTCTGCATTTCATTCCATTCCTTTGTCAGTGGGAATGTTTGCTGCTCCTCTTTGGTGCTTTGGTCCTTACTCATCATCCAAAGGTGGATAGGAGTGGGTCCTATGCTTCTCATGCAAAGGGTGGGCACATGAGGACTCTGCAAATGTCAGTGGGCTCGCCTACATATGTCATAACTGCAACTCTGATGGTGATTATGCACAAATGATAGTTTGTGTTGGTTCGTTGTAAAAATAAAACAGTTCTCACCATTTCTGGTATGTAAATATTGGACTGTCTTTTTCAGCTTCAGCTGATTGCCATCTATGACGATTTTACCCCACCCATCTGACGAAGTAACCCCGGGTATGGGGTTACTTCGGCATGTTTGTGATATATCGAAAATTGAATATTGTGACGTAAATATATGCTATATTGAGACTGTATCAATACAAGTTTTGTGGGCGACATTCTGCTAGACCCTGCGTGCCACTGTGGGTGGGTATTTATAAATCTGACTTTCAACGTACACCCACAGAGGCACTGCTCGAGCCATTCACTTCAGGCATACTTTTTCGCTCTACGTCTGTAACTTTTCCCCAACTCTTCGGATCGAAACAACTCAAACGCACATACCTTCCTAGCTAAGACAGCTAGACTCAGCTGCAAGTACACGCCAGTAGATGCCCTCCGTGCGGAGACATGAGCAAAAAATTCCTCCGAAGCGACACGGTTTAAACCATAAGTTTAAACACTTGTCACCATTTTTCTTATCCCGACATGCAATGGTACGCCAGGGAATTCCCATTAGAAGACATGGCGACAAGTGTTTGAACCGCGTCACTTCGGAGGAATTTTTTGCTCATATATCCGCGGAGGGCATCTACCGGCGTGTACTTTTCTGAGTCTAGCTGTCTTAGCTAGGAAAATGTGCGTTTGAGTTGTTTCGATCCAAGAGTTGGGGAAAAGTTACAGACATAGAGCGAAAAAGTAAGCTTGTGGTGAATGGCTCGAGCAGTGCCTCTGTGGGTGTACGTTGAAAGTCAGATTTATAAATACCCAGTGGCACGCAGGGTCTACATTCTGTACTACACATATACCATGAAGGTATTTCTCTAAGTTTTAGCAACAAAGAGTTATGGAGCCAAATACAAAATCATGACGAGGTAACCCCGGTCTCCCCTATAGTGTAAACGCCTTATGTAATTTTTGCTACAAATTTTCTTTTGTGCAGTTGGCGATAGCCTATATTTATTTCCAGGAAAGTTAATGTTTGCAAATTCATGTATTTTTGCCATAATATTTTTGCCGTAATATTTACCTATAAGAATTAAGAAATGAAACCTTTAGTTCTAAAGCGCCGTTATCGGAGAAAGCAAAACAACAACAACAACATGTTTTGCCACCACTTTAATATTATTTAAATTATGAACAAAACCCGCACTTTTGAAAATAGAGATAAAATACGCAAATATCTATGTAGGCTACTTGTAACTTACAATAACGGTGTCACTTTTTCCTAAGTCCGCAAGAAATGTTTCGGCCTCTGGAAATCCGGAGGTTTTAGTCCTCGTTGTATAAGACGAACAACTCAGTCAAGAAAGCAGTGACTTGTTCAGTCGGATCAAACGGTTGAACGTAAAGTGTGCTAACTTTTGTCGCCTTTTACTCATAATTTGAAAGCTAATCTCAAGAATCAACTTTGTCTGTTACCGACATTAACGCGATAAAGCCCTTCTCAGTTGTAAGTGTCATGGGGTAGCGCGGATTAAAAACTGTTCTCACAGCGGGACTGATTATTTTTTCACATTTGTGAGAAATGATTACTTATCCGCCTTAGGTATACTGTGTGAAACATTTATCCGCCTTAGGTATACTGTGTGAAACATTTATATTCAGATTTAATGGTATAGTTATCAATTTGCGAACTGTGTGCAAGCCAATGTCTTACATTATTAAGACCAATAGCTATTTCGCCGCGGCAAATTATCAACATTTACAGTGACATGAACAAGATCTAAAATTTTGGGCATCCAACGAGAAATTATAAATGTATTAATAAATATTTTGTGACAATAAATGCGTAAGTTGTCATCCATAAGGACAGCGTTTCTACTTCATGACTACTCCAACTTCTAACTGCCTCTTATACGATTAGATATTTTAAAACTCTAATAACAAAAACATCGATCGACTTGTAATTTAAGTCGTATCCGAAACAGTTGCGGCAGTTTATTCTTGCCAAAATTCAAGGCCTGCAATAACATCTGGTACACACCAGTCATACCCAAAAACCGCTCCCCCTATCGACAGTCCCCCCAAGTTCTGCCTGCCGGGACTACACCGACACCTGCTGTAATCCTCCGCCACCCGCCAGGCCGAGCACAGAGAGGTGGACGAAAACGCGAAGCGAACTTCTCGTTAACTTTAGTGGTACCTTTATCCACGGTGGTACAGTAATTATTCACGACAAACGTATGTATGTATGAGTGGACTAGAATAGCAAAACATGTAAGATCCAACTCTTGAGAAAACACAATGTTGTGAGGCCATTTGGGGTTGTGATGACATTTTGGGTGATCCTCACAGAAGATTATGGTTAACAGCTTAAAGTTACTGACTGTTACGGTTACAGTTAGGGTTAAGTTTAGGGTTAGGCATAATTTGGTTAAGGTTAGTGTTCAGGAAAGGCAGTACAGAAGAAATGTAAGATAACACAATGTTCTCACATGTATAGCCACACAAATGTGTGCATGAGTGTATGTGTGTGCATATTTACGTGTGTCCATGTGAGTGTGTGTGTATGAAGACCATGAAGTATAACCATAGATATACAGTACTGTGCAAAAGTCTTAGGCACATTTAAAGCAACTTCGTCGGGTAAATATGTTTGCAAAAATGATGAAATTAAAATTTTTTTCTTTTAAAGAATTTTTTTTTGGGAATTTTTCCTTTATTTGACAGTTATACAGTGTTGAAAGACAGGAAAGTTGGGAGAAGAATGGGGGAAGACATGCAGCAAATGACCTGAGCTGGAATCGAACCCAGGTCGCTGCGGGAAGGACACAGCCTTTATGGAGCGCTCGCTCAGACCAATGAGCCACCGGGGCGCCCCCGAAATTAAAAATTTATAATAACTGAGAAATGTACTAAACAGAGCTGTAAACTGTTAAAAACTAAGCTAAACCTATACTTGGTGTGACTACATTCTGCCTAAAAATTTGGGACTGTCCCGTTGTGCTATAGTTTTATAAGATGACTGTTATTTGCTTGTTCCAAGCAGAGCAGAAAACTTGCCACTGTTCTTCTGCAGACTGACTGTCTCACTTGTGTCTGTCCCTCCAAGTAACTGCAGACAGCCATGATGATGCTGACATCAGAGCTCTGTCAAGGCTGTATTATCTGTATCAACTGTTTTTCAATGAAATACAAACATTTATTAATTAAACTTTTCTTTAAATTACCTTTAGGAATTTCAAATGTACTTTTTATCTTCAGCAACTCTAATGTGGAAAACAAAAAGTAAAGATCTAAAACAGATTTAAATTTTAAAAAGTGCAGGATGCCAAGACTTTTGCACAGTGCGGTATGTTCTAAATATATACATATCTATGAGCATAACCCCAGTGGCTGTATGCAGCACTTCACAGAAGGGATAACCAACCAGCTGATGGGGTGCTGGGTGGAGGGGGGTCCGGCGGGGGACACGGTTCTGGTTCGGGTGTACGGACAGGAGACAGAGCGGTTTGTGGATCGGAAGAGGGAGCGAGAGACCTTCCACATCCTCCACGCTTATGGCCACGGACCCCAACTCTACTGCAGCTTTCAGAACGGCATCTGTTACCAGTTTGTGCAAGGAGCAGCGCTGGACGACAAGCTCCTGAGACAGCCGCACATATACAGGTGTGTGTGACTGCTGGTGATACAGGGACAGGTGTGCAACAGTGCAGTGTGTGTGTGAGAGAGTGTGTATATGTACTCTCCCTGATGCACACGGATACACACTCATATAGATGCAAGAGCTCACCTGCACGCGTACACACAAACACACACACACACACACACACACACACACTCACGTATCCACGCAGTTATGGAAACAGGAGCTTGCATACACATGCCACCTGCCTTGCCACACACACATACACACACACACACACACACACATGCAAACACAAACATATCCACGCACTAATAGGCACAGACTTTTTCATGTACTCAAACACACACACAGGCATGTGGCATGATTCCTTCCCTGAGTAGAAGTGGTTATCCCGAGAGCTTGCGAAAACGCAATAGCCCCTGGCTGAGACCGCGCACAAAGCTTTTAATCCGTCCGGATCTTACAGCACGGAGACACATGGAAGAAATATCACCACCCCCCACCCTCCATCGCTGCATCTGCCCGTTCAGCGGGCTGTTAACAGGTCTTCTCAGGAGCTGGATTTTACTCAGCCAGATGGCAGATGAGAGTGCTGAGCAACCTGGGTATTGTAGGCTAATCATTTGTCAAGGTTTGAAGTGACAAGCAGAAGCCACTGCATCATTTGTCCCTCACTCATCCTGCCCTGCCAGTCGTTTCAAAATAAACCAAAGAAGAAGGCCACGGGCTGAATATAGACGAATCGGCACGTGCTGCAGATAAATGTTTGGGACCTTGGTTGACACAGAGAGGAAATGGGTTCAATCTACCTTTTCAAAAACGCAACACCTTTATCAAGGACTGTCAGTTTGGTAAAGCAACCTTCATCAGAGTTGACCAAATCATCAGTCCTCAATAAAATTGGTGCATTTTTGTGAATTTAGCAGTGTTGTGCTATTTTCTTTATTTCATTTGAACTTCATTCTTTTTGGAAAGCAGCACCTGCCAAGAACTACACAAGGTGCGCAGGTACTCCTTCTTCCTATTTGCAGAATACACCTTTACAAAATGGTGCAGTCCTTCAGTTTCCTTACCGGCAGCTCCAAGCCTCCCCCATAGTTCAGTACATTCAGTATGTGAGCAATCAAATACAAAAAACAGAGCAATTTATTGAGAAATTCGGGCAATTCATCAAATGATACACAGCATAGTATGCACCAATATCTCACACTTAACTCAAAGTCAAACTAGAGGGCACTCGGTAGTCGCATAACGCAGCCACGTCATATATCTGTTCTTTTGGTAACAGAATATGTTCCGGATCACTTCCAAAATAAAATCAACTCTTCCTTGGACTATCACCTATCGACCTACTGAATTTCGTGCCAGACCATTCATAACTTTTTGAGTTATCCTTTTAACAGACAGACAGACAAACAAACAAACAGGGGTGAAAACATAACCGCCTTGGCGGAGGTAACAAAAGATTCTGAGTAGGGAGTCAATTCTGAACAAAGCTGAGAATTACTGAAATGTCTTAATGCAGTTCTGCAATCTGGACCAGACCAGGTCACAGGATCAACAACTCAAATGAAAGGAAATCAAACTGCATAGTTACACATTTAATGATTGAGCACAGTGTTTTGCCCATAGTTAAAATATATAATGATATACTGTGCAATTTATGCCAATCAATTAAAATTCTTCACAAGAAATCAATTTGTCACTGTCATTTCATGAAATTTACAGACTTCATTCATACTGACATGCACTATTGGAACACTCCTACCAGTGCCCCTGACCAAGGCTCTGGCTTTAGAGCTGCAGTCGGTCCGCAGGCACTGCACTGTGTTTGCACACTGCTCCTAACTTACTCAGATAGATCAAGTGCAAAGGATGACTCACCCCACAGGGTTTAATAAAGCATATCTATAAACAAACTAAACTGATAAGTGGCAGGCATTTTTGACGTCCCATTGAAAGCACAATTGTCTAAAGATGGAGGAGGTCTTCAAATTCTATGAAGCATGATGTCTTCACACCAATTTCTGATAAAAAAACTAATTCCAAATGAAATGAAAAATTATCCTCCCCCAGGAAAATCGTGTAAATTTTACATTCAAATTTCACTTGAGTAATTGCAATTGCGCAATATTCCAGTTGCGTTAAAACCAGATCTCAGCTGTGAGTAACGTTACAGAGCCGGTAGAATTCCAGCCCTTTGTGCGGACAGCCCTGAGTCTGTTGTACACACAGATCAATCCTCGGACTTCCCAAGCCAGAGTCCGTCAGTCCAGCCAGTGCCATCAGGATTATGAAGTGAGCGCAGACCAAGGGATCATGGGAATGGGACTGTCTCACCATGATCGGTGTCACATGAGCGCCTGGTCTTCCACCATCTATTTTTGCGGCGAAGTCCAGGGTTCGTGGGGCTGACGGAGAGCAGAAGTCTGTGGGAGGATTCGACTGGCTGGTTCTCAGGAGGGGAGGGGGGGGGGTCTGTAAGTGACTTTTTTTTCCAACAGGCGGTCTAACAGACGACTTTTACCACGATCCTGTAACCGCACATATGATCAGGTTCACATGCAATCACTCTCCAGGTCAGCTGACCAGGGTTCTGCGCGGACAGACCGGGTCAAACGACAGGGCAGCGTCGCCTATCCATTATGCCTGATTCCCCCTCCTTCCACTCCGAGCCAGGAGAAAACTGTGCGCCAGTCTCGGCTCACACGACTGAGGGAGTCTGATCTTTTTTTTTTTTTTAAAGAAGAAAGGTCAGTGGCGTCCTAAATCAAAATGGACTCCAGCTGCCTTATGAAAGCAGGGAAGAAAAAGACTGCCTGCTTATTGTCATGAGCTGTATGATATGCAGCCGTCTTCTAGGGTGAAACGATTACCCAGAGTGCACTGCCTGTATCCTTCAATGCAGAATGCAGCTGAACAAAGAGTCTGTTTGACCTATACAATAACCGAGAGGAGAAATGGCCTGAAAGTCTTTTCATACCAAGGATGAAACGAAAAAACAAATCGAAAACGCGAAATACTTGTTGACGGCAGAATAGGAAATAGACTCATAGAGATAAATGGGTTCGCTTTTTTTAGTAGATGCATTCTTTTCCATTGTCTGAGCCATCTTTCGTGTGAAAAGGCCTTGTCTATCAATAATCTGCTTGATAAAACAGGGTATGCAAGTATCTATTAAAAAAATGTAATATGAGCAGCAGTATCCTCTGTTGTGTTTAAAAACTTTTTCCCCCGTAGGCTAATTGCGACTGAAATGGCCAGGATCCACTCCATCCCCCCAAAAAACGGATCATCAGGGCAACCCAGTCTGTGGACCAGGGTCTCACAGTTCCTCCGTCTGGTAGAAACAGCCCAAAACGAGACAGGAGATCAATGCAGGTGAGCTCGACTGGGAAACTCAGTGTCTAAACCACACAAACATGAACACAGCCTCAGGAATAGGTAAACCACACCTGTTGCACTCAGGTGAACTGCCGAATCCCAGCCCAAGGGCTAACATGAACAGTTAACCCTGCCCATTAAGTGAAAGTGAAGAGCTAAACCCCGGCCATACTCGAGCACTCCACAAGAGATGATAGGAGGGGGCGAGGCGAGGGAGGGACAGGTGGGGTCTTCCTGGATGGCTGGTTCAGGATCATACTGCAGTGAACTACTTACACAACTAGTCTTCTCACCATTATCGACCATAAGGGCTATAGCTACTGTGCCGTGAAAAAGTATTTGCCCCCTTCCTGATTTCTTCTCTTTTTGCATATTTGTCACGCTTAAATGTTTTAGATCATCAAACAAATTTTAATATTAGACAAAGACAACCCGAGTAAATACAAAATGCAGTTTTTAAATGATGAGTTCATTTATTAAGGGTAAAAATTTATACAAACCTACCTGGCCCTATGTGAAAAAGTATTTGCCCCCTAAATCCTAATAACTGGTTGTGCCACCCTCAGCGACAACAACTGCAATCAAATGTATGCAATAACTGGCAATGAGTCTTTCACATCACTGTGGAAGAATTTTAGCCCACTCTTCTTTGCAGAATTATTTTAAGTCAGCCACATTGGAGGGGTTTTGAGCATGAACGGCCTGTTTAAGGTCATGCCACTGCATCTCAATAGGATTTAAGCCAGGACTTTGACAAGACTACTCCAAAATCTTCATTTTGTTTTTTTCAAGCCATTCAGTGGTGGACTTGCTGGTGTATTTCAGATCATTGTCTTGCTGCATAACCTAAGTACGCTTGAGCTCGAGATCACAATCTGAGGGTTGGACATTCTCCTTCAGGATTTTCCGGTAGAGAGCAGAATTCATAGTTCCATCAATTATGACAAGTCGTCCAGGTCCTGAAGCAGCAAAGCAGCCCCAAACCATCACACTACCACCATCATGTTTGACTTTTGGTATGATGTTCTTTTTATGAACTGCTGTGTTAGTTTTACACCTGATGTAATGGGACGCACACCTTCCAAAAAGTTCAACTTATGTCTCGTCAGTCCACAGAATATTTTCCTAAAAGTCTTGGGGATCATCAAGATGTATTTTGGCAAATGTGAGACGAGCCTTCGTGTTTTTTTTGGTCAGGGGTGGTATTTGCCTTGGAACTCTCCCATGGATGCCATTTTTTGTCCAGTCTCTGTCTTATTGTTGAATCATGAACACTGACTTTAACTGAGGCAAGTGAGGCCTGCAGTTCTTCAGATGTTGTTTTGGGTTTTTTTTGTGACCTCCTGGATAAGTAGTTGATGCGCTCTTGGAGTAATTTTTGGTAGGCCGGCCACTCCTGGGAAGGTTCACCACTGTTCCAAGTTTTCTCCATTTGTGGATAATGGCTCTCCCGTGATTCGCCGAGTCCCAAAGCCTTAGAAATGGCTTTGCAACCCTTTCCAGACTGATAGATGTCAATTTCTTTGTTTCTCATCTGTTCTTGAATTTCTTTAGTTCGCGGCATGACATGTTGCTTTTTGAGATCTTTTAGCCTACTTCACTTTGTAAGACAGGTTCTATTGAAGTGATTTCTTGATTCAACAGGTCTGGCAGTAATCCGGCCTGGGTGTGGATAGTGCAACTGGACTCAAAAAATGTGGTTAATAACAGTTAATTCATGATTTAACAAGGGGGGACAATTACTTTTTCACATAGGGCCAGGTAGGTTTGGATAGCTTTTTCCCCTTAATAAATGAAATCATCATTTAAAAACTGCATTTTGTATTTACTCGGGTTATCTTTTTCTTATTTTAAAATTTGTTTGATGATGTGAAAAAATTTAAGTGTGAAAAATATACAAAAATGTAAGAAATCAGGAAGGGGGCAAATACTTTTTCACAGCACTGTACCTTTCATTTCAGCCACACTTTACAAAAAGACCCAGTCACTAGAGACATCCTTAACCAGAATTAGAAAAATCAGCATATTTTTATCTGAATCACAGTAACATATCTTTGAAAATATCCAGAATCAGCCTGTCAGTTCCTTCTCGTTTAAAGATGGACAGGTAATGTTTTTCTCATGGCTGGGGGTTCACCTCAGGTAAAACCCAAGGGATTGTGGGACAGTAAGCTTCCTGTCTCAGTCAGTCAGGGACAACCGTGGCGATCAGCTGGAGGAAATCGAAAGGCCGACTCTGACTTTGCTAGAAACTGTTAAACTGCTTTTCAGCCAATCATAATCCCCCTCCCACCCCCCACCCCCCACCCCAAACCCAAACCTCCTTAAACCAATCAATTCAAGCAATCAATTACTGTCCTGGCGGGCAGGCGGTTTGTGGTCATTGAAGGATGAATTAAGTGGAGGTTTGATGATGAAGCTGTAACGAAAGATTGTGCCATACTGAGAGACCTGGAAAAATATTGCAATCGGTGGGACTTGAAAGAAGGCCACATCGCATGAAACATGTAACTTGAAATCAAACTTTTAACGCGTGAGTCTTAATTAGCGGTCTGTACTGCTACTGTTGCTGCTGGCTGGCTGTATGACAGCAGAAATCCACAGACAGTGAGAACCTGGACTTTCCTCGAGACACAAACCCTTAGCTCCTGTCCGTCTCGTCGAACGTTCAGAATATCATCCTTCACAAACCTCTCATTGAGTTTCAGATCAGACACCACCTCCAAGACCACCCCCAGAGAGCACAGCATCGCCCCCTGCCCCTACCCTCCCCCCACCCCAACACACCTTGAGCTCGATTCAATCCAGTCTATGCTGAGCAGCGATTCAGCCTCTCCTCTAAAAAAGGTTCTTTTCATTGCCTTCAGAGTTTAACTACAGTTACGAAGGCAAATTAATTTTTCATGCAAATCTTTGTACCGCATCGCATTCATGTATCCGCCAACCGCAATTTAAGGCGCGTAAATGCAGCTGTATTCGCCGACCTGAGTATTAAAGAGTGTTTTAAAAAACGCGGGATGTTTCTAAGCAGGCAGCGGAGCTGACATAATAGGGCTTCTCGGAGCTCGAGCTGAGAATGCGTCAGTCTGCGCCGCTGCACGTCTCGCTCGACGAGTCTTTTTAACAGGGCTCCTCATCGCTTTTATTAGCTGTTCTTACCTCCGAGCTCCGAGTGCGCGGTTACGGCTGACTAACAGGGGACGTTTGGTTTGAATTAGCCAGGTTTTTGTCGCAGTTCCGTAGTCGCGACTCCCGTGGCGTTTTAGGGAAGGTGAGGACTGCATACAGGAAGACGAGCAATATCACCGCCCCCCCAACAGCCCCCCGTCAAAGTCTTAAAACGCACTATAAAGGCTCCCTGCCTCCCCGCTTCTTCCAGGAAATGAGGGACAGTAGCCAGAGTGATGGGTGCTAGTGTAAGTGCCTGAGATTTGACTGACCTGCTGTTTCTCCATGAGGTCACACTTTAACACACACAGTGCAGTCAGGACGGGGATCTCAGCACCCCTTCTTTGCAAAAAACCATTTCCGGGTTTTGAGTGTACACAGCAGGGGCTTTAAGCAGCTTGGGGGGGAGAGAATAACTTCTTTTCAGCTCACAGCATATTCACAATGTTGTCCAAAGGGAGTATCAACGTACAGGCTCAGGTTACCTCAAACTAATCTGGTCTGCCAGAGTCCTGTATGTGGAGGAGAAAATTTTAAAAGGAAACATCAGTTTCAACCAGCAGAATTTACTCATGTTTTGTGATTCTACTCACAATGATTTAGTTTAGCTCTCCATGAGTGTATTGCCTCAAATATTGTAAGTATGCAAAGTAGAGCGAAGAGACTCAAGATTATGCTTATAATAGTCCACAAAAGACATCAGTCACAGCAACAGTTTTAGGATTTTCCACATTTTCTTATTCTGGCCAGTCACAAGCCACTGTAAAATTATAATTAAAAATAAACAAATAAACTAACGAGGAAATAGCATGGGCAACAAGCAATAAAGAAACCTCATGTCTTAAATCACTTAATGTCATAAGCTGCTCTGCACAGTACAACATAGGTATTTGGATAACAAAATTATGCTTTTAGGCTAAATGTTCCAGGATGCAAATTTGCATTCCCTAGGATGGCAAAGGAATGACTCGCCCTACTCTGCCTCTGATTGGCTTCCCCTGATATTCTTACCCTAACCCTAACAAATCTCATGCCTCATGCCTAAACCTAACCAACCCAACCAACGAAAGCTATGATTACTAGCCAATCAGAGGCTGCGCAGGCTGGGTCATTGCGTTGTTATCCTAGGAAAAACAATTTGATGTCCAGGACAGTCTTGAAAATGACCATGAAGTGAAAGAACAGACTATACGCTCAATGTTTTGGGTCTTTACCACCAAACTGTGTGAACCTCATAGGGACTGCAGACCTTTCTTTACAGAATCATAGTCCAAAAACTTACAGACCGCGACAAAAAGCCGTGTCAGAGTTCCATTGGAGGCCAGTGGTTGTAGTGAAGCAGGAAAGCTCCATGATGCACTGCGGACAGAGCAGCATCGACGATAACAGAGCGCTAAGCAAAATAGGGGCCCGAGATGGAAACTTCTAGACGCTACAAAAGGAGCAGACTTTCTCTGCTTCCTCTGAAGATTTCTTTTATCAGTCAAACAGTCACTGGTGTTTACTCTAAGTGGGGTTCCCTCTGAAATATTGATGCTTCGGATGGAAACCGCGTTAGCTTTGTTTCATTAACCTCGTGCACCCATAAAACAGGCTCGAATTTCCTTTGTCCCAAGGGAAACAGCGCAGCGATTAGCTGACGAGGGACGGTTTTTTTAAGTCCGAGCCCAGGGACTGAGCGGAAGCAAAGGCCTTGAGAGCAGCCGGCTAACTGTGTAAGCAGTAACTCCGCTCACAGCGAGAGCTCGCCCACCAGGAAGGCACAACTGCAAGAGCTGCGGATTCAGAACTGCATTTGAATGTGCAGAATACCACAGTCACAGACTTTCTTCCCTTTTCACCAACCTGACTCCTTGGCTTTTTTTCCACATTCAATGTATATTCTCGCCCTGTCAAAGCCTAAGGGTTACTGTCGTTTTGATGGTTAACAAAAAAAATAAATAAATAAAATTCAGGACACCAAGGCCTTTGGCCTGGATACAGCTCTCCTGCGGAATGATTTACCCACAGCAGTCTGTATGTCACTCAGTGATATCATTCTGCATGTAAACCTGAGCTGAATCATTCTGCAGGTACAGTGCTGTGAAAAAGTATTTCCAGATTTATTTTTTCTTGTCATATTTAAATGTTTCAAATCATCCGACTAATTTTAATATGAGACAAAGACAACAGAAAAAAAGACAAAATGTAGCTTTTAAATTATCATTTCATTTATAGTCATCCATGTGAAAACATAATAGCCCCCCTAAAATAATAACTGGTTTTGCCACGCTTGTCAGCAAGAACTGCAATCAAATATAAACAATATCTGGCAATCAGTGCATTTACATAACGTTAGAAAAAAATCTATTTATTGCGTTAGTCCGACCAAAACTGGACTTCTAAAATTCATGTAAACATGTTTGTCAGACTGGAATCATACTTAATCAAATTTTTCATAGTCGGACTAATACACCCAGATAATGAGGTTACGAGTCAAATTACTCCTCCATGTATACGCTTAAATCGATCCAAACTGGACTATGCGCTCTGTGCATGCTCCACAGTTCATCGTGTGGGGCTTCAACCGGGAGGTCGAACAGCATAAATACCGACCCGATCTAACATGCATGGGAAGCCCGGGGTAGTAGAAAGGGCACAAAGTGAAGCATAGCGGAGGTTGCATTGTAGGAGCACTCCAGGAGCATACGGCGTTGCCGCCTGCCTTCGGCTAACACCATAACCACCAGGGATAGTGTGCATCTCAACTGTATAAAAAGCATAGCATACAGCTCAATAGAAATGTACAGAGCCGTAAAGTTGTCCATGTTTTTGCTACCAGTTTCCCATCAGTTACCTTGTTTGTCGATTGTTAGGTCTGTGACATAATATTTCAACCGGAAAAAGGTCCACCGCAAACAAGCTGAAAGCGGGTTGAATCGCCACCCACTGTAGCGGAGACGGACATCCTTCAGTCAATAAATTGATTCCGTGCATGTATACTGGGACTAGGGCAGTAGTCTGACTTGCATGGCCTAATCGAGCTATAACCGTAGCTCAACTTAACTGTGCATATAAACATACTGAGTGAGTCTTTCAAATCGCTGTGGAGGAATTTTGGCCCATTCTTTTTTGCAGAATTGTTTTAATTCAGCCACACTGGATGTTTTTCAAGCAGGAACTGCCAGTTTAAGGTCATGCCACTGCATCTCAATCAGATTCAAGTCAGGACTTTGATGGCCCCATTCCAAAGACTCCTTTTTTTTTATTAATTAAATTTTATTTTAAGTCATTCAGAGGACTTGTTTGGGCAGTTTGACTCATTGTCTTGCGACATATCATAACTGCGCTTGAGCTTTAGGTCACAAACGGATGGTCTGATATTCTCCTTCAGGATTTACCAGTAGGGAGCACAATTCATGGTTCCATCAATTATGGCAAGTCGCATCACACTACCACCGCCATGTTTGACGGTTGGTATGATGTTCTTATGGTGGATTGCTGTGTTTGCTGTACTCCAGATGTAATGGGACCCATGTCTTCCAAAAAGTTCCGCTTATTAGTCCACAGAATAGTGAGTCACAATATGCTAAACAGGGATTTTGTACAAGCACTGCTAGAATTGTGTTTATTCCATCATTTGTCAAGAAACTGCATATATTCTTGTGCATAAATGTTGGTCATTAAATAAAGAGACAGCATGGACAGTATCAGTTGGGTTACTTTACTCATTTTTTTTATACCAACTTGAAGTTGAAAAAGTACCCTCTTGAAAGCCTGATTTTGTGACATCTCAAATATGTCCATCTGGGACACCTAAATGCACCAAAAGAAACAGCTGGGAAAAGAAAAACAATGATGCAGTGCAAAGTACAGATGAGTAGTATTAGAAAAAGCTGGAAACAATATTCAGAACAATGCCTGATTGCCAGAGAAACTGTTTTCAAATTACCCCTAGCTTACGTTAGGACGTCTGTCAAACTCATGGTGCAAGATTGACAGTTGACTATCATTGCAAGATTTACAGCTCAGGAAGCATTGAAAGATTTATATTGAAGCAACAAACATTCATAATAAGATTTATGATTTTACATGGCAGGCATCAACACTGATTTCGAAAATTGTCATTTTGAAAATACGTACCATTCTGTCTGTCAAACCTAACATACACAAGGATTTTCGAAAGAACCCTTGCCGATGCCCAGGAATGGATTAAATGCAGAGATTTTCTGCACTGTTTGTCGACCTATATATTTGCCACCTGAAAAAAGAGAAATGTTTGTTATAGTTGCATAATTGGGGGAAACAACTAATATGAAACGGTCCACTGTGTAACCACTTGACAAAGAGTCGAAAGAAGAATCAATTATGAAGGGCTTGCGGTATGCACAACTCATGTCCATTGTCAATCACTGGGTCAAACATGGTAAAATCTACCTGAAAGAGGAACAAAACTAAATTGTATTTTAGTATATGTGAGCTTTTTTAACCATTTTGGGGAACATTATGTCTGTCAAACCTAACATACGCACGGGGTATGCAGCCTGAATATAAGGTGAAATTTTGTTAATTGCTCAATCATAGCTGCCTTTGGACGCATATAGGATGAGAGACGAAGGCGTTATCTAACATTTATAGATGCTCAAATTTGTAAATGACTACTTTTATTTTTTGACCCCCTTGTTACAAAAAAATCCTTGTTTAGCATATTGTGACTTTACTTTCCCAAAAGTCTTGAGGTCACCAAGGTGCTTTTTTTAGAAAATGTGAGACGAGCCTGTGCGTTCTCTTTGGACAACAGTGGTTTTCACTGCGCAGCTCTTTCAATGATGCCTATTTTACCCACTCTCTGCCTTATTGTGGACTCACTAACACTGAACTTAATTGAGGCATGTGAGGCCTGCAGTTCTTTAATCTGGGTTCTTTAGTGATCTCCTGAATGAGTCATTATGCCCTCCTGGAGGAATTTGTGACTGGCCACTCCTGGGAAATTTCCCCACTCTACCAATTTTTTTTCTTTAGTAAATAATGGCTCGTAGCGTGGTTTGCTGTAGTCCAAGAGCCTTAGAAATGGCTTTTTAATAATTTCCAGCCTTATACATGTCAAGGACTTAGTTTCTCATCTGTTCTTGAATTTCTTTTCATCGCAACATCATGTGCTGCTTTCTGCCTACTTAACGTTGCCAGACAGGTTTTATTTCATTGATATTTGGATTCAACAGGGCTTGCAGTAATCATGCCAGTGTGTGTCCAGTGAAATTGAACCCAGTAATTCATTCAATTTGTTTAATTGGTTAATTTAGTAACTAAAAGAGCAATAACTTTTTCACATAGATCCAGGTAGGTTAGATAGCAATTTACCTTCAATAAATTAAATCATCATTTAAAAACTTAAAAACATTTAAGTGTGACAAATATGCAAAAATAGAAGAAATGGGGAAGGTAGCAAATACTTTTTCACAGCACTGTAAACCCGTTTATATCATTCAACCGGTACACCTGTATGAATCAGTCCCCACGTAATGGAATAATTCTGCAGGTAAACCTTAAATCTGTGTGGAAGCAGTAAGAGACTGACATTGACCAGCTGTCTCAAACCCACAGGCCTAGGAGTCACACAAAGGGCACCAGTCTCCCCTTTGAAACTGTTTACTTGAAAGTAAACACGACGGTGCGCGCTTGATAAAATTATTCATCCATCAAACTGATTTATAATAACTATCTGGGCACCGTGCTGTAAAAAGAAAGCAGATTCAAGGCTGATCAATAGTATCCTTGGGGTTTCTGTTCTGTGCCCAGGCGAAGGCCACTGTGTGCAGAGTTTGTGTAAATAACGGCATGTCTCTGCACTGAAATCTCCTTCATTCCGGCTCCAGATTTCCATGAAGCAATTCTCATTAATATGATGAGGAGAGCTGCCCTCGGGCGATGTGAATGTAGAACAAGCCTTTATAGGGCTCGCTGGACAGGGCCTATTAGCACAGTCACACAATGGCACCGGGTGCGTTTCCCACTTGGCCCCCTTCCACAGCCAGAGAACGGAGGGCCGAAAATCTATAATGCTAAACAGGTAACGGGACACAATCATGAAAAAAGTAATTTTTGATCCGCGGTGAACACGAAACCCAATTATTTTTTCGCGCGTATTGATATCCAAGGTGCCGATCTTCACATATCAAAGGCCAAACGCATGCATTCTTTCATGAGCTGTCTCCAGTCTGCAGTTCACGTCGAGCACTGACGATAAAGCATCGCGCATCGCTCCTGCTGTTCAGGATCAAACAAACCGGTTCAACACAAACGCAGAATAAAAAGCGTCTTGGATTCAAAAGAACTTTAGCCCCAATTATGAGCGCATTCGCATACAAGCAGTTATAGCGTGCCACAGGTTGTGCGCACGAAAAGCTAAGAAAAATCTGCATCCCTGCATGTACATCTATCTAAACGCTGTCACTGCGGATGGTTTGAAATGTGTGGTACAGGTGTTAGAGATGTGAGGTGTCTAGTTCAGTTTAAACTTCCAAGCAGGTGGACTGCCGTATAAACAACCAATTTATATAGCATCGTTTAACTGCTTCAAAATGAAACAAGTGTTGCCAGGCAAAATAAACTTTGCCCACCAGCACTTATTTTAGTGTTTTTCATACTGACTCAGTTTTACAAGTGTGACCTCAACTGTTTGCAATTTATAGTCCTTTGAAAATCTGTGACCTTCAATTTGACCTTTCAAGGTCACTCAAGATCTAAGATCATAGTGTAAAATAAAAGCCTACATAGGAGTTCCTATATGGTCATCATGATAAACATCTGTCTATCTGCAACCGTTTTTGCGTTATAATGGAAAATATATTATTTTCACCGATGACCTTGACCTCCCTAACATTTAACCCTTGACTGCTACAGAGACTATCCTAGCTATCCCGTCGTGCAGCATATGGTTGGAAGGAGAATTGAAAGATGCACATTTTGGTTTTGGTTTGAAGTCAATGTGATGAATTTGAAGGAAGTTATCGCAACAAAAACATTTTGACGTTTCCAATTGCCTTGACCTTGTCCCGATCGCCCCCAGAACTTTATCCAGTAATCTATAGACCATTTCCCACCTACTGTGAAAGTTTGAGGTCAATCAGTGCAACCATGTAGAGGCTAGATTGTTAAGACATGGACAAACAAACAAACAAACAGACAAACAAACAAACAAATCGCACCGATTACAATACCTCACCCCCCCTGCTGACTCTGTGGTGGACGAGGTAATAAAAAGCACGGCAGCCTAAAAATCTCCGACCACTCGGGCAAAAACGACAGGAAGCCCAGCTTTACAGCAGCTTTTTTTTTTTTTTTTTTTAGGGCGTACCGTCTAAATGGAAACCGTTTATGAGTTTAGAGGGGCTTGTTTCATAATCCCCAGCATCTTAAGTGTTTAGTTTACGCCTTAACGATGGCCAACAGCCCACATTCAGGCCAGTGAGAGGTACGAGTGCTGTAACAAAGGATGGAGTAATTCACATGTGAGCTGGTTCACAAACTGTACCTCTGCTTAACTACTTGCGCCAAATAGCTTCAGCAAAAACACAAACTTTAATTAACACGCACACATAAAAATATAACCTGTGTCAACAGTCCAAAAAGAGTAGCAGCTGAATTCTTTTAGGCTAGGTAAAGTCCCCCAGCTCATGGGTTTGATTCCAGCCTAGGGCTGTTCTGTGCAGAGTTAGCATGTTTTCCCCATGTTCTAGTGAGTTTTCCCCATGTACTCCAATTTAATCCCACAATCCTAATACGTGTATGTTAGGCAAATTGGAAAGTGTAAATTGCCCATAGGTATGAGTGTCTGAGAGAATAAAGTGCATGCCCAGCGATGAATCAGTGAAATGACTAGGTTGTGCTCATGGATATGCTCTAGCTCCTCTGTGACACAGACCAGGAATAGACTAATTAAACAGTTATGCTTTTCACCATTCCATTATACATGCTTAATCATAATGTAAATGTACATGCTAACAGAAATCTAGCCTAGGAGACAGTCATATGGATCTTTTGAAGAAAATGTATTTTCAGTGTAATGTTGGCATAATGAGACGTTGGTTAGATCTAATGATGTACAACAGCTAAGTTAATCAAAACTTCCATGTTTCAACAAGCAAGACCAATATTTTGCCACAGTCCCTGCTACAAACAGTGTAAAGAAAATTTAAGCCTACACTCTGCATCCACGTCAAGGGATGTCAGAGGCGCAAAATGAACTCTATCAGAAAAGGCACAGATGTCAAATTTTAATATTCCTCTTGCCGATGTCTAACGCAGCACACGCCGCAAACTCTCCTCCCGAGTTGTCACCTCGCGTATTTCCCATGATCGCCCTTTCCATCATGCGCAGCGCGGAGTGAGAACGCCCTGCTTAACTATTCATCTCCGACCGCGCGGCATCGGGAGCGCATTTCTCCCCGAGCTACACCCTCCGCCCGATTTTCACCTCCGCTCTCGCGCTGGCAGACGCGGCAAGTGTTGAAAATGCTTCTCGTAGGTTCAGTAGAAACGCTGGAACGGTATTTCAAATATGAAGTTTGAGTGGCAAAGCAGTCTCGCTGTAAGAGTAGCTGCCTGACAAAAACGGCACGTATCAAAATATTAATCTGTTAGCACCTCAAGAATCTTTTTTTACATTTCAAACAAATGTAAATGCAATTAATTAGCAAAGGTACCCGAGCAGGCAGACTTCATATAAAATTCAATTCCCGAGGAAATAATTCTGCCGCGCAGTTTAAGCAAATGAACAGGCATTAACAGGCTACGATGATTTAAATGTGAAAAGGATATAATTTCAGAAGTAAATAATTAGCACGCTCACATTTACTCTCTCTTTCTCGCTCTCTGACACACACACACACACACACACACACACACACACACATTATGTGATTATGTGCACAGAAGAGCTGCACACTCATTGTTTTCCAATTAATCGCAAAATTTAAAATCCTATCAAATTTGATAGGATTAAAATCTTAATCCTATCAAAAGCAAACTGAGAAGCTACTTGCCTTCATGTTTTAATTTTTTAAAATGTTTTAAAACTGACATATTTTTAGCCAGCAGCGATGAAATGAAATGTCAACGATTCTATGCATACGCAACGAGAGTGATGCAGATCATAAAATGAAGAACAGACACTGAAACGCAAGTTCAATGAACCTGAACTAATAGTGGAGCTGCAGTGTATAAATATGTCCAGTAGATGGCGGTAGCATACGATTCTTTTTACCAAAAAAGGGACGTATATTTTACAGAAAAAGAACTTAGTTCTTTTGCTAAAAAATGTTTGGCATGATACCACAGAAAATCTCCCAATAAAAATAAACTACAAATAAAATGCCACAGAAATAAGAGAAAACGGGAAAATAATTGCACCGCGGAAGAAAATAATCACAAGAAAAAAGCAGGGGATTCACATAATAGGAATCTCGATACAAAACTCAGGTATGCGTCGCCAGTTAAGCGTTAGCTCCCGTTACATCTCTACGCATTAACGTGTGCCTGCCAGTACGCCGTGGAAACTCGCGCAAATAATTAGCCCGCATTTTAGGTCAACTGCCGCTGCCTTTGTTGAGATAACAAGTGTGACGGGGTGAAGCTTTGGAGAGGTCAGATGTCATGAGAGGAGGAGGTGGGGGGTGGATAGGAAGTGGAGGAGGGTATGGGGGGGAGCCGGCCGGTTGGAGAGGTCGCAGCTGCTGCTTTGGCCCATGTCAGAGGATGCTCAGCGACACCAAACTTCCCTTTGACAAACAAGCACCAGAAAAATGCCCTTCATTTGCATTTTCTACTTGCCCTGGCAGTACTGGATGGTAAGGGGGGGTGGTTATAGGAAACTCATTGTTGCTCTATTGTGGCTGCAAATCTACGCAGATATGAAATTCAGAGTGTCTGCAAGTGCAGGAAGCAACTGTAATGAGACGGGCAGTGCGGAAAGGGTTCCTGGAGCCACGAGACTTCTCCATATGAGAGAGAGAGACAGTGAGTGAGAGAAAGAGGGAGGGAGGAAGGGAAGGGAGGGAGATTGGAGGGGTTTTTGAGTGGGAGAAATGATGGGCTTCTTGGGCCAGGTGCACCCATAGAGGACGATACTGAAAATCTATCGTATCTCTCTCGCACATGCTCACATCGGTTCAAATACACACAAGCACAAATACACGCATGCACACACACACACACACACACACACTTCACTAAAGTTAAGCTATAGAAAACGCAGAATACTGTGCCCCGAAATAATTTTTTTAAGAAGCTGCATTGTATATAACACGGGAAAATCATAAGCAAAAACTACACAATGTAACACTATTTGTTTTGTGCCAGATAACTGATTCACATCCTGGTCAATGTGATCATTAAAGATGGTTTGATAGGCAGGTATGATTAACTCAATCATTCATTTTATAAAGCTTCTAACCCATCGTGGATAGGCTAAAAAAGGCTACTTCTATTTTCGTGCATACAGTATTGAAACATAGCTGTCCTGATCTTATATCATCAGTCATTTATAGAAACACAGTGCTGTCCTTAAACAGAAATGTGCTGTTCGGGGAAAATAGATGGGAAATAACTAGATTAGGCTCTTGGCCAATTCTGGTAATTCACAGCACTGTAAATTTAGCTTTGGAAAGTAGAAGACATAAATTGGTTTCAGCCAATGCAGTGCAGAAAATGTACATTTAACTATTTACTTGTCATATCTAGCCCATCTTATGGAATATCTATTACTTATCATGCAAAAACAATTCAGGGAGTATATGCAGAGACTCCCCCCCCAAAAAAAAAAAAAAAAATTAAATAAACTAATAAAAATAAACATAACAAGGCACTGCCAGCAGACGGGAAACTTTCAATAAGCTTTTAGTAATTGAGGGTATCGCCAATACGCAAAAAACGCCCGGATGTTGCATTCGTGCCCCGTTTCAGATGCATTATTGGATAGTTTGGTACCCCAGTCGCTTCCGGTCTCTTTCGTGGCTGTGGGAAAAAAACGAACGCTGCCTAGACGTGCGTGGTTCCGCCGACTGCATTGGGTACTTACCTGCATACTCGCTCATACGCTTGTGAAACTAGCTGTACGCTTGGTGAATGTTTACATTTTCCTCTGCTTGATTTATGTATGCGTGCGTGCACGGCCGACCCGCAGCTAGCTCACGCTAAACGATAGCCGTGACCTCAGTAACACACCGGAAGTAAGTGGGTTCCGGAAGTAGCAAGATATTTTGCCGAAAGCGCTACATCTGGGCATTTTTTGCATATTGGCAATACCCTCAATTATCATAAAGAAGCAGCCCTTATCCTTCAGCAGTGAGCTCCTTCTTTTAAAAAGGGAAATCATTTTTAAAATACATTGATCCACAAAAATCTCACAGGCTCCAGCCTTTCTGGTCAGAATATGAGTAAGATGCAAAATTGATCAAATCCAAATCCTCACCATTCAAGGCAACATGCAGAATCTGTACTACAGTAGTGCACACAATATTTCACAACTTCCTTGTGCTCTTCAGTCATTTACAGTATTATAAACTAAAAACTTGCGTGCTCACACAGAGCTAAACTTCCATTCTAAGGTGGAAGAGACAGAGGTAAACAGAGGCAGCTGTTCCAGGCAGCAGTGAAGTTGTTTGTGGGGGATTGGGAGGCAGATCGGTCCAGTTCTGTGGGGCAGATTGTGATTGTAGTGGGGTTGGGGGGGCGATGGTGTGAGAGGGGGCTGATGGAAAGGGGAGATTGCCGTACTCCGGAGCACCGTCCGGCCGCTTTGTCGCTCCCGGCAGTCAGGCATTGGGTGTTTGATAAGGCCTGGGGAAAGCTCGGCGAACGCCGCGGAGAGAGAATACTCTACCTATGGAGCGCTGGGGGGGTCCCCAGGGCTCAGGTGCAAGTTGGGGGGGCCTGAGAGTGTCCGTAAGCGGCCTGCGACCGGGAGATAGCATTCACCGAGCCAGACCAGCCAACGGCCCGTATTCAGCCTCTGGAACCAGGGCCCAGCACACAGCCATTGTACACTCTCACAAACACGGACACACAGACAAACAAACACGCACAATGTGCGCTATATTCGCCGCCGCGACAAAAGGGAACACAGCAAGATTCGATAGAGAGGGTCTGGCAGGCAGGCGGACTGACAGTGCGTGTCTGTTTTTATTTAGGACGAATGTGTATGACTCCATTGTGAGCAAGTGTTTTTGTGCGTTTCAGGGAGTGTATACGTGTCTTTGTGTGAGTGTATGTGTGTGTGTTTGTGTGCATGAGAAGGAGAGAGAGAGATAAAGCGAGAGACTGGAGGAGTCCAGATTCAGTGATTATTATGGCATAGCAATTAAATGCCATTTTATGAGAGCAGAGTACAAATGAAATACTCAGGTTCTGACCAGTTTGATTCAGGGCTTCAAATGAGCTCATTTCCTACATCTGCTACTGCGGACACCAGTCACACACTTTCCTTTTATACACACATACACACACAAACGTGCACACATATAAGCATGCACATGTACTCATATCTGATCAAAAACTTTAGCAGAGGGTTTATCCAAGCAGGATTCATGAAACTGCAATATTTTATAAGCTTGCACTAATCACTGTACAACAAACTAGGGTTTTTCATTTAACAGAACTCAAAAAATATTTTAAAAAACCTGAAAAGGAAACATTATCTCAGTTCTCCTGTAACGGCAGGTGCCCTAGGAAGGAGTGAGGGCACCAGGTGAGTGTGGGAGATGGAGGATCCAAATGCTGGAGACATAGTTTACTAAATAAGCAAAGTGCAGATAACATAAAAAACAGAAAATATTACGTACACAGGGTTATACCTAAGGACCAAGAAACCAAAACTGAGTGGTCTTTCATTGAGGGTTGGGAAACGAGGTTTCAATAGACAGAAAGTGATAATAAATTACTAAGAACCAGATGTGAACAATTAACAATAGGTATGAGGATAAGCGGATAAGACAGGTAGCCGGAGGGAACAAGAGGAAGGCATTACACCTCGTTTGTCACAAAACGTACTGTATGACCGAGATCAAAAACATGCCAATGCATCTGCCCATTTTCTAAACAGCTTTTTCCTCATCAGGGCTGTGGGGCAGCCATGGCCTACCCCAGCCAAATATGGGCAAAAGGCAGGGACACACCTGGACAGCTCACCAATCCATCAGAGAGCACACACACCATTCACTCACACACTAATACCTATGGCCAATTTAGAGTCTTCGTTTAACTGAGTATGGATGATTTTGGGGCAGTGGGAGGAAACTGGAGGGCCCAGAGTAAACCCAGACTGGATTCAAGGCCCCAGACTGGATTCAAACCTGGAGTCTTCTTGCTGTGAAGCCACAGGGCAACCCACTGCACTACAGCGTCTCCCTCATGCTAAGAAATCTCAGCTCAAACAGCAGGTTTGCTCAGTGCATGCGAGTGAATTTGTGTGGAAGCTGCAGTCATTAGGGTAGTGTGTGAAAAAGCCATGTTAGTCATTATATGCTGCATTTTGAATGAAAGCTGCCATCTCTGGAGACCACAGAAAGCTGGAATAATTAACTGCAGTAGAACACAATTATAAGAAAAAACCCTGCTAATAAATTTTTCAATGATATCAGATTATTAATTTAACATTCTGCCCTACTTTTGGGTCTAAAATCACAGGAAATCAATCAGTGCTACATATTTCATGCCTTGAACAGGTTTTCTGCAACATCAGTAAGACCCAGGACAACAGATAATAAACATGCCAAGCAACTATTAAACAGGCCAGTGCTTAATGCTGTATACACAGTATATTTTTGAATGTAGCATTTACTAATGTATAATTACCATACTATGCACTCAAACAACGTTACTAATGGTGATCTAGCATAGGCAAACAGGCAAATTGAATATACACTTGAAGGAGAGAATTTACCCAAACTCGCCACCATTTTGAAAATGTTACATGCCTGATAATGACATCATTCTAAGATTAAGTGCAACATCAATGAATATTTCAAACATTCCAATTGTATTAGCTATAGTGAAGCAAAAGATGAAGCCTAATACCTCATGTCCACTAACTTGATTTCTGACCTGATCACTTAATTAGACTAGGATCAAGGTCAATGAAATCTCCACTTAGGAGAAATTTCCTAACATGTGAATAGCTGTTACTAAGTGGGAGGAGTCTAAAGTGGGGACATTTCTGCTGAGTCTGACAGATAGGTCACTAGCGCACAGCACAGAAAGGCAAGTCCAGTGTTTATAGCCTGTCTTTGCTACAGCAGCTTCCATTCAGAACCAGTGTACACATAGCAGACTGTTTCCTGACAGACTTGAAATTAAATACAAGCAACCGACTAAAATAATAATATGAAAATGAGACAAAATTAGAGTCATTTACCAACGCGCAGAACAATGTTTCTGTTGAACGACCCACCCTGTTGTCAAGTTCACAAGGATTGGGACAGTATGTAAAATGCAACTAAAAACAGAGTTAAATTATCTGTAAATTCTCTTATACCCACATTTAGTTGAAAAGAAAAAATGTTAAAAGTTTCATCCTATCAACTGTATTGAATATGACATGTTTTCAATGCTATATTGTGCGTATTGAATATTGTAAATACTTACAAATTACAATGGAAAGACTGGAAAATTTGTGGAATCTTCAGAACAAGAGCCATCTGGCAACGGCATATCCCCCTGGCCCCCAAAGGCACATCTAGACATCATGCTGAACATGTCTGTGAAGTTTCGTGAAGATCGGATGTGTAGTTTCGAAGATACGGCCCGGACAAGGTATGATTACAGACGGACGCCCGCCCGCCCGGACGGACAGACAGACAAGGCAATGGCTATATCCCCCCGCATTTTGATGCCGGGGGGATAAAAATAACCGCTTGGATCATTCCACAGGTAAAGAGGTGAATATGCAATAGGTGATTCAGTTATGATTTGGCGTAAAATGAACAGTCAAAAGGCAGCAAGACAGTTTGCCAGCCAGATGGTTTGAGCTTTGCCAATTTGCCAAAAGCTGCATGAGCAAATTGTCAAACACTTAAGGACCTATCTCAATCTGAGATTGCATGGAATTTAGGGATTTTACTTTCAAAAGCCCACAATATACTAAATAGATTCCAGGATTCTGGAAAACCAGAGCAATTTCTGTGCGTAAAATACAAGGCTGAATGCCAATATTGGATGCAACAGGGCTTCTAGCCATCAGATGGCTCTGCATTAAAAACCAACATGCTTCAGTAATGGACATAACCACATGGCTCATATATACCTCACAGGAGACCTGTGTCAGTGAACGGTTTGTTGTGGCATGATCAAATAGAGGTTAAGACTGTACTATGCAAAGAGGAGGCCATATATCAATACACCCAGAAGCACTGCCGACCTCTCTGGGCTCAAATTCATTCACCTGAAATGGGCTATCGCAAAGTGAAAAGCAGTACGGTGGTCTGAAAAATTCATCTTTTGAACCTTTTTTGGAAATAATGGAGGTCATGTTCTCAGGGCCAAAGAGGAGAAGAACCGACCCGATGGCCATCGACAACATGTTCAAAAGCCAATGACTTTCATAGTCAGACATTGTCGTTTTTAGGGACGTGCCTGCTTGTTCCAGCAGGATAACACCAAGCCGCACTCTGCATGAATCACAACAGCGTAGATTTGTAGTCACAGAACTTGGGTACTAAAATCGTCCGCCTGCAGCTCGGGCCTGTCTGCCAACGAAGACGCGTGGCTCACGAAGAAGATAGCGGACTGTGGACCAACTGAAATCCTACATCAGACGTGACTCAGAATGATTTCCACTTTCAAAACTCCTGAAATGTCCTCAGTTCCAAAATGACTACTGAGTTTTTTTAAAGTTAGAGATGATATTACACAATGGTGAACATGCACCAGTTCCGACTTCACTGGGACTTGTTGCAGACATCATATTTCTAAATAGCCATTATTTTCATTAACAATGAAGTTAAAACATTGCTCATTTTTTCTTTTTTTTTCCAATTGAATCGGTGAATTTAATAAGGGCCCAACTCCACAGATTTAATGCGTGGAGTTGCGTCCTTATTGAATTCACCGATTCAATTGAGTACAGGTTAAAAGGGATTTGCGAATTTCCAGCTGCTGATTTCATTTAAATTTCATGCATTGCTGGAACTGAGGTTGTGTATGAGGTAAACATGCACAATGATCATTAATGTGTATTGCAAATTATTATTGCTCTAATTTTAATTACTGTGAGGAGGTCTTCGGATTCATTTTCAGGGTTGTTCAGGTTAATAATGCACACAGGCAAGCATGCATGCCTGTGCTCACACACGCTCGTACGCACGCCCAGCTGCAAAGGAAACTGTCTGCCACAGACTTGCTTCGCTGAGTCTCAAATTTCAAGAAAATAAAGAAGGATTTTAAAAAACTATTATTATTTTATGGTTCCTCATGTCAAGAGCTTTATTTTTTTAAAAGACATTTTCAGTGCACCCTTTGCAGCAGTGTCTTTTCACAAAGAAAAAGTAACGGCCCTCGAACATGTTTTATGCACGGAGGAAAAAAAGAAAGAAATCTAAGGACCCAGAAATGAGGAGGAAAAACACTTGAGGAGAAAACGAAGCAGGGAAAACTGACAGCAGTGATCGTCCGAGCTCCTCGGCTACCCTCTCAGCTCAACAAAACAATCTGCAGTGAAGGTACAAACAAAAAGCATAAAAATGATGAAAAATCAATCTCCTGTCAGCATTAAAAAAGGAAGGGGGTGCAAATGATTTGACGTGAACCAATACACCATCAAAATGAGTTAGTGTATTAGCGCGGCGCATCCGTCGCCCCCGTAAACAGGAAACCAGGCCCTCTCAGCAACGATTCCTGTGTATAATGCATTCCCGCTGTTTGCCTCCAAACGTAAACAGGTATAACAGTGTTTAAACAACGTTTACATTTCCACCCCGTGCTTTCCGTTTGGTTTCACCAGATGCATAAAAGAAATATCATTTGAGCAGGAATGGAAATTGACAATGCTTACGCACGTGGTGCGTGATGCTTAAGAATGGAATCTGGAGAGGACGTCCGTCTCATCTATCCCGTGAAACCGCCAAATTAAGGCAGTTCACCGTTTTGGAATGCATAACAAGACATACAGCTTTTTAAGCTTGAGATTTCCTTTGTTAGTTGCAACTGATAAAACTTCACTGACGAAGATCAATTTTATTGAAATATAAGATTATTAATGAAATCAAATCACAAATCCACCCCACATAACTACAAAAAAGGATTGAGGGAAGTAGAGCAAATTACTGGGATGACGTGAGATTTCAAATGAAGAGTGAGAAAGAAAAAAACTGACTGGTTGCTCCTATAATTTCTACAAAACAGGGATAATAGTTTTGGGCATTTTATTTATGGAGGAGAGACAGAGAAATATGGAAAATGTGCTTTTTGTAGAAACGCTACGTTTATGTAAATATTTCATTACAAGAATCAATAATGAAGAGAAGGATAAAGAAATAACAGTGGGTGCCACGTCTAAATCATAGTCTTCCACCTCAATCAGACAGTGTTTCCACAACATTTGAACAAAGCTGGAAAAATATAAGTAGGTCACTACAAACTTGAGGCATTTTGGCTCATCTTGAGACATGTGAAACTGTTATAGATGGTGACTGCAATCAGACTTATGAAACTGCCTTGACTCACATTGCCATGAATTCTGTGATTGTAAACTGTGGATTACACCACAGATGTGGGAAAAGCTGATCTTTTTGAAAGAGTAACAAAATCAAATGTGGCTCCTCAAATTCCCGACAGAACATTACCCAGCAATCAAAGCGGCATCGGAAATGTCACACTGAGGATATCATCATTGTTTCATAAAATTAACAAAAACTGCCAACATGGCACAAATGGTTTTGAAACCCTTTCCACCTTTGAAAATAAACAGTTGAACACTGCAATGACATTTCAGTCCTTAACCCCTAAAACTCTGAATTTCACTTCATTTCCCCATGAGTTGGTTCACAGTTAGAAAAAGGATTTTTTTTTTGTCTTATATTTGGACAATGTCACATACATGTTCTGTGTCTGTGTGATGCCACCCTCCTGTTCTCCCCCGTTTCTTCTGGCTACCTGCTTATTCAAATAATCCCATTATCCTCCCGTTCACTGTTAATTGTGTTCACCTAATTATTTTTTAGTTAATTAGTATTCCCCTTCTTTATTTAAACCTCTGCTTCACCCTTCACAGGCAGGTAGCCATGGATTGTAACATCTTTCAGTTTAACAGCACTTTGTTTAGTTTCTTTCTTTTATGTTACCCTGAGTGGCTTATATTTTCTATTACTTTGTTATTTGCACTTTGTTTATTTCATAAGTACAAGTCCTCTGCACTTGGGTCCTCCATTCTTTCACTCACCTGGTGCCCCCACTCATTCCTGGGGCATTGGCCAAACATTACAGTCTGCTGGTTGCAGCACTTTACTGCAGGGCTTGGCCAGGCAAAAGTAACGGAAGGACACTGTTACTTAACAATGTAATTCATTTAAGGTATGCAGCATGATGAATCTTTGTGTTTCAATTTAGTAAGTTGGCCTTACTTAATAATTCTCCTAATCTGCTATAGTGTACGGTATACATAATGTCCAAAATAAACTTGGTAACGGAAGGACAAATGTTCACTTCCCCTTGACTAGGCCCTGCAGCCACATCACACTTTTATTGAAAGCAATATTCTAACCCAGGCTAGTATGTTTTTATGGCCGCAGCATTATATCAAACAGAAAATATCAAGATCTATTTTTGATTTTGTATGTGACCAGGACATATTTCGGATTGTTGGAAACATTGAAATCTAAACCAGAATTTCAAATAGGCATAAAATTCCACAGGTTTGAATAAATCTGCTGCATTTGACAAACAGCTATCTGGGACTGCAGAGTTGAAGAGGTGAAAACTACAAAAAAACTTTCAGCAGAACAACTTCAGAAGCTAAATATGATGCCGATCTGAAAAACCAACCTACTTGTCTGCTTACACAGTGCTTGCATGGAGTGAAACTTCTGCATATTTACAGATGGAATCAGATGTCTCACCTCTGCAGTAATTAACAAATAAGCCGAGCGTCAAAAGGGCCTTTCAGATAGGAGGCGGTGTGCACCGTGATCACCAAACCCAAAGCTCCGGTGCTCCTGCACAGGTCAAGCCCAAGAAAATAACCTCATGCTATCTGAAAGCCACATAACACTGCCTTACCCACGTTTGATACATGCTAATTTATTTCATCGTTAACAAATTACGATCGTTTGAGGCCGCTGCAGGGCTTCCTTGGCTTTCAATTTATCTGGCGACGGCCGCACTAGGTGACGCGTCACTGAGGTGGTTTTCACGAACGCAGAACGTGTAGATGCCACCCACAGCGAGAGCATGGAACATAGGCTAAATTAGTGTCATGATTTTAACCAGCGATGCGCCTGTTTGGGCTAATTAATGCAGCAGCGCGATGGAGTGCGGCAGCGATCGCATAAAAGACGCCGTCATGACACCACCCCACAGACAGGAAACACACTTTTACATCTCGACTCTGAATGACAGAATTTAGCGACCAGGTGGTGTACTCAAGCCGTTTCGACACAGGAAACCTAATTCCACACACAGCGCTTGTCTCAGGCAAACTATAGGCTGCCATTTTAAATAGGCAGAAGGGAAGCAACACCACAACTGCAGCCACTAAACCCCAATATCCTCTTCTTATTAATCATTTGCAACACACAACCGAAGGCGGCAGTTTGCAGCACTGTGGTAAAAACCCAAAGCGCTGCTGGTATCCATGTTCCAGATCTGACAGGGCTACAGGTTGTGCTCAATACAATTATCCAGCCAATCAGTAACCCTGCATCATGAAACAGGCCCTGGATCCCACTTCAGCGTACTAGCATTGATTATTTTCAAATACAGACTCAGTCCTCAAAACCAATGCAAGAGGAGTGCACCGTCTTTATAAAACAGGGTCAATTAGTCTGCAAAATTACATCCCCGTTTCGAGACCATTTCCAGCAGAAGGACAAGCGGACTTGTATTTTTTATTTCTTTTGCATTATTAATTTAAGTGATGTTTCCTTTCTGAAAGAGGTTAAAAAACAGTGCGAGCGCGTCATTGATTACGCTCAGGGTAATGGCCTTGATAAGAAAACACCATTCGAGTTTCTGACATTGAAAATAAAAGTGGGAAAACATTTAGTATATCCTCACTGAATGAAGAGAGGGGTTCTTTGTTTGACAGGAAGTGGCTGAGCGTCCCACGATGTTTACTGCATATTTCCTCCATGCCGAGAGGCTCTGTGAATTAAACACACCCCCACCCCGTCCAGATGAACAACCTGTTCTTTGCAGCATCTCGGCCCAGAGCAGGACGGGTCCTGACACTGCTGCCAAATGACAGGAGTTTACATATAATTTCTATTAAACAAAACTGACCGTTTATCGCGGTTACTATACTTACGCATCTAACGGTTATTTGTCCTTTTTCCCCCACTCCCGGATTCCCCTCCTTATTTGTTCCGCTCTGTTCCGTTTGAGGAGGATCCTGCCTGGAATTCCTGGTATCCATGTTCTCCGGAACGAGATGGAGTCCCTGAAAGAGCACTTCGCTCCCATCTCCTCCCCAACGGTGCTGTGTCACAACGACCTGCTGACCAAAAACATCATCTACAACCAGGCTGAGGGTACGAGAACCCCACCCAACACACCCACATAAACACCCAGCCACAGTGGAGACATACAGGGATTCAAGGGACCTTAAGTCTTTAGGAATACTTCATTTATTTTATTTATAGTTTATGTAACCAGGAATCCTCACTGAGAGTAAAAATCTCCTTTATAAGAGTGTCCTGGCCAAGGCAGACAGCAGTACAATTAGCAGGTTACAGACAATAAAACTACTTTATTCTGAAGTATTCTATAATTACTGATGACTGATCTTAAAAGCAGTGACTGTCTCCTTAATTTTTCTGACAGTAGGAGACAGAATCAGACAGTGAATAAAACCAATTCTATTTTACAAACACATTTTTCTTCTGTGACCCTTCGTACCCGGGTAAACATGCTTCAGCGAGATTTGAGAACGTGATACAAGATCCAATGGCGGTACCAATACCCGCTGACAAACTGCTATTCACTCGTCAGGTAATGGCACACGGTAATTATTGCATTATTACACTATTCTAGCTGCAATCATGCTAAAGATGAGCCACAACAGCGCATGGGGAATCAATCACTCACATTGTCTGAACCTCTGAGGGGAAGGGGGGTTTCTGCAGACATCTGTTCATTTGGATTATAAAGCCAGATAATCATTTCTCATTGAATGAACTAAACCGCACTCTTAGGGATTGAAGAGAGGGAAGAATCAACTGCAAACTTAAATTAGATACTGGCTCTTCTGCAAAGCAGTCTAAAGTCAGTTCTGCATCAGTGAGAGAAACCATGCTTACAGCCAAATGACCAGCGCTACTGGGATTGGGACAGTGTGCAGAAAATACGACAGATAGTCCATGCTTCCCAGCACATTCTAACACTTTACAACAGGGGTGTCAAACTGGTCTGTAAAAGGGCAGAGGGGCTGCAGGTTTTCAAAACAACCTAGCAGAAGCACACCTGGTACAATGAATTTAATCAATTAATCTCAGCCTGCACAGTTGATTGACTGTATCAGATGTGCTTCTGCTCGGCTGGAATGAAAACCTGCAGCCCCTCGGGCCTTTTGCAGACTAGTTTGACACCCCTGCTTGAAAAGAAGTCCAAATAATCAGGAAATATAAACAGTCACTACAGAGGAGACACATCTGTGCACTCTTTAAGGTGAGAGAAGGCCTTTTCCTTGTTATATAATACACAGGATGTATACAATCATGTCCTTGTTCTACTGTATTTCATTGTCTAATGCCTCTCTCCTCTGAGGAAAACTGCCATGACAGTTTTCAATTTTATTCTCAGAATACTAATCACAAGCAGATTGGGCCGGACCACAGTGAACCTACATTTTCAGCACCATTTGCCTAAGTGAAGTTGACCGACACCGAGCAATTCCAAAACTGTAGTCACTCACTTAAAGAAACGTCATCGCTGAATATAGCGTCACAGCATTTATCTTGGACATGAACACCAGTTATTAGGAGCAGGAGAAAAGAAGTCAGATGTCAGAGCGCATAAAGTTCTTAAGGCCAGTGTGGTAACTAACGCACACGGCGTATCTGCCCCCGTTAGCCTGAACATGTCTGACACGTCTGCGCGCAGACTGTAAACCGAAGAGCAAAAACAGTTAGCGCACAGTTTAGCCCGAGGGCACAAAGCTTTTAACTGTCCGGTTTACAAGCACATGCTGAAGGTATCAGACCATAAACCAGCCAATGAGCAGCCAGCTCCAGACAGGAATTCAAACAACTGGAGACACATATTATTCAATGGTGTCCAGCAGCCCATTGGGACAAGCGTATACTGCGCGCCTAAAACTTTTATATGCTGTAAGCTTTCTTTATAAAGTCGTGTAATTGTAGTGAATTTTACTTTTTAAAGTTATTTTACTAACAGGTACAGTACTGTTCGCGAGAAGACGGAAGATTAACCAGTTAGCTAACGGTATTGTTTCGATATCCTATCGGGTTCGTAAATATGGCTAACTGGGTTTTCACCAAGGGGGGTCTGCTTACAGTGACAGATTTTTTACAGAACCTGTCTTCCTCTATGGGCGGTACTACCTCACATTAATACCATTTATATTAGGACTACCAAAGTATATGCAAATTCAAGCAGAAATTAATCGAGAAAAAATTAGCAAAAAATTAAACATACCTCTAAGTTAATTACGTCGAGACGTCTTGCAAGATCAAACAAAGCTTCAAAGCCTTAGAAAACTGGGTTGGCGTATGAAGTAGCAAGTGGAATGGGTGAACTGACATAAAGATTTGTGAAGTGAAAGATGAAGTGACTACATGTCAGTGATTCTGCTTTATATATCCTAAATGAGTAAAAAACACTTATTACTGAATATACATGCAAAATATATACCAATTTTCTTGACACGAAATATCATAACATGGAATCCCCAAGTAGCCCATTGGAAAAGTATCGGTCAGACATTTAATAACATAGTGCTTTTTGACGGTACTGGTTTATGTCAGAAATGCAAATGCAAGAGTGCCATCTCGAAGTAAAATAGTAAATTTAAGCTTGTTGTACACACCTTTATATTAATATTTAGGATTGTTCTCGCCGTAATTGCACATTTCTAGGAGTTAATAATTTGGGCTTTTTTTCCGTTCAGCTGTTTTCGTCCCCGGTGACCAGTGTTTACCAAGGCTAGTATCTGACACTGTGAGGCTACATAACATTACAATACATGTAGCTATTGAGACTACACCGGACTACATTTAAGAATAGTATACATGAGCTGCTCAGCTGACCGTGATGACAAGTCCCTAACCAGTTACTACCGTCTTTCTCATTTTATCCTCACTGCCTTGTAAGAAGTTAGATTTCCATCTTTTCGCAAACAGTACTGTATTGCACTTACTAATCTTGGCCAGGACCCCTTAAAAGTAGAATTTTATGATCAGGGGGTTTCCCGATTAAAGCAAATAGGGTCATCTTTGACGTGGGTACCATCGGACTGTGCTCAGGGCACAATTCGATATATCAAAATGTACCTCGGTTCTTGGAATGTCAGTCAAAATGTACCCCACTTCTGGTGCTTCTCAATGGACCTAGGGCACTGGAGAGACAAGCCAGAAACCGCGATACGTTTCTATATATCAAATTGCACCCTGGGTAGAGTTCAACGGAACGCAGGTCGAACATGACTGCATAAGCCCGATTATATAAGTTAAATAAACTTTGAAGATTTTGCTTTTCTGAACTTTGCCTTGGCCTGCAAAGAAAACAGGCAGTAATGGATTCTGGTTTTCAGTGATTCACAATGACCCAAAACTGATCTCGACATTTACCAAGAAACACATCCAATACACCACCATACAAATGTCTGATGCACTAAAAATAAATAGCTGAAAATAATGCTACTGTCTTCTACTTTATAAAACATAAATTAACTTTTCATTTTTATCTGAGAATAGCCTTCTTAATTTGTGCATTTTAAACATGGCTACTGAAAACTTTATTTCCATTTTCCCACAAAGAGGCTTTTAGATTCTCGGCTGGATCACAATTGTCCCCATGAAGAAGGTTGAATACAGCTTATCTGTAGGGTCAGTGATAATGGCTGGTATTACCTGGGTATTCTGGTATCCAGGTAAAAAGCAAGAAAGGGCTCTGTACAGTAGCATTTACAGAGATATGTTATCCTTCCACTTCCTGGTATTGTACTAAACAGGTCTTCCATTTGGGCATTTTTAGTTGGTGCAAATTTTTTCAGTTATTTTGTTTCGATTTTATAATGACGATAAAGAACAGTGAAGGCAATTTAACAACCAGAACAGCTTATTTTAAGCACCATTAATGCCTGATCATGGCTGTTTTACTCCTTTAGGTACAGTTTGCTTCATTGATTATGAGTACGCTGATTACAACTATCAGGCCTACGACATTGCCAACCACTTCAACGAGTTCGCAGGTCAGTGTCTCTTTTTACACAACATCCCTTAAATTCACCCCCAGCATCCAACATGCTTATTAAAAACAAGATTTATGTTTGGGGAAAACCCAAGTTTCAGGTCTGAGATTCTGAAAAGACCCATCAAAGCTCAAAGCCCAGAGCAGATAGCACCTTCGAGTCCCCTGTGCGGTTAGAGGGAGGGCAGTTCTAGCTGTGTTAGCAGTGTTAGATTAGCATTACATCACATTAAATAGCATACATATTTAGCTATTGATTAGTGACTCAACAGTTGATTGAGTCAAGCAGGGGCCAGTTTATCCCAATGTGAGTTAACCTCATAAAACCTAGGGATCCATATCTGAGTCTGCCAAATGAAGCTGCTATATTCAAGTCTGTGAAATTTCAGGCCCATTTTAAATTCTAGCGGAGACCCTAAGGTTGCCAAAGATCCCAAATATGTCCAGCTGAATTACAGGGAAATGTGTATAAAATGATGCACCAGATCTGGATATTTTCCATTTGATGTAATGCTGTAGTCATAAAAAAAAGGCATCCTGTTGATACAGAATATGTAGTGAGAGAAAAAAATCTGACTTTTAGGGGTTAAGGGTCTTGTTCGAGGGCCCCAACAACTGCACTGATCTTACTGTGGCTGCGCTGGGGCTCGACCCACCAGCCATCTGAGGCCGAGCTAAGCACCTTCACTTATCGACCCGCTAATCACAAATAACAGCCCCATCATCCCACAGTAGCATGCAATTCTGCATCCTCCATGTGATAAACAACAGGTCACCACAGCAGCTTAGCCACCGCAAAAACAGGCTAAAACTTTGGCTCAGCTAGAGGGATCCAGCTATCCTATGCATCAAAACCATTAAAATAATAACTGATCATAATAAAGTCATAACAGTAATATTCTGTATTATAGTACAATAGTTATAATAAACTAAAACTGAGACATGGGTTTAAATCCGCAGGTGTGGAGACTGTAGATTACAGCCAGTATCCCAGTGTCGAGCTGCAGAGAGACTGGCTGGCCGTGTACCTGCAGAGTTATAATGAGGCCCAGGGCCTGGCTGGTACCACGGTGATTGAGAGAGATGTCACGAGGCTTTATGTTAAAGTCTGCAAATTCTCACTGGTAAGAGACATTCCAAAAACACAGAATCAGTACTGTTTAACATCCCAAAATACAGCATCAACTCTGCTAAACACCCCAAAACACAGCATCAACTCTGCTAAACACCCCAAAACACAGCATCAACTCTGCTAAACAACCCAAAACACAGCATCAACTCCACTGAAAATCCCAAAACACAGCATCAACTCAGCTAAACATCCCAAAGTACAGCATCGACTCCGCGAAACATCCCAAAACACAGCATCAACTCCGCTAAATACCCAAACACAGTATCAACTCCGTGAAACATCCCAAAGTACAGCATCAACTCTGCTAAACATCCCATAAATACATCATCAACTCTGCTAGACATCCCATAAATACAGCATCAACTCCGCTAAACATCCCAAAATACAGCATCAACTCCGCTAAACATCCCAAAATACAGCATCAACTCCACTAAACATCCCAAAATACAGCTTCAGCACTGCTAAAGGCACCAAAACACAACATCAACTCTGGGAAACACCCCAAAATACAGCATCAGATCTGCCAGACACCATCAGCTACAGTACAGCAGTTGGTCACCTTTCACGGTTAAGAGGCCTCACTTTAAATTTAACCTAATGTTTACTTTAATTCTAATTTGTGTTCCATTGCACAATGCATGAAATACATTAATACGTGTTCTCGCCACAATATAACAAGAAAAGCAGCGATGAATATTTGATGCTCCACCTTTTAACAAATTCTTTTTAATCCTGGTGCTATTTGTTTGTAATCATTTTACAACATGAAATGTATATATGTTTTATAATATTTCACCTGTTCTCCAATCTTGGGGGTCGCAATAAATAAATAAATACATACATAAATAAATACAGGAAATCAGCATGGTGTGTTAGGGTGGAGGGTGAATGCCCAGTAGTAACCTATGTTTATCTCAGCCATTAGCGTCACAGTCAGGACCAAAAGCAGTCTAGTAAGCTGGAGCATTCCTGTTTCATTCATTCATTCATTCAAATTCCTGTTTTATTTTATGGAGTCAAATTTCCTTTCAGACCAAGTGACAGTTAATGCCGGGACAGCATTTCATATGAATCTGACCTGACAGAAAGAGAACCAGGTCAGAAATCTACAGCATTTTTATGTTACCATTATTTCTGAGACACGAGATAATTAATTATGCTTACTGGATCTTAAAAACACAGACAACAAGACAGAGAGAGATGCACACACACCCAAACACAGAGACACACACTTTCACACCCTTTAAAATAATGAACGCAATTACTCCCATTAATAATTAGATTAGAGGCAACTCCAGCAGGTCCATACTCCCTGACACCTCGGGAAATTCTAACGCTATAATCATAAACTTAGCGCGCACTTTGGTTTCGTGCAGCATCTGGCTCCCCTTGTTAGCAGATATAGGAGAAAATTAAGTTGAAATGAGTGATATGGTATATGACAAGGTGCAGATGTTCCGGGCAGCGGGGTGATAATCCTAGTTGCGAGTAGCTGGAGGAAACCGGAGTTGCGCTGAGAGAATGCGCCAGCGCCACATTTTAAAATGTAAATGTGGCGGAAAGCTCGCGCGCATGGAACAGGAGCAGTCATCCCCGGAGTGTCGCGAGTAAATCGCTTTCTTCTTCATGAGAATCTTTTGCCTTCACTTAGGGCCCTGTCACACTTCTGCGTATCCTAGTTCCTTCTGAGTTGCGCATTGACATTTCTTTCATACGCAGCCGTAAGCTCAAAATTGCGAAATTTTTCGATTACTTTGACTTATCGGTGACGCACATCTAGCGTATAAATAACGAATTCAGCGCACCCATTGCGTATGAGGTGCGTAACACTATTTTTCTTGCTGCGAATTGCAGCGTATGCAGTGCGCACGGTCGCAGGACGAACGGTACCAATTCGTGCAATACGTCGGCATTCGGTGCGAGTTCGTTCAGCCTGCGTTGTATCTGCGCTGCAAGTACGCCATGTACACGTCCAATATACGCGGCTCATAGCTCGTGCCGGGAGATCAGCGTATTACCGCGTATGAACCGCTTATCCCCCACGAACACATAGCGTACTCGTACCGCGCTCCACCGATGCACTGCGTAGTTACAACTTATGACCCGCGTAACAGCGTACGCAGCATAGTTTTGTGCATGCCCAAAACTATCAGGCGTTCTGGGCCGTACTGTGCGCATGCCTACGTACATAAAACTTACACAAAACGATTGAGATGCATATGATGTGCGTATTGTGCGTGCGACTGCGTGTGAAAGAAATGTCAATGCGCAACTCATAAGGAATTAGGATACGCAGAAGTGTGACAGGGCCTTTAGCTCTTTTATCGGCCGTACCCGTACCATTTCTCATCTCTGAATATTTTTATGTTTTGTTTTTGCCCAAAAGCGCACTACAGTCTAAGAAAAAAAAAATGAATCAAACAACCGCAGTTGCTGTTGGTTAATCTGTTGCTGCCAATAGCTGTCAGTGTGTAAATCCTAATGGTGAAGCGCGTGCTTGTAATTTAAGCGAAAGTCAGGTTATCTGAGTCGCTGCTCATGGAAAATGACAAACTGATTCCCCAAAAGCAAGTAAGAGTTTAAATTAAGTATGAGTATTAAGCGGTAATAAAGGCAGGGATGTTATAGGGTTCAATCTGTCACACTTAGCCAAAACATTTTAACGACAGATATTGTTTTGATTTGTCGTTAATGAAGTATAAACACTCTTGTGAGACCTCTGGTTGTGGTTTGCTTTATAGACAGATGGTAAATGAAGACCTTAATGTTGTATCATTATTGCATCATTGTATACTCATGAAGAGATTTGTTTGAAAGAGAAAACTAGATGTATGCAGGCAAAGGTACTATGGGAGAGAAAATTCCTAACAGGGAGTGTGTGTTAGAGGAATAGAGTTTAGAGTATTTTGTAAATGAATACCTGAAGGATCATTTCTTAAATAAATACATAAATACTGGAAGGATAATTTCTTAAGTAAATTTGACGGGGGGATATTCCCTTAAAATAAATCATTAGGGTTATTTAGTTGTTTCAGGCACACAGTGTGTGCTTATAATTGAACTTGCTCCAATTCTAGCTTGGCTGTCACCCTATAGGTCTAACAGATACTACAGGCATACAAACATGGCTTCACCTCCACTGCTCCTCCACTGTAGTATGGAACAATAAATAGTCTAAGCGCTATGGGGTGAGCCGTCTCAGATACCAGACTGACCCTGGTTCTAACTGGCTGACTGCTAAGACTAGCTCTGTTTTTAATTGGCTGGCAGGCTCTCTTCCCAAGTGGCCACTGAAATTGACATTATTATGGCTTCATTGTTGCAAAATGCTCTTAATTATAGCTTAGTGATTCAATTTTTTACCCCTTTGGTCCAACAGTGCATTGAGCAGCCTAACAGACTGCATTACAAAATCTCTTGTCGTTCATGATTGTCAGGTTTGCGAACAAGCAGAGCGTTGGTGGTGTGCCAGGCAGAATCAAAGTCTATCATCTGCACAACAGGAGCATTAACACCGCCCCCCCCCCACTAATGATATTACACAATGCGGGAGGAGACGAGGGACAGACCAAGCTCCTCCTAGAAAATCCGCCAAGTTCGCCACATGCAGACGTCATCCCTCCGCTCCCAGTCTTAAGTTTCCTGAACGCAAGCAGACTATGGCTTCCAGTTACCCAAGACTTCAGCAGTCCATCAAAGACATTATATTAATAAAATATGTTTTAAATAAGAAAAAGTGAAGCCAGTGCGTTCAAACAGAATTCAAAAAGTCAGCTCAGCAACACAAGTATTTTGTGCACGCGTATGCCCACAATCCCACTGCAAAACACTTAGGCTTCAGCAGTTGGCCTTTGATTCATGAAATGAAATTAAAAGGTTTTTTTTTTTTCGACAGCGCATTTACAAGGTAGCCTCACCACTCCCCTCGTGTGTCAGTATAACCAGCAATCTGTTTCCAGTCTATGGAGTTTCAGAGAAACATTCTGTTTAGCAGATCTATAATTCATCTGTTATTGTAGGGCTTGCTTTATTGCTTGGCTCGCTGCCACACAGTAAGGCTGCAGCTCACTTCCAGAGCAGAGCATCCGTACGGGGGATAAATACAGCTCGCTGCCCTCTCTCGCTCTGGGACATGGAAAGTTTACTTTCCTAATAAAGAGCAGGTGCAAGCCTGTAATATTTCACTCCAGCTCCAGTCGAAACACTGCGAGTGCTGACAGAGCAACAATGAACTCTGTGTTAAACAGCTTCCTTTTTTTTCCAAGGGTCAGTAAAATTTCTCAGTTTTGGTTTTACACTGGTTTTACTTAGGGGATTTGCTTATTTATTACTCAGCAGCATCGGGGATTTTTTTTTTTTGCTCGTAAAGAAGAATTCTTTCCATATGCAGCTTCCACTTGAAAATTTCCCACTGGGCACAATACAGAGAGACTGAACCGCTACAACTTTAGATGTGATTCCTATATGTGCATCCATTATGCAAAATCAGACGTTATAATCTTGACGCGTTTTTCTTAGTAAAAAAAAATCAGAGATAGATGCTTAAGAATCTAAGAATGAATGAGGAAATTGAGCATACCATACCTTTCAATGGCAATCGGCATGACTAACGGTGAACTATTGCCCCAGTGAATTGCTGCCCTAGTTGCCCCGGCATAGTGATTTACTGCCCAAGTTACCCAGGCACAAAGACTTTTTGCCCCAGCTGCCCCAGTATGCTATTTCCTCAGGTTCTGCAGCAAAGTAAGTTTCTGCCACATTTGCCCCAGAGAGAGGAGACATTACCCTAAGTTGCCCCAATATGCTGAGATATTACCCTATTTGCCTCAGCACGGGGGATTACCACCCTCAGTTGCCCCAGCACGCGAGGACACTGCACTGCCGTATTGCTTGAGGGGTAAAAGTGGAGAGTGTGGATGGTCTGCTCAGCTGTCTTTTGTGAGGTTTTAGGTTCGCCGAGTTCATTGCAAAAGAAGCACCACAATCTGTACAGGAACCGCTACAATCTGCAAAAAAAGGCTCTTGAAGTTGATCTCTCTCCTTTGTACCCATAACTTGCAGCTCAAACTCCCACATTAAACTTGTGTGGTCTGGCGACCCATGGGGAAGAAATATCAAAGGCACAGAGTGATTGACTGCAGCGCGCCATGGCAACGAAGGCAAATTCAATCAACTCCTCATCTTCAGACCGCAGTGCAGCTCAAACAGATGAAGTCAGGCTTAACCCACACTGAACAGAGAATGGCTCGCTTCAATTACACAGCTTCCAGGCTTCGTTACAAACCAAAAGTCACTCATTCTATAAAAGTACCCAGCCTTTTTATGCTTGCGTAAGTTTCCACAGACAAAGTTAAGACTTTAGAAACAGTACTTTCTCGGTTTCTCAAGTATCCAAGTTTCTTTTTCCACCATGAAAAAGGCTAGACTTTCTTCCACAAAAGGGATGTTTTACTAAAAAAAAAAAAGCACAAAGGGCATCGAAAGCTGCTGTTCCTAAAATGCGGGACGCAAGTTAGTGTTTTCCTAAGAGCTGAAAAGAGTGTGGTGCGTTATGCTGCTTATACCACAGCTGACTCGAGAAGAAAAACAAATGCGACCAAACTGCTCTGAAATGCAGCCCTGTACCACACAGGACTTCGGTCAAGATCATTCTCTCACTCTCTCTCGTTCAGAAGACTGAATTCTCCAGAGACGTGGCAGTACTCAAACCTGGGGCCAAATGCTGATGTTTAGATGGCATTCTACACCAGACCCTGCAGCTGGACTCGATGACGGCCCGTGCATTCTGCTGCAAATAATCTCCTTTTACTGGAGGGCAAGCAGCAGAGGGAAGGAAGCTAATAAGGAAACACGATCCCCCCTCTTCTTACACCCTAAATCCTGTGTGATACAACCAGAGATTCAGGGGGGTTGGAGGGGGGGGCATTCGCCTTTATTTTGAGAACCCCTCGATCCAGCTCCCCATCTCAAGGTCAGGCATCGCTGAGACCAATTCGCCCCATTTTTCTCTCAAAGTTCTGAGTGGGGTCAGAATGATGAGCGCTCACCTCCTGACTGCGGTCGAGTCATGAGTTTGCTCATTATTGTTCACACAGAACATGCTTAAATCTTTGGAGCATGGCGATGCATGGATTTTGGCTGGACTAACTCTGTTCAGAAAAATTTTGATTGTCAAATAGCATCCACCATCCCACCATCAGTAAATCTGCATTTCCATTGCAAAGCACAGTACAACACAGCTCAGCACAATAAATGTGTGGAAAACCACCCCGTGTCTGCTTGCTGCTGCAGAGATAGCCACCCTTATTGCAGGCGGGGGTCTTCGTGGTGACAACGATGCTTAATATACCGTTGTGACATCACTAACGTGTCACAGTAGCCGGAAACCGAGCCGACCACAGACCTGGCTTTATGTTGTTGCTGCTGGTAGGCATTTTTGAAAGAATACAGATGACATGCTATCCGGTTACTGCCTACTGGGACTTTTATTCGAGGTATCGTCTTGTCACGCAAGTCTGAAAAGTCTGTGACAACTCCATTAAACAACCTCTTGCTTTTGTTATTTCTATCTTCTAGTCTTGGGTGTGCTGTAGATGGGACACTTGGAACCTCATTGGAACGGAGCCCCAAAAATCTATGCCCATACTTTTCAGTACATTTGTAACACCCACAACTTTTTACGATTGAAATGAGAAAAGAATGGTTCAGAATGACTCAAGCCGTATCGTACCTTCCAGTGGGAATGAGGCTTTAGTCCCAGAATGAAGACTAGGCTGAGAGGAATCCTGGGAGAACATGGCCGAACTACCTTATTTAAAAGAGGTCGAAAGGTTCCAGAGACCCTCCCCTCCAAAGTTTCATTCCACACTTTCAGCAGCAAGAGCAGTATTATGACATCACAGCGCCATAAAGAACTGGATTGGTGCAGCTGACTTGCTCTATGGTAACAATAGCCTGGCTGTCCCCCCTCCTCCAATCACAGCATATTATAGAGGCAGGTGGTGCCTCTACAGACCTCACAATCAAAACTCGCAATCAAAAAAAGGACAGCTCTGTTCCTCATTAGAGACGGGGCCTCCCTATGGCCACTCTCGTTTCTGTCGGGGTCAAACGAAACAGCCCCACTCTCTAAACACATTGCTTGTTTAAGTGCTACATTTCAACATTTGCCAGAAAAATATTTTCAAAACAGCAAAATTGCGACACAGCGGTTTTGTGCCCAAATGCCAATATTAATTCATCTCCAAGTGGTGGAGGCTACATATGATTTTAACACGTGTTTTTTTTTTTTGTCGCTGTACTTTCACCAGAGTGAAAATAGATTGGGCAAATGTGTGCCCTTCAAGCTGCAGTTCAGAACTGACTGCGGCTTTCCCGATTCCTTCGGGACGGCCCCTGAAATACTGAGACCATCTGCTGCACGAGCGCTATGGTTTCAATTTGGTTTGTGATTATTTAGAAATACTCACTCCGCGAGACATCGCCACAAGCCGACGCATGTACAAGACCAGACTGTGTAGCTTTGTATAACAAACCTAACTACAACGAGATGGAAAACATATTGCTGGCTTATAATTAGATGGATGGTAAATTGGAAGCTGGCTCAGGAGAATCATGAAAATCATGCCCTTGCCAATGACCACTTCACACAGTATACAGGCAGAGAGATGCGGTGGCTGAGGTTGAGCATTTTAAGTGTTTTTGGTGGGCACGTGTGTGTGTGTGTATGTGTGTGTGTGTGTGTGTGTGCATGTGTACAACTGTGTTTGTCAGTGCTTACTTTTCAGGCCCAAGACTAGTAGATGTATTGTTTAAATTCAGAGTTTTGGGTTAGAGCGCAGGGTTGCTGTGTGGTTTGTACACACATGCTTTTGTTATCCTTGGAAAGAGGGCATGGACGGCTGGTTTAAATTAGGACGTCGCGCCCATCCCATCCCAAAATGGCGCGTGTGTGCGTCCAGAGTACACACTCTTCCAGTACCCCAGGACCTTATATTGTACCGTGTCACAGGGTATTGGAACCCCACTGGGGAATTTAAGCACAAACAGCACTGCAAAAGTCTTAGGCACTTTTAAAAAACAATGCAGTCAGTGCAAGATGCTCTAAAAAATAATGATGTAACAAGTTTTTTAATATTAAAGAAATAGCCAAATATGGTTAGAAATTTTTAAAAAAGTATTTGGTCTAACCACTATTCTCCTAACATTAAATTACAGGCTAATAGTTTTCAAAAGAATATTGGCTGGTAGGTTGTTCCAAGCATATTGGAGACTCACTACAGTTCTTCTGCAGAGTGGCTGTCTCACTTGCGTTCGTCTGTCCAGGTAGTCCCAGGCAGCCTCAATGATACTGAGTTTAGGGCTCTGTAGAAGCTGTGCAATCTGTTATTTTCACAAAATACAAAAATATAACTGTAAAATTACCTTATGCAAAATATGGAATTTTCTGCTTGAAACTTAGTACACAAAAAATTAACATCTGGAACCAAATTTTTACTTTAAGAAGTCTGGTGTGTCTAAGACTTTTGCAAAGTACTTTATGCTGCATACATGCTTACAGTATACCCATGTCCTGTTTGGAGAGTCAGAATAGATTTGACATAGGGTGGTCAACTGGTAACTGTGGAGCTGCAGGTTTAAGCCCCAGGTGGGGCCTGGGATTCTGTTCTGCATCTGGAGAGTGGCAGCTGGGAAGCACCATTGGGCCCTTGGACAAGGCCCTTAAACCCTGAGCAAGGCCCTTAGCCTTCTTCTCTCTCTTTGGCTCTCCCCACTTGTTGCTGTATTCCACTGTGGGGTTCTCGTAAAAGAGAAATGAGCACTCAGTTAACAAAAGCTCAGATTAAATAATGGTAAAATATAATGTCTCATCCCATTATAAGCAGCTCTGAATAAATATCCTTTGACAAAGGTATAATGTGTTAAAAGGCATTAAAATGTAGCCATGTTTGAATTGCAATGCTGAGCCAACCCACTTGTTCTTTACAATAACTGGATGGTATAAAAAGGTTTCTCTAGGCACATGCCCCCTTTTTGATCTTCAAGCACATCCCCTTCAATTCGTCTTAGTGGGATGCTGCCATTGTTGTACATCAATAAACTGAACATGTCTAGCAGAGCAAGCATTTTATAGGGCAGATCTTGGTTTGGAAACTTTGGACACCTGCCAAGTTTTCATTTACTTTGAAGCACAACTTGGAGACTCTAATCACATTGTTCTTCACCAAAAAATATTTAGATGTTAGCTAGAATTCAGTGGAGTTACCCAAGAGGTTTGAAGTGGTCTTATATAAATACTTGTATCTGAAGAAATACAACCTCAATTCCAAAATAGTTGGGACAAAGTGTAAATTGTGAATAAAATCAAAACGCAATGACTTTCAAGTCACACCAGCCAGTATTTTATTCACAGTAGAACAGAGATAATATAGCAAATGTTGAAACTGAGAAATTTTACAATTTTATCCACAAAATGAGCTCATTTCAAATTTGATGGCTGCTACTGGTCTCAAAAAAGTTGGGACAGGGGCCTGTTTACCATGGTTTAGCATCCCCTCTTCTTTTTAACACAGAGTGGAGGCGTCTGGGCATTGAGGAGACCAGTTTCTTGAGTTTAGCCATTGGAATTTGATCCCACTCTTGTTTAATACAGGCTTCCAGCTGCTGGAGAGTTTTGGGTCTCCTTTGATGGACTTTCATTTAATTATGCGCCAAATGTTCTCAATTGGTGAAAGATCAGGACTGCAGGCAGGCCAGTTCAGCACACGGACTCTTCTACTACGAAGCTATGCTGTTGTAATAGCTGCAGTATATGGTTTTCCATTGTCCTGCTGAAATACACAAGGCCCTCCCTGGAATAGATGTCGTCTGGAGGGGAGCATATGATGCTCTAAAACCTTTATATACCTTTCAGCATTCATGGCGCTTTTTAAAACATGCAAGTGTCCTACACCATATGCACTAATGCATCCCCATACCATCAGAGATGCTGGCTTTTGAACTGAACGCTGATAACAGGAGGGGTGGTCTTTCTCCTCTTTAGCCCGGAGGACACGACGCCCATGATTTCCAACAAGAATGTCAAATTTGGACTCGTCTGACCATAGGACACTTTGCTACAGTCCATTTTAAATGAGCCTTGGCCCACAGAACATGGCGGCGCTTCTGGATCATGCTCAACAATGGCTTCCTTCTTGCATGATAGAGTTTTAGGTGGCATCTGTGGATGGCACGGAGGACTGCGTTTACAGACAGTGGTTTCTTGAAGTACTCCTGAGCCCATTTAGTAATGTCAATGACAGAATCATGCCGGTGAGTGATGCAGTGGTGTCTGAGGGCCTGAAAATCACAGGCATCCAGTAAAGTTCTTTGGCCTTGTCCCTTGCGTACAGAGATTTTTCCAGTTTCTCTGAATCTTTTGATGATGTTATGCACTGTCGATGTTGAGACCTTCAAATCCTTTGCAATTTGACGTTGAGGAACATTGTTTTTAAAGTATTCCACAATTTTGTTATGCAAGCCTTCACAGGTTGGAGAGCCTCTGGCCATCTTTACTTCTGAGAGACTCAGCCTCTCTAAGACATCCCTTTTATAGCCAATCATGTTACACACCTGATGCCAGTTAACTTAATTACTTGCTAAATGTTCTTTCAGCTGATTCTCTTATATATTAATTGCTTTTTCAGCCCTTTTTTGCCTGTGTCCCAACTTTTTTGAGACCTGCTGCAGCCAGAAAATTTGAAATAAGCTCATTTTGTGGATAAAAATGTTAAATGTCTGTTTCAACATTTGAAATGTTATCTATGTTCTATTGTAAATAACATATTGGCTCGTGATCTGAAAGTCATTGCATTTTGATTTTATTCACAATTTACACTTCGTCCTAACTATTTCGGAATTGGGATTGTAATTGTATATGTACAGTACATCTTAATTATCTGTGGAATAGAGTAATTATGACCAGAGGCTTGCTGTGATATCAGATTAACATTGGATTTTATTTTATACACTAGTCAAGACTCAGGGGTATACAAAGCCTAACGTCAAGCATAAATGTTAAAACAAAGAACAGGCTGAAGTATTTCCATGAAACCTTCCGGTCTTTAAATACCCTGACAAAATCCTTCAGTTTTTCATTGCCTGTGTCTGGCATGAGGAACTAACAACCTTTGTTTTGTCCATTTAATGTAAGAATAGAGAAGTGTTTTCAATAAAAATAGCATCTATAATAAATAGACAGATAAACACAGAATGAAAATTGGAAGCATGACTCTTTCAAGGCCAGTTCCTCTTGAGAGCTCCATCTGAGAGAATTGCAAGCAACCAAATTGTATTTGAAAGTCAAAAACGACTTCATTATACCACCGCAAATCAATGGAAACTCTGCCATAAAGACCAGCTTTGTGAAGCTGACAGTGTACTGTTTTTGTTGAACCTGATTCTCAGATGCAGATAAATTTAATTCTGTGGTGATACTAAGAGCTGAAGTTCTGTGTTTATTCATAACTATTCTACGGAGTGTTTTGTATGTAGGTAATAAAATTTTTGACACAGTTCCCCTCGCCACCTGATATGTTTCAGTGACAAACACCCCTGCTATTCTGGTACCAACTTTTTGGGGCTCATCTTAGTTTCCTCATCTTGTTTTGGCTACTTACATGGCAAAGTATGGCTCAGTAGATCTCTTGAGTAAACACATGCAGCTAATTAGCATGCAAATCATCTGTAATCACCTGTGAAGATGCTTTTTGTAATTGTGGTTTACATGCTTAAAAGTTAAAGGCAATTTTCCAATACTTTGTCCACCTCATTAAATTACAGCATGTAACTCATAAAAATGGAGAAGTCACAGATGATATATTTTATAACTCAAAACTATATGACAAAACTAACATGAAAGTAATAAAATCTGTGATATTTTGAACATTAGCTACATTCTACATTACAGCTTCAAATAAATAACCAACTAAAGAATATCATTTGGGCTGTGTTCCTACTTAAGCAGACTCATGAATTCTAACTGTCCACCCACCCATAAATACCCAAACAGCAGAAACCTAAATCCTTCAGTAGCCCAGGGCCGGGAGTTCGGGTGCGTTTGGCCACTGACGTTTACCCCGATTGCTGTGTTCAGTCAGTAAAGCAGGAGAAAAGAGAGATAATATCCTATTATTTTAAAAGCAGATGGTGGACCCTCTTATCCCAATGCAAAGGAGACTCCAAAATCTTAAAAAGCCAAAGGTCACACACCCTGTGGCTTCTACCTGGGAACACAGCTCGCAAATCGAGGAGCAACTGCGAGTACAAACTCCTGTCCATACAGACAACATTGACGGTCACAGGACACCATATCTAACCATTATATTATTGTCACTCCTCTCTTCACACACACATACACACACACACACACGCGCGCGCGCGCATGCTATAAATAGGCAAAGTAAAAGTCCAATAACATGATGTTTCTTCACTGACCACTCAGACATGCTGTGAACTGACATCATGTTTATGCGGCAAGATTCAAGAAACTGATGAAACCTTGCAAAATGGGACAAGTCTGATATATCATCGTAAATTGTGTTTCAAATTAAACACACACGCTTACACATACCCTCTCACACACACACACACACACACATAGGCACACACACAAATTCACAGATAGGAGGCAGTGTTGAACAGGACAGCGTTGTGATAAGGCACTTCCTCTTCCTCCCACAGGTCTCACACTTCCTGTGGGGACTCTGGGCCCTCCTCCAGGCCAGATACTCCACCATTGACTTCGACTTCGTAAGGTGAGTGATTAGGCACTGCAGACCCATACAGCGCTGTCCCAGGGCTATAGCCTCGTAAGAACCCCCCGTACAAGCACCCACCCCCACTCCCCCGCCGCAACGCATGCGCTAATACATACTGACCAATCATATCCACTAAACAGCGTGCTGTCTCTCACAGCGCTGCCAGAAACAAAATCTGAGCCGTGTGTTTAAGAAAGAGAGGTGGAGAGAGAGAATGGGGGGGCAGACAGCGGGGTAATGTACGGTCATGGGTCTGTAACGCAAAACTGGGAAACACAAGGAAATGGGACAAAACCCTCTGCTACACAGCACATTGCATATCGCGGGCTCTATCAGCATTTCAGTAGTGTCATGATTTCGAAGAGCTGCCTTCAGTCTGTATCGATGTACCACACGCAATGCGCCGCCTGTCAGCTTTCATATCGAGACATTTACATCTGAAAGCAGATGTAAATCTGCCGCAGCCCTTTCACGTCACGCGCCGCTGTCCAAATACTTGTGGACAGAACAAATTCGGCTCCTCTACAAACATTGAGGAGGGTGCTGTTTGTCTGCCAGGTAGCTGGCTCACATACAAAGGAGAAAGAAAACCACTTATTTTTTTGAGCTAGGATAAATAAAATATGAAAACACTAAACGCTCAACTGCTTTTGTCAGGAAGCAAAGTATTTTTCAAGCACCCCATTGGGAGTTGGTTTCTTTTATGCAGCCAAAAAGCCACATTATTCCACAACTGGAAAAGAGCCAACAGCTTGATATCAACTTTTTCATCATTTCCCCAAAATGTATCAAATATCAGCCTTCTTTTCACACCGTAAATGGTGCAAATTAATTTAAACCCCAGTGATTTTTTTAAATGTTCACGGAAAATTGTTCTCATGCTCAGGAGAGAACACTGACTCTGTGTGTGCCTTTGTATGTGTGTATGTGCACTTCTGTGTGTGTGCCTCTGAGCGTGTATGTGTGTGTGTTTGAGAGAAATAGAGAGAGAGCGAGAGAGAGAGAGAATCGGGTTGCTAACATTTGCAGATGCACAGCAGTGTCCCTCAAACAAAGCTTGCAGTTCACAGAAGAGAGATTTTATGAATCTTTATAAATTAGCCGCTCCAGAGACATAGCCGTAGGTGTACACAGGTTACACAGAACCATGGTTTAACAGGGAACCTACACTCCTTTTAAAATGTTAAAATACAATGCATAATTCCTTAAATTGTGTTGTGGTCAGGCAATGCATGAAGGTACACAAATGGGACACAGGTGATTAGTTCTTCATTGTACACTCCTGTAAAGATTTTACATACTGGATCCAAAAAAACAGAACGTACAGCGTTATGTTTTTATCACCCCAGAAGAAACTTCTGGATGACAGCATTGTCCATTTCTGCCAAACTTTTCCAGACCTTTAATCATTATACTTCTGCCATGAAACAGAATTTAGGAACTTACTGAATAAAGATGACCCTCCATTCTTTTATTAAACATTTTAAATGTAGTGAGTGAAGCCATAAAAATCCAATAACAGCTCTTATATTTTTTTTACTTTTGAACAAAAATAAAACATTAAACTCCAAGTTCCATTTCTGCTAAACTTAGTTTTGCTAAATGATGGAATCATTTATCTTTGTGTTGCTTGTCCAGTAAGGCCTCATGTCAGCCAGTGAGTACTGAATCACTTTAACCATAGCAGTAAAATACATTTTGAAAGATTGAAACAGAAGTCTTAAAGAGTGTCCAATGATTTGGCTGGATTCACAGGCCTTTGTTAATGTGTCAGTGTGGGGCCGGTTAGTCAGTCAGCGGCGAATTCTACCACAGGGCAGAAAACATGAGACCCAATTAACTGACCACACCGGCCAATCCTGGCATGCCCTGATCCGAACCAGCCGTCATGCCCTTTCAAAGCACTAAACTAAGCATCCTCCCAATTTAAACCCATACCGGGGTATGGGCCAATCAAAACGATTGTAATTCAATCAAGAAGCGCGTTTCTCTCGTTTCTCCGGGCCGGCGGTCTTGCTCCGCCGGATCGGGTACCAGCTGTGAAAACGCCGTCGCTACATTAAGTTACGCCTGTCAGACACGGATCTCGAGCTCAGGAATAACACTCGTGCCCACGTTCGCTTTAAAAAGATCCAAAATTTGTGATCAAAGACAAGGGAAAGCATTCCACTGAGACGGATGAGGAAAATGCTCTTTGCCTCAATCTTGGCCAGCAATATAATAACTGTACCATCCAGCCAAGACCACTGAGCTTAGACATGTAATGAAGAGCAGAGGCACAATTACTGCACTGAAATCAAAGGGAATTTAACTTTCCACAAGACTTTGCACACAATGCAGCAGACGGCTCAGAGGTGTTCATACACTGGGGTGTCTTGGTGCTGCAGTCTATAGAGCACTATCCACATTCAAAACTGGCCGGTGCACATCTCTCTGTCTCTCTGTACTATCCGCTCAAAATATATCTGGAAAAAGCCCCGAAAAAACATTTTTAAAAAGTAATATTTGGACATTTAAACATAAGTCGTACGTCTCGGTCATAAGATTAGATGCTCATGCACAGGATTTAATGATTTACAGGTTCAGAAAAAAATCTGACATAATTAACTGATCAGATGGAGGCAGTAGGAGAAATCAAAAAAGGCCTTTAAACACTTCAGATATTTTGAATGGAATCAGCATAATGATCTGATAACAAAATGCATCAGAAAAAATAAAAACCAAGCTATATTACTAAGTTATGAGTGTCCACAGGATATTTGTAAAACTAAGAGAGATGGTGATTGATAGTGATAAAAACTCTCCGTCTTCTATACTGTTCAATAATAATAATAATAATAATATTCTTTATTGTCCCGAGGGAAATTTGTTTTCTCAGACTGTACATCGGACATCAGATATGACAACAGGAAATAGTTCCAACACAAATTCTGTACAATGTTAGTCTGGTGTGAATCTATGCCCCCTGACACAATAAAACAATGAAAGTAAATAATTATACAACAATAAAACAGGGTCAGCTTCTTTGGTCACACACAGGTAAGGTCTAATAAAGGAAAACTGAAGCAGAAACACGGGTGATGGCCCTGCCACCAGATAATGTTCTCTGTAACTGTTGGCTTATAAGAAACTTATAAGAGCAGAGCAGAACCTACTTGGCCAGAGTGAAATCCAGTGCATTTACACCCATGCAGATCCAAAAATCATCAATCACATTTTCCACCAGGTTAGTTGGCTTTATACCGGGGCCCTCTGGTTCAGCCTGTTAGAGTAATACCTTGAGAGACAGTTGGGACACTTTAATCTCCAAATCGCAGTTTTACAGTAATTAAAACTCTAGTAACTGGATAAATTATAACTACTGAATATTCAATCAGAGCATTAGAAAAGCATGTAAATGTCCATCTTACGGTATATGAACCAAAGATCAAATATGCAGCCTAAAGTACTTCTCTGCACCCTTAATATATCAGTCTCATAAAGACACTGAAATCATATGAATGTGTGCGAGTGCGTTTGTGTTCGCATGTGTGTGTACGTGTGCGTGCGTGTGTATGTGTGTCCGTGTGTGTCCGTTTGTCTGAGTCCAAGCTTTCCATTTTAAGAAGTTTGTACATGGCTTCCATGTTCTGGAGTGCAAAATCACAATACACTATATTTACATATTTGTAGTACAATACTCTGAACTGACACGATTTCAAATATTTGTTGTATTTAAATACATTCATGTCTGTCGTGCAAAAACGAAACATTGAAAAAATATTCAAATGTTTGTCGCATAACCATCTGCTTCCTGTTGGCGGTTCCTGGCGCTCATTTAATCGTAGTGTTCCAGTTTCATCCGCTCTTTCATTACTGACATTTAACTGCATCCCACCTCTGCTGTCTTCGCTCCTCATCACCTTGTTAGCACGGCGCTATCGCTCCCGTCGCCTCCGCGGAGCAGTGCGCGGTGAATCACAAGTGTTTTTCCCATAATTACTTCCTTTATAAACGTGAAAGGAACTACTTTCTCGAGGCATTAGTGAAAGCGGTTTATAATAATGGTTATTACATCAATAATGTCCTGTCCCTGAATGGGATCGCTGCGACAGCGTGCCCCGTCTATGTAAACGAGCAAGTTTTTTTAAAATCAAAAGCGCGACGCTGCGGAGTTTATGGCCACGCCCCATGGGCTAATAGAACTCTCCTCGCTCGTTTACCACTCATCGCCTCTGACTTGACACAACAGGCCCACAGCAAGGCGACGATCAGTGACACCAGCGACGAACAGATCAGATCAATCATCAAATTATTATTTTTTTCATCTAATCTTCATACTGTCGAGTGAGGGACGGGGTGCGCTTAAAGCACAGCATTTCTGAATACATTTCCAAATGAACTCTTGAAGAACACTTTTCCGCATGCATTGACTGCCTTTTGATAACCTTTCCATGAGACTTCACCAATGAAAGGCAACGCTAGAAATGCTGGAAACACCAAAAGAGCAGAAAGACTGATCACATCCATACATAAAATATGATAAACATTTGACACCACAGCCAAATTGGTATAGGATAAATAAAGTGTGTAAAAATTGTGTATAAATGCCTATTTTGGTTAATAACTTTTCCTTTAATATTGGAAGTAAGACTAGTAAACTAACCTACAACATAATAACACAGGTATATCCCTCTTTTTTGAATTTCAGGTACGCTCGGGCAAGATTCGACCATTTCTCTGAGAAGAAAGAGGAGTACTTTGCCATGAAACTTCCGGATTAATAAAAAAATAATGATGATACACCATGTGCCACATCCTTCTCAAACCAATGCTGGGATGCTCAAGAAAGCCATCATACATAAACTATCCTTATGTGAAACCTCTATGTTATACTCCTAACTGGAAAACGACAGATATGAGTTGGGTTTTTATAACCGGTGATAAAGCACATCAAATCATTCTAAATAGATGAAAAATATTAGATAAATAATTCCTAAATTACACATAAGAAAATCTGCGATTGTACATTAAAAGCCTGAGAGCTGTGCTGTGCTGGACTCCTACACTTCCATTTAGCTGAATTAGACTTGGAAAAAATAAAAATCAAGATGAAATTTAATTTACAATCCGATACACTTTCTAAGCCAAAATTCTGCAGCCGTTCAAAAATTTTAGGCAACTATTGAAAACTAATAATTCCAAAAAAAAAATGCATTCTTCAGATCCAGTTGGTTAAAATTGATTTCTATTCATGAGAAAATCTTTAAAAAAAAATCAAACCATAAACTTAGTATGCTCTTCAGGCTTCAGAGAGATAGCTTCCTTTGAGGAATAATAATAATAATAATAATAATCTCTCATCCAAACCAAATATTACACCCTCTCAACACACTGCATAAAAGCCCCAAAAAATCTGTAACAGAATTAATTAAATTAAGATTTAAAAAATAAAGGAAATGCTATACAGATTGCAATAATGGGCTACACCACCAAAAATAATATTTTCTAGTCAAAACTACACTGTTTGAGGAAGGCAAAATCTTTCATTCTTCTGAGATTCATGAAAATACCAGGCTCCGTTCCTTTTTGCATTCCATTTTCTGGGTAGTGTTGTACTGCTGGAGACATATTATTATTTCATATTAACAGAAGCTGGGCTGTCTTCAGCACAAGCTCCACGTGGGAGACTCGATGCCACTTTCTGAAATGAAAAGTGCTTTTAGAGAGAAGGAACAACCAGCAAGCTTTCATTATCGTGTTATCATTTCCTTTTTTTAAACGTTCAAACCCTATAGCCACATCTCTGAACTTCAATGAGAAATCCAGACCAGAGCAGTGACGCAGTTAAGTTTAAGAACAGCTGTAAAACAAAGGAACGGGCGGAAAAGCGTCTCTGACATTCAACATATATCTGGGCGTTTAACTAGGCAGATATTTAATATCTACAGTACTGTGCTAATGTCTTAGGTATATTTAAAGCAATTTTGCTGGGCAAATTTGCTTGCAAAAATAATGAAATTAAAAGTTTTTTATTACTGTGAAATGTACAATACCGAGCTGTGAACTGGTAACAATGAAATCAAACCTATATTTGGAGTAACTATGCATTGACTAAAAATTTGGGACTGTCCCGTTGTGCTGTAGTTTTATAAGATGACTGTTATTTGCTTGTTCTAAGCAGAGTGGAAAACTTGTCACTGTTCTTCTGCAGACTGACTGTCTCACTTGAGTCTGTTCCTCCAAGTAACTGCAGACAGCCATGATGATGCTGACATCAGGGCTCTGTCAAGGCTGTATTATCTGTGTGAACTGTTTTTAATGAAATACAAACATTTCTTTATAAAACTATTTTTTAAATTAGAATTTGGAAATTCAAATATATTTTTTATCTTCAGCAACACCAATGTGGAAAACAAAAAAGCAAATATCTAAAGCCAGATTTAAATTTTTAAAAATGAAGGGTGCCTAAGACTTTTCCACAGAACTGAACATATTTTTCACAAATCATCTCACCATGTTGTCAATAGCAATGAAAGAACTCTCTTAATCTTGCAAGGGTGTAGGACACTGACTAGACGAGAGGTTCTCTTTTTGTTAATTTTTTAACTCAAAACTTTTTGCTTTTATTGACTCACTATTCAAGAAAATGCATTCATCCCGGGTTTACTGCAGAGTCTCTCACAGAATACTACAAACTAAAAATCGATGTCTGATGACACTTCGTCCACAAATCCAATAATTTTTCACCAGCTGAGTATGGAGATCGATACATACTTGTGCTAACAGTATTGAGGTTACAAAAACTTTTTTTTTGTTTTTAAATGGACATTATAAGAAAAAACAGATAATCCACTTGAAATTTTTGCTAGAGCCATGGCACGGCGGGCGAAAACATTGTGTTTATTTTTGATTGCAGCGTTTGTATTAGCTTTGTGTTTTGCGCGCTCGGCGTGCCATTTCCCCTCCGCGGGGAGAGAATGAGCACAAACACAACACTGCATTAATGGGGCATTTTTAAACGTTAATATTTTATTTGAATGAAAGACTGCAAAGCAGCGACACCCTGGGTGGAGGGTAATTTAATGGCCCACGAAGGTTTTGTGCTCAGTATAATGAATCGGAGAGACAAGGCTATGCTATTGTACAATTGTGATTGGTGTCGGGGCCAGTTTTTGTATGACAGGTCATGTCAGAGGCAATACATTCGCTACAACAATGCAATTCTTAACAACTTTAGAACTACAGCGTCTTACAATTGCACTGATCAAGGTTGCAACTATGCCTTCAAGGCAAACAATCTGACCATTTTCTATGGTCCATCATTTGTTGAATACATGACATTTAATTAAAAGACAGAACATCAAAAGAAAGACCAAGGCCTTTAGAATTATGTAGAAAATGGGATTTTTCATTAACCTTTCTTCTTTGGATTTCAATGCAAATCACTTATAATAATTTAAAATTGGATTTAAAAGACTGATGTAAGTACAGAAATTCAGTACAAATCTTTTAAAGACTAAGAAGACTACCGACCAGAAGCTTGTCCGACAAAATAAAGGCAGGGCCGTTTCCCCACCCCCCCACCATTCTAGTGAAACAATCATGAACATTTCACCCAGGAACCAGCTTTTATTTACTGTGTAGCCAGTCAGGGAATCTTAGTATATTCAATTAACATTCCAGAATGTAACAACTGCTTTTTCAGATTATGGCAACTGAAAACCTGATTATTGTGATTACTTCAGGGGATTCAGGAAAACTTTAGAGAATATACAACAACAATAGAAAGGCGCCATATAAATGTAACTTATTATTCTATTATGAACAGGTCAGGGCTGGCTAAAAGAAAAACATTCATAAAAAAACAGAATGAATTTTCACCTAAAACAACAGTCAAACACATTCTCAAGTCTATCATATTGGTCCCCTTTGGTTTACGTTCATGCTGAGCACAATTACTAACAAGTATGATCCCCCACCACAGCATGGCTGCTATCTGGCCTGGAAACAAAACGTGAGGGACAGATAGACAAGAGGACGGACAGAAGTATGAAAATGCACATCTACACAATAAGATGTTTCAACATGTGAAATTTTGTGGAGAAATACTGAATGTTTCAGAGTTCTGGCCAGGAAAAGAAGCATGACAGACAGATGGACGGGCACACGGAAGGATAATGCTCCTTCCTCTATCCCCATCCACTTTGTGGCAGAGAATAATGTTATACAGCAAACTTTCTGATCATTATTCCTCTAACAGTTAGTATTTGGTGTTTCCTGTAACACAAAATTGGAACTGAACACATTCTGGTTGTATTAAAAGTATTTTGATAAAACAGCAAAAGGGCCTGGTGAATATCAAGCTGGCTCAATGTGCAATAATAGTGAACAGGCACATGACAGCTACAATCAGTAAAAAAAAATTTTCTTAAAGTCGCAAAAAACAGAGAGACTTTTTTTTTAATAATTCTTACGAAGAGTCTGTGTTCTCATGATTTACTATAGTTTTCAAATGTAGCCAACAAGTGCTGATAAAAAAAAAAACAGTAATTATTGAAAAAGAAATCAATCCTGTCCAGAGGCACTAGCCAGGCTTTGAAATCAGATTACCACAAGGACCACAAATGATTTAACAGGCCATAAGTTTCTGGATCCAGGAGACGAAGGTAAGCAAATTTTTGACCTTTTTGGACTTTGTTACAATTGTCACATTGTTTATTTTCAAAACGCATTTTATTTGTATTTTCCATTATGTGCCAAATTTTTCCAAATTTGGGTTGTACACCTGATCCACACAACCTCATTTACCAGCAGTCTCTTCACTCATTTGGAAAAAGCAAATGGACAGCAGCACTGCCATTTTCGATCCAAAAGCAGCTATTACCCAACTCCCGAAACACAAAGAGAGGACGCTCTTGAATGAACATTACATTCTGCACCAACACTGAAAAAAGTGAAATGTAATATTTACTCAACAGTGTTTTCAACTGGTTGTACATAACTGAGCTGTTAAGAAGCTTTCAATTAGATTAACTGAACTGGCCCAAAATATTGTTATTAGAAATGAATTAAAAGAGCTGCATGCAACCAGTTGACATAACATTTTTGAGTAAATCTTACATTTCCTTTTCAGTGAAGGCACATAATGAGAGCCCTGCAGGCCACTGAATTCGAGGCTGGAGAAGGACAGAGCACACCCAGAATGTAGCCTTTTTGTTGAAACCTGTGTTTCAGTGTTAAATCTCGTCTGCTGGGAACCCAGGCTGGCTGAGGTTCTGATGCTCAGTAACAGATGCAGACCATGTGTTTCAGGAGTCAAATAATCCAATCGCAGTGCAGGATCTCAGAATTTCCTCACCTACAGTGCGAAGCACCATTTAGTGTCTAACAGGAGCAGCTGCTGAGAGCATTACTTACAGTGGAGACAGACAGACAGACTGCAAACACTGCCCACTGAAACACACAGGACAGCAGGGCCGGAGCACCGCTATACCGCGCGTGCAACTCAGTCATACCTGAAGGAAACCGCATAAAGGTGCAAAATATTAAATTAATGGGCCAGGTCACGCGGTAACGGAGTTACAAAATTGGTGTATTTTGTATCAGAGCTCCAAAACGAAGTAAGATAGAGTTACAATTTAAATGGCCTTGTGTAGGTCTTCCCTAGTACTTCAAAAGACAAACTAGCCAATTTTGTTCATTTGATTTATTTTGGGTGAAAACGGCAAAAAACTGGTCGGTAACGGAGTCCGTTTTGTAACTCCATTATTGCGTGACCTGGCCCTAATGCTTATTCATTACTAGTTACAAAAATGTTTGCTTCCCTGATGACAGCTGAGAGTGGCACAGTCCTGCAGAAGCAAGCCCTGTGGCCTCACAGGAAGAGGCTTGCGGGTTCAGCATGCCTCCAGCATGTTCAAACACACGCATGCCAAACTAAATAGAGTCTCTAATTCGCCCATAGGGATCAGTGAGGGAGTTAATGGTGTGATCGCCATTGTCGAACAGTGATCGAGCGGCGAATTGTCCAAGGTGTGTTTCTGGCCTCTCACACATTGCATGCTGGGATAGGCTCTAGCCCTCCCACGATCCTGACCAGAAACAAGTGGGTTAGATGATGGATGGATGGACAGACGGATGGACAGATGGAGGATTTCTCCTGCCAACTTCATTGCCTGACTGTACTCTGCTTCACGGACAATAGGGGGTCACAGCACACAGCAAAATGTTCAGAGTTAGCAAGACCAACTCTGAAAGAGTCAATCTGATTCCACTTTTGCAAGAGTGAACACAAATAAGAGTTGAACTAACTCAGGAGATTTTGCTGTGCAATGAGTTTTGCAGCATAAGCACAGCTGTCTATCTCAGACCAGGGAGCGAAGATAGTAAATAAAATACAAAAATAAAAATCTTAAAAAGCCAAAGGGGTGAAATTGTTAAATATCTATTACCTTTTCCACAGAAAAATGCAGTGGCCTGTATCGAAGTATAAAATCACACTTTCTGAAATGACTCACCCCCTGAGACTAACTTTCTAAAGTTTATTTTGCCTCCCACATCAAAAAGAAAAAAAAGGAGAATTAAATGTCAGCATGCGGCAGAAGGACGTGAAATGCGATGCTGACGAGGCAGAAGGGACTGACCGACCCAATAAACCAGCGCAGTGATCGGGAGCCAGGGGTCACCTCTCTATAACCCCATCAGAACATGAGAACCTCCAAGCCAGAGCGGGGCGTTCAAAACCGCTTTTGATTAGTTTATGCTCCAACCAGCACCCGCCAACATCATCTACGCCAGAGGTGGGCACAATACCAGCACATGCACACGTCTGTATAGCTACACTCATCAGGACATTGTTTTCACGAACATTCATTCTGAACAGACACACCCACAAACAGATGCACACGTCTGTATACCTATACGTGGCAACATTGTACTGATGTACATTTATTCTCTAATGACTTTCCTGACCTCCGACTGTAACCAATTTATGCCTAACCAGAACCCTGACCTAAACCTTACCTTACCCTAACAGTTACTCTAAGCCTAACTTTAACCAGTTAGCCGTCATTCTCCGTAATCCTCTGTGAGGACCACCCAAAATGACCTCACAAGCTCAAATATCCTTGTGGTTTCTCATGAGTTAGTTCTCACAAGTATAGCTGTACAAGCCCACACACAAAATCCCTCCCTCTGCCCGCCCGCCCACACACACACACACACACACACACACACACACAGACGTGTGCAATCGTGTGCGCAAACACAAGCACACACACACATGTATGCCTACCCCCTTACACGAGGAACACGTGCGCTCACACACATACACACACACAAACACTGACACACACATGCATGCACATACAGCCATACACACAGACACACACTGACACACACATGCACGCACATACAGCCATACACACAGACACACACACACACACACTTCACACACGCATACACGTCTCCTCTTCAGAAAAGCAGCCCTGACCCTGTGCAGCTGTGCCACCACAGTGCACACTCCAGTTCAGTGATGTCACCCCCCATCCCACTGTCTCTCTCCCCAAGCATAACCTCCATTCCCACACACATTACAGCACCGCGAGAGAAACTCATGGGCTTATGTACATGTGGAATACAGGCAGCTTGCATTAATCAAACTTTCTTCCACTCATTTCGAGGGAGAACAGAAAAAGGAAGGGCGTTCCCTTCACTGAGCCATTTCACTGCAGAGATCACTTCCCCTCCCCCACGACGAAACTGATCCACTGCATCCCACTGTAACCCCACGTCAAACTCTGGGATGGGACCTTTTGCCCCAGCTTCTTTTGAAAAGGATACATTTCGGGGTAAAAAGCTACAGGAGCATCTTGAATAGTTCATAAACAAAATAAAAAAACAAGCATGAAATACTCAGATCCCGAGCCGTGAATTTGGCATTTTGTCCAAGAAAAAATAAATGTGATGGAGCAACAGACAGAGGGACATACGGAAGTGTGAAAAGGCACAACTGCACCATAAGATGTATCTGTAAGTAAATTTTTTTGGAACAGTTTTGAAGGATTTATAAGTTCTGGCTCAGAAAAGGTGTGACAGACGGATGGATGGACATGCGTAAGGACAACACTCATTCCTATATCCCCCTTCCACTTTGTGGTGGAGGATAAAACACACACACACACACACACGCACACAAATTAACACTATATAATGAGCATCTCCCCAGGAATACTTAATAACTACGTGCAGGCAAGTGACAAGTTTAGCCATAATCACAAAGCAGTGTTAGGGTCTGACCCACTGTGCTACAACAGCATCTCCAACATGGGAAGATGGAGACCTTCCAGAGTCCTTTTATAACATCCCCTGAATTGCACTCCACATCACACCGATAGTCCTCCCCTCTTTCCCTCTCTCCACTCACTTCCTTCTCTCCTACCCTCACTCAGAGCAAACGCTCCATCAGTGCGGCACCACGCCAGGCCACAGAAGAGGTGAGGGCAAGGTTATACAAAGACCGAGCAGAACATCATGGCCTCCATTACACAGTGGAGTGAGCCAGTTGGAGTTCATCACTGTTCTGATTGGTTGGGGGGGGCATAGGACCAGGGAGAAACAGATAACACCCCCCCCCCAATAAGACTCGGGGCCCTGACCTGCACAATCTTTAAAAACAATCTTAAAAATTGCTGTGAAAATAACACTCCATCTGATGACAGAGGACATGTTTTACAACTGGACGCAACAACAGTGAGGGCTGAAGGAATGAGACCTGAAAAAAAAGAAAAACTGATAACAAAATGCTGGAATGTCAGGGATATTATAAAACAGCGGGAATAGGAGAGATACTTGTCCAAGCACAGGAAGTCGATAGCCATCACACACAGGGAAGGGGTGGGAGTAAATCTGAGGGAGCAGTGATGTGATAAAGTTTGGTTTAACCTTGTAGGACTTTTGGAGGGTGTGTACGCTTTTGGGATGACAGCTGGCAGAGGTACAGGGGACAGGGCCCTGGTGTGACCAAACCACTCTCTCCTCCCTGGAAGCTGATATGCCACACTAATCAATTTAAACCATCTGTGAAAGTAGCTAGATTACCATCGGTCCTTTACTTCTCTGGCCCTGAGCCAGCTTCACTCTTCACTCATTCTGGAACCACCTTGGGTGTGCTCAGATGTCTTTACTGGAGACCTCCGCAGTTCCTTCCATCAGGACCAAAAAGTTACGTAGAATACAAATACATAGCTGTAATTTATATTTTACATGCATGCTAACTGCTTGGTCAGAGACAGGGTATTTTGCAGACAGAATTAAAAGTGTATTATCATGCATTCTGTCATCCCTGTTCTGACTTTGAATTCGTAGGCCTGTGAGTGTACTAACCTGCAGCAGGTTGCAGTTGGTTCCGCACATGCTAGGCAGGTGGGCACAGGCCAAATGACTACATCTCCCACAGTGTCCTCAATCATGTTCACCAAGCTAATTAGGGGCATGTTCAAGATCGTGGGGTCGAGAGAGAGCTGATGAGTTCTTGCCTCTAAAACGATTAAACTACGTTTGGTCTTTCAAAGACAAGCCAGAACATCTGCGGTCAGCCTCGCCTTGCTTTTAAAGATGGCATCCAGAATTGTCCCAGCTTGTTCACCAAAATTCGATTCAAACCTTAGTTGGCAACCATGTTAGAAAACATGCAAGAACTCACGAGTTGTTCAAAACTTTGGAGTCTTCCCTCGCTAGACTTAGCCTTGAGACCCTTCGATCTCGAACATGCCCCAGGACACAGAGAGAGGAAAATACACGTAAAGTTTAATAGAAAATTAACAAAATAATACTGCTAATATGGCAGTATTACACAGCTGAGTCTGAAGGTCCAATAGCTGCTGAAACAATGTTAATGTTAAATGGCTCTTCAATGCATTAAATGTAGCCAGCACTTAATTTATAGCAGTGGTCCCAAACTTGGTCCGGGAAGCCCCCTGTGTATGCTGATTTTTGTTCAAACCACAGTTGCAATAAGAGAATTTTAACAAGCTGCTAATTTTTCTTGAATATGTGCTTTTGATTTTTAGATGGATTACTCATCTTATTTATCAATATTATGCCAGAGAAATGCGATACCACAAGGAATATATGTAATCCCCAAGTTCTTATTGTGTTTCTTGCAAAATGGCAAACAGTTACATAAAAAAGAGGTAACATTAACCACTGAGGTAACTGGCTTTTAACTTGGTTGACACTAAATTTTTTTTTCTTACTTAAACATCAATACAATGCAGGTTTTCCTCTTGATGACTTTGTTTCTGAATTGTTCACTATCTATCAGATGGCTATGAGTGGTGGTCAGGTGTCTGTACTTACACTAATTAGCAGCCTATTGATTCAGATCAGTCTCGATTTGATCAGATTTTTTTAAACCACCATTTACATGAGTATATGTTTGCAATATAGCCAAACAAGCATTACATGTCCTCAGACATGTAACTGAACGTATCATACAACACTATTTCTTATGAAAATGATTAAGATTTTGAGTAATCTTTCATGAAAAGCACCTACTTTGAAAAATTAATAGGTTGTTAAAATAATGAAATTGCAAAGTGAGATTGGAACAAAAACCGGCATGCACAGGGGGACCTCCAGACCCCTGCTCTAAGTCCATCATTAACGGATGTCTTCGTGGAGCGATGATCTCGTAAATCCAAGTGTTTGAAAATGATCACGCACTCAGAAGGACAATTCGCGTAAGGAAGAAGCAGGGTTGGGGAGCTACGGTTTTACTTTTCGAAAGTTTCTGTGTTAAATGTAGCTTACCTGCAAGCCGGAAGTTGAAGCACCAAAGCTGCACTGTTTATCCAACCTCGATGAGAGCAGCCGCGCCCGTTTCCTGTTCCCTTGTGTGGCTGACCACTCTTCGCAGCTTGAATGGATTATGTCGACTATCACTTTGCTGCAGTTATTCAACAAACTTTGACAAAACAATTAGAATGCGTTCAACAGTAGAAGGCTAATCTTTGTGTGCAATTTCATTCTGATTTAATACTTTTAACACAGCCGTTTAACATAAATGCATATATTCCAGTATTTTCTTCTTCTATGATTATTGGCAAGTTCGAAAGAATTTGCTTGAAATTTTTTATTTGATTTTGGGGGAAATGGTCGTTGCAGTTGTCATACAGTGCCCTCTACTAATATTGGCACTCTTGGTGAATATGAAAAAAGTGGTTATGAATTAGTGCCTTTATCGTTAATCAACTGAAAGAAAAAAAGTAAATGAAATAATCATGAAATTAGCAATTTTCTCAAACATACTCTTTGTATCTCATTTAGCCAAAATAAAAACAAAATCTTGATTCTGTGGTTGGTGAACCATTTACTTTTTTTTTGTTAATTTTTGTGCACGTTCTGCACCATTATTCTTTTTGAAGATCTAACCACTATCCAATATATCCCCTCTGGCAGAGGTAGTCTGGTTTTCATTTCATATCTGCCAATACTTGATGGAATCCATGATACTATAAATGCCAACGAGTTGTCTGGGGCCTCTTGAAGAAAAACAGCCCCAAAGCATCAAAGATCTGCCACCATACTACACAGTTAGAATGGAGTTCTCAATGGAATGGCCATCTTTGTTTTTAAGCCAAAACTATCTCTTGTGTTTATTGCCAAAGAGCTTTATTTTGGTCACATCTGACCATAGAATCTGGTTTGTTTTTTGATGACAATGGAAGCTTTTTGATGGCAATTTTTGCTGGCAATCCTCCCAAACATTTGTTATTGTGCAGATGGTGTTTGTTTGTCATTTTAGAGACTTTCTGATCCCAAGACATAATTAATATCTGTGTTTCTCCAACTGTGATCCCTGAGGTCTTCTTTCTAACTTGAACCATCATTGACAGTGGAAATGGTTATTTTCAACTTTTTAACCATTCTCGTTACCACCTCAAAAAACCAAATCATTGGTTTTCTCATTTTTAACCATGATATATTTAAAGGGAAATTTGATTATGTATCACTTCATGTTTATTATATAAAATATTGTATGTATATTCTAAATAAACAGGGAGTTATGGTTGATTAGTTAACTTTCCTTAATCTTTGAGTGCGCTTAAAATACAAACTGAAAAATAGAGTATGAATTGATGAGAGTTTTCTAGGTTTTCTAGGGATGTCAATTACTCTGGCAAAAGTTTTTAAGAAAAATATTATTTCAAGATGGGAATATTTTATCCTTCAATAATTTTTTTTGTACATTCAAGGTAAAGTTTTTGCTAGTTCTCTGGAGGAAAGATTAGTAGGATTATCAGCAGCTGGATTTTTTCTAAGGGTGCCTATATTAATGGAGGACACTGAATATGAACCCAGTGTGGCCTGTGGGCCTACTTACCAAAAAAGCTGTCCATCGCTTCACTTTTTTATGGGAATATGAATGCAGTTTTCAGTTTATCACAGGATGGGCACCCAGAGTGAGTACAGACTAGGAATGAAGGTATGGGTGGGATAATGGATGTAATAGTGAGTTAACATGGAAGGGAGAGTGAGATTGAGGTTCAGCTCATGTTAGCAGGAGACAGACAGATATTAGCACTACAAGGTAACGTAAAAATATCACTAACTAGTCAAAAAAATAAAATTCAGTGTGAGGTTTGGGCACTCACATAGAACGTGAATGAAAAAAAAGCACCCTGGAGAGTGCATTTGGAACTGAAGGCAACTAGTGCTATCCTTAATTGTGATTGGTTGGATACTGGTGGAGATTGCCGACGTCAGCAAGTTCCTTGGAAAGTCCCGCCCACTTTACACTGGCTTTCTGGGTAAGAACAGATTGCCCAAATTACTTAAAGAATGGAGTAAAACTGGGTTTTCTTTCAAGCTCCATGACCAGTAAAATCCGCCCACAAACCAGAAATTACATATTTACATAGAAATCATGAAAATGCCTTTCCAGGAGCTTTTAAGGTTTCCAAAATTCCTGCTGATGGAGACTATGCTCTTCTGTTCTTTGAAAAATTAACAACTTGTCCACTCGATGCCAGCAGAGATGATTGTCTATTGTATGTTCACATAAATGTTGAATAAGTGATGGATTAATTAAATCTCTCTCACAGTTTATTGTTAGTTCTGAAATTATCGTGGTTTTTTTTGCTTTATTTAATAGAGGAATTCTACTTTGCTGTGCTGAATAAGTAGTTTGAAATTGAACGCAGAGAATTGAGCTTTGAGCCTCAACAGGAAATGCAGGAAAATTCTTACTCAGAATGCCACTTAAAGCTCTTTGTGTGTGAACCCATTTGAGTTACAGTTTTATCTTTACATTTCTTCAGACCGATGTTATTTTTTGAAAAGCATGAGTCCTTGCTGTGCAAGTTCTGATCGCTAGTTTTTACAATTGTAGGAGACTCTATTTAAACAACACAAAGGAAATTACACATATGCAATTACAAATAACAAAAAAGGGACAAATCTTAAAACAAAACTTCTCTTTAATTTATTAGTGTCAACAGCAGTACAAAAGATGGAGTGATGGTGAGAAGCTTTTTTGTTGTTTTTTTTTCAGGAACGAAGGGCATTTCTGAGGTAAAATGAGAAAAAACAGCCCACGATATTGATCTATCCTCTCTCCCCCAAGCAGGACCCTCCCTGCAACATTTGGTGGATTAAATCGAAGTATGTATGTAGATATGTATATTTCAATGGTGATACAATACAACATGTCAATAATTCATTCTGTGTGAAAACAAACCAAAAGAGTTCCATACAAACTTTATGTGTCAAAACACACTTGGGTTTGTCACTCAAATGGTCTTTTGTCTTTGATTAATACTAGAACAGGTCTGTGCATACCACTGTAGAACGATTTTACCCCTATGTTATCTCACGAGAATACTGCACATGAAAACCCATGACTTGCTGGTTTACAATTGAAGCCAAGCCAAAAAAAAGAAAAAATAAGTTGTTTTACCATCATTTTCTTTTTAAAGAAACAACCTTCTTAGCAAACTTTTGTACTTTTTGTCTTTTGTACTGTGTATAGGGCATGAACACAAATGTGATGGAATACTTTTTTAAGTTCAATTAAAAACTTTACACTGGACTGTACAAGATATTCTGATAAATTATTTACATTAAGATTTAAAACTTTTTTTCTTTCAAAGCAGCGACAGACACAAATTTTATTATCTGTAGAAAAGCTCCAAACAACACCTTGCTGAAGATGTTGGTACCTGCGAAGGACGTGCTACGCTCATTATAGCCTGCTTGCTCAGCAGGTCATAGTACAGGAACAAGAGACTCAACCGTGGCAGCTACTGTCGTATGTACTCAAACAAAAGAAGTAACGTACCACCAAAGAAAGCGAGGGTCATCGCCACAGCTGATCTTCACACTCTTCAACAGCAGCTAGCATCTCAGTCCAGCATATCAGTTAATTGTGCTGATTAAATTAACACGCTCACAATATACTGTACATCACAAATTACTTTCAATGTGAAATGGGGGGGAATAAGTTACAGTAATTTCTGAAAGCAACAGCTTACGCACTCATCTTCGTTGACCTGCCTTCTTTTTAATTTATTTTAAGACACAAATGAAGACCATGAAGTGGAAAAAAATGCCAAAAGAAAGGTCAGATTTGAACTGTGAACAACACTGAGCAGATCTCACTTACAGCTCCACAATGTGGAAAAAAATGCACAGACACACATTTGCACGTGGCTCAAATGACTGGCTCACTGCAAACCCAACTTGTTTTTTTTTTGCTTTTAAACCTTGCATTTAAAACAGCGCAACAGTCCATTCATCTCCATTATTAACAGATTGTAAGCAAAAATGCATGCATGTCTGAATTTTAAAAATTACTCCTACATGTATGCATTTTACCAATTTAATATTTGCTGCTGCTTAAAATACAACTAGCCACTATAGTAAATGAGATCAGATCAAGTATTTTTTATTTATATATATATATTTTTTACATTAGTTGTAAACACAAACTCTGTATAGAAAACATCTACACTTTAAGTGCTTGCTGTGTACACCAGCCACTGCAAGGAGTCTTTAGACAGCGTTTGGATTGCTTGGGAGTTTTTAATTCTAAGTAATATCAGCACTGCCAGTATGGGATGGGGCTGCTTTTAAAAATTCTCTGTGCAGAAGTAATGTGGCATTGCATGTGTACTAATGAGGGTCTAAGAGAGGCGATCACTCCCTGCCCAAACAGGAACACAGGCCGCATTTTAAATACAATTCAGCGAGGAGCCAACCATTTCTATGGGCCCAATACTGCAGCCTCACCACGGTAAATTCAGCATGTACAGAGACTCATACACTGATGTAACAAACAAACAAACAAAAAAAACAAACAAACCGTAAAATACATAACTTATACTTCACTACATATAAACAAAAATATAAATCTATTTTCCTATGTTATATTTACAATTTAAAAAACCTATGATGAGATGGTGAGCTAAAAATCTTTGAAGAGACTTGTTTTGAGCTCCAATTCTGGTGCGAAATCTCACTGTTTAAATCTTTTTTTTTTCTTTTTCTTGATTGTCCTTTATGTAACGTTTGTAGTGATGCTTTTAGAGCCAAGACTGGCTGATAAATACTATAAAATGTCCGTGTTTACCATATAGCTTCGGATACATGATGCATTGCAAACATAACGGAAAAGAAAGACTGCATTGAGTCCGGTGTGCCTCTGTTAGCCGGTCTCAGTCCGCAGCTGAGCGAGTCCTCTTTGTCTGGCAGCTCAGCAGCTGAGACAGAATGTCCATTCATAACTGCATTTTTCCATAAATAAACAAAATAACTTGACAGGAAAAAAAAAAATACTCAAAACTGATGAATGTGAGTCAAGCTCACGAGTCCAAACTGGAAACCTCAGTTCCTGTTTTTGTTTTGTTCCTTACAACAGTTTCACATTAATCAGAATTAATAAAAAATACGTTTTATATCCAGTGCTTATAACACTTATGAAATGTATCTGTGTGAATTACATTTTTTCTTATTTTGTAATACAAGCACAATCAAGTTTTAGTCCAAAGAACAGCTCTTATTTTACCATCAGCCTGCAGAATATTATGACATGGCCTCAAAGAACATATAAACTCCAAACAAATGAAACAAAACCACAAAATAATAGCCAGTATGTGGGAAAAATAAACTCAGTTTTTTTAAGCAACTCCAGCCTTCAAACATCACACAAAAATAACAAAACACTAAAATAAAAGCAAGAAGATGGCGAAGACTTGACTCTGAAATGTTAAAACAGTTGAATACATCAATAAATATTTTAATAAAGATGGAGAGCATATATTAAACCAGTTTACAACAACCAATGCTTTGATGACATGTACATTAAAAAAAAGCTGTCAGTACCTTTTTTCACTGAATGTGAAGCAATATAGTGACCATAAGTGCAGAATCCACAGCAGAAAAATGGTGTTGATCCAAACTGCTGATACATTTTATTATTATGATGATCTTGATCAAAGGACATGCTGTACTGTACATTCGGCAGGAGGAACAGTGATACACCTGTCTGAAGTGATACGGTCTTGTCAGTCATTTTAATAACCCCTATCAGCCTCGTCTTCCTGTTCCATCTGCTGCAGGGAGTGACTGTGAACGAATGGCAACCAACTCGTCAGGTATTCCCCTACATTCCCCAGGTTACAGTGCACCCTTACCTGAAGCACGGCAATAAATGATGCCCCTTATGGGCACGGATGAACAGGGGGTACGCCTGTGTTAGCGGACTCAATTAAAAGCTAAAATCAAAATTCACTTGTTCCTCAATCTAGTCAATTCTAAATCATAAAATGTTTATAGAGGCTTACATATTCCATAAAACCAATGAAATTGCAAACCTCCTGCCTATTCATGCCCGTTTCCTTCCAAGTATGGGAAATTTAATTTAATTTTTAAGACAAAGTGTACGAGCAGTCGTGATGTAAATGAAATGTGTCTTTAATTTATACATTTTCCGCCCATAAAATTTCCTTGTATTTGTGTAAAAATCATGTCCAGCTTGGAATACAGCTTCAAATTTAATGTCAATCAAATAGACTCTCCTTGGAAAGATTTGTTCTGCTTGAATATGCGTCAAATTGCAGAAATTTGTTCTGCGCTACCTGCTTTTTCATGGGGAAAAACTTTTTCGGTGGGGGAGGAGGTGGGGGGGATTACAGCATTAATGACCAAAGCCAGTAGCTAGTCTTGACCAGTCACATACTCATGCTCATCCTTATCCATATCCTTAACTTATCCTTAACTCTTCTATACTGTTAAAATTCTGGTTCTCTGTAATATCGCCGTTGTGGCTGAACAGAAACACAGCCAACCTGTCATTGGAAACACTCAACTCTTTCTTCTAAGACTTTGTACTGCCATGCCAGCATTTAAGAGATCAGCGTTAAGACTTTACATGTTGATTAAGATTCAGAGTGTCTTCATGGGCTCAACATTCCAAGATCAAGGAATTTTAGATGGGCTACCTCTTAGAGCAGAGAAGTTAAAGAGAACATAGTCAACTTGTTACAGCTAAACACGTCTCTCCCTTCTGCTCTAATCCCGCAGGTTGCAGCGACCCCTGGGTGTCCTGAACCCTCGTATTAAGACCTCATGAGGGTAAACGGGAGGGAAAGTTTCATAAGACAGTCAGAGACTCAGAACTTTACACAGTGAAGGGCTCTGGACTGGAGCAAAGGAAGGGGACATATAGAGCAGAAAAGCAGGACGTCTTTTAATATTTTACGCGTCTTCCTCTGATGCTAAACATTATCTAAGACTCGCTGCAGTGTCTGCTTTGAGAATGTCAGGAGTAAGACTGCTATAAGACTGCCAGGGCTAAGACTGCTTTAAAACTGTCGGGGTAAGGCTGCTTTAAGACTGTCAGAGGTTAGACTGCTTTAAGACTCTCAGGGCTAAGACTGCTTTAAGATTGTCGGGGGTAAGACTGCTTTAAGACTGTCAGGGCTAAGACTGCTTTAAGACTGTCGGGGCAAGAATCCTTTAAGACTGTCAGGGGAAAGACTGCTTTAAGACTGTCAGGAGTTAGACTGCTTTAAAGACTGTCGGGGTAAGACTGCTTTAAGACTGTCGGGGCAAGAATCCTTTAAGACTGTCAGGGGTAAGACTGCTTTAAGTCTGTCAGGGCTAAGACTGCTTTAAAGACAGTCGGGGAAAGACTGCTTTAAGACTGTCAGGAGTTAGACTGCTTTAAAGACTGTTGGGGTAAGACTGTTTTAAGACTGTCGGGGCAAGAATCCTTTATGACTGTCAGGGGTAAGACTGCTTTAAGTCTGTCAGGAGTTAGACTGCTTTAAGACTGTCAGGGCTAAGACTGCTTTAAGACTGTCGGGGTAAAACTGCTTTAAGAATGTCGGGGTTAGACTGCTTTAAGACTGTCAGGGGTAAGACTGCTTTAAGACTGTCGGGGTAAAACTGCTTTAAGAATGTCGGGGTTAGACTGCTTTAAGACTGTCAGGGGCAAGACTGCTTTAAGACTGTCAGGGGTTAGACTGCTTTAAGACTGTCAGGGTTAAGACTGACTTAAGACTGTCAGAGGTTAGACTGCTTTAAGACTGTGATGGGTAAGACTGCTTTAACACTGTGAGGGGTAAGAACGCTTTAAGACTGTGAGGGGTAAGAGTTCTTTAAGACTGTCAAGGGCAAGACTGCTTTAAGACTGTCAGGGGTTAGACTGCTTTAAGACTGTCAGGGGTTAAACTGCTTTAAGACTGTCAGGGGTAAGACTGCTTTAAGACTGTGAGGGGTAAGACTGACTTAAGACTGTTAGGGGTAAGACTGCTGTAAGACTGTCAGGTTTAAGACTGACGTAAGACTGCTTACTGTGAAGGAACATTATGAAACGTTTGGCACATTTGAAGTTGAAACTGAGCTTAATAAAAACATAATAATAATAATAATAATCCGGGAGTCTAATGCATTCTCTGTGCCTGTGGCATGTCTGTGTTTTTTATCATAAAATGAAAGTTTGAAGTGTTTTCCGCAACTTTTTTAAAGTTCAGATTAAAAACACATTCACAAGCTGTAGACTGGCACAGCATACCTGAGTGATAATTCATAACCCCCATTAGTAACAGTGGATGTCAGCAATGAAATGCATTCGAGAGCAAATCAAATACCAGCATGTAGCAATATATTCATAAGATAAGGCTGACCGCACTGGACTCATTTTAAATGTCAAACACCAAATCCTGACATCTGACATTTTTTAGAGGCAATGAACTTTTTTGTACAATGTCAGCAAACAAAAAACAAAATGAAAATGATGAAATAATGAAAACAATCAAATGGTGTCACACATGAAAAAACACTAACACCTAAGGGCCAAAAATCAGCATTCAGGCCTCAGGAGCACACGTGACATAAAAAAAGTTTCTCTCTTTCTTTCCATCTGTTTATTTCCACTTTCCTCTCTTCCCTTCATTCATTCCTTTTTGTCCCCTCTCTCTCCCTCTCACTCTAGCTCTCTCTGTTTTTTTTTCCGCAGTACACGTCCGTCTCTGCCTCCTGAAGGGCTGGGAGTGGGGCATGGGCGCAGGACTTGTTTTTGCTGCTTTGATCTGATTGGGTGATGGGGGAGTCGTGGGGGACCTCAGTTGGCATTGAGGAGCTATGTTGCTTGGTTCTAGCAGCTATATTGGGTGTGGGACAGGTTGTGGGCGGAGCTCAGCTAGCTCTCTTGCGTCATTCTCCCAGCTGTGATCTGATTGGTAGAGGGGCGGGTCATGGGTGAAGCTCAGTTGGCATTGACCAGCTATGTTGCTTTGCTCTGGCAGCTGTATCCTGATTTGCAGAGGGGCGGGTTTTGGCTGGAGCTCAGCTGGCACCATCCGGCTCTCTTGCGTCCTTCTCGCAGCTGTGATCTGATTGGGTTATTGGGGGGTTGTTAGCATAGCTCAGTTAGCCATGACTGGCTCTCTCGCCTCGGTTTCGCTGCTGTAGTCTGATTTGGGCTCGTCCTCGTACTCCTCGTACATGTCCATGTGCTCCTGTCCATTGATGGGCTCAACTCCGGGTAGCGTTCCCGGAATTCCCGGTTCCATCTTCATTCCGAAAGCGCTGCGGATCACCGGGATCGCCGGCTCGGGACTTGCAGAGTTACTGGAGCACTCCGACGTCATCTGTGGAGAGGGCGTGGGCGTCGCCATGGTGATCGCGCCAGGGTAGACCACGCCAGAGCTTGTGCTGATTGGTGGAATCGGTGGCTGTTGCCTGCGAATGGACCAATCGCAGAGGAGGATGGTTAGAAACAGAGCAGGGAGCCAATGGCAGTAGTTGACACAGTTTGGGGTATAACAGGGTTGTATTGAAGAAAAAAGCTATATTTGCCAAAATACAGCATTACTCACACAATCCACAGCTTAGACGAAATTCCATCGCACAAGCCTTGGCTCTCTAAAATTTATAGACACTAAATGAGGCTTTCAGTTCTGCTAAAATTTCTGAATTATGACAGTGAATCAGAACTAGCAGAAGGTTTTTTAATGAAATAGTTGTTCGGCTTCACAATTTTCCATGACAAAAGGCCAGTCTCTGGTTCAAACTCCCTCTCCTGGAATTTTAAATGAGAGGGAAAATCAAGTGGTGTATTTCTGACTGAAGAAACCCCTGGAGAAGAGATGCTACCTCTCATTCTCTTTTCTCTCTCTGTTTCTTGGTCTCTCTCTGTTTCCATCATTCTCTCTACACCTTGTAAATCACACAGCCCAAGTGCTTAGAGTTCAGTAAGAACTCAAATGTAGAATTCAGCCAAGATCATCAGTGTTTTCTTCATAATGTGTTGACTTCATTCAGTTGTATATCAGTGCCAGAGAAATAAATGTGAATATATCACTGAAAGTGGCTCAACATTTCTCTTATGTGTTGTCTGATAGTTCCTTGGCCAGACTTTATTTATTTATTTATTTATTTATTTTTAGAAATCAAAGCATAACCACATCTTCAAAATGGGGGAGTAAACATGATGGCGAATTTACAAATAGGCAAAAGTGGCTTTCCTAATTAATAAGATGACTGGCAAAATGTTTGAAATTCGAACATTTTAAAAAAAGGTAATCACCACAAGAAAACTCATTACCTCAATAGCCAAAATGTCTGGATTACCAGAGAAAACTGGTCCTAATAGGGGCTCAAATAGACTTTTTCAAATTGTGACCTTCCATCACTTGGCCAATATACAGTAGGTTCCAAACTCAGTTTGATGATAGTTTCAGAGAGAATTTTGATGCGCCGGATACAAACATCCATTTCCATTCTACATCATTTTAGAAATGGACAAAAACAAATTGCGAGTAATTTGGACGCACCCCTTTTTTCAAGGCCTACTTAAAGGTTCTACAATGCTTCCTAATTTATCACCTTTAGCATAGGGTACACTGAACCATCCTTTTCGAATGGAAAGGAGGAAATGCTATCCCACAATTCTGCGATGACCGTCCATCCGGCCAATCATGAAAACAGACAAACATGACGGGCAGGAGGTGGGTGATCTCTGTGCCTAGTGTAAGTGCATTCGGATTCTCTCATTACCGCGATTCTCTTCCTAAGATGTAAAAGATTCCCCTTTACACCTTTCCTATACCTCATGACATTTTACACAGAGGTTAAAGAAAAGTGGTTAGGATTTAGACGAAAGGATGTAGTTTTTTAACTATTCGGACGCAGCCTCGGTCTTGAGCATTGTCACATAAATATCTTTGCCTGTGCAAAATTAGAAAAAATTCCTGCAATAAATGTCGCTTCCAGAGATAGGAACAGAAAATCTCTGCGGCGCGGCGGCGGCCCCAGAACTAAACTATAGTATCTTCCAACTCTCTTTGTCGGGGAGATGCAATTAATCAAGAAATATTGGCAAATAAGCAACAGTGCTGGTAGCATAACTTGGCATGAGCAGCAGAGCAGCCTCATTTTAAAACAGCTCGACCAAACTGGACGCAGTGCCACAGGAAACATACCCTGCTGAACACCATTGTGTTTCGCCAACACCACATAGGCTTACGTTACAGCCATTTGGTGATAATATTAGGTTTGTTTGTACTGTTTTGAAGAGGCTACCACAGTTTTCAGGCAGGTTCTGCAGCATTAAGGTGGTATAGGCAGTATTAAGGTTGTCCGTGCAGAATTAAGGTGGTCTGTGCAATGTAAATATAGTTTTTGCATTGTTAAGGCGGTTTGTGCAAAGTTAAGATGTCTTGCACAGTGTTAAGCTGGTCTGTGCAGTGTCAAGGTTGTTTGTACAAAGTTAAGGAGGTTTGTGCAAAGTAAAGGTGGCCTGCACAGTGTTAAGGTAGTATGTTCAGGGTTAGGGTTGTTTGCACAATGTTAAGGAGAATTGTGCAGCTGTAAGGTAGTCTGTTCTATGTTAAGGTTGTTTGTGCTAAGTTAAGGAAGTCTGTGCAGTTGTAAGGTGGTCTGTGATCAGAGCCCCGCACTGGAATACCCACCCCATGGTGAAGAACTGCCTCATCTCCTGCCTCCGTGAGCGCATCATCTGCTTGTACTCCCCGATGCGCAGCTTCTTGCCATCAATGATGCAGGTGCGTTTGGGGCGGGGCTTGTACTTGTAGTTGGGATACTTCTCCAGGTGGATCTTACTGAGTCGGGCCTGTTCCTCATAGTACGGCTGCTTCTCCTGGTTAGTCATGGCCTTCCAGCGGGAGCCTGGGGGAATCACACACACACACACACACACACACACAGCAAGAGTGAGATGGGAGAAATGGGCTGCAGGTCAGGGTGTGTGCTTGTGTGAATGTGTGCGTGTGTGTTTGCACATGGCTTGTATGCACAGAGTATGTGTGCACATGAGAGAGTCTTTATATTTTGTAGCTTCTGAGCAGCTGGTGTGTGTGTAGAGTGTAAACGGTGTGTTAGCTAGTATGTGTGAGCATGCAGTGTAAGTGAGTGTATATTGTGGGTGTGAGTGCGGGTATTTGTGTTGGGTATGTGTAGTATGTGTAGTGCGTGGGTACAAAATGCGAGTAAATACTTTTATATGCATGCGTGTGCATTGTGTGTATATGTGCAGTGTGTGTACAAAATGTGTGTGAATATTTTTACATGCCTGCGTTCAGTGTGTGTGTGTATGCAGGACGTGTACAGGTCATGCACTATGAGCTCAATGTGAGTACGTGCACTAACTGTGTTCAGTATATGTAAATGTGTGAAATTCCAGTGTGTATGTGTGTGTGCATAGAGTGCGTGCGCTCGTGTGTATAGTATTTGTGTGTGTTTAATTGTGTACAGTGTGCGACACAGTTAAGAGGTCTTCAGTGGGCCTCGTCTCCATGCACATCTGTGGTCTCCAATTGCTCATATAAATACAGGCAGGAAGAACAGAAGAACACAGGTCTGTTTACTGCGCCTTAACTAAACTCTCTCTGTCTCCTGTCAGGAGAGCATCGCTCTGCGCTTTTCCGCCCTGTCGTACCAGCGCATTGCATCTCCAGCTGTGTTATTACACTCAGGTTAGGCTTCCTGCGCATGACCCGGAACAACAGGCCAGTAAATATTTTGTGCGCACACTTGAGCCGGCTTGACAGCACTTTTAGTCCCGGTGATCTATGGACGCACAGCACTGGAGGAAGAGACCCATTTAGCGCGTTCATTTTTCATCACAAACGCTGCTGCCGCGGCGACAGGCGGTAAATCCCTCCGGCACACGCGAGGGGTTTGATTGAGGCTCGGTGCGCTGCAGCAAACGCATCCGCTCGCCGCGCCACCATTAGAGTATCAGAGAAAAATTGCGCGCACTTTTGCAATCACAATACGCATCAGTTAACACAGGCATTGCCTGACCAGATTGATTAAGCACACACTCAAATTAGCCAAAATGGCTGTAAAATTAATTAGTGTGCACCGAATCTGCTTCAAGCAATATCTTTTTTCCTTCCATCTATTGATATAATTAACATTCATTACCAGAGCATCCCACGTTCTCAATGGGGTTTAAGCCAATGAATAGAATTTAAATCAAATAAGCAGAACAAGGCAACCAAAGATTTTTTTTGGCCTAAAATTTATTACTAGAGTATTATCAAAATGCATTTGCCAATCTACAATTTAAATTGGACATAAAACAACCCAAGTCTGACTAGTTTCAAGCAGAAGGAAGTCTTTATAAACACCCCCTGACATTTTTTTATGAGGGATTTTACAGAAAAAGAGCAGAGATTTATCTCTGTGCTTGCAGATAACTACTGCAGCAGTGAGGCTCCATTATGTGATTTTGTCAATAGTCACGTTACCAGGTTGGTAGGTTGATTGGTTAGATGGGCAGCGCAGAACAAAGTCTCTATGGAAGATGACAAATCTGAGAAAAATTTCAAAGCGATGTGAAACATGTATTAGTGGCCAGCTGAGTTTAACTTACTTAAAGGGCATCTAAAGTCGATTCTCAGACGGGACGTTGAACGTCCAATGTTTACAAACAAATCACTTGCTTTTGTTGACATCTTGCATTATCATATGACCAATTTCATTCATATAAACCAATGTTTTGTGTACACGCGTAGATAATCCTTCTATTTCGGTTCGTTTGCGCAGGTGCGGCTCGCTGATTGGCCGATAAACAAAAACAATAGGAATCGACTTTAGATGCCCTTTAAGTTAAGCACTAGTTGAGGTAAAATGTACAGTAGGTATATTAAAATATTGCATCCACATGTACTGCAGAAAGCATCTCGTGCACAAACTAGATATTTAAAGCAGGACATTAATGGCAAATACTAAAGACATAATGGCACATAAGGCAGCACCTGTGATCATACTGCAGCACCGGTGACCGTTTTTTTTTTAATGGTTTTTGATGTTTTTACTTGGATACAATTAAAAAATGAAGCACAATAAAATGTATCATCATAAGAATGATTCACCAGTGTATTAATTTTAATGCACGTTCTCTTTGAATATTGCTTGGATGCCCACAGAATAAATATTACGGCCTGTAAACAATAATGTAAGCAGCAAAAATCAAATACAGATGGAGCAGATTCTGGGTTTAACCGCTTGTTTGATGAGCCTTCAGCACACCTGATTCAAAAGCCTCCTCCTCAACAAAATTCTCACCACAAGGCCTTGCTGTGGGCCTGACGCTGGGATTCTAGTGTTTCAGAGCAGCTAGCCAGTGACGGAGAACCGATTGCCACTTTAGTGGCAAAATAAGAAAATATACCATCTTTCCCTCCTTTTTAACTTATTTCAGTTCATAACTACACCCAGAAGTGATACAGAAATGACTGCACTTGTAGCTCCTCTGTCTTTGGTTCCATTTGTCACTACTGTAAGCAGTGGATTACTGAAAGGCTGCCAATTCAACCAACCTTGTGACGTCATCTTTCATATCGAGAGACAGTTGCTTTGTCCTCATTTGACAGAGTAAACTTTGATATTTGAATTCTTTTATTACAGCTTATAAGCAGTGTTAGGCACAGGCGAAAGTTTTTGTGTGGAAAACCCTCTATTATTTTTGCAAATATATCAAGTATTTCCTGTTCTTTTTTTTTTTCTTTTAAATTTGGCATCTCCAATCCCACTCGAATCTGGAATGCCCAATCCGAGAACTACAGTACCATAAAGGTATAAAGGTACCGCTCAAGTTAACGAGAAGTTGGCTTTTCGTTTTCGTCCACCTTTCTCTGATCGGCCTGGCGGGTGGCGGAGGATTACAACAGGTGTCGGTGTAGTCCCGGCAGGCAGAACTTAGGGGGACTGTCAATAGGGGGGAGTGGTTTTTGGGTGACTGGTGTGTACCAGATGTTATTGCAGGCCTTGAATTTTGGCAAGAATAAACTACAAACTGTTTGGATAAGTTACTTATGTACAAGTCTATCGATGTTTTTGTTATTAGAGTTTTAAAATATCTAATTCTATAAGAGGCAGTTAGAAGTAGGAGTAGTCATGAAGTAGAAACGCTTTCCTTATGGATGACAACTTATGCATTTATTGTCACAAAATAGTTATTAATACATTTATAATTTCTCGTTGGATGCCCAAAATTTTAAATCTTGCTCGTGTCACTGTAAATGTCCATAATTTGCCGGGGCGAAATAGCTATTGGTCTTAATAACGTAAGACATTGGCTTGCACACAATTCGCAAATTGATACCTATACCATTAAATCTGAATATAAATGTTTTACACAGTATACCTAAAGCGGGTAAGTGATCATTTCTCACAAATGTGAAAACATTATCAGTCCCGCGGTGAGAACAGTTTTTAATCCGCGCTACCCCATGACACTTGCAACTGAGAAGGGCTGTATCGCGTTAATTTGTCGGTAACAGCCAAAGTTTATTCTTGAGATTAGCACTCAAATTAAGAGTAAAAGGCGACAAAAGTTAGCAAACTTTACGTTCAACCGTTTGATCCGACTGAACAAGTCACCGTTTTCTTGACTGAGAGTTGTTCGGCTTATACACAACGAGCACTAAAACCTCTGGATTTCCAAAGGCCGAAACATTTCTTGCGGACTTAGGAAAACGTGACACCGTTATTATAAGTTACAAGCACATAGATATTTGCGTATTCCATTTCTATTTTCAGAAGTGCGGGTTTTGTTCATAATTTAAATAATATTAAAGTGGTGGCAAAACATTGCTGTTGTTATGCTTTCTCCGATAACAGCGCTTTAGAACTAAAGGTTTCATTTCTTAATTCTTATGGGTAAATATTACGGCAAAAATATTATGGCAAGAAAACATGAATTTGCAGAAATGAACTTTCCTGGAAATAAATATATCGCTAACTGCGCGAAAGAAAATCTGTAGCAAAAATTACTTCAGGCGTTTACACTATACTACAAATATAATGGACGTCATGTTGTCCGGCGAAAAAAATTAACGCTGAACTTATTTGGACTTCTTTTTATTTACACTAAGATATGTGTGAAACGGCGGCCAAACATGCCTTCTCACTTCCTCTACTTCCCGGTTCAGTGAGCAGGGCACGTCTACCTGACTTTCGGCTGACACACGGCCAACGGCACGCTGGCGAAAGTGTAGGCTTTATCCACGCTGGTAATGTATGTACAAGGCTTGCTCGTATGCGACCCCCTGTTGCCAGCTCAGGAGAGAGAGACAGTTCAATTCTCCTCCAAAGCACGCGCCTGTCAGGCCCTGCATCTTTACACTCATTGGTCGAAACTATCTGAAGTTCAGAACGAGGGCGGAGGATACCCGAACGTGAGCAAGCTTAGAATCTCACTTGGCCCGGCTGGCTAACAGGAGGCGCTTGAGCAACGAACAAGGCAATCATTTTTTATTTCCCTTCCCAGCAGTCCCTTCCCAATTTGTATCCCTACAGCGCTTTAGCCAATCGTGTGCTGTTCTGAAACAGCTGCCGATCACTGCTGGTTGGTACGACCAGGGATCGAACCCGCGCCGTAGTAGTCACTACTGCTCCGCCGCGGCGCCTTTTTTGAATAATACATTTTCAAGGAATTAAAAATGTAGTTATCCTGAGCTGTTGACAACCTATCATGTGGCAACTTGTTTAAAAGAGCTCCCCTGCCGGAGCTCTTTTAAACAAGTTACCACATGATAGGTTTTCAACAGCATCTGACTTTGATATCTTACATCATTGGGCAACTATAGTTGCCCACGGCGCTGAAAGGGTTAACCGAGTGAGCTAACCCGGGAGCTGTGTTTCCTGATCTTTTAATCACGTTTAAGATCTTACCCCTAAAAACGGTTAAAACATATGAATGCTTTCATGACCTTATTTAAAAGAATAAGGAGTTCACCAGTGTTATATGATGTGCAGAAATCATGAAATGGTCATTCAGACTCAGGCAGACAAATAAATATTTTCGCTCATTTTTTTTTTGGGGACGAATACATATTTATTTTCATGATCGATTGCAATGCAATTTTAGCCCCATCAAACTTATGGACCGAAATATTGGTCCATCAAATGCAGCTACTGAATTCAAACCCGTGGAACTTCAGGCCCATTTCAAATTGTAGTGGAGATCTCAAGGTCTCTAATGATCCCAAATATGTCCTGCTGAATCGCAGGGAAATGTGTATAAAATAAAGCACAAGATCAAGATATTTTCCATTCGATGTAATGCTGTGACCATAGAAACATGGCTTCCTGGGTTTGAATATTTATCTCAAAATAAGTGTGATGTAGCAACCAGCAAATACAGAATATGTACCTGACATTGTCCTATAAATGGAAAAAAAGCTTTTTCTGACTTTGAATGTACGTAAGGAGAAACATGAGTGAAAAGTTAGAGTTTATGGAGTTAAGTCATTAAAATCAGGATTTTTCCCAGAATGAGGGAAATTAATGGATAATATAGTCCTGGCATATTTTCTCTCCACACAGCTGTACCATGTTACAGAGTAGGCCTGCCCAAGCCGACTGGTCTTACCGAGGATTTTGCTGATGTTGGAGTTGTGCATGTCAGGGAAGGCCTGTAGAATCTTCCGGCGCTCGTCCTTAGCCCACACCATGAAGGCGTTCATGGGCCGCTTGATGTGCGGCTCATTGCTGTTCCTGCCCCGCGCCTCCCTGAAGACACGTGCCTCAGCAGAGCTGGCGCCTCCTGTTGGCCAACAATAATACTGTTCTGGTTTATCTGCGCAGCCATTCACCTCTTTACTCCCTGTGAAAACCAAGAGCAGGGGGAAGAGACAGTGACACGCCACGTTACTCCTACAGAAGAGCTGCTCCTCTCCGCACCTCCTGCACTCTGAGCACTCCTCAGTACTCCCTTATTCAGCCAGTCAGGTCACCTGACAACTGCACCCAGCCAATCGACCTGGAGCAGGAATGTAAAAGGATTTTGGGGCCAATCAGATTAACAGCCATACAGATTGTTATACTGAGCATAAAAAGGGCAACCAATCAGTGGCTAACGTTCCCTCCACATCTTACGGCCGGCCTAAACTAATAATCCAAGTGCATTAGTCCTCAGTTTGTGTGTTAGCTAAAGCAGAGGTGAATCACAGTTGCTTATTCCTCTATAACTTAACAACCCAGTGTCTGGCGTCCTCGCCTGTTCTAATTTTTAGACCGTTCCAGTGGTGCTGGGTAACTGGGCCTCTCTGGGCTTGCAGTTGCAGGACAGGCTTTTATTGTGGAAAGGACAGTGAGGAAACTGGAGTTCATTCTGAACAAAGGGAGACCTCGACATGAACGAATATTAAATATTTCCACTGTATTACGGAGATCTCACACTGCCCTGTACCACCTTCAGAGATGCAGTCACTGATACACAGTGGTGTGGTAGAATATCAGTGACCTATTGACTGAAATGCAGCACATGAGATGCAACTTTTAAAGTGGATGTGTGTGCGGCTGCATACCAGGGTGGGATTTCAGAGAGATGAACAACTGGGAGAAATAAACCCACACATTATGTAGTCAGAGAATTCAGAGTTCATCTACATTTATTACACTCTCAGATACAGGCAGAACTGGGCCTACATACTCCAGTTGCATTGGTTCAAACTAGTTACGAAACCAGCCGCCCAGAATCAAATATTCTGTTATTAAAACCACGCAAACACATTTTTTAAAAGAAAGCCAGAAACTCAGACAGTCTATGTTCTTTCCTTTTTAAAGACAGTTCAAAACTGACAGCTTTTGACAAAATATTGCAGACACAGAGAGACTGCGTTCAGAATTATGGATTTTAATCAGAAGATTCGCAATCAGAATGCGGGATTTGGTTTCATTTTACTTATTTTTACACGAACTTTCTGCCGAGAGAGAAAATGATTCCCGTTTGTCGGCACATTTGCCGCCTTTTATACGCGAGATGAGAAAGAATTAAAGAAAAGCCGGAATGAATATTTAAACAAACAAAAACATGTGGATAAATAAGGGCTGAGGAATAAAAGACGGAGAAAAAAAGGCTTTCCATATGCTGCACTGCATCTTTAATGATCCAAAATCGAGATAAGAAAGCCCGGAATGCTTCATGAATAATGCATGAGCCACATGCCATGTGCGATCATTACCAGTCCCGCCCCCTCTGTTCCTCCGCATCACCTGCTTCCATTTCCATCAACACTTCAGGTCTAATAAACAAAACAACAACCGGAGCCTAGAGCCGAAACACACACACACACACACACACACACACACTATAGACAGAAAAACACACACACTGCACACTATACACACCACACATACACACACATTATCCACACTATAGACACTACATACACACAGATGCACACTATCACACACACACACACACACACACACACACTATACAGACACTGCATACACCACACACACACACACACACACAAAATACATGCTTTACACACACGCTATACACACCACACACAAACGCACTATCCACACAACACCCACACTCACAGACTCACACATCAGCCCATTCTGAGCGTCCCTAATGGAACGTGTGTCACTGAACAGATACTAACTAGAGTCACTGCATGTTTTCGTGTGACGCTCTCGGGCGCAGTGTTAAACCTGTAGGAATGGGACAAATTCCACCAGTAGGGGCTTCTGTATGGAGATAAATCTGTGGAGATTAAAGATGGGGTTGTAGACACTAGAAATGGGAATCTGAACATGAACCCCTTTCCTGCTGATTGAAGCTGGGGGAATCGCTGCTCTACAAGACAGAGGATGGATCTGCTCTTATCCTTTAAATTTAAAACCAAACCTCCTACTCTGAGCTGTCGAGGGGATTCAAGTACTTTCACTGCCTCTGTGTCTGTCAATGCGTCTGTTTGTCTGTAGGGTCCTTCCCAGAGTGTTTGATTGACTCCATAGAATCGTGAACATTTGTGTCTGAGGCCACAAGCAGTGAGAAAGACAGACATACCGGCATGAAAGACCGTGGAGCACAGACACACGCACACACACTCACACACATACTCGTGAACACACACATATACACGCGCACGCACACAAACACGCGCGCGCACCCCTATACATACACACACAGTGCTACAGTCATGAAAAAGCAACTAGACCCGCAAAAAAACACAGTCTTGGACCTTTGAGTACTTTAAAATCAGAAGCATTGTGCTGATCAACCAAAAATAATGACCCAGCCTACCTATCATGTCCCAGCCTGCATCTGAACAGTCCCACAAAAATATCTGACATATGTTGTGTTAGCACTACCTTTATTTACACTTTTGTATATCATATTCATATTAAGTATTTTTTTTTTTATTTGTGTATAAATACGCTGTAACATCTCTAGAATTCTCTGCTGCCTCTAGTGGCAAGGAGACCATTTTCTTCTTTGCATGTTTCATATTGTGATTGCGGGACTGGAGGCCCCTGGTTTGGTGATGTCCAAAGGAGGCTGACTCCACAGCAACCACTCTGTATTTCACACTGCTCTGGTTGAACCTTTGGGCCAATTATTTGTCTGTTAATGTGCTTCAGTTAATAATTACATTATTTTTACATCCCTGTTGTCTCCACATTTTACATTGCGATCAGCCAGCTCGCCAATTATAAAATATTGGGGCTTCGTCCGGATGATATGGTCATAATTTGTAATATGTAAATGTATAACTTGTGAAAAACATTTGGCCCATGTGCACCGTCAAATAAAATCCCCAATCCACCACAATGAAGCTTGCGAAGAACTACTACTCTAAAGCCAACGCTCATTCTTGATGGGAAAGATACGCAATTATTTCACACATTTATTAAAACAAAGACACGATCTGCTTAGCAGATAGTTTTGTGCTACAGGTAACAGGGCAGGAGAGGGTTTTGAGTACATGAATCCATCACACTGCGTGCTAATGCTAATCATGCAAGAAGGGTGGGGTCAGATTCAAGCCTGCATTACCTGTTACCAATTGCCACCCAGCCAGTGGTCAGAGAGTTCATAATATAGCCCAGCCAATAAACAAACAGCTCATAATACATCCCAGGCAATAAACAGGCAGCTCATAATATAACCCAGCCAATGAACAAAGAGCTCATAATAAAGTCTATCCAATGAACAGAGCTCATAATAATGTCTATCCAATGAACAGAGCTCATAAAATTGTCGATCCAATGAACTGGGGGCTCATAATACAGCCTAGCCAATGAACATAAAATACCCTGTCCAGAAAACAGGGAGCATATTACATAGCCCAGCTAATGAACAGAAAGCTTATAATACTGCCAAGCCAATGAACAGAGCTTGTGGCCCAGGGCCCAGCTTTGTTCATTATAAAAACACAAAGACACCCACCCACACAGTGACTTTAACAAATGAGGCCTGATGGATGTTTACCTGACAGATGTTTTTAGGAAACATCTGCTTGTGAGTTTGATTGGGTAAATAAATATGGCAGCTTACTGCTGACAATGACTGCACCCCTGAGGCTCGTGTGCATGTGCGTGTGTGTGTGTGTGTGTCTGTGTGTGTGTGTGCGTGTGTGTGTGTCTGTATATGCCGACATGTCCGTGTTTGTGCATTATGGAGATATTTAGGGTTATTTAACAGATTTCACAGTGATTTTGGAGGTTAGACATGTGATGGAGTGATCGAATGAATGCCTTCACTCATCATTAGATTATATGAAAAAAAGAGATAAATACTGAAGATGAGTGTGGGAGTGAATATAAGAAACAAACTGAAGAGAGCAAGAGAGAGAGAGAGAGAAACTGTTCAGCAGGTTTGGACTGAAAGGGCCACAGGGTGGAGCACGTACCCCTAAAACCTTACATTTCAGATTAAAACATTCAGTGCATGCGGAGCCCATTCAGTGCAGCCCAAACACAGAACCCAACACAAGCTGAACCCATTCAGAATCATAAAACAGTCTGTGCTGATGCCCTGCAAGAAGCAGAAGAAAATTAAGTCGTTCACTAGAGTATTGCATAGTATCGTAATAGCATAGCAAGTCACTCAGAATGGTGCAGCAATAGTATCGTCGAGGGAAGTTTGGTACTGTGATAGGATAGTGTAGTGAGGTATAGCATCATAAAAGTATGGTACAGCTTAGAATAGCATAAAATACTTTATCATACTCTTGGTACAGTATAGGATACTATACTATAATATAGTTAGCATGGAAAAGGATAGTTTACTATAATATCAAGTGCAGGTCTACTTGCAGCAGCAGAATAGGGTATCCTTAGGAGCCTGTGTCAGACATAGCACCACATCTCACACCATAATTCCATCTGAGTTCTACAACATGAAAACATTAATCATTAACATTTAACATTTAAGTGGTAATATGAGACCAGCTTCAACACAGCTCGTCTCCCTGCACCCTGTGCAGCCTGGTCCTGGATGTTTTGAATTCTGCCGTGTTCCTCGCGGGACAAACGAGGGACGTGTTGGCGCTTGCTTGCCGTCGCTATTGTTCTCTCTGATGAGTCGTTCCCAGCATTCCTGTGAGGTGTGTTTGAGACGCAGCACACTTCCCACCTGCGCTGTTTCAGCGTGCGGCGATAAAACCGCCCGACACACACGGCTCGGGGAAAATTAGCTGGCGAATAATGACCTCGCCAGACCCGTGCGTGCAGCAATTGAAAGAGCAAAACGTCCAACGCAATTTTGAACAAATATGTTCTGCATTTTTCATTTCCAGTCAGGTCCAAAAATATTTGGACTCTGACATTTTTGTTACTTTCGCTGTCTACCACACAATATTGGAGAGGAAACTAAATTATGAATATGAGCGTGAAACGCAAACTTTCACCTTTGATTCCAAGGTATTCACCTAAAATACTGGTGAACGATGTAGGATGTACAGCACATTTTACATGTGGTCCCCAACTTTTTGGAGGACCAAAAGTAACTGGACATGTGGCTGCATGGTGGTTCAACAGCTAGGTATGCGGTATTCCCACATCGTTTAATTTGCAAATAAGCAGATGAAATGTATAACTTAGATTTAAAGTTTGGTATTAAGAGGTGGAATCTTTAGCTTTTAGTTCTCAATATGAAATCCAAACAGTTGCCACTGCCAGTGAAACAAGCCATCATTAGGCTGAAAAAAATGAACAAAGGCTTCAGAAAACATCAGGTGCGAGCAAATCAACTACTTGGTTCACTCTTAAAGATGAAGAATGCTCCTGTGAACTCAGGAACACCAAATGGCTTGGCAAACCATGAATAACAACTGAGATGGGTGACAGAGGAATTCTTTCCCTGGTGAAATAAAATCCACACAAAACAACTGGCCAGATCAAGAACACTCTCCAAGAGATTCAGCAGGCATAATGTCCAGAAGAGAAGACTTCACCAGAGTAAATACAGAGACATTTACTCCAAGATGTAATACAAAGCTTCCAAAACATGAATTAGGATTGACAGATAGGATTAACTGAATAATACAATCTGCACAAAAAGATTCTGATGAAATCTCCAGAGTAGCAACAAGAACAACAAGCGGATGCTGAGCGCCGAGAGAACCACACAGCCCTTAACTAATCATTAATAAATAATGGCATACATCTATGGCAAGACACAGGTCACCATGCCAAGCTCAAAAGTCAAATCCATTAATGACCCTTCCGTTGCATACATACCCCTCACAAAGAATCTGCACATCAAATTTTAAGCTGCTGTGCTCAGTACTTTTGGAAAAATGGCCCAGAGATAATTTCCAAGTTCAAGGTTGCTGTGCCAAGGTCAAAAGTCAAATCCGTTGCACAGCTATCCCTAACAAAGAACTTGCATACCAAATTTGAAGGTCCTGTGGCCGACACTTTCGGAGATGTGGCCCGGACAAATTATAGAGCCGCCACCTGCCCGCCCTCCCAGACGCCACAGGGTATAACAATACCCCATCAGCCCATAAAGAGCTGCGGGGTAAAAACTCATTCTATTAGTCAGTTAAAATCACTTAGTTCAGCCTGTTTCCTGTCTCCCCAGGTCTCACACTGACCCTTCTGTTCTCAGGGACACCCTATTTCAATAAAGCCACAGTCCCCAAAAATAAAACCCCTCTAAATACACACTGTGGGAACTTAAGAACTACACTAACACTGCTTCGGTAATAAAGACCTGGGTCGCCCCCACGAGAGGCGTTAATGAGTCATCTGCGCACGAATAGTGCTATGTTGCTAATACCTCAACCGTATTCAATGACTGCATTTCCCCCAGATAATAGATTAATTTTCCAAAACAGACCCCAAAATAGACCTGCTCTGCTGACATAAGCAATAAAATACACTCCTGGTTTTGCGATTAACCACTAATCCTATCATCCCGCCATACCATCATTCCGCTATCCTGCTATCGCGTTAACATCGTCCTGCTATCCTAACATCCAACTATCCTGGAATTCCACCATCTCACCATCCTGTAACACAATCATCCCGCCATTCAATGATTGCACTTCTTACTACCTCATCATATTGCTACCCTTTTGCCCATCTCAGATGCACCAGCCCTGGGAAAAGGCATCCATCTCCCTTCCCCTGAGCCCCTGACCCTAAGAACACTACATTTCCCACGTCCCCCAGAGGCTAGTGTGCTTGCCCTCAACTCGAACTGACGCAACTGAGAGGTAAAGAGTTCCTACTCCCAGTGGGACCTGCAGTAAAGATGCACAGTCTGGCCAGAACTGGACCCTGCAGAATCCAGACCAGAGGGTTTTATTACAGATTAATGACAGAGGAATGAGCCCAATATTGATAACCTGCAAACTAAAGGCACCATGAGAAGCACGTTTTTTTAAATCAATTTTTTGGAGATCTCTGTCACTACAAGTAACCCACCCCCCGCCTTTCAAAATATTAGCCTGCCCTGTCAGCCCAATACCATGACTACAGTGTTTATTTTCATAATGACCTGGTCCATTTATTTCCCTTTCGCTCGACCAACCTCTGAAACACCATGGAAATGAGTCACGTGATACTGACGTCTGTCCCGACTGCTTACGCAATCTTTGTCCCATGAGAGAGGAGAATTTACACCCGTAGACTGAGCTTCCTGTGATGTCATCGATTGACTTTCCTCAGGCTTGGTGGAAAAGTATTTTGCCGCATGGAAGTTCAGATTTTAAGGGCTGCCATGTCGAACTATTTGGAATCAGAGTTTGTGCAGTGCAGCCGCTGGGGTAGGTCATCCAGTAAGCATGTTTGACACAGCAATGCAGCTACTCCTGATGAGGCTGCAAAACATTTCTCTGTCTGTTGTCTAAAGGCCGTAGTAGCTTAACAAATCGGCACACAGAGAGACAATCAGACAAACAAAAAATGCCGAGTGAGCGTACATTTATGAGCGAAAAAAAAAATCGACTGCATTTTTTGTGCTAAAATCACTAGTGACCTGAGTGGAGAATGGGTAATTTTTGACCTCAACTGGAAAAAGCCAGGGTGGTGCAAGTGAGCAACTTTCCTCAAGAAGACCTAGAAATTAGCCTCAAAGAAAAAGTGTCACTCTGGCTGAACGTTTGCACGTCTATGTGGAGAATCTCAGACCCGACACTGGAGAGGAACCTGCTTTCGCCCACAGTTTGGACTTTTACTGGACAATAACAGGCAAGAGTCAGTCAAAGAGAAGAAGACATCAGGAGGTCTGGGAGAAACAGAAGGAGGAAAGGGGGAAGGAGAGAGGGAAAGAGGGAGAGAGCATTGAAGCTGGAGAGAGAGAGTGATTGTGAAAGAGAGAAAGGGTGCACATAATGTCTGTGTGACAGTCCGTCAGTGAAAAGCACTATACAGATAAAACTGAATTAAATTAATGTGAGAATCATATTAACCCTTACAGTGCTAATCACTGCTATGGTCACGTAAGGCGCAAAATATACAAAGCAAAATTTCAGATTTCAGCCTTCAGAAGTTCAATAATTTTGTCAATTTTTAGTTGCCAATGACCTTCAGAGGGGTTCACAGATACCTGCGAGTCCCTCTGAAGGTCACTTGTCAACAACATAATGAATGATTAATTTTTGAAGGGATAGGGTGAGTAAAAATTAAGCGCTTTCATGGTTAAGAGTGAGAGAGAGTGTGAGCGAGAGTGTGTGAGAAAGAGAGGGTGAATGTGTGAGAGAGCGTGAGAGTGAGAGACAGAAAAATAGAGAGTGAAAGTGTGTAACGGTGAGCTCGCTTACCCTCCAGGTCCTCCGGGCGAGTGAGGTCGATCACACGGTGTCCCACCTTCCCCTCCTCCGCCAGCTTCCCCAGACGGGTCAGAGTCTCCAGATCGGTCCTCTCCTGCGGGACGGGACAGCACAGTGTTACCCACAGGGGCACAAACCCCCCAACCCCAAAACAGGGTCCAGACCCAGTCACTCAGCCCACGCACTTAAAAAACTCCCCCCAAGAGATTCATTCCCCTCAACTACCTTCAGACACTGAGAACATGATGATGAATCTGAGCTGGACCTGCCTGTGATATCTGCACATCAAAACACAGTTTCCACAGGTTTCATTTATTTATCAAACCAGCTCCTGAAACACCATAATCCTGCCGACATCTGAGATCGCACTCCTGCAGTCTTCATACTGCTATCCCATTACACACTCGCCCGTCTCCTCATTCAAATGGTGTTGTTATGGGGGGTGGGGTGGGGGCAGATGGACCTCTGAATCGTGGTCAGATCCTTCAGTAGTCCCAGACACACGCACACACACGTGCACCAACATACACACTTACACGTGTCACACACACACACATGCATGTGCGCACACACAAATGGACACACACATGCCCATACACACACACACACACACACACACAGTTGCGTATACATACATACATACACACACACACACACACACAGACGCATGCATATATACACGCACATGCCGCACATCATTCATTGAGGCCCGCGCTTTACAGAACGCATGGCGCCCTCCCCGCGCAGTGCTGTTTCTTTATGATCACATTAAACCTGGCAGGCGATTGTACTTGACAATACAATGAAACCCGTGTCATTCTCCGCGCGGCGACAGTACTAAATGTCATGTCCGTGTGCATTTGTGGAATAACATAACAGCTTTGGGGGGGCGTGGGGTCGAGTGGGGGCTGGGGGGGGGGGGTTGTGTGTTACTCTGGATACATTATGCAGTGAGCGACTGCTCCAGCGGGCCTCTCCATCGCTGACTGACCCAGATCTGAGGCGAACGCACAGTGGAGAGGAGCCTCTCTGTTTTAAAAGGCTGAAGTCGGGACGGATGGGTTGACTCGGCAGGGCAGATAGACACGCACACACGGATGCATACACACACATACACGCACACACACACACACACACACACACACACACACACACCCCGCATGCCGCCGCATTGGCCTAGAAGCCGGCAAGAGCGGAGCACGTTAGCAGTGATCCGAGAGGAGAGAATTCACTTCACCCCTGCAGTGAGAATCCAATCTCAGCTCTAAAGGCTCACAGTGCCCCTGTGTCCTTATCCTTACAGACCCATCCTGTTTACACACACAGGAGATACGCACAGACAGAACCACGCATATTACACATACACACACTCATGCACACAAGCACACACATAGCATATCCACACGCTCACACGTGCATAAAAATACACACATACACATGCGCACAGGCAGCCATGCACACAACAAACATGCATATAAGCAGACACAACACACAGAAGCACACACAGACGGACACACAGATACTCTTACAAACAATAGATGGATACTACGTCTGCCTGTCTGTTACCCCCCTCCCCACACATACACACACACACACACACACACAATACGGCTTAACATCCAATCACTATACTGTATTTTTGCCACACAAAGAACAAACTGGACAGAGCATGTCACACAACACTCCTCCCAGTCCTACACTAATGACCGTTAAGCCATCTCATCCCATTCTAGCGCTGGATGAATCCCACTAAAATTTTATATACTGGTTTATACATTTATTGGTTATACGCTGTATAATTTATATGCAGGCATTAGGAGAAACCTTTAAATTATGGAAGTAATTTACACACACAATATCAAGTTTTCTTTTCCACTTCGAGGGCTTGAAAATACTCAGCGAACTAGCGCTACTTTACAATCTCCAGCATCAAGTGCAGTGATAAATTAATGGCATTTTTATTATTTTATAGTGTCATTAAATTTTTACTGATCACTCTGCCACAGAAGAGCGATAAAGGACACACGGGATTCTGGGATGCAGCCTGTCCGGGCATGAAGGGGAGTGGTGGAGAGAGAGGGAGAGAGAAGGGGAGAGAGGGAGAGAAAGACAGGAAGAGATGAACATCAGGAGATGGAAGGAGTGATGAAAATTTCACAAGAAGAGAGAGGGACACAGACACCAGGATTAGAAGAGGAGGAATGAGAGGGAGGATGGAGAGAGAGAAAGAGATAAGGACAAAAGGATAAGAGAGACTGAGAGAGATAGATGAGAGAATGGAGAGATGTAAAGATTAAAGAATGACAGGAAGAGAGGATCCATCTATCCTGTTCCAGGACTTTTCTTTTCATATGTTCCCTCACTTCCCTGACCCCGCAACCCCATCCCGCCAGTCACCCAATACCAGGGCCGTTGCCAGAGTAACGGAAGGTGCTGAGGATTTTGGGCGCCCACTACTGGAGGGGTAACACAAAAAACTGCAGGGAGGGTCAAAGGGTCACCCTAACCATCCCAAAACATAATCCCCCCCACCAAACAAACACACACACACACACACACACACACTCCAAGTAACAGTGGCCCCTAGACAGCAACAGCCGAACACATCTGGAGGAACAGATGTTGGGGTACCTGGGGACCCACAGGACAGCGCATGAGAGATGGGTGATTTTATGGGGCCTCTTTCTTAAAATCTTGCTTTAGAGACCAGTCTCTCATGTCGGCACAGCGGTGAGGCTCCAGACAGAGTGTCGTGCTTCAGCTTAACACCCAGATCTGCTGCTGCACACGCGAGCTGTAAGGCCTACCAGCCTGGGCGCCATGCCAGATCAGTCTGTCTGATAACGACACAGAGCCCCACCATCTCACAATATCCTCACACATCGGCCTGCCTGTGTTAACAGCACGAGGACGGCTGTGTTCAGCTCTGTCCACACTATCAGGGGTACAGAAAACGCTCCAGTCTTCTCTCAGTGACTCTGCTTGCTGACATCAGTGTCTGCGCAATGTCAAAACAATTCAAAGTACAAGATTCCACAGAAAACTCCACACAGGATGTTGAGTCACACAGCATACACTTGCACGTGTGTACGCGCACACAAATGTCAACATCCACATCCACACACGCACACAAACACACACCCTCACACAACATGCACCCACCCATGTACTTCCATGGCCATACACATATATCCACATGCACACACAAGCACATACACACACTAAAACACAATGCAAACTTGGCACACATGCTCAGTTGGAGCAGCTCTAAGGTGCGACAGTCCTGCATGTGAAAGATTGGGGAGGGGGGTGCGGAGTGGGATTTGGACAGGCGACCCCAGCGCAGGCCGGGGCTTCCGTAAGGAGCCAGGATGGGGAGGCTCCCAGGGGCCCGGCCCAGAGAGGTGTGGCAGCAGGGAGATTACGCTTGGGCTCTTTGTGAGACGGGACTGAATGAGAACCCTATCCCTGTGGTGCCAGGATTCCCCTTCGGCTGCTGCGGAGCAGGAACATGGGAAGGCTGGGCAGGGACACCCTCAGAGGGAACACAGACGGGCTCTGCAGGGTTTGCTTCATGGGTTGACTCTCTGACCTTTGACCCCTTGACAAGGGTGGTCTAGCGTGAGTCAGCATTTTGTGTCCCCTCAAAGACACAAACCCAAATATCTTAATCCTTCACATATACTTTGCAGATGAGTGCATGAGTTTGAGAGGGAGATGTATGTGTGTGTGTGTGTGTGTGTGTGTGTGTGTGTGTGTGTGCGCGCACCTGTGTGTCTGGTAGCATGGCCCTTATGTGCATCCATATTTGAACAGTTTAAACACTGTTTTACTTTTTCTGAAGGTAATCCAAGTAAGTAAAACTAATACAAGTCAAGGGGAACCTCTTAACTCCTTTGCTCACTGTTATAGATCATGAATAAACTATAGTTTCCATCTCAAGAACTGAAGTGCTACTGGTGCATTCTCTTCTGATAAAATATTTTCAAACATAGGCATTTTATATACCAGTATATTGTAATTGTTATTACCAGCTGTGAAGCAAACGCGAAGCGTAGCTGGTATTGGAATTATAAGTTCTGTCTGCCTGTCTGCGTTAACACAATAACATCAGAACCATTACAGCTACAACCTTCAGACACAGGACGTCACTAGCTGGGATAAAAAGAAACTTCGAGATCGAAGATGGGTAGATGATGTTTATCATCATTATACAAGTTTGAATGGAGCCCTGCTACAGGCAGTGGCTGGTGTCGCGACTAGTTTGATTCCAGATGGTCTCTGGTTTTTGATTCAGTTTGTTTAATGTTATAATTACATTGGGAGAAAGAAATGACTTGTATTTTCAGTATGGTCTCTAAAAAGAGAAATGGAGTGAGAGAGAAAGAGAGAGAGTGAGTGAGCGGGAAAATATTAACAGTAAGAGAGGGAGAAGGGAGGGAGGAAAAGGGAGAGAAAGAAAGGTATGAACAGGAGGAGAGGGAGAGAGAGAGGGACATTAACAGGAGAGGGAGAGAGAGAGTGAAAGAGAGAGAGACATTAACAGGAGGAGGACACAGATGTGCACATTGTGTTTGGCAGCCGCACGCTGTACCGGGAGATGAATTGATCCGTCTGTGTGCGGCACTTAGCCCCGCTCCACCGCCCCGCTCCTCACATCGGGATAAATCAATATTTAATACCCCCCAGCTCCAGGCACACAGTCGTTTTTAACCTCTCCTTAATCCCGTCTAACCCACCTATCCCGGAGCTCCGAGCGCGCTCTCAGAGCGATAAACTTCCGAACGGTCCGCTGGGAGGAAAACTATTAAGCAGCAGAGTATTTATGTCAAGAGGGGCTCCAGTCCTGAAATATTCATACAGGGAAACAGAGTAAGAGAGGAGATGGTGACCCGGAACAGGACTGCACAGATTGGGGAAAGAGACGGTTACCCGGAACAGGACTGCACAGACTGGGGGAAGAGACGGTTACCCGGAACAGGACTGCACAGATAGGGAGAAGAGATGATTACCTGGAACAGGACTGCACAGATTGGGGAAAGAGACGGTTACCCGGAACAGGACTGCACAGATTGGGGGAAGAGACGGTTACCCGGAACAGGACTGCACAGATAGGGAGAAGAGATGATTACCTGGAACAGGACTGCACAGATTGGGGAAAGAGAAGGTTACCCGGAAAAGGACTGCACAGATTGGGGGAAGAGATGATTACCTGGAACAGGACTGCACAGATTGGGGAAAGAGACGGTTACCCGGAACAGGACTGCACAGATTGGGGGAAGAGATGATTACCTGGAACAGGACTGCACAGATTGGGGGAAGAAATGATTACCCGGAACAGGACTGCACAGATTGGGGAAAGAGACAGTTACTCGGAACAGGACTGCACAGATTGAGGGAAGAGATGGTGACCCCGAACAGGACTGCACGGATTGAGGGAAGAGACGGTTACCCGGAACAGGACTGCACAGATTGGGGGAAGAGACGGTTACCCGGAACAGGACTGCACAGATTGGGGAAAGAGACAGTTACTCGGAACAGGACTGCACAGATTGAGGGAAGAGATAGTGACCCCGAACAGGACTGCATGGATTGAGGGAAGAGATGGTTACCTGGAACAGAGCTGCACAGATTGGAGGAAGAGATGGTTATCTGGAACAGAACTGCACGGATTGAGGAAAGAGACAGTTACCCGGAACAGGACCGCACAGATTGGGGGAAGAGACGGTTACCCGGAACAGGGCTGCACAGATTGGGGGAAGAGATGGTTACCTGGAACAGAACTGCACAGATCGGAGGAAGAGATGGTTATCTGGAACAGAACTGCACGGATTGGGGAAAGAGACAGTTACCCGGAACAGGACTGCACAGATTGGGGGAAGAGACGGTTACCCGGAACAGGGCTGCACAGATTGGGGGAAGAGATGGTTACCTGGAACAGAACTGCACAGATCGGAGGAAGAGATGGTTACCTGGAACAGGACTGCACGGATTGGGGGAAGAGATGGTTACCCGGAACAGAACTGCACAGATTGGAGGAAGAGACGGTTACCCGGAACAGGACTGCACAGATTGGGGGAAGAGATGGTTACCCGGAACAGGACTGCACGGATTGGGGGAAGAGATGGTTACCCGGAACAGGACTGCACAGATAGGGGGAAGAGATGGTAACCCGGAACAGGACTGCACAGATTGGGGAAAGAGATGGTGACCCGGAACAGGACTGCACAGATTGGAGGAAGAGACGGTTACCCGGAACAGGACTGCACAGAGTGGGGGAAGAGATGGTTACCCGGAACAGGACTGCACGGATTGGGGGAAGAGATGGTAACCCGGAACAGGACTGCACAGATTGGGGAACGAGATGGTGACCCGGAACAGGACTGCACAGATTGGAGGAAGAGACGGTTACCCGGAACAGGACTGCACAGATTGGGGGAAGAGATGGTTACCCGGAACAGGACTGCACGGATTGGGGGAAGAGACGGTTACCCGGAACAGGACTGCACGGATTGGGGGAAGAGATGGTTACCCAGAACAGGACTGCACAGATTGGGGGAAGAGATGGGGCAATATATTGCCCACTGTATTTGACCTGATCGCAAGGCCAGAACAACCCAGTTCCTAGAGATCCAACATCCTCAAGGTTTTTACTCCAAACCTCAGCAAGAAAGCTCTCTTCATTCGACAACTGGAGAAGATAGAGCATATAAGCCAAGTCAACAAGTCAAGTTAAACCTACAATTACAACAACAAAACAACAATTAAGGCAAAGATTAATACATTGCAACATGAGGGCACTGAAATGGTAAGAGTTGAATGCCCCCAGTCTGGACACAGCTCAAACCTCACTCAGGGGGGCAGTAGAGGCTGTGTACGGAGATTTCTCTCCAAACACCCCTTGCTGGAGCTCGCTAATCCCTAGCCTTTGTTCCGTCGGGAACACACCCTGCGATGCGAACACACAGGTGAGGCGTGAGGGCTTGTGTACCTTCCTCCCAGAAATTTTAAAAAGCCACAAAGGGCCCAGTGTCCTCCTCCAATTGCGGCAGTTATAGACATTGTCAGGTGAGAACCGCGCGCGCCGCTAACGTGCTAACGGAACAAAGGAAGGAGCAGTGGCGCTAAGCTCCACCTGCGGAGGACAATAGCAGCAGGGGTGTGTGCTGCTGGCTAAAAGCATTCCTTATCAGGCAGGGCCGGGCCTGAGCATTCACATGCTGTAAAGGAACAATCTCTCCCGCACAGGCTGACACACACAGCCACAGTTATTACAGCCTTGTGAGATAAGGGGCATGAGTGAGCGAGTGTATCGTGGGGGTGTGAGTATGTACGCAAGCACTGTCTCACACTCACATTGTGTCACTCACGCAAACACACAGGCACACATACAGACACCCACAATGAGCAACTCATAGACGCATGCACAGACAGTCACTCATACACATACACCCCCGTGCACCCAAACAAACACGCACAGGCGCACACATTGTGTCATGCACACCTACACAGGCACACGCACTGTCTCACTCATACACAGTTAAATTCCACAGTACATACGCACATATTTTGTGGCTTGACGTGGGAAAAAAAAACAAAAAACAATCAAAGATCCTGCTGCATCTTCACTGGAAGTTTCACAGACTTTCAGGAGTAAAACCAAACAAAAGAGGGATTTGGAAACAGTGCCGGTGTAGATAAGACTGCAGACATACAGTCTTCTCTTTGGAGAACAAAGGAAATGAGTCACTGAAGAAGTGGTCCGTGGAGAATGTCGAGACATTTCACCCATTAGTCCCGCCCCTTCTGACCAGAGTCCCACCCCTTTATCCCATGAGCACCCGCCAGGCAATTCTGGGAAGCACAACTCACACAGTTCCACTTAGGGAGTCCACAAAGCTACCAGACACACACCCTAATGACGGATGACAGAAAGAGCCATAGTTGGTGTTTGGAGGTACATAAGAGTATATGTGGAGTACCTGACCCAGTTGAATCTGTATTTTGTGTTCGGAGGTGTATGTAAGTATATACGTGACGCATAATGACCCAGTTGAGGCCCGTTTGGTGTTTGGAGGTACACGTAAGTTATATGTGCTGTTCATTGACCCAGTTGAATCTGTATTTGGTGTTTGGAGGTGTTAGGTGCTGAAATATTCATGGCTCCTCCCACTGGTTCCTGCTCCTCACAGCCAACTGGCAGCAGGATGGCATCAATCACTTGGACGGCAGCTATTTTTCCCGCAGTGATTGACACGCTGATTGAAGATATTTTTATACAGGGTTCTAGAGAACAGCAGAGCTCATGGAGTAAAAGCGGCCAACCCAGGAAGGGGGGTGGGGCAGGAGGTAAGGGGGGAGGGGTGGTGGCAATGCAAGCCACCCTCCCCTTAAACATACACCCTGCCAGCAACCGGCAAGCCCACTGAACCACTCCAGACCACTAAACTGTTTCTCCTACAGTGCACTCCTCCCCACAACTCCCCAAAACATTAAGACCATTTCTTTATATGCAGACCACACAATCATAAACCATCCTAAACCAAACCATAACTCTATCCATACATCCTAAATGAAATCACAACTCTTACCACATCATCCTACACGAAAACCTAACTCAAACCATACCATCCAAAACCAAACCCCAACTCTAACCATACCTTCCTATACCAATCACAAACCACACCATCCTAAACCAACCTCTAACTGTAACTATACCATCCTAAACCAAACCCTAACTTTAACCCTGCCACCCTAAACCAAACACTAACTATAACCTTATCAACCTAAACCAAAAATTACTCTAACCATACCATCCTAAACCAAACTCTCAATCTAACCACATAATCTTAAATCAAACCCTAACTCAAACCACACCATCCTAAACTAAACCTACACTCTGATAACATCTTGAACCAAACCCCAAGCCTACTCATACAATCCCAAAACAAACCCTAAATCTACCCATATCAACCTAAACTGAATCCTAACTCTAACTGCACCATCCTAAACCAAACACTAACTCTAACCGTACCATCCCAGACCAACCTCTAACTCAAACCATACCATTCTAAACCAAACTCTAACTTTAACCATCCAATCCTAAACCACACCTACACTCTTACCATACCATCCTAAACCAAACTCTGACTCTAGCCAAACCAACCTAAGCCAAACCCCAACTTTAACCACACAATCCTAAACCAAACCCTTACCTCAAGTGTATCACCTCATGCCAATCCCTCCACCCAAATCTGAACCATACCGAGCAAAACCACACCTTACAAACTAACCCAAACTATCTCACACTAGATTCAAGCCTAAACTTAGACTTGCTACCCTTTCTATAATCCAAATCAGTAAATACAAACATAAACCCAAACCAACAATCCTAACCACCCTGCACTGTTCCTCAGCCCTCACCTGAAGGCCCCTAACCATAAACTTAACCACGCGGGCGGAATCCATCACCTCCAACCGTAAGAGGAACCAGGACTCATAACCCCAAATTGTGAATTGAACCATATGGGCCGAACTTATAACCCCAAACCTGTAAACTTGACCGTACAGGCCAAACCCATGACCCCAAATCCATAAACTTGACCGTACAGGCCAAACCCATAAGTCCAAACCATTAAGTTGACCGTACAGGCTTAACCCATGAGCCTGACCCCACACCCTGGCTGAGTCCGAGGGCCGTGACCTCACCTTGTCAGCTCTGCAGTTGTTGAGGCCCAGGCCGCTGAAGGCGGAGAGCTTGGACTCGATACCCTGCTGGTGCTGCTGTAGCTGCTCTCTCTGGATCTGCTCCCTCATCTTCCTCGCCTCCTGGATGGCCTTCATCACCGCGTCCTGATCCCCGAACAGCGCCGTGGAGTTTAGGCTGGACAGGATATCTGTGGACGCGGCACAGCTGTCAGTCAGCCCACCTGAGTGTGATCTGGCTCCTCATTGGCTACAAAGCTGTCACAGTCACAGCCTACCTGGTTTCTCCAGTACACACAAAATACATGTGTATGTGTGCATATGTGGGTGTGTGTGTGTGTGTGCACACAGTGTGTCTTTTAGACAGAGTGCATGCTTTGTTCAGAGCAATGAGTCAAGGTTAATGCACATGTGCAGTGTGTGCATGAGCGTGTGCGTGTCAAAACCACATGGGACGGTCGGCTTTGGGGGCTGGGTTAGGGTTAGTGTATGTGTATACCATGCGTGTGTGTTTGTGTGTGTGTGTGTGTGTGTGTGTGTGTTTTACCTAGAGAGGACGCTCGGCTCAGGGGGCTCCTCAGGGGGCTGGGGATCCCCCCCTTGCTGCCAAGGCTGTTGGGGCTGCTCTTGTTGCCGGGGAACAGGTTGTGTGTGGGGGAGGGGGGGGATTTCAGCGACTCAGAGGTTTTGGGGCGAGAGGAGGAGAGATTCAGGGGCTGTGTCCCCTCGTCCTGCGAGAGGAGAGAGGGTTAGAGATCAAACACACATACACACACAGGCATACAGGTAAATACACACACACAAATCTATACATGCACACATACACAAACAGACATAAATGTAAATACACATACACTGCACACACACAAACCTATACAAACACACATACACATATACCACAAGTGCGCGCACACGCACATGCACATGCACGCACGCACACACACACACGCATGCACCCGAGCGCTCACACACCTACACACACACATAAATACACATAAACTTTCCACACATATTCACATAAATACACATATACCACACACACACACACACCCTTGTACCTCTTTCCTTGTGAGGACATTACATTGACTTCCATTAATTTGTGTGGCTCTACAGCCTGACCTTAATCTTAACAATAAGCAACTCATGCCTAACCCAAACCATTACCCTAGCCTTAACCTATCCCGAATTCCAACCTTACCCCTAATGTCAACTAATAACTCACAATTTGCTTTTGTAGTTGTGTGGACATACAAAAATATCCTCACTTGCCAAAAATTTTCCCACTCCGTAGGGGGAAAAAAGGTTTTCTGGTTCTCACTTTGTAGCAAGGACAAGAACACATGTACAAACACACACACACACACACACACAGAAATACACATATTAGACATAAAAATACAAATTACACACACACACACACACACGCATATAATATATACGTATACACACAGACACAGACACACACACACACAGTGCGCTAATTACCTCGCGCCTCTAAGGTGCAGCACTCATGCCCAGGCCCTGTGCTGCGCAGACTTCCGCTCAGAGACTGAGCTGCTTTGTTTGAGCTAATTAACGCAGGTGTTGCACAGCCTCTCTCCCCTCCCTCTACATCTCCACTTACTCTACTGTGTTCCCTCTCTCTCTCTCTCTCCTCTCTCCTCCCTCCCTCCCCAGGCTTGTTACAAAAACATCTTTATTCAAGAACATCAAACAAAGCCACTTAAACGTGCAAATAAACCAGGGATTGCTGCTCGTATGTACATGAACAATATTCCCGTCTGACAATATCTCTCTCTCTCATTCACTCTCTCACACACACGCCGCACACAGGCTGATACGTACGCAAGCGCGCACACACACACAGACACACACACGCAGGCAGATACACAGAGATCAAAGTGGCTTCTCCCTGAAATTATAATCAGAGCTAGGCGATGTACACAAGGCAACTTTTAAAATGTAAAATACAGACAGGAGCGAGCTCTTAGTTTTATTTGTTTTCTCAGTCCAAACTTGAATCTCTAAGAGGTCAGACAAGCATGGCCTCTGGTATCAGACCAGGGTCCAGGTTAAATGTGTTTACTCGGCCTGCTGGAGACCTTGTCCCTTTGTGGAGTGATTCGGAGAGGGATGGGCTGTGTGGGTGGAGGGGGGGTGTCGGGGTGGAGGTGTTGGTCAATGGGGGCTGTTTTGGCGATTCAGCAGAAGGCCGAGGGGAGGGGGCCATGAGGGGGTGCTGATATTGGGGGGGCGGGTACGTGCTTCTTCTGCTTGACTGGTCTGTGGCGGCCCATAGGGAGGCGGCCGGAGTGGTGTGGCATTGCAGAGGATGATGGGATATGAGCCACAGTGATTCCCTATGGTCTGTGTACACACACACATACAATGCAGAAAAACACACACAAACACGCAAACAGCCATACAGACACACACATAAATGCACATACACACACACACACACACACACACACATACATCAGGGCACAGAAAACACCAGAACACCAGGTGGGGCAGAAAACAACAAGGGCATTTCCTCTTAGTATTTCAGACACTATCAGTCAACCCGATTCCCACTGAGTCCCCAAACTGATTCCACTAGGAAAAGAACTGGACAAAAATAAACCTGCTGAGGTTCCCAATCCACCAAAAATATCAAAAATTTCCATTTCAGTTTTTGCCTTATATTTCCAAAAGAAAACAGTGCCGTCAAATAAATTTGTGTCATATTTTCCAAAAGCTCTACATAATATTATACTTGCCATAGTTTTCAGTACATTCAATTTACACCAGAGCTGAAGACCCAACTGTTCCACCAGTACAGCTGATGGGGCCACAGAAAACACTGAGCTCTCACTAAAGATGGTGTTTAAGATGAGCAATACAGCATTAACCCCTCAGCACTGAGTTACAGCCAATCAGATAGCAGAGTACAGATGCACTGAGCACTGAGTTATAGCTAATCAGATAGCAGAGTACAGATGCACTGAGCACTGAGTTATAGCTAATCAGATAGCAGAGAACAAATCTTCTGAGCACTGAGTTATAGCCAATCAGATAGCGGAGTAAACTGCCACTGATCGCTGAGTTCTAACCAATCTGTTTGTGAAGTACAGAGCCAGTGAGCATTGACAGACAGCCAATCAGAATGCAAAAAACAGAATCTCAGATCAATGAGTTATAGCCAATCAAATTGTGGAATGTAGAAGCACTAAGGACTCAGTGACTGCCAGTAAGATTTTGGAGTACAAGGCCACTGAGATGAGACTAACGGCCAATCAGATTGCAGACCTTTCAGCCACCAGAGTGCCACACACCCAGTTCTCACACTATTAACAAAGAGTGAGTCAGTTCTCACACTATTAATACAGAGTGAGGGGTCAATGGTTGACAAAAGATGGGGGCAGGGCTTACCTTGATTTGAGTGACAGGGCTAGAGGATCTCTTCTCGCTCTTCAGGGCAGAGGGCGAGATGGACGGCTGTGGGAGGGACGCCATTTTGGCTCCGGGAGAGACCTGCATGCTGGCCAGTTGGGCTGCGTACAGTTGCTATGGGAGCAAAGGGACAGGAGGAACAGCGTTAGCATCTAGAGTTGCTTCCACTGCACAATCTTTCATGATTGACACCAGCACCAACTGTAGAGGTGCTAGAAAACGTCTTTTAAGAGGAGCAGAAAATAACCCTCAAAAACCAAGCTAGACTCTGACCTCTTAACCCAGGCCAATGTCCCCACAAAGGCTGCTTTAACTTGACTCAGGATCAGCAGTAAAGACCAGGGCTGCCATATTTGCCCTGCACTGGAATCCATCACACAGCAGAACTGTGGGCAGGTTTGATTCATTCAGGTACACAAAGGAGAAAAACTTCCCTTTTCACAGTTTGACAATTTTTTCCCAGCTCAATTGAACTTTGGTTAAGCCCTGCCCTCCCTTGGCAGAATCCCAGTGAATCAACCAGGAAGCTAAATCATTGCCTGTTCCCTCTGTGGGGGCAAAACTGCTGCTTTTCACAATCACACAATCACAGACACTGATGACCTGGCATTTTGGTTTGCATTTAGTGCTAATCTGGCAACCTCATATTTAACCCTCATCAATACCACTTCTGATACACCAGCAGTGTAACATGCAAACGTAATGCAATTATCACTGCAGAAAGACACAATGTACATAAATGAGGTTCAATATCAATAATCTGGATTGAGTGCAATGCTGACTTAAACCCAGCAAGGAAAGCTGAGTGTGCGTATGTGTGAGAGTGTGCGTGTGTGTGTGTGTGTGTGTGTGTGTGCTGTGCGTGCGTGTGTGTGTGTGTGTCTGCGTGTGTCGTGCGTGTGTGTGTGTGTGTGTGTGTGCGCATACGCGACTGTGTTAGAGTCTATTTCCTTCCCTCCAGCAGAGTAGTACAGCTCTTCCCCTTATTATAGAGATGACAGTGATATAAACTCTCTGTAAGTGTGTGTGTGATGGCAGTACTGATTGCTGCAGCCACTTTTTGAGATGAGTGGGATAGTGTGTGTGTGTGTGTGTGTGTGTGTGTCTGTGTGTGTGGGATAGGGTGTAATCATAAGTTGTGTGTGACTGCAGGAGGGGGTGCAGAACTCAATACTTCCACAGTGTGACAGGTCGAAGTACAAGAGAAGAGGTGAGAAACTTTACTGATGATGAGGAGAGGTCAGGTTCTGAGGACTACAGGGCTGGTTCTCTCTCTCACTGCCTGTCCCACATTTATTACACCACAGGTCATCATTTACCAAACCTCTCTCCTGTAACAATCCACACGAGCAAAGTGCTTTCCTTTCACAGTTCTCAGATGACTCACAGTGCGTGACAAGCACACACCTGCACCTGCACACAAACAAGTACACATAGAGTCACGCGTACAAGTACACTCAGAACTGCACACAAACACATGCACACACATTCCCACACACACAGGAGACACACTTTCACTGCCGTGTCTCAACTGTAAGCAGCAAGGCCTGAGTGAGAAATACACGTTAAGAGTTTGAGTTTGCATCAACCATGTGCGTTTACTGTAAAACTGCTAAAGCCAGCAGAGCAGCACAACTGTGACACGGTTTGGCCCCGCCCATCACCTGAGTAACCACATCGGGGGGTGGGGTGTGGGGGGGTGTTACGGGAGCAGGGCAGGAGGGTGCATTAGGGTGCAGTGTGGCGATGCTTTCCAGTATGGCCAAACATCTGCCTCACCGAGACCACACACACACATACACCCGCATACAGTACACACACACAAACACACACACAAGAAAATATACTGACACACTCGAGTTAACGTCATTCACACCACACTCAACAGCTGAAGATGTCAGAGCTCTGCTAATTAGCAGAGTCAGGTGGGCCAGGCTGAAGTGAAAGCAGACAGAGCTGTGGCACTCCAGTTAAAAGACTGAGACCCACAGCACAGCCCAACACTGCACCAGCACTGTGTGCCTGAGCAGACATGTCTGTATACAGGTGAGCCAGTTTGAGTTTGTGACGGTAATAATGTCCCTCTGTGTGTCTGTACTGGGTAAAGGGGAGGTACAGGGCAGCCACAGGCATTCAGATTTACCCAGTAACACTTCCCTTAAACCCTGCTTAAATAAAAAAGTTTGCATCTGACAATAAAAATGCCTGTTCTCGAAGTTCCATTCCCGTCTGTTTATAAGCCCCCCGATTCGGAAGCGAAAGAAACCCTAAACAGAACAAAAAAAAAAACAATATATCAACAGAGGAACAGATTTAAAGAGATTGTTTTCTTCCCCCATTCAATTGATACAAGGCAATCAGATTTGGCAAACAAATTAAGTGGCAATCCCCACAAAATAAAACAATTCTTTTAGTGGAATTAGAATAGCCCTATCGTACATGGGCTCATTGTTTCACAGATATTTTCAGGATTGAGTTTGGCGCAGGGCTGGGCCAGCGGTGACCGGGACGCAATCAGGGGTCAGGCGAGGAGCCACAGCAGTAATCAGGAAGGGACGGCTAAGGGGGGAGGGGGTCGGGGGGTTCATTGTTTCCACGGTTACAGGACTCGTCTGAGCCGTGGACCGGGCCTAATGAAGAGGGGCATTCAGTTTATGGAGCGGTTAAAGTTACACGCTCCCTCTCTCTCTCAGTCCATCTCCATCTCTCCCTCTCTCTCTCTCTCTCTCTCTCAGTCTATCTCCATCTCTACCTCCCTCTCTTGCAGGGTGAGGACTGTGTGCAATCTATCAGGGAAGTATTAAGTGAAATTACCCCACACACAGGAATGCCCTGTGTGGGGGAGGAGTGACAGGCATGGCCCGATACTGACAAATAAATAAGGCTTCTAACTGTCCGACAGCACCGGCCAGCCTGCCTCAGCGTAACCAATCGACTACAAGCTTTTGTTCCAGGTATTTGTGTTTCTATTTCAACAATAAGGGGTAAAGCACTGAGTATTTGACTGCATGTGTACAAGTGTATACACGGTATATACAGTATTTGTGCCTGTGTGTACCAGAGGTGGCAGGTGAACTGGCGATAGGGGAGGCTGAAACCCATCCCTTAAAAATAATGTTTGGTCATGACCTGTTTTCAATGATTCATTTAAATTACCATTACAGAAACTCCGGAAAACTCTCAATATTATCAGGTGTGCTCAGTTTTCATTAATAACGCATACCTGTCAACTCTCACGGATTCGGTGTGAGTTTAAATGGCATACTTACGTTCCTCTGCTGTAGTCAGCAATTATTCAACGCATATGTGAAAGATTCTCGCGTGGAACTGAAGTCCTTGTGCATGGAGGTTTATCAGTTTCACGTGCGATTATGACTCCGGACTTCTCATGCTTTTCTTTACTCGGGTTGGAAGCAATGCAAGCATTTCATTATCGTTTAAATTGTTTACATGAAATAAGATCATTTGAAATGTCTTTCTTCCAATGATCTTATTTCATTTAAACAATTTCAAACGATCATGAAACACATGCATTGCTTCCAACCCCCGAGTAAAGAAAAGCGTGAGAAGTCCGGAGTCATAATCGCACGTGAAACTGATAAACTGACGCCGAATGCCTGAGAGTTAACAAGTATGCGTTATTAATGAAAACTGGCCACACCTGATAATGTTGAGAGTTTTCGGAGTTTCTGTAATGGTAATTTAAATGAATCACTGAAAACAGGTCATGACCAATCATTATTTTTAAGGGATGGGTTCCAGCCTCCCCTAACGCCAGTTCACCAGCCGCCACTGGTGTGTACCCACATGTTCATTTATAGTATGTTTGTGCAGTTTGTGAATATTTGCTAAAGTGTATTTGAGCAAGGTGTGTATGTGGTTGCATGTCTGTGTTTGAGGGAGTTTATATTTGTGTGTGTGTGTGTGTGTACATGTGTGTTTAGGTGTGTGCAATTGAGCATGTGCAAACGTGAGGAATTTGATGTAGGCTTATGTATATGTGTGTTTTGATATGTGAGCCTTTAGGTGCTTGGATGTGTGTTTAGGTTTGTTGAGTGTGCGTATGTGCAAGTGTGCGAGTGTGTGTGTGTGTGTGTGTGTGTGTGTGTGTGAGCAAGTGTGTGATGAGACGATGCGAGGACGGGCTGTTATGACACCCGTATTTGTGAAAGCGTTGCCGTCGGCAACATTAAGACTGGCAGAGCCGGCCAGCCCCTGCCCGGATGGCTGCACACATTACCGCAGAGGCATTGTGGGATATTAATTCCTCCACTGAGATGATTTTTTAAGCTTCATATATTTTGCAATCTAAACAGAATAAATTGGGTAAAATGATACGTTGCCAGGACACTGACAGGCAGAGAGATATTTTAATTAGGCAGGCGTGTGCATCAACGGCTTAATTTCTCCATCGCCCCGGTGCCCGCATAGGTACTGCATCACCACGGTAACGGTGCATTTAGGGCCGCCACCTCAGGAAAGCACCCCACTACTGAACTGTCATCAATACTAACATTAGCATTAGCGTCCACAGCAGCTACATACCCAATACTGAAACTGAAAATGAAAACTTATAAGCGAATCTGGTGCTGTAATCGCCCTTGTTCAAAAAGCAGTACAATGTAAAATTATGAGCGAACATAAGAAGACATAGATTAACTTCACTGGGAATGTTGTAGTTGAAAAACCAAAAAAGTCAAGTTATTGCTACGAGGGCTAGAGAGGTACAAAACTGAGCAGAGAGAGAAAGAGAGGGAGAGAGAGGGTGCAGAGGATGAGCAAAGCTGTGGAAGGGAACAGAGCACAGACACAGAGCTGGTAGGAGTGAACTATTCAGAGCAGGTCTGTTTGTGACATAGAAAACGGTTGGAATTTCAAACCATGTGTTTCAAACATCGAAGTGCCGAAGGGGGATCTAAGCAGAAAAATTTTAAGGTCAATAAAGTCTCTGGGCTTTGAAATATACTAGAAACCCCTGTCCAGAAGGACAGAACTGGGAAAATTATTATGCACAATATGGGTCACTTAAATCCATATTCACACACTCCAGATACACAAACACCACTCACTTCCTTACTTGTTTGTGGCATGAGCATGTAATAACTGTGACCCCTTCTCCAGCTCCTGTACCTGTCAGTACACGCTTAGCCCTATTAACCCCAGAGCTATAATCTGCAAACACACCACTGCGTGCCAGCGTGTCGCCGGGATGAAATCTAAACCCCCCAAACACTCCCACCCGACTGCACTTTCAGGCACTCGCCTTTGTTTCATAACAATCCCGCTATCGTCAAAAACCCAACTTCTGCCGGCTATCAACGGCTTATCGCCGCTACTGACAAAACAAACCGTAACCGCAAAAAGTCAGTCACAGTTTCTCTTTCCTCACCCCACCTCCCTCCTTCCCTCCCTTCCCTCTCTCTCTCTCTCTCTCTCTCTCATATCTCCCCTCTTTTGTTACAGAGGAATGTCAAGGCCCTTGCATGTCACAATGGAGCTTCTTAATCAAGTTGTTCCAAAGGCACCTTAAATATTTACAGCTAGACCAGAGTTAAAGTCTCCAAATAAATTGTTCATCTGCAAAGTTTGGTGTTGCAGCGAAGCCCCAGAGATAATTTGGCGAGGGAGCGGGGGTGTGTTGGAAGGGGGGGGTGAGTGTTAGTGTAATTGTACTTGTAATTGGGTTGTTTCCTCAACTCTGTATTTGTTATGCAAATGAATGTTGATGGAAACAGCGGGGAATACATATTGCCAATCTGACAGGGCCAAACAACAAGCAGAGGTTCTTGGTTAGGCTTAATAAAAGTGTTAATTGTAATCTAATGTGACTGATGGGAGGAGAGCAGGTCTTCTTTAATAAACATTTGATTTTTGAAGTCACCCAGCGACACGGGTTCAACCCTCTGCGTGTAAGCAGGCCGTGGGCCCACAGAATCGACAGGGCTGCAGGGTTCGCGCTTAACCCCTTGCATTAAACAACCTGCCTCTCCAGTGCATAAACCGTGTCTTGTACTGTTACTAAATATGCACGCAAATACATAAAAGCACACACGCTCTGTATACAGACAGATACATACAGAACATTCTTTCTCACATACATACACACATGCACAGCCAGGGAGACAGGCACACAAATACAGTATCTAAACAACAGCTGATTCAAGAATACAGCTGTTAGCGTGTTAGCACACCACCTGTTAAAATGGTCCTTGATTGAGAATACAGTTGTTAGGGCATACATGCATTGCAGTACCTAACATAGGGCTGCTAGCACGTTAGCGCAGCCCAGCAGCCCGTTGTGTAGAATACAGCTGTTAGCGCGTTAGTGTGTTGCTGGTGGTGTTTTGACACGTACCTGAAGCTGTAGAGGGCTGAGACCGGATGCAGCAGCAGCAGCCATTGTTGAGGGGATGAACTGCACTGGGTAATTCTCACCTGTTGCACAGGGAGGGAGAAAATAATGACAATTAGTAGGACAAGCTGCTCTGGCCTCTACTAAGAACCCAAACATCTGCATCTAACAAAAGCCAGTTTTACCCCACCACCCTCCAAATCTTGATTTTCACCTGACCTTGCAAGCCTTATATCTGCCATAATTGTGCCTCTCAGCCAATGAAATTAAGAATAGGCCATTTCTCTAGATACATTGTGCAAATATTAGATAGAGTTATGTTTGGAAAAAAGATAAAGATGCAAAAAGATTTGGCAGCAACATTGCTATCCTTTCTTATGGTGCATTCCATACATCTTAGGAACTGGGAATAGTCCCAAATCTGAGTAGGAAAAGTGCATTCTAACACCTCTCCCAAGTAGGAATTCCCAGTGAGTGGCTCCAGTATGAGTTCTGAACTCCCGGTTTGTAGAACTAAATATTTTGTTAATACCAGAGAATTAATTCAGTATTATGCCCTCGGAAGCAGAATTAACGCATGATTGTAAATGAGAAATATAATAGTGACTACATAGTTAAATAGGATGCTCTTATGAGCCATGTGACCTGCTGTTCACGGAGGTTCTGTCATATTCGTGTTAGCTAGCTATCAGACAAATGTGGTGCGTGCTTGCTGACGTTGGGGGAGTAGATAACGTTAATATGTAATGTCAGGTAAGACAAGTGGTACAAACAAACTCCCTTTTTGTTGTTTTTCCCAGCTATACCTCTCAAATGTGACTTGGTGGGAACAGGGAAGTTTAAAGTGGGAACTTCCAAGAACCAAGGACGTCTCCCATGCAGCGTAATTATGATACTTCCTTGGAAAGCTGTGTAAAGATGCAACATCTTCCTAAGAATTCTAAAGTTGCCATTGAGTCAATCAATACCCCAGGAGAGCAGCAATGCAATTAGCGAATATTAGATGCCAACAGAATATTCCTATTTGTTTGGCTACTTGGTCCTTCAAACAAGTTGGCTACTAAATGGTCAATCAGTGCCAGACCTACTAAAGCGTACCTACAACTAAGTGATGTCTGGATTTGCGACTTCAAAGCAAGAAATGTAATTTCAGAGATATTTCCTATATATCTGAATATTCAGTATAGTAATATTGTGCTTATCCCAGATGGCAGCAGCCTTCCCCAAAATGACTTGACTACCATGAACATTAAATTTCTGGCTAGAATTTGCTCCTTCTCAGTATGAACTTAACTTGCGTCTGAAATCCACTGACTTCTTCTCTCCGTCATTAATTCTTCCAACTCCTCTCCTTGATTAGTAATAATCTTTGTTATAGAACTGAAGCTTACTTCATGCTTACTGCTCTTGTTCCTACAATTGGCCGCAATACAGGAAGTTTCGTACTTGATGACTATAATTTACTGGTTGATTTACGCTAGAGGGGCACAATGATGGCGGATGGCAACCGCTGTCGAGGCCCATGCCACATGAGTGAAAACCAGCAATACACGCCCAAGCACCTAAAACAACACTTTTACACTGTTATATTTGGCACAAGTTAAACTCCATATACTCCTACTCCAAACACACTTACGCTAGAGCTCAAACACACTCACTCAGCATGTTACGCACCAACACTACATCTCACACAAATACAGACAGTGTATATGGCACACATTAAAAGAATAAAGAGTATTTTGACACTGGCTGTTAATGGTGATGTCTGCCCTGGGATGATGAATGAACATATGCATTACAGAGATGGCTGAATGCCTCGGCGAGCACAGCCCATTGTGAAGCTGCAGATTGGTCCATTCCCCAGCAGGACTTCCATAAGGCTTTGTGACATCATCAGCAGAACGAGAGCCACGACCCAAGCAGCCAATCAGGGGCCAGCCGTGCTCCGGCCGCCTCACTGCCCCCTGATCCCATCCCAAACTCCCTGCTGCCCCACCCCCACCCTGATTTCCTGTCCCGCTGTGTGTGTATTAACTTAAAGAATGGGCTGTGTTAACGCTCCACCACACCGCTAGCCTCTCGCTCTGCTTGACACGGGCCGAGGTGACATCATTACCCCCGGTCCACTGCAGGGGGCGCTGTGGGGGAGCAGGGAGGGGAACAGCGGGAGCAGGGGATGGGCATTTAGAGCAGGACAATAAACCCACACTGGACACTAATGGAGTCCCATTATCAACCGCTAATCTGACAACAACTTCATTATTTAGTTGCAGTGTGAACATGGTGAAGTGACACAGAAGGCCTTGTAGGATTTTTGTGTATTAGAGTGTGTGTGTGTCTGAGTGTGTCTTTGTTCGAAAGGCAAATGTGTGCCAAGTGTGTGAATTTGGGAGTGTGTGAGAGTGTGTGTATGTATATGTTTATGTGCCGGAGTATGAGAGAGTGTATGTATGTGTGTGAGTAGTAGTATGCAAAGAGTACGCACATTTGTGTGCATGTATGTGCGTGAGAGCGCATCTGTGAGAGTGTGTGAGTGACTGCAAGTGTGTGTGTGTGTGTGTTTGAGTTCATATGAACAGCAGAGAGGGTGGGGGGGGTCAGTTTGTAGGGGGAAGGGCACAGAAATAAAATATCCGGTCAGCGACTCGAGCGAGACGCACAAACAGCTTCATACACACCCCCCAGTGTAGCGTCTCATGCATAATGCATGCACAGTACACACGGTGGTAATTCCATAATAACTCCTGTTATTTGTACTAAAACACTTTCCATGTCAAACACATTAGAGACAGAGCCTGGCAAAGGGCCCCGCTGGCGCTTTGTTCCCAGTGCGCGCAAACTCTGCGAAAAGCAAAACTGCCGATTCCTTCCTGCAGAATCTAAACCCTCTCCACCAACCTCTACATGCCTACACATGCCAGAAACCTGACCCAAATACACACACTCAAACAAATGCAAAAACACACAAACACACTTCTACACAAAAATGCACACAAATACACACGTATAAAAGCAAGCACACGCAAACAAATTTACACAAACGCAAACAAACACACATCCACACAGAAAAACACACTGACACAAATACACTCCAACACACACACATGCGCCTACATGTGTGAAAACTCCAACATACATTAACAAAAATGCACAGTAACCCACCCGTGCACACAAACACACACATACATTGGGTTTGCAGTGCGGTGAAATATTTTGGAGGCCAGAGTCACCTTCTTATTCACTTTCTTATGAGCCCCTTCACTGTACACTACAAAACCAGTCGGAGAGCACTGCAATGCGAAGTAGGTGAAGCAAGTGGCCAAAAGTTGAGGAGAGCTGAACTTTATTCAAATGAGGGGCGGTGATCACCAGCCACGGGCTAATCGGCATCAAGTAAGGACTCAGGAGGCAGGAATTTCATGTCTCAAAATGGGGAAGAGGCTAATCATAGCCGTAGCTATTGGGTTTCCCCAATATTTTTTGATTGCTGATTGTTCCATGTATGACTCCAGGGATGTAAATAAAGCGATGTGATCCACGCAGTCACTGAGATCCTGCTGGTAACTGGTGGATTATAAAATTCAATTCATTTTTAGAATGTATTGATAATATATAAGTGTGTAGGCTATGCATGTACAGGGTCATTTAAACACAGCTAGCTACACAGGTAGCCATCTGGCTTGTTGTCTGATGATATCATTTAAATAATGGCAAACTTTGCATGTGAAATAAAAGGTTATTGTGGATTTCTGTGTTTGTCGGCTACTTTAACTTAATAATTGGTAGCAGCTACCAAATCACCATGTAAGCTGCTTGCTTCCAGTTCACCAGATCTGGGCCAGATATTCAGTAAAAACACACAAGCAGCTGGCAGCAATGAATCCTGATTCATGTTGCATCGCTGCATTGTGTTTGTACCATAACCCTACCCTAACCTTAACTTAACCATAACCTTAACCCCTGACCCTGAAATAGCTGTTACCTGGAGTAAATTGAAAATTTCCCCATAAGGATGAAGAATTCTGGTATTCCATCACTTGTGGGGACATATGGTCCCCACAAAGGGTAGGAATACATGTCCGCACACAAACACACGCAAGCAGACACACACACACACACACACACACACACATACAGAAAGGTACACACAGCACACATGGGTTCAAAGCCTTATCCCCAGGTACCAAACCCCCCTCTCCTTTGTTACTGATGAGACACTGACAGCGAATCAAAGGCTGAGATTAAAACGGTGGACTGAAGTGGGGGAATCCCATCTGCACACACATCACACAGGGACTCCACACCTGGGGTCACTCATTCATGCTCTCCTGTTCTCTCCCTGTCTCTCCCTCCCTCTCCCTCCATCACAAATCCACAGCTTCTGACTGATAGCACAACAGGGATAACAGGCGGACCCTGCAGCATCACACACTGTGTTTCCCCACCCTCGGGTGCTGGCTGTTAGAGGACTGGGAGTGGGCCGCCAGAAGGGCCTGATGATGGGTTTCTCTGAGGGTCACAAAAATAAGCAAAGGATGCTGGGATATAATTTCCTTCAGCAGACAGATGGGTGGGGTGTTGGGTAATGGAGTCTTTCTGACTGGAGCTGTCTGGCTTTATGTTTTTTTGTAGTTCTGGGCTGTGGAATGTGGTGTGCGTGAGGAGAAGAGGGCGATTCTCCTGCAAACACACAAAGGGAGGAGGTGGGGGGAGGGGCATGCCGAGGCAGGTACGAGAAACTAACCCCCCCACACCCAGTACCACACCAAACCTCCCGCTCAGGTCCCGCTCCACACGTCCCACACAGCAAGCCCAGAACTAACCACCGCAAAATATACATCCTCTGTATATGAGAACAGAAGTGTTCCAAATCCATATTTGTCTTTTTGTAACTTCTAGTCTTAAAATGATTCCTAAGTGGTTAATCTGTTGAGTGCAATAATGGATTAACTCAGTGCAGTTCCAGAGCTATACAAGGTGGGTCGTTTGTTCCACACTTCACGAACTCATAAAGCACTCAGCGCAATAGTGGTTCAAAATGAAAAATGGAAAAAAAAAAAAAGAGTTGGACCACTTTTGTCCTCAGGGGCTCATCCAACCTCGACATCCTACTACACACCTCACTACACCCAGCGTCTACACCCACGGTGCTACAGACGCACTAAACTGTCCCGAGTCACAAAAGAAACAGGGATCTGTGCAAAACCAGGTGAGGAGACGGCCATGTTCTCCACATGGAGCTGCAGCTCTGGTCTTTGGGAGGATGGCCATGGCCCAACGAAAGTACACTAAAGTCTGAGAAGATGGAAGACAGGAGGTGGCCATTTTATTTTGCCAGGTCTCATGCAGTCACAATACATGGACAAGGAAAAAGAGAGAGATTTGGGGTGTCAGAGAGATAGAATGGGGGAGAAAGAGAGGAGAGGAGATAGTACAGGAGGGAGACAGACAGAGTGAGAGAGATGAGGAGGAACAGTACCTGGTTTATACGTGATTCCAGGAGGGAACAGGAACCCCTGCTGAGCGGCTGCAGCGGCAGCGATAGAGCGCTGATCATGGGGGAATATGGGGATCATCAGAGGGGGAACATGACCCTGCACCTGGAGAGAGAGAGAGAGAGAGAAAATTCTCAGTCCATTTGAATCATATGTCCTATTTGCACATCCAAAAGCCACGCATTGTGGCATAGTGGGCGTGCCTGTTTGAGGAGTTCACTGAAGCAGAAATAAAATAACAATTCAACATTAGATCACACTGAATTTACACCACTTGTCATTCTTATAAGCCTTCTCCAAACTGTTGACTGGCCTTTGGGTTTTAGATCTTTTTCATAAAGTTCTTCAGTGTTTATCCCTTCCCAGCTCCGGTACTTTCTTTTGCCCTTTGTTTATATGGGCTGCTTCCCTCGTCACTGTGTCTCCTGTTCTAATCATCATTCCTCCTCCTAGTCTCTTCTGGTGCCTCGAGACAGACTCAACAGAACTGACCCGCAACCAGAACCACAACTTTGATTGGCCCCACCTCCTGTCCACTGTCAGCTGCTGCAAGACCTCCACCTGTCCCACGATCTGCCTGCCGCATAATAAAGAACCATCGTCCTTCGAACCTGATCCTGCATTCAGTTCCCTCTGTTTGTCAGTCCCTGACAGGTGAACCCACTGGGCATTTCAGACACTGAACCCAAAAGACCAAACAGCTGCAAGTCTTTATGTTCAGTTTAGTAGAGGGTTTGCTTTCTTAAAAATTTGTATTTCAACATTGTGAGTTACTAACCACAGAAGGGCACATGCAACATTATGTTCCCTAAAGTTCAAAAAGTCAAAGGTTGGAGAGGACTGGAGAGGCCTGTGGAAACAGGTGGACTCCACAGAGAGAGACGGCATCATAACTATGTACAGTCACATGACACAAGCAGATCTTTACGGCGCTCGAGGTCGAAGGTCAAGTGCATCCCATGGTAAGACCCAGACTCATGACTCCCAGTTAAGGCCACTCCAATCTTAAATATTTTTTGGGAGATCATTCATCGGAAAAATTCAACGATGTGAGCAGCGTGGTGATTCATGGAGCCACACTTCAGGAAGAGACCTGGCGGAAACAGCAGATTGGCCGCACTTCACTTTAACACAGTTCGGTCTCCGCGCTCCTTGGGACTCCACCATATCACGCAGGATCCTTCAGGCTGCCGCAGCACTGGGAGTCTCTGCACGTCTACGGTTAGTATCCTACAACATCTGGCACCCTGCCTTAATCCGGCCATACTGAGCTGTACGGGGACTCGTCAATCACAGGGAAATTCAAACACTGTATAAACACATGAGCTCCCAAACCTCTCTCTGCACCCCAAACTCTCACTGCAAACACCAGCGCTAAGCTGAGGATAAACGGGCACTGGGGAAGACACACTTTAACACAGAGTTCTCCAACCCTGTTTCTGGAGAACTACCATCCAGTAGGTTTTTACTCCAACCCTAATTCAGCACACTCGATTCGACTAAGTAGCAGCTCGTCAAGATCCCTGCAGGGAAATTAGGTGTGCTTCCTTTTGGTTGGAGCGAAAACCATCAGGACAGGCAGGGTTGGAGGCCAATGCTTTACCAATTTATTGGGAGAGGCTTTGGGGAGCTGACTGGGTCGAAGAGGGTTGGTGGCTCCTCAATAGCCACAAGACCAGGGCAGTAGTTGGGGCCCCTGTGCAAGGCCCTTAAGCCCTGGAACAACATGCACACTAGTAACTCACTCTGCTCCACAGAGGATTGGCCACTGCTAAGTCAAATCAACTGTAAGCCGATTGGGATAAAAGAACCCACTAAATAACTGCGATGAAATGTTAAGATGAGAATGGTAATTGCTATTGCACTCAGTCTCTTTGCACACTAAGACATATAACAGTACCTGACTCAACCTTCTCTGCAGTAATTCCACACAACTGAAATCCTTATTGAAAGGACCTGGGGCCATATTCATGAGGAAGTACTGATACAGATTCAGCTTCCTCGGTCCATAGGATAACCTTGTAAAATGAGCGAGAAAGTAAAATTGATCCCAGATCAGTGTGCTCACTCTGAAATGTTTCTATGAATATAGGTGCTGAGGGTTTAGGGAATGAGGATATGATTCTTTCCCCTCCAACTTTCAATAAAGAGCAGGGTGAACTGAGGGTATGGTGCTCTGGTGAGAACCGAACCCAATCCCTTCACCACCCCCACACACACAAACACACTCCAGGGGGGCCCACCTGGGAACAGGGGTTAATAAAGGTCGCCCCCGTAAAACAAACTCTCCACAGCTCGCTTCTCCCCTCGTTCCCCCTCTTTATAAAAACCCCGGAGCTGCCAGCAATTACACATCGGGCGACGGAGTGTGAAATCAACACGGACCCAGCGGCTCTTTGAGCCCCCCGTTATAGCTGAGGTAAGCCTGACAGGGAGCACGCTCCGACCGCCGAGCTCTCCAGCCAATCAGATCACTCAACTCACCCGGCTGCAGGCCACTTCAAGTGAAATCACTCACTTTCTGCTTACTGCTAACAAAACTCATAAAACCACTCATTTATGAGAAAACGGGAAAAAGTAAAGGTGGCAACCGTCTACCATCTACACTTCACTGAAAACAGTTTTTGAGTATTCCACAAAACTTGAAAAGATTCTCATTAATTATGTCTCAATTAATGTACACTTTTGTACAAGTGAATTATCATACTGTGAAGATCGCACATGGAAATATTGGTTATTTAAGGTCACAAGATGGTCAACTGACAGGAGCATAAAAGGCACCAGCGAAAAATCCCACTGAATTATGGGTAACGCAGAATCACTGGAGCACAGTGTAGAGACCTGCTGTCCAATCCTAGAGATCGCCCACCTTCTTTTCATTTTATTTCTATTATTGGCATCGCCAGAGAAATTTCTCCTTTGATGTGCCATGTAAAATATTTTTTTTAAATTTTAATCACAAAACAAATTTCCAGTCCTTCCCAATTTCATAATCCACCAATAAAATCAAAAGCACACAATTACCATCTGATTAACTTTTTAGTGGCGGAGAATCGCAAGTAAAGTTTCAGGTCAAGAGATTTTTTATTCACTATAAAGCTGTCCCCAATGTACAAAAAGCAAAAAAGATAAAACTATGATTCTGATGACCTGTAACCTTTTGGCTGAAGGTGAAGACAAAGTGCAACAATGACATTTCTACAACAAACGTTCAGAAAAATGTATATTAAATTCAGATACTCCAATAGTGATGATAGTGCATTCATTTATTGTAGCCCCCGGATGAAGTCGGGGCTACTATGAATTTGGCCTCGTCATGTGTCCACCGCCGCTGCCGCCATCATAGAGATTTCCTTGTGGACGCTCTACAGGCCACAAATTTAAAGCTATTTCTTTTATATTTGGAATGTATATGGGCAGTGGTTAGGATACAGCACCTATCGATTTTGGTAGCCATGGTAACATAAGACAATTTTGTGTCAAACATATGCCAAAATGAAAAATGTGGGCAAATGGGGGCTACTACCATTGGTAGCGGGCGACCGACCTGTAATGTTTAAAAATGGGAGACAATACTGCTAGAACCCCCCAAAAAATCTGTCCATTAGGAAACTGAAATCTATTCAGGTAAACCCATAGCAACGCTGATGTTCTTTCTATCTTGACCAATCAGGACGAGGTGAGGAGGAGCTGTACAGATGTGAGCAGAGCTGAGTGCGGGTCTGTGGTGATCAGGCTGCGTCACGGCGCCGGAGTCTTTCGCTTTGAGATTCAGAGCGCTGGATAGGTCTCATCCCGCCATCTGCCCCCCGACCTCATTACAGACACACGAAAGGGCTAACAGCCTGTGTGCCCGCTAGAGGCAGCCGCTAACAGCTCGTGAGGCTGCGAGCAGCAGGTGCTGAAGCCCCGCTAGCGCAGGTGTTACTGCGTGGCCCCGAAGGGCCGCCTTTCAAGGACCCGACGCAGAATACCTGAACGGACACATCTGCATTAGTAAGGGGCAGGAGAGCGGGCAGCTGTGTGAGTGTGTGCGAACGTGCGTGTGCGTGTGTGTGTGTGCGTGTATGTGCACTTTTAGGCAAATGTGAGTGTGAAGGCCTGTGCGTGAGTGTGTGTGTGTGCGCGTGTGAGTGTGTGTGCACTTTTAGGCAAGTGTGAGTGTGAAGGCCTGGGTGTGTGTGTGTGTGTGTGTGTGTGTGTGTAGGTGTGTGTGTGCACTTTTAGGCAAGTGTGAGTGTGAAGGCCTGGGTGTGTGTGTGTGTGTGTGTGGGTGAGAGAGTATGAAGGTGAGCGTGAGTTTGAAGGTGTGTGTGCGTACATGTGCGCTTTTAGGCAAGTGTGATTGTGAAAGCCTGGGTGTGTGTCTGTGTGTAGGTGTGTGCATGTGTGCATGTAGGCCTATATGTGTGAGTGTAGGCATGTTTGCGAATGTGAACGCATGTTTGTGTGAATGCAGGCGTGTTTGTGTAATCGTGTTTGTGTAAATGTAGGTGTGTATGTGACTGTGTAGGCACGTGTGTGTGTGACGCGCGTAGGTGTGTGCACATGTGAGTGTGTAGGCGTGTATATTCGTGAGTGACTGTCGGCGTGTGTGTGTACTTTGGATGCATCACCATACTGATGACCTACGACTACCCACACACCTAACCCTACCCCCGTTTCTCCACACACCTTAAATCACCCATAGACCCCCGCAAACCGGGCTCTCCGTTGCACAAAACCTCAGTGTGCTCCCGTCAGAGCGAGAGGCCAAACCGAGCCCCGCTTTAGCATGATCTCCCGCTTCTGAGGAACAAAACGCTTTCTCCTCTCTGCACACCGCTACAAAACACAGCTGTCAATCTTCTATTCACCCACAAACAAATATCCACCACAGAAAATAAAAAACACTAATCCTGTTCTGGAGGGGAAACACACAGACAAATAAACATGGGGAAAGGCGCACCTGTGCACCCACAGAAATGACGGGATAATCAATAAAGATTTGCTTTATGAGTCTGCCAAGCTTTTGTACCGCTGGACAATACCACTGACTCCTGGGTTTCAGTGAAAAAAATAAAATGATAACCACACTAATCAGACCAGTTAAATACAAGTATTTTACAGGCTCCAACCCTTCAGACGCTGATCAAACCTGAAAGCACAGTTGGACAATCCAGAACAAGCAACTAACCAAAATGCAACATGGAAAGTAATTTCTTAAATGATATTTCTTTCTGAATAAAACATGAATGTTTCTTTTTTAAATTGGCCACAATACCCAGGAAGAATGTCTCATTCTGTTGATCAGGTGATAATTAATCTCACATAGCAGTGAAAAAATTAATCTCACATAGGAGTGAAATCAAACGTGAGTTGTGGGCTTCAGATGCAATATAACAACCACAAAAACCTGCAACAAGCATTTTAGTCAAATAACTTTTTACAAAAAAATCCTATTTATAAATACATAATGTAAAAATATTGCCAGTGAGCCTAGATATTTTGACTATTTTGTTTTAGATTTTCCAACCTGGTAAGAAAATGTCACTTTTTCAGGCAAATGGTGAGGGCTGTTTTATACTTGTAAGACGTGTCGACAGACACCTTTAGAAAAGTCCTGGACGACACAGATGTTTTTCTGCTCAACTGACGTGTCAGATGATGTCTGCAGCGCAAGCGGTAATCTCCATAATAATTATACAATACTTTAATAACCAACTGATCTTATTGTGAATGCTACTGTAACGGCCATCTATAACCATGACAACCTCCAAACACTCAGCCCACCCAGCCAATGAAAATGTAAGAAAACGAAGGACGGTGTCTGCATTGTTTCAAATATTCAACTGTCGTATGACACTTTTTTTTTGTCTCTCTGACATCATTTTGTTCATCAGACACTGTCGACAGACACGTGCCTTACAAGTATAAAACAACTTTAACTTACGTAAAACAAGCTAATATTTTCTATTTATTAGGAGGTCAGTTAAAGCACAAAAACACTTAAGACTTTATGTTTTTGCAATGTCAGGAGCATCTCTCCTGCACAGCACATGGGCAAAGCTGTTTCATCACCAGAGACAGAAGACCCCCCCCACCCCACCCCCCACCCCCACAGCACAGGTGCTATTGGCTGTCAGGAAGACAGGTGACATGCAGCTACAGATCATACTCTGTGATGGAGCGGGGGGGTCTGTCAACGCTCACACACCTCCCTGTCTGTCGATGCCAGTGTCAAAGTCTCCTGCGACCTGCCACAGCAGACCTGAGTCAGATCTCAAGCAAAGACATCACTCAGAGGGGTTTTTACACTGTTTCTCTTTTTAAAGGGAGAGACTGCAGCAACACGCCCACATGCTTTCAGAGCCTGAGAGATAAGATGGAGAAAGGGGGGGGTCACTTTCCTGTGAAACACCCAAGCACGAGGTGGGAGGGGGCGCGGTAAGTCCTGATGTGGTAAACTGGACAGCCACACTTCCAAAGTGAAACCTGAATTTGCTTGCCCACAAGCCGTTTAAAAAGAAAAACAACCACCGCAAATTCAAAGCCCCATGAATAATATCTCACAAAACTCTGTCAGGAGGCCAGAAAGGAGGAATTCAGAAAATATGACATTTAGGGCAGGAAGGGGTTAAATAAATTGACATGCCCGTCTGTGTGAGTCCCCGTAGAACAGACTTGGCGTCCACTGCACCTGATGATTAGATTATCGAAGGCAAGCTGATTATGCTCGCTCCGGCATGCGTGAAAACCACCTCTTAGAGACAGCAGCCAAGCAGTCATCACTCCTGTATGCCTCACACATAATATGCCTGTACGCCGCTTAAGCACAATAAACATATATGTACCTTCTACATAATATGTACATACACCCCTGATACATCACGTCCATCAGGTGTGTACACACTCTTATACAGTCACAGCGACATATTCTTGGACACACTCCACAGGCGCACTCACTATACACAACCAGGAAAGTTACTGCATCACTCCATAAATTATCAGCAGTATAGCCGCCAAGTAGGTCCCAACATTAATGATCTTGAGGGATTCTGAAGAGCATACCGGATTGTTCCCACTGGGAATGCCACTCCGTCGTTAAAAACTGTGCCCCGTTGCCACACCTACTTATTCCACCACAAATACCAGACTGAATAATTTCTGCTTAAATTCAAGATGGAGCTGGGCAGACCAATATGGACCCCATATGTGCTAATAGCCCCACCAGCCCAAACTTAATCCTCCACTGCCACACCAAACTTCCTAATCCTCCCCAGAAAAACTCTCCTCAATGTTATTTATATTGAGTGATAGGTGAAGGATAAACACAGGTGCCCTTAAGCAGGGGTCATTTGTCTGGGGGGGGTTCATTTGTCTGGCTGAGACTCTGGCCACCTCGCCCCCCCACCCCACCACACTGATCACCCCCAGATCACCCACCTCCACCCCCCAGACTCCTGGGATTAATGCAGCTCCCAAACACAGCTCCACCATCTGACAGGAACGAGATTAACATCTACAGCCACAAGAGCGCAATTTGCACTCAGTTAGTTGGTGGCCCCTTACCCCGACAGAAAGCCAATCAAATGCCACGCTAACAGCTAAAGCAGGCAGAGATAGATGAAGCAGACAGCACAATCACAGCAAAGTTCACAGGGCCGACCAATGTGACGAGCCGCTGAGGTCACATGATCCGGAGAAATAACCGATGGATGACTTCTGCTAACACAAATTCCTGAGACAGAGAAACAAGCCCGGTTGGAGGCCGGCCATTACAATACATCTATATTAAGCAGCCTGCCTTCAGAAAGAGGGCATCTCAGTCTCTGGTCTGCCGAACCCGCGCCAACCCATATCTGCACTGAATCTCCAGTCTCGCAAAGAACCTTCCGGACAGTTCAGAACATGACTGTCTTCTGAGGTAACTCTGCTTTAAAAAACCCTATTCCCTCAGTGAGAGAAGGATGATGGCTCTTTTTTATTTTAGGAAACCGGCCCAAACAGTAGCACAGACTGCCAAAAGGTCCAGATGTATTATAAATAATGCAAAAATAAAAACTGAATTAAGATACAACTTCTGAATAAAAATTACAAGATGGGGGAAAGCAACAATGATGGATTGAAACAGAGAATTAGAAAATTATTCCACTGCTTATAACCATGGAGAAAACAAAAAATAAAAATAAAAATAGGCTAGCCCTCCTGTGAACACGCGAAATGGGACAGTATTCGAATCAGCAGAGATGCGTATCTAAGGCAAGTTCTTGTACAGCCTCAGAGACCTAAAATGTAATTTAAATTTTTAAAGTAAATATTTTAAGTAATTAAGTTTGTATTGAATATATAATATCAAAGATGAGCCTGAGGGCCTAATCTCTTTGAGCTTTTGAGTTTACCATTTTTCATTTACATAGTATGCATGCATATGTAGACACCCCCATTTTCCCTTTTTTAATTTCTCATTTTTTCAATGGTTACAGTGCCATAATGTCATATCACCAGGAGTCACAGTGACAAGCAGGGATTTGAGCTGGGTCTTATCACAGAGGAAGGGGAAAATAAAGATAAATAAAGCCTGGTTGTGAGAGTAAAAGTGTCCACAGGAAACAGGGTAAGCCCAGAGAGACCACCTCAAACAGCAGCGCAAATGAAGAGAGCGAGGAAAAGAAAAACCGACAAACAAAAGGGTCCAGGGCCCAGAATATTATCATTCATATACAGTATACAGACCTGCTATGAGCAGCAGAGGCAGGAACCGAGCGCGGGTCAAGGGTTTGCCAAATTAGCTTTTTAATGACAAAAACAGAATGCAAACTCACTGGTAATTCAAACTGGAGGGAAAATGTTTCACCGAAGACACACAGTAAGGAAGGGAAAAAATCCAGTAACAGGGCGACAAAGACCAGGAACTTTTTTTTTTTTTTTTTTTTTTTATTGCCCGCCACCAACCCCCCCTCTTTGGAGGACAACTTTGTTTTTATTTTCAGATGACAAAATGCAGATTAAAAGCAGAATTAGGTTTGTAAAGAAAAAGGAAAAAAAAAAAAAAATAGATAAAGTACAATAGATATATTGTACATTAAGGAAAAAAGAAGAAAAATAATAATAATAATAGAATAAAAGAGATAAATGAATAACAGTAAATAAATGCAAAATAAAATTAAATATTTAACATTGGAATGAAGTATGTAACAGATAGGAAACTGGGGGGTATTCAATGGCAGATGTGTAAATGTTTATTAAGAGGCGGGCATAGATGGACACATAAACAGACAGACATATAAAATGAGAACATATAACAAATAAATGTTGTGTGTGTGTGTGTGTGTGTGTGTGTGTGTGTGTGTGTGCGGCGTGTGCAGCGTTTGTATGTGTACATGTACACGAGCACGTCTTCATAATAGTTGTAGTATATTTATTTATATTATAGTTGATAGGTATAATAATTATAATCAAAAAATAGTTATTGTGGTAGAAATTGTTAAGGTAGCAACACTTATTTTTTAGTAAAGCTAATGACGACGGCGAAATGATGACAGCAACAACAATCATTGATTATTATAATAATAATAACGATAATAACAATAATAATAATAATAATAACAATAATAAAATAAAATAAGAAGAAGAAGAAAAAACAATAATTGCTATATCACTATTACATCCATAACAATAATAATAGAAAATTTAAGAATAATGAGAACAATTACAATAACATAAATAGCATTATTATTAAATAAAGAAGGCACAGGCCCGATTTTCCAAAATCCCGGACGCCACCCACATGTGCCCCTTCTTTTATGTGACTCAAGTGTAGTGCATTAAAAAAGTGAGGAATGTGAGATAAGACAACCAAACAGAGCCCCTGATTTTCAAAAATTGCCCCTTTGAGTGTGTTTTTTTTTTTTTTGTATTGAAGATGGTGTATAACATATACGAGAGACAAAAAAGGCAAAGGCATGTAAGGCGGCATTAGCCCAGGCGTGAGGATTGGGAGAAGGCCGAGACGGCGAAGGCAGGCGCAGGGCCAATGAGCCCTGCCCCCGAATTTATAGTGATAACAGCAATCATACATTCACCATTGTAGCTTAGCAACTGTACATTTATCATTTCTTGTCAATATTATTATTGCTGCCCTCGTCACAATTTCATTATTTTATCATTCATAAGTAAAGATTTGTAGATTGTAGTGTTATGAGTCATAGACTTACAGAGCAATTATTTATATGTATGTTTTATGCTTGAATGATGCATGTCTGAATGCTTGAATGTATTTTGTGTTTGTTTGTATGTATGTATGTGTGAATGTAAACATGCATATAAATGAGTAATTGAATAAATGGATGAGCTTAACGTCATTTGGGATTGGTTCCCAGGCAAAAGAGGTGTATTGCTTTGCCAGATTAGGTTTGTAAGAAGTTAATGAGAGGGGACCAGATGGACGGGGGTTCTGTTGTATGCTGTTGGGTGGGGTCGGATGTTGTGTTTTCCATAGTAATGTGATCCATCAGATAATTCTTCCACTGTGTGATGTTTGTGTTGCTTTTTGATTTCCAGTTCATGAGGATTGTTTTCTTGGCGACAGTTAGGGCTATTAGAAGAATTTTTTTATTTGGTCTTGTCAAATTTGTAATTGTTGTGTCACCTAGTAAGCAGAGTGGGGGGGATAGAGGGATGTGACAGCCAAAGAGATCAGAGAGTGAATTTGTGACCTTTTCCCAAAACTGCTGAATAGGTGTGCAGTGCCAAAGACCAGGAACTTAAATACGTGAGGACAACAAAAAGCAAAGTGGGGCAGGTGTGAAGGAAAGCAAAAAAAGAGGGGCAAAGCCAAAAGACAATAATAGAATAATTGAAATGAAGTAGAAAGATAAACTGAAACTGACAGAGAGTGCTGGATTGCGGGGAAGACGATTAAGGACGGGAAAGGGATGTGACGTAGAACATATACACTACTGTGCAATTCTGTGCAAAATTTTAGGCAAAATAGATTTTTTTTTCAATATAAATGAGGTCTAAGATATTTATATCTCGTTTACTGCATTAGTGCTGCTGTAAATAAAAAGAACGCATTTGAGGTACCAAATGTTAATTCAAAAAACGATTTTCAAAAATATGTGTTATTTTATTAAAGACAGCTGGAATAGATAATAGACCCAAACAGAGTCCTGATCAAGGTTGTCTGGAATCACGAGTCCCTGAAGATCAAGTGAGACTGATGGTCTGCAGAAGAACTGGGGCACATTCTCCAATATGCTTTGAACAAGCAAAAAGCCTTTTTAACTCCAAATAGTAGGACAATGATCCTAATTTATAGCCAAAGTGTCGTCACACCATATGCTGATCTGATTTAGTTTTTCGCAGCTTACTCTTTCAAGTACATTTTTAGTACTTCTGTACCCATCATTTCATGTTTTCTAGAAGCATCTTTGCCACAGAAAATTTGTTTAAAATTGTCCAAAGCAGACTTTACAGAGTAATGTGGGCTATAATCATAATATTAAATATTATATTAAATGTGCCTTTGTGTATGCGTTTCCATAAATGTGTGTTTGTGTCCCCACTGAACATGAAGGTGTATATATGTGTGTGTGTGTGTGTGTGTGTGTGTGTGTGTGTGTGTGTGCGCGCGCCTGTGTGCATGTGTGTGTATGAGCGAGTCCATGCAGTTGCAAAGTAGTCCCTCCTCTGAGCGGAATCGGAAAAAGAGCTATTGAGTAGATCACCTGTAACGGAGATATTGAACACGGTCACTGCTAAAGTCCCACACAGGAGATGCACATCTGGTGTGTGTTACCCTGCTTGCGAAGGCGGGCGCCTTCTGCCTTCCCCAAAAGAGCTCTTTAGGATGGGTCCTGCTGTCTTATGGAGCTAGGTTTTTATTTAAAAATACACATTTTCACTTCAAATACAGAGCCTTGGAAGCAGCAGACTCCATTACGGCTCATTCAGCCCGAGTGGCTTATTACCGCAGGCTTATTACTGCCTTTAAGGGCATCAGGTGCTTCATTATTTTACAGCTTTATGCTTCAATATTGAAGCAAAAACAAGGTCAGAAGTTCACTCACTTTAGTGGAATATTTTTATCGTCTACACTACTCTATTCTTCCTTCACCCTTGATTAACTCTCGCTTTAAATGTATACGTATATTTCAATAGATTTAAAGTGCTCATAAATCTGTGAATTGACTTGGTTGACTTCATGCTCATATTTTACCAAATAGGCATTGGCAATACAAATGAATAAAATGACAACATTTCTTGAGTTGCTGAGAACAAAGTTTTTATAATTTTCTAATGATTTTTTGCAGGTAAGTACAGAAGACACAGACGAAGAGTTTGCCACAAGTCCAATGCCTTTACAGGAAAGGGTCTCAGAGCCACAGGGTCCCAAAAATGGCTGATTTCAGCATTTTTCAACAAAACCCCTTGTGAAAATTGGGGGGTGAAGCCTGAGGGCATTTTCGAAAATACAGTCTATTCAGACATAAACCAGGCCAAATTATCCATTAGGGTACCCTAACAGAGATAATTGATGCTAAAGTCATCTACCCCTTTTCTGAAGTACAGCAGCGCCCCCTAGGCCCTTTTTAATGGAAAATGCATTGAATTTCACCCAATTATGTTCAACAAACATTAGGTTTTGCATTGATATTAAAAAATGGTATGAATGGGTTGCCTGTGAAGTTTTTTTGGATCAATAGTCTGCAAAAATATCAAAATTATCGGTGGGAGGGCAAACATTAATGCTACTCGCCCATTACTATATAAAATGCAGTGGAGTCGCTGATGCCGGCAGTTGTTTGCCCTCCCACTGCTACAAAATGAATCAAACGTTCCCCCTTCAATAACCCGTGGTGATTAAAAAAAAAAACTTTGCACTGTTTTTCACTATGTCCATATACCCTCCTCCCATGATAGTTTCAATGAGCTACTGTGAATAATTCATAGTGAAACACAGTGACGTGCAGTCGGAGGTTAGTTTGGTGAGGCAGAAACCTCCCCTTTGCTTGCTTAGCAATCAGACGATTAACTAGTTTAGTAAGACTATTCGGCAGAATGACGGGCCAGTTTAAGTTTCCGCGGCGTTATTACTCAGTACATCGAACCTGAAATGCTCACTAGACAGCAGATTTGCGCGTACTTGCTTCCAGGAAGCCGAAGCAATGTCATCAACAAATATTAAAACAGTTTGACTTATGCAGAGTTCAATGTTTAATCAATATACAATGTATTCTCCTTTAAATACGCGCTTTTACACCCAAACAAAAAGCGGGCGCTTATTTTCAGTCTTTCATAATCCGATTAACAAAATTTTTAAACGATATACAGAATTACCGAGAGCCGAGAATTTTTCCTAATTGATTATTCAGATTTCCATCCTTGCAGTCTCGAATTGAAGCGTATCGTGAATGAATCTTGTGACCGGTGGGCTTCAAACGCCTGGCGCCGGTTTATTCCTTGGTATATTTTACTGAAACGTCACAAATAGGGTCACAGGATATTCTGTCAACAAACTATGTAGGGTAGAGTAAAACTACGCTCACCTTTCTTGCTATTGTTGAGAAGAAATCACGGCGAACTTCATGATTTAACTTCACCAACTTCTGTCGAACTTATTTCACATCCCCTGGAGGTCTAGCCTGGACGAACAGACTCGTAATTTCTCAAATTAGATGGCTGTAAGCAAATCAGGGTCGTAGCTGGGATAAGACGTCGGCGCGGGCTATTTGAAATGTCCCTCCTAAATGGTTATTTTTGCCACGCCGTGCACTTGAAAATTTGTAAACACGGCGCAAATTAAGGTCACGCATTCATCCAACGGGTGAACAATAGCTCTGTTCAAATCGCGTTTTTGGCCGTAATACGCAGAGTTCATGTATGAAATGCGGGTATCCTATTGAATAGGTTGCTTTTAATCAAACCATGGTGTTCTTTTTGTATGAAAATGGTATTTACGTCATTTTTAATAAGTTTTCTGAGGCTTGTTTACCGCCCCAGTTCAGCTGTTACACATTCAATTAGAGTTTATGCAGAGCGTTGCCCATGCCTATACCAAAAACTCTCTCTGCTGATCAGCTGTATTCATTAAATAAAAAAATTGTACATGTCATGTTCAAATAAGGTGCTTCCTATTTAAATACACACACAAGACACACATGCAGACAAATTTACATACAAGCACACACATACATTCTCAAACTGATGCAGTACATCAGTGCCCAAAGTCCCTGATACAGTGTAGTGCTTCAGAGTCTTAAGAAACATAAAAATTAGGTTAATTATGTACAACACCAAATCAGAAAATTGGGGACAGTATGCCAAATTAAAATTAGAACAGAAAGCAGTATTTTGTATATGCTGAAAAAAACTGCACATTATTTGTTGTTCCACCACATTAATATGATTATTTTTCAAAATAAACAATATCAATTTTGATTCTAACAACATATATTTAAGAAGTTTAGAAAACAACATATTTACCATTTTGTAACACTGCCACTGCTTTTCATAATACTTAATAAATGTTTTGGCACTGAACACACCAAGAGATTAACACTGAACACACCAAGAGATTAAGTGTTTCAGGAATAATTTTGTCCCATTCTACCTGAAAACAAGTCTTAAGGTGTGCGACAGTAAGGGGCCCTCGTTTTCACATTTTGCTTTTCAAAATGTTCTCCATTGGGGACAAGTTGGGACTGCAGGCAGAACAGTCCAGCACCCGCACCCTGTCCTTACATAGCCATGCCTTTGTAATGCATGCAGAATGCAATTTTTATTGTCTTGTTCAAAGATGTCATCTTAATGGCAGCATATGTTGCTGCAGAATCCCAGTGTACCACAATCCACATTTCTACTGTGTGATGACCAATCGCAGATAACCCAGAGCACAGAAAAATCCATAGCACTTCTGAACTCTGCGAATACAAGGCTTTATTTTTGCACAGAAAAGTTTTAATTGGCATTTATGGATGTAACAACACATTATAGAGCTTGCCAAAGTTTTGCCAAAGTAATCCTGAGCTCATGTGGATTACACCCTAAGCACCAAAATTCCCCCAGATTCATTGACTGTTTTAATTATATTTTGCACTGTAGAGGGTGACATATCCAGATGGATTCCCATCTTTCTTTCTGTTTTTCAACCTTTCATTGATTTTCTCGCATTTGAGAGCAAATTGGCAATCCTCTGCCTGTCTTTCCTCCTGAAGGACAAGGCATTTCCTGGATGCTGCTTTTGAACCAAATCATGATTATAATCACCTGCTGACATTAGGTGTTTCAAATCACATCATTATGCAAATTTTGTACCTCATTGCTAGTCCTAAATTGCCCCCGTCCCAACTTTTTTTGGAATGCACTGCAGGCCTGAATGGCATGAATGGACGTACATTAACATTTAAAATAAATTTGAGCAGACAAAAAATTAAAAATCCCATCTTCATGTTGTCTGCAATTAAATAAAATTCAAAGTAAAGTTAGAAATCACTGCTTTCTGTTTTAATGAGCATTTTCTATATAGTCTTAACTTTTTTCCAAGTTGGGATTGTACAAAACCAAAACCAGTGAAGTTGGCACGTTGTGTAAATCGTAAATAAAAACAGAATACAATGATTTGCAAAACCTTTTCAACCTATATTCAATTGAATACACTGCAAAGACAAGTTACTTAATGTTCGAACAGGTAAACTTTGTAATTTTTTGCAAATATTAGCTCATTTGGAATTTGATGCCTGCAACATGTTTCAAAAAAGCTGGCACAAGTGGCAAAAAAGACTGAGAGAGTTGAGGAATGCTCATCAAACACTTATTTGGAACATCCCACAGGTGAACAGGCTAATTGGGAACAGGTGGGTGCCATGATTGGGTATAAAAGCAGCTTCCTGAAATGCTCAGTCATTCACAAACAAGGATGGGGCAGGGTCACCACTTAGTGAACAAATTAAGCTGATTGTCGAACAGTTTAAAAACAATATTCCTCAATGAGCTATTGCAAGAAATTTAGGATTTCATCATCTACGGTCCGTATTATCGTCAAAAGGTTCAGAGAATCTGGAGAAATCACTGCACGTAATGCGACAAGGCGAAAAACCAACATTGAATGCCCGTGACCTTCCAGGCGGTGCATCAAAAACCGACATCAGTGTGTAAAGGACATCACCACATGGGCTCAGGAACACTTCAGAAAACCACTGTCAGTAACTACAGTTGCTAATCTGCAAAGCAAGTTAAAACTCTACAATGCAAAGCGAAAGCCATTTATCAACAGCACCCAGAACGCCTTCGAAGCTCATCTAAGATGGACTGATGCAAAGTGGAAAAGTGTTCTGTGGTCTGACGAGTCCACATTTCAAATTGTTTTTGGAAACCGTGGACGCCGTGTCTTCCGGACCAAAGAGGAAAAGAACCATCCGGACTGTTATAGGCGCAAAGTTCAAAAGCCAGCATCTGTGATGGTATGGGGTGTATTAGTGCCCAAGGCATGGGCAACTTACACATATGTGAAGGCACCATTAATGCTGAAAGGTACATACAGGTTTTGGAGCAACATATGTTGCCATCCAAGCAACGTCTTTTTCATGGATGCTTATTTCAGCAAGACAATGCCAAGCCACATTCTGCACGTGTTACAACAGCATGGCTCCGTAGTAAAAGAGTGCGGGTACTAGACTGGCCTGCCTGTAGTCCAGACCTGTCTCCCATTGAAAATGTGTGGCGCATTATGAAGCGTAAAAATACGATAACGGAGACCCCGGACTGTTGAACAACTTAAACATCTAGCAAGAATGGGAAAGAGTTCCACCTGAAAAGCTTCAAAATTGGTCTCCTCAGTTCCCAAACGTTTACTGAGTGTAAAAGAAAGGTGATGTAACACAGTGGTAAAAAGGCCCCTGTGCCAACTTTTTGCAATGTGTTGCTGCCTTTAGATTCTAAGTTAATGATTATTTGCAAAAAAAAAATAAAGTTTCTCAGTTTGAACATTAAACATCTTGTCTTTGCAGTGTATTCAATTGAATATAAGTTGAAAAGGATTTGCAAATCATTGTATTCTGTTTTTTATTCTGATTTACATAACGTGCCAACTTCACTGGTTTTGGGTTTTTGTAGAACAGCTAGCTAACACTAATGCGGGAGCACTCATAACCAAATCGCAGTCCTGAGGGAGGCTGGAGAAGTGGAATGTAGAGCGCCCCCTTCCCTCGGAGGCCAGAAGGACATACAGAACTGTTGTATCTGCTTTCAGCTGCTGAAGCTTGTGAAATAACACAGGCAACTATGTCATGTGGCAGACAGCACGACTGGACAGAGGAGCTATACTGTAGGCACCTGTGTGTGTGTGTGTGTGTGTGTGTGTGTTCTTGCACTTGCTACAAAGTGAGAACCAAAAAACCATTTTTTTTTCTAACAGATTGAGGATATTTTGATGAAGTGAGGACATTTTGATGTGTCCTCACAACTACAAAGGTAAATTCTGACAGGATAAGGTTAGAATTAGGGATAGGATAAATTTAGGGTAAGGGTTTGGGTTAGGCATGCGTTACTGATAGTTAACATTGGGGAAAGGCTGTGGAGATACACAAAAAAAGAATGGAAGTCAATGTAATGTCCTGACAAGGACGCAAGTACCAGAACACACGTGTGTGTTTGTGTGTGTGTGTGTGTGTGTGTGTGTGTGTGTGTGTGTGTGAGGACTTTAAAACAGGCTCCAATACCATGTGCCTACCCAGTGACAGGTAAGAATAGCGATGGAAAAAAATTCTCAGAAAAAACAAAAGAAAGTAGGAATAAAATAAATAACATTGCAGGACAGAGCAGGCTGTTCTCTTCAAAGCACGGCCCTGAAGACAAAAAGAGCCCTTTTTACAGCAGTGGGCGAGAGATTTGCTTTCCTGCCCAAGCCCTAAGAAAACACGCGCCCCCTCTCCGACTCCGGCCGAGAACAAACACTCGGTACTGTTCACTGTGTGAGCGCGCGTGTGTTCACTTGAGTATTTGCAAAGGGTGTGCTTGCACGAGTGTTTTTGAGAGACATGTATGTAGCATCACCGCAGCATTAGCATAGCATCAGCAAAGCACTAACAGCGCATTAGTGCTGTAACAGCACCACAATAGCAAGGCATGCTATTAGCCCAGGAGAACTGGGAAACTTTTCTTTGGGACCCTAAAGACAGTGAGCACCAAAATCCTGATCAACAACTCCCTTTGGCCTGGGCACAGAACCAAAAAACCACGCTCAAATTTGAGACTTAACTCGGCTTTAAAACATCCCTTCTCCACACACGCTCGCGTGGCACTTCCTGTCTCATTCACAGTTAAGCAAGTACAGCACCACATTGTCTGCAGCATATTACTAAACTGACGAGCACAATGCTAGCCGACACGTACGGCACTTAGCCGCTCAATTTCCTCAATTAGGCACTCGAGAGAGAGGAACCAACCTTATCTTTAGTTAATTACCTCTTAATTACATCCCGTAAGAGCTCGCACGCACGCAGGCCGCTGATTGGTTCCCGCCGCTTCCTTTAGGAATCCCCTCAGGTGAGTCATTGATGACGGAGACCCAGGTGCTACTTTGCGCATGATAACTGCCCACCCGATGGCCCCTCTCAGTGTCAGGTCTATTAATTAGCGCGTGGCGGCTACAGACGTGTGCAGCTCCAAGCTGGAGGGGCACGCCGCCCGGCTGCTAATCACCAAAGCCTAATTCCGGGAAACGTGGTGTAATTAACACTAGCAGTTAACCTGTGCCGACTGTGTGCTTTCAGTGCTGAAACAGCCAGGCATACACTGTGCAATAACACAGAATCAAGTGGAGATCAAGTGGAGAGTATTGCTCTCATTATTAGAATGGAGAAAATGAGAAACAGTTCAAAGAGTTCAAAGGTCAGTGTCATTGACCAGCATTAGTCTGACCTGCCTGTTGCTATGAGAATGAATCCTTTTAAATAAGTTGTGGACAGAATATTGGAAGCACCCTTGAAAAATAGCTTTAATCCTGAATTATCTAAACCACAATTACAAAAGCATCTACACATGTGATTTCAATTAATTAGCAACATGTGTCAACTTAAAAGTGGTTTTACCAGCAGCACTTTGCTAGAAAAGCGTCCAAAGCAAGATGAGGAAAGTAGCTGAGATTCCAAGGTGCCAAATAGTTGGGGCTCGAATGGTAGGAGCGTTGGTCACAAAAAAAAGCACATTTTTTAAAGGTACTGAAGGACATTGTGTCAAAAATTATGATAACACACGCAAAACACAAAAAAGCACCGCAAAAAAAAAAAAAAAAAACAACATTGGCCTAACGTCAAAGCTCTGTCATGGCGATAGCCGGTCAATGGTAGGGTAGTTACTACTAACCAGAAGTGAGTCAATTCACTTCTCGGCCAGATTCAACAAAACTAGTACGTCGCGCATGTGAAACAAGGCTTAAACTACAAAACATGAAAAGAAAAAAACATTTTATCGTTCAAAAATCCCCCCACGTACCTCCCCCATTAACCTAAAGCTATAAGCAGAAATAGTCTAAGCCGCATACAGGCAGTGAAACGAGCACAGAGAGGCCGCTCAGACTGTATTTAGCGATCACGCCTCCCGGACACAACCGGCAGAGGCAGCTGAAGTCCGTCGCGCCGACCGCCTGACCGCTACCGTCTGCACTCGTATTTTACAAATCTGTTTAAACAAGCCGCCATCATCGCCGTTTCTCTTCATCCACTTAGCCTCGTTTGCGGTGTCCGCTGCTGAGGTTGTATCTATTAAGCCGTTTTTGTGCATCATTAAGTTTTAGGACGGGGGGCCAGTGGCTTTATTGTTCAGACCGCGAATGACTTTATTTAACGTCAGCGTTTCTTCTGGCTCCTGACAGGAATTCACATTTTGTAACTAATTAAATTGATCTCTCCCGGAGAAGAGGCCGCTAAATGGAATTATTTGTACTCGAGAGTCAATACATTAAATCAAGAGGCTAATGAGTCGGGTCAGTGCATTCCTTTATCCGTCTCGCATAGCGAAATCTTCACCACTTAATCTCCGTGGAGGAGGAAACTGACACTGCTGTCCCAGCTTCATGTATGCAGCCTTATACAAATCAACATCACTGTGTACCTATCAGCAGGATAGCGCCATATGTTTGCACTGAAAACTGCTTTTACTCTTAAAAAAAAAAAACAAACAATTATGCAGCTCATTAGTCTTCAATAGCCATGGCAGTGTTTATCTGGAAGAGATAATTGTGTTCTCACATAATCTACTCAGAAATATTACGCGGTATTCATGCAGGCATTAACAAGATAATTATTTTTTTCCCCCTTTGTCTCTCAGGATAATTCACCAAGAGAAATAAAACAGCAAACCGCAAATGACAAATAACAAAGAGAATAATGGTTCATCTGGAAAAGCGCGCAAACTTATCTGAGGCTAATTATGAAATTATTCACAATTACGATGCTGTGTGCACATCTTGAACAAAAGCACCAGACAATATCTGCGATGTAATTACAGGTCTTAATGAAGAAAATACTGTGGCCAATTACAAAGCCGCAGAATAAACACAGGGGTTTGTTTCTGAGCCCCATTACAGCGGCATAATAGAGTCTAAAAGAAAGAGGTTTGATGGAATCAGAAGGGCTTCTGCCCTCAACCCTCACCAAGAGGGAGAGACTACGGGGGACTCAAGTTCAGCTCTGAAGAGGGGTAGGCCTACCCTCTCTTGCCCCAAAATAAAACACATGAACAGAAAGGAGGCATGACATTTCACCAGCTCATTACATCAGCTTGGGTCAATGGGGTCAGTAATTGCCAGCCAATCAAATCAGGGGCCAGGTGATAAAGAGCCAATCAGAACAGGACACCGGCGATTAACAGCCCATGGGATGGGGCAAAGAAGTAACTGACAGCCAATCCGAGAGGCAGGGCAAGGAGGACACTGCACTTTTCAGCTCTAAATAGAAGGAACAAGGAGTGCTGTATTCTTTGAAAAACAAATATGTGGACACAAAGGTGGCTGTGTCGAAATCAAGCGAAGCCCAAAAGCTCAAAGTCACAGAGCTTCCTTTGAGTCCACATCCTGTGTGAATTCTATCACCACTCTGTAACACTGAGAAACGTGAACCCACATCGGACCCCCCCCCACACACACACACACCAAAACCCCCCTTAACCTTCCTATGCGCTCACCACGAACAAATTTATGGCAGAAGAGACAACGGTAAAATACCGAGCGCGGAGCATTTCATAGGCCAGATGAGGTACGGTACAGCCCCTGTAAACCGTTGTTTTTACGATCGCCAGAGGCCAGCAACAAAATGATAATTCCAGCATCGGTGTACAAGCACTACAACGCAGCACTACAAGAATGTGGGTATTAGATAAATAAATGAACAAGTGAAAAAAAGCGAGCAGACCTCACCAGCACCCCAACCCCAGTCCTTTCACATGTTCCCGTTATACAAGATTACAAAGCAAAGATATGAATATGGCGAATGAAACGTGCTAGAACTTAGTTTCAAATATTTTTATTTCTAAGGCAAATTATTTGGCACTGCACCTGTCCTATTAACCCAGATTACATGAGATATCGGTTGGAAAAAAAAACATCTTCGGACAGACAGATGGATGGAATCCTTAGTATTACTATATAAATAAAGATCTCAGCTTCCTCTACTATCAAACAGGAGAACAGGCCAGCATACCAGCGTGGCACAAAGAAAGACAGAAAAAGTGAGGAAGGATGCAAATGTACGGTGGGCGCATCATGCACTAGCCGTTTGCGGCGTGGAAATGAAGTAAAGGGACAGGTTAGCAGCGGTTAGCTGTGGAGATTAGCGCGGTCAAATGTTAGCGCCGTTGGACTGTGGCTGAAGAATTAGCCCCGTAGCACCATGCTAGCGCAGGAATGCCTGCTATAAAGTGCCTAGCCTTTGAGGCCCAGGGATACGGGGCACATGTGAGAGAAATTAAGGGCTCGTTTAGCAGAGACACCCGCCTGTCAGGGCCCGGAGAACAAAGACACGCCCCCTGGGGCCGCTCGCGCCCTGAGCTGTCAATCATTCTGTCAGAAACACTTAGCCTTTACACACAGCGTATAAAAGGCAATAAATCATCTCATCTTATAGTAGCACATGCACACACACACACACACACACACACACACACACGTGCACACACACACACACACACACACACACACACACACACACAGACATACACAGCATATAGCCACACACATATACACAGTACATATCTGTGGACATACACAAATGCACTCATACATACGTACACACAACACACATTCATACAAAGACAGAGTACATATTGGACACACATCACAAACACTATACATGCTTACGCGCACAACAAAAGGTAAGTGAATACACACAATACATTTTCATTTGCACGTTTTATATACATGCACGCACACAAACACACACACACACCCACTATATATTCATGCACACAATATGCATATGGAGTCATATAGAGACACACTACACATGTGCAAACATGCAGGTCAAGTGTAAATCAGGCTCCAGCTCACAGGTATGTACCCCCCCCCCTCCCCCACCCACCCCACTCCCACCCGCTCATAAATCCTAAAGTGCGCCGCGTTCCTCAGGACTTTATAAATTGAGATGGAGTGCAGTGGGACTCTTACATAAATCTGCACAAGGGTCGGAAATAAAAGTGTGACAAAACCCCAATGAGGCGCCATTAAACACGGCGTCCTACACCACGAGCCTGTTATACAGCCTGCAGCAGAGCCACGCGGCAGGGTCTACTGTCGCCCTCGACAACAACTGGGGGGGGTCAGGCTGCTGCACAACCCACCAGCCCTCAACTCCCCAACACCACACTGGTAGAAGCAGCAGACTAAGGAAATGTAGATCAGGATTTGATAAGTAGTAAGTGGAAGCAGACCAGCAGGATGACTGCGTGTTTACGAGGCCATATTAAGAGTTCAGTACAAACAGGGACCCCTCACCCCCACAGAAAAAATTTACAAAACTCCTCTAATTTAACCAGTAGCCACTTATGCTTATAAGAAGATAAAGCTGTACCCCACTGTACCCTATCCATCTTCCCTCGCTCCTGTTTTAAGCAGTTATTTCTGCCAAAAAAAAAACCTTTGCTTTAATGTGCAGTGAATCTCTTGTGTGACAATAAATAAATAAATAAATCATAAAGGCATACAAGGATCGTAACGTCCGTACTCAGAATCAATAAAGTAACTTAGAGTTAGCAGTCAGAGAGAATAGCCAATCAGGACGGGCCAGACTTGAGTCGGTGAGCGAGACAATGTATCATATAATCATAAAGGGCACAAGAAATGAAGGGAGCAGCGACAAAAGGGAGACACAATCAGCTGTGTCATAATGGGGTGTGATTGTGATGTCACATTGGCACCTCTGTCCCCCATCCCTGATTGCATTCTGTGTGTTCTGGCCTTGTTGTCTGCTGCTAGATTTACCCGCTGTTAAAAGGGGCAGCACAGTACAGCTCTTCAGTGACAGAAATATTTAATTTAAAGGTATGCGAACATGACCCATCATGGCCTGGTTACCCCCAGCCCCCCTCCAACACCAGCCCAGGGCACAATCATGAAGCACACAGTATAACAGTGCTACAGTTTTAACGTATGCGATTATCAGGAGGGGGCTGTTTCATATAAGATTACAGCACAGGGCAGTGTAAGCTAAGTCCGGTTTTGGGGGAGCAGTGCATGTTAGGCGATTTTGCATGGTACTGCCCCAAATCTACAGCCACTGCCCTGGCTAACATGAACGGAGAGACAGACAAAAGGCCCATCCACTCCAAGAACTATGACTATAAATATAACCATTATTCTTTCCATTGCTATTGCCTCCCGCCCGGCTAAACACATATACATATGACAGCCCATGGTCAACAACTCAGCTGAGTTGTTTTATGAACCCACAGCTCATTCCATAGTCTGTCGCTCCTGTTGCAAGCACATAATGGCCTGTCATCCGTCTTCCCATAACTGGAAATGGCAAACGGAAGAGTGAACTACAGCTCGAACTCCACGGCAAGTTTTGCATCAGGGGACGGATGGGGGGGTTAAACTGAGTTTAATGGGAGAACCTCTTATCTGAGATTCCTGTCAAGCTGTTCCTCCTGATCAACATGGAAAACAAAACATGCTGGAACAAAAGACCGGCTCTGTTTCATGTCGGCTCCATGTTTGCGTTTCGCGCCTAATTCCCCGGATTTGTCTGGTCGAGCCGGCCAGCATTTATTGACTTCTCCTCACGGAGAAAACACTTCTATCCTGCTGAAGATCTGAGCAGTTTCGCCATTGGGTTAAATGGCGGCCGGCCTCTCCGTGTGTCTCTAAGGGTGTTTTAAGTTTCTCGTCACACCCCACACCACTAATCCCCTTCGCGGCCGGTTTTAGCCGCGCGCCGAGCGGGATTTGATGGGAGGACGCCGCCAGAGAGGAAAACATTGAGCTTAAATGCATGATAAGCTGCTCCTGACGCAGTAATCAAAACATCTGCTATCTTAAAACAAGTGACATTGTAATCTCCAGGGACAAAGGCTCAATCCTCCCTCCACATTCCCATCCCCAAATCACCACAAGAAAGGATCCAAAAACTGCGCAGGGATGAAATGAAACTGGAATCAAAGTGCTCCTTCAGATGAGGGGATGTGATGCTCCAGAGTTTAGCAGGGTTTGACAAACAATCCCCTCCCCACTCACACACTCTATCCCACGGAAACACACTCAAACGCACCCATTACACACGTGAGCACACCTACATACACAAGCGAGCAAACATACATACAAAAAATGTGAACACACACACAAACATGCACACACTAAAAACCACACACACACACAAAGACCCATATCCGCACATAAGTACGTACATACACACGCGCACACACACACACACACACACACACAGGCGCGCACACACAAAAAAAAACACAAGTGGGCACACACATACACAAACACATAAACAGACGCGTGGGCAGACACCTGCAGACACATAAACACACAGATGGGCCAGGTACGAAATGTACACTTGTCCACATACTCAATTTAGATTGTCTTCTATATAAAACATTCACCTAATACAGCTCTATATAATGAGTGAGAGTACATTCCAAACACAGCCATGGACACATACACACGCACACACATAAACACACATGGACACACGCACACGTGCATGTGCACACACACGGACACAGAAACACACACACTTATTCAGCGCATGGTGTTTTCGAAACCCCAATCCTCCGGGGCCATGAATGACCGATATGAGTCAAATTAGCCCAGGTTTAGCCCTCAGTCCCATTATCCTGGGGTAAGTTAGCTCAGGTTAAGCTATCCCAAAAAAAGTTAGCATGGGCCTGGTGCACTAAATTTTTTCCAGAAAAGGCCAGAATGAATGTATTCTTCCCTTCTAACCAATCCACTGAAATTAAAAAAAAAAGATCCACCATCGCTACAAAATGTACAACTCCTGTGAATGAGAATTCAGGCTATAAAACCCAGCTCACTTAGGTTCAAATTCATCCAATTCATCCCAGGCTGAAAGCTTGAGAAGGATAGTCCACATGCAGCTTTTTCATACACATTTAGAATACGCTTAATGAAAAAGCATAAATATTTGCAGAAGCCAGGAAGACAATTGTCAGTCAATATGGAGGCCCTGGAACTGTTAAGGGGCCGTTTCTTCCTCTCTGGCGCTCATTAAAGTCTCCAGCACTTTCCGCACTATAATAAGATCTTCCTGTGTGCCGCACTTTTGCAATGGTCACCTGGGAGACGCTGGCGTATCCGAAGCGTTTACCGCCGTCTTTCATGTGTCGGCCTCCAGGCTCTTTAACATTCACACGCAAACACGACTCGTTAGGTGTTTTAGGGCTTTTTTTTGTTAATTAGGAAGTGCTAATTATTCTCCTCCTTTAATTCTCCTATGATAATTACCAGAGATCCAATTATCATCTTACTACAAAGGTGATGGTCGAACTGAGTGTTTGCTTAGATGTAAGGCCTTTTATATGGTACCCTTATTCAGTCCAATAGGCCAATCCCTGGCCTGTCACACAGGAGCTAACTAACAAACAAAATTAACCCCTTCCTTCTCATAAAGAATTAGTCTGGTAAGTGGCTGCGCTGTTCAGTTATGAAGGGGCACAGACCGGATGAGACCATGCCACTCTCAGACTCATCCCTCTGGTCACATGATATGTCACGTGACTGTTGGAGGATGGGCCATCTGTTTGTTGGCAGGCGAGTCAGTATGGGATAAGGTCATGTGACTGCCTGCGTGGGTGGATCAGTGAGGGAAGGTAAGGTCATGTGAGCGTCCAGGTTGGTGGGTCCCTGAGGGGTTAGGTCACGTGACTGAGCTTGCGAGCAGGTCATGTGACTTGAAGCAAGCAGGTCAGGGTTGGGTAATGTCATGGGACTGTCTGGGCTGGTAGGTCAGTTGCGAGCTAGGTCATGTGACAGCAGACGAGGGGGTCAGAGGGCAGGGAGAGGTAAGGTCATGTGAGGACTGGGGTGAGCGGGTCAGGGGAGTGTGGTGAGTAAGGGTTGATGAGACCGACCTGAATCTGTTGCTGCAGAAGGTTGATTCTGTGCTGTTGCTGCAAAAGCTGCTGCTGTTGTCTGGCGATCTGGTGGAAGAGAGAGGAGGGATTGGGTAAATCACAGCGACCAATCAGAGAGCCAAGAGCACCTCAGACACACACAACCATACATACTATACAGTGCTACACACCATCATACCATAAACCACTTTGTCCTCAAGCTCCAGAGTCTCTCTCTCATGCTGCTGCTAAAGAGACGATTTAGAGCACAGCTATACGTCGAGGGTCAAGGCCCAGTGCAGCGGCTGGTTAGCGCTAACCGTTACCATTAGCGGGGTTGCCTCAGAGCACTATTGGTGAAGTTAGCACCCTGGTATCAGAGCACTCAGGAAGGGCGTTATTGCATCGTTAACAGTGCGTTCTCACAGCACTTTAGTGAGGCTAGCAGGACGGCCTCAGAGCACGGTAGCAGGGTTAGCGTTCGACAACCAGGCCTTTGAAGAACAACGCCTGTGTTGAAAAGCTTCTAGAAAGAAAGAGTAGCACTCAAATAAAAGACAAGATGCCACTTCAGGGGCAAGAATAAAATGGCGGGGGGTGGGGGTCCAATTGCGAAATATAACAAACCCCTGTATTAAAAAACAGCACTAAGGAGTGCTCTCCATGCCCTGAAAGGAAAGCAGGGCCTTTGGACTGTCGCACTGCTTGTTTTAAAAATGGGAGATTGGGGCAAATTGTGGTGGTGGGGGCGTGGGAGACAGGTGATTGACATGTTTACAGCTGTGATAGCAAACGGCAGAGCTCCGTCCTGATTGGCCGGTATAGGCTAAAAGGGCTGTTGTCAGCAGCCCAATCACACGAAGCCTGCAGACACGCAGTCGTCAGCAATACCACCAACCCCCCAACCCGCCCCCCTTTCTCCCAACCCGGCGCCAGTCTCACTCCCGCCCCAGTCCCCCAGGAGCATGACAACCTAGTTTTAAGTGTCATTTAATTTTCATTTTCAAATATAATTACAAAGTGTTCACTGTACGGTATCAGCCCTCCGCAAATGTGTCAGGATTCATTTGGGCTGCCCGCCTCAGACGTGTCAACAGTTAATTAATGTCTCCTTTCTGGACGGTAAAATGACACACTCACTCTGGGGCTCCAAGTTTCTCTCACATTGTCTTTAAGATCCGCAAAGATCTTCTGGTCTGTTTAGGGCCAAGTCTACAGCCGAACCAGAATAAAACCAACAGGACAATCAGATACCTTCGGACAGATGTCATCAAACTCACCACAACTACAATGTGTGACGACCAAACAAAACACACCGTGATTTAAGTCGCACAATTATGACTGCCTCGCCATATTCTCTGACTCTCTGTAGGTTTTCATTAATCTCTGGTGCATACGGCACACAGTCAGTCAACTGCAATGAATATGCTGCATTCCACATACTGAATTACTACCTACAATGCAACTCATCTCTGAACTGCCACAAGAGATGGAGGTAAAATTTGAGTTTGAGAAAGATAAAGGCCAGTGATTCTAAGTGTCCTAACGACACTCAGAAAATCAAACGAGAGAAATGAGCAAGAGAGGAGACTCGGGGCAGCTTGTAGCCAAGCAGCTGAGGGACGGATCTGGAGAACTGGCAGATGAAACCGCAGTGCAGCCACAAAAATATCAGTGAGGGTGTTGGGCCCTGGAAAAAGGCCCCGAAACACATGTTTCTCAAGGGGCCACACATTGCTTAGTCTAATCAACTGTAAGTTGTGTTACAGAAATAGAAAAATATAATGAGAGAGACATAAACAGAGAGGCAGAGACAGTCTAAAGAGAGAGAGAGTGAAGGAGACAGACAGGAGTGAAAGTAGAATGGATAGAAAGAATAGAAATGGATGAAAGAATGAGTGCAAGACTGTCACAGTGACATAGAAAGAAAGAGGGAGACAAATAAAGTGAGATGGACTAAAACAGAGAGAAAGACAGAATCCAAGAATTTGAGAATTATTACAAGTCATCAAATGTGACTTTACAGATGGACACACAGGCATATATCACACAGGTATATATCAGGGGACACAGGTATAAATCGGGGACACAGGTATATATCAGGAGACAAAGGTATAAATCAGGGTGCGGTGCGGGGCTCACCTGCTCCTGCTGTTGCCGGGCGAGCTCCATCTGCTGTCTCTGTTTCTCCATCTGAGAGGCCGCCAGCTTCTTCTGCTCCTCGTGCGCCGCCAGGAGCTGCTCCCGCAGGCTGATCAGCTGCGTGATCATCGCCGAGAGCTGCTGCTCCTTCTGCGCCAGGCTCTCCGGCGTACCTGCAGGGCAGACGCCGCCGCATCACTGTGAGCTTGCCTGTGAGCCACATGGCAAGAGGGTTGTGGGTTCTAGCCCAGCCTGAGACCGAAGACGCGCGTCAGACCAATACACACGATAAAACCTATAGACCCATACATGGGTCCATTGAATGCAGCTACTGATTTCAAACCTGTGGAACTTCAGGCCTACTTTAAATTCTAGCGGAGATCCCAAAATTTTGAACGATTCCAAATGTGTCCAGCTGAATTGCAGGTAAATGTGTATAAAATGATGTACAAGATCTTGGTATTTTCTATTTGATGTAATGCTATGGCCATAAAAACATGGCTTCCTGGGTCTGAATATTTCTCTGTAGCACTGAAATGAACTGAATTAACTTCAATAGAACAAACCCTATTTTTTAATAAACTGTCTTCAACAGACAGCTGTCAAATACTAGATACTGCATCCTAAATGGGAGCCCAACTAAAGAAATTTAAAAAATGTTTCATTTCCTGCCTTTCCATACATTCGACTTTAACCAATTAAAGCCAAGGTCGCTCAGAAGAGATCCGCTTTGTTCAGTTGCTGAGAGACAGTGATGTAGAGACTGCCACAATCACTGGGCTTAGGTGTTACCAAAAGGAACAGTGCCATCTCTATGTGTGATGTGACACGGCATAGTTCATCTCCACATCATACAAAATGCATGTATTGACCTAAAATAAAGGAAGACAGGACAAAAAAGCAAAAATGACAGAACACGCACACGATGCCCACTGATAAATTCCAGCTTACTGCCGAAACATGTTGCTGTTTGGACGGCCATGTTGAGGAGACTTGACAGCTTGTTGAGAAGTGTATGATTTTTTGCCTGGATTACTGATAAATTTACTGATAAATGAATTACTGATAAATTCACTGAGGAAGCACTGAGACAAAATCCTGCCCTTTAGCACTCAGCGGGTTACAGCAGAAAATAAATGTAGTAATCTAATGTGACAGCAAGGAGACAGAACAGACAGTGTCAGAGTGTTTTAAATGTTGCACACAAAGCAAACACAGCCAGAACAAAAACCCATTTTACAGGTACTGACACAGAAGTACAGACCAGTGAAAACACAGGCTGGTCTGCAAAATCTGGACTCTGGAAAGTCAGGGGGCGGGGCTGAAGGGGGGCATTTTTTGTCACCTTCCCTTTCAAAGGAAAAAAAAGCCCTCCTCAAGTGGTCTTAAAAACAGTTGTTACATCTGTCTGATCTCAGGAGGAAGTTAACACATGACACACCTCTGCCGCGATAGCACCATCAATGTCAGGGGAATGTCGGGAAAATGTTAGCGCAACATTTCCAGTGAGGTCGCCTCAGCGTAGTGGAGAGAGGTGACGGGGATGATGACCTCATTAAAGGTGCGAAGAGCACCAGCTTGCGAGCTCACGTCTGAGCGGAGTGCTCTGATTGTCCCCGGGTGAGACTGAGGAATGGGGGGGGGTTGCAGTTTTACACATATCCGCTAGTGTCACTTCACACTCGCTCCGACCTCTGCCTCTGGTGTTTCGTTTTTTTCTTCTTCCTCTCCTTTCGCTCCCTGCGGTAGGGTGGTGGGGGAGAGGGCATGGTACCTCCACCTTTAAGGATTAAGATAGCCTCTTTAACCCTTTCCCACCCAAGACTCCCAGTGAGTCCAAAAAAAAAAAAATATATACTGTATATATATATATATATATATATATATATACATATTGACAAGGCATTATGTTACTATGGTTACGGACAATTCAGCAAGCGGCCTATTTTTTTTAAAGCATAACTGTCCAGGATCTAGAATAAATATACTTGTGACCTCTTGAAACCTAACCAAGAAGTGTTCTGCTCACTTGTTTGCAATTAGGAATTATGTTTCTCTGAAGAACTTGGAAGGGAAAGGGTTAAGGATCAAGCTGATGTCTTTAAGGGTGGAAAGGAATTTACCTGACCATGTGATGATGATAGTTAATGAAGTTTTACTGCTTCCCCACCCCCCAAACCTGACCCCTGACCCCTGACCCCCAACCCCTAGTGAACTAGAGCCTCGAAAACATGCACTGGTTCCCAGTCTGGCCAGCAGACGGTGCTGAATATTTCCAGTGTGTCCATCAGTACCCCTCAGACTGTATCACCCCCCCCCATGCACAAACAAACATACACACACACACACAGACAAAAACACACAAACACACATGCACCCAGCCATTCTAATGTGTCTAAACACCTGGTTCATCTGAACAGCAGCCAGAGGGAGTGGGTCTTTATCTTAATGGGGTCTCTTCAGGTCGGAGGCCTTATTCACCGCGGGGTAACTGGCAGACGCTCCTGCCGCTAGCGCTGCAGTGTAAGAGGGCAGCGATTCTGCCTAATCCTGCATCAGAGAGTTGTGCCTAAAAGCCTCTATTCACTGTGAGCCACAGGCAGCTCCGCGCGCAGCAATTCTCTCCTGATTCAAGCCAAAGTGCGCTCCGCCTGAATGGGCTTATCTGTAAAATTGATACATTCACTACCAAATTCATTTTATTAACCTCTGACTGCGCGCATAAAGGCGAGCATTTATACGGGCCCGAGCACTCACCTTAGAGAGAGGAGGGTGCAAGAGAGTGTGTGTGTGTGTGCACGCATGTGTAAGTGTGCCTGAATGCACTTGTGTGCATGCATCAGTTTGCGTGTGTGGATGAATGTGTGTGTGTGTGTGTGTGTGTGTGTGTATGTGAGCATGTGTATGTGCGTGCTGGCATCAAAATGCCTGTACGTTTGTTTGTGTTTGTTTGTGTGCGTGTGTGTGTGTGTGCATGTGCATCTGAGCACACGTGCGTATGAATGCATGTGTGTGTGTATGCGCGGATGGAAACAATAACTCCTCCCCAGACAAAATGACCTATCTTCCATTTTTCCCAGAAGGCACCACACAGAGCAAGTCCTCATGGGTAACTGGTAACTGCACCTTCAGGCTCCATGTAACATATTTCATCCATCCTTTCAAAACTATTCCCATTTAAACAGAAATCAGTGGGAGTGTCATGTTAAGAGTGCTCAACTGGGATGTTGCGCTTTTCGCACCAGAAATGTGCCTATTTTGCAGCTCAACTTCAAAAACAGTTTCAACAGACAAACCGCACAATTACCAGGAAAAATGAGAGGCAAACGGCACAGAACCCAAAACCTCACATCGTTTCCAAATGACATCAGCGGCAGAGCAGCACTGTGGTTGCCAGGTGTGCTATAGTGCCAGGTATGAGCCTGACCACAGCTGACCTGTATTTTTGGGGGGGGGGGGTGCGCTGAGAGGATCTACCATAGGGGGCTGCCACAGGGGCCAACCAAACCATGAAACCATGAATAGAATATTAACTGCAGGCTCATTGTGTTGATGAAAAAGTCATCTCCCCCAATCAGGCCGCCTCATTATCCCCCTGTTTTCACACATTTGTTCCACATTTCTCCTCCACTCCATTCACTCCAAAAAAAGAATAACACCCCCCCTTCTCTACCCCCCCAAAATGTCCTGAGTCCCCCTGTTAAAGATTACTCAAACACCTAAACCCCGCCGGGAATATCACCCCAGTGGGAGGGATAAATTAAGATTAATGTATAAATCAGGCCCCCTGTGTCAGTGTGAACGCAGGTAGACTCTCTCAGTAGATTAGCGAGGCAGATTTGCTTGATACTCTTGATAGTTTAATGGGATTAATTTGCTCACAATTCATTCCCTCTCCTAATCATGTCTGCCCAAGTCAAACAGGGAAATAACGGATCATCTGTCAAGCGGGTGTGTGCGCATGTGTGCGTGTTGTGAATGTGTCGGCATGTGTGCGTGAATACATGTGTGTTTATTGCGTTTGTATGTGCCTGTTTATGTCTTTGAGGTGTATGTACACGTGTGTGTGTGTATTTGTGTCCGTGAGCATGGAGTGAGTGTGCCTGTGTGTGCGTGCATGTGTGTGTAGCGTGATTATTTGAGCATGTATACACGTGTGTAGAGTGTGTTGTCATGTTTGTGTGTGTATGTGTGTGTGCGTGCATTTGCGAGTGTGTGCGCGTTTGTGGGTGTCTGTGTGTGCGTGCGTCTTTGGATTTGTGTGTGTCACTGCATGTGTGTGTGTGTGTGTGTGTTTTTGCGTGCGTGTGAGTGTTTGCATGTGTGTGTGTGTGTGTGTGTGTGTGTGTGTGTGTGTGTGTGTGTGTGTGAGTAGCAGATGATTTTGTGCGGCTGCTTGTTTTAACTCCATCCCCTATAAATGAGACTGTTCTGTTCCTCCTGGACAGGATAATCCCCCCCATCACTAACAGGGAGCCAATGACAGGGAGTCCATTCTTTTATGGAGTACAGGTGTCTCCTCATGTCTCATTTCCTCTGGGGGTGACAGGGCACCTCATAACGCCTGTCCTGCTGCAGATTTCGGGGCTTGGGTAGGCCTTTCTCTGCCTCTACCCATGCAGCAGACAGAGGTGTGGGTGGGGGGGCGGGGTTTCATCTAGATGTCTGTCCTCCCTCCTTGTAAAAACGTTCTGTGAAGTCAAACATCTTCAACCTAGGGAGCCAACGTTCAGCCTCCAACTTTAACCCTATTTTTATGAGCTGAGACGTGAAATATCAACTCAGAAAAAAAACACAATCACCTAATGTCCCAAGAAAAACACAAGTGCAGGAAGGGCGAGGGGTGTGTGTGTGTGTGTGTGTGTATCAGACCTTTTGGGCCAGCGGATAAAAGACACTTTGTAGGGGCGCGATTTGTTAAACCCCTTCACCCCATTCCTCACTACCCCTCCTCTCTCCAATCAAGCAGCCCCTAATTTGAGCTTGTCGTCCAGCACTGCAGGGAAAAGTAGACGGCTTGTTACTTTGAAGAGTCCTGTACGAATAACAGATGAAAGATTCAGCAGAAAGAAGGAGAAGGAGGGAGGGAGGGAATGAGGGAGGAAGAGAGAGAGAAGAATCACAAAGCGTCCTATTCTCCACTGTGGTCTTTGGTCAGCACAGCTGAGCCGATGTGAATGACTTTCTTAATGCGGCCGGGCAGGAATGCCATTGTCTCTCTGTCGTCTCCGGCCCATCCTGACTAAATGAAGTCTTTCCTAAAAGCTCCGATTGTGTCTCTTCTTCATGATGGATGCCTGGCTTTCCAAATTCCTGGATACGACTTCCCCAAAAGAGGGAGGCATGCACCACTATGCGTGAGGCAAAAAAAAAAAAAAAAAACTACATCGTACAGGCCAACACTAATGTAAAATGTAGCCCATACGTCATTTTACTACTACATATTGACGGGGTAAAAAAAAAAAAAAGCCAGTTTACTAAAATATTCACAGCTAATGGAATCCAAAGCAGATTTTATTTTCAGGGTGTTTTTTTTTTAACGATCTCGATTAAATAATTAGGCTTATATCCTGTCTTTGCCAGTTCTTGAAGGCTAACATGATGCAGTTTTTCCAAAGAAAACAATGCGCGCTTGTCATCAACATGCCGGATCACTGGATACTATGTTCAATTTAACTAATGAATCCGAGCGTTTTGAATTATTATTCGATTTTCGGTTTGGGATGATGTGTGATTAATTCCGTTACTTACTGCGATTCAGCAGCTGAAGCGCCGCTTGTGCTGTCAGGCATTTGACAAGCCGATAAAGAAAAGGCAAGAAAGTTGTGAATTTGTATTTATATTATCAGTCTAAGAATTCGTATGACGGCTGCCTCTCACCGGTGCAAAAGTGAATAAATTAAGTGATAAGTGCGACTGTGGGCTTATTTTTATTCTTGCAGAGAAAGCACTTCTTAACAGCATCACGACAGGTTAAAAAGTCCGACCGAAAGAAAATATAGGCTACCTCTCTTGTCCTATCCCTCCTGTGAGCTCAGTGTAAATTGGTGTAAAGAGCAACAGAAGAAAGTGAATTTCGAAGAATTCGCGAATGACGTTGGAATGCGCAACACCCAATGCATCACTCATCTCTTACCCACCTAAAAGCGCACATGTAGCTGCTTCAAAAGTGAATTCCACGACTGTTCGAGGCAATAATGGAAATGTTTCCCACCCTCTCTCGAGGCTCTCCACAATACACGCGCCAACATGAAACAGCTGTTTTCACCTGGCGGCTAGCCGCTGCCCGTCACGCAGCAGCTCTCAGCCTAGCTAATCCTGCCAATGAAATATCATTAACACGCCAGGACTAGACCTCGCCAGTAGGCTACATGACACTTCAAAAAGCAGAGTCATTAATGTTTTAAGCGTGGCAATGCGCGCACAAAACTTACACTAACAGCTGGGTCCACTTGATGGTGACACAGAAATACATATTTTTAAAGCAAATTTTCTAAAAACGTGTGACGTATTTTCACTCTAATTTCCCCCACTTTAAAGCGCCACAATTTACAGAGATAATTTAAATAATATATTCCTCTTCCGATCTACTACAACTGCGCAGTAGTTTTTTTTAGGTTTTACTATATCAGTGAATAGATGCTTGTCAAAGCAAACTCAGTCGAATAGGAGAGCTGTTGACAAAGCTGCGCGACTTCACCAAAACACTCGGGAACACAGCCGGCATTTCATCTCCCCTTATTCACTGACGCATACTTCACCTCTCCTCTCTGACGTCAGTTCAATCGCTTCATAAATGCGATGCATGCCGCTCGGGGTCAGAAATAAAAGTAGTTTTACTGTGAGAACGCGATACAAGAATAATGCAATATTTGTTTAGTTTCTAAATAAAAGTAAAAGAAGCCTAAAGGGTTGAAATGCATCAGTTTCACCTCTTGAAAAACATCTAACAAAGCTGTTTGATGACAGGGACAAAGTAACCCTGGTAACCTTGAGTGGTAAACGTTTAATACCGTTTTAAAGAATCCATTTAGCAGCCCGAATACGGCAATGCGCCTTGACCCCTCCTGTTTTCACTTGACAAAGGCCGTGCACGGGGCTGATTTCAGTCAACAGCCATATATACCCAGCGTTCAAGGCCCAACGAACAGCAAACCCGCAGTACAAAGGGAAGAAAAATTTCAATCAGGTTTGGAGTGAAAAGCAAATGCTGATAAAGGCCACACAGACGACAAAAACTCTAAAACGTAATTAGTCTGCGTGATAAATCACCTGCCGGATTGATTTGGTTCATCTCTGCCAGGGACATAACCCATGCTTTTAGGTTTTTCAAAGCTGGCACTGTTTTCCAAAGAGCAGAGGCGTGTGCCATCGTTGTTGTCGTTATTATTATTATTATTATTATTAGAAGTAGTAGTAGCCTACTTGGTAGTAGTAGTAGCAGTAGTGCCATTCATCCATTATTTAACCCCTCAATTCCCGGTCAGGATCGTGAGAGACTATTATGATTTCTTATTACTAGTTTAATTTTAAATACCAGACCATGGTCTCCATCCACACTCTGAATAGAACCTTAACTCATTCCCTACAGAATACTTTTATATAAAATTGTCGCGTTTGTACGGAATACTTTTCCAGAAAATTACACAATATAAACACACGTTTAGTTAAACATCTGTATTTTCAAAATTAAGGTTCTTAGCAGCAGGGGCACTGTAGTGGGGGGAAAAGTGGGACTGAGTAAACCAGGGCCCCGAGAGACAAGGAGCCCTCAAGAGGCTTGGATTGAAATGTTGGGGGGGCCACAGAGGGTTCATATGTATAGGGCCCAGAGTTTTGTGCTACGGCCCTGTTTAGCAGATTCAAATGCAAATGTCAAACTAGCAGTGTCATTTTGGGTATTTGTAACATCATTCCAATTGTCATTCTGGTTGCCTGTTACGTGACGCTGAGCTGCTCCATCGATGCAAATCACACGGGAATACAGTATCACAAACTGTCAGAGCTTGGCTTGCTTTACAGCGTAAACTTGAAGCAATTTCCCATGTAACCCAAGGATTAATAGTCTTGTAGATCCACTCGTCTCTCAACAGTGCGAGCAAAATTGGCACAGCAGAGCCTAAAATATTTAAACACCTTTGGGGCCAGCCTTTTCATAAATCAAAAGTACACTGTACACTGGTGCTTTTGTTCTAGGCTGTACTTGAACTGTATAGAATAAAGATGGTCTTTGAATTGAATAATGATGTTTACAAGTGACAGGAGTGAAGTGAAGCAGCCAGGAGCTTTGGCTTATTTCCTGGTCTTGTTGAGAGACATCAGTCATTAGTGCCACAGTGGCCAGCTCTCGTATAGGACACGTTATAGTAAATTTGACATAAAACACAAAATCAGGGGCTGCTGGGTCAGCGTACTCTGTCAAGGCACTGTTTTACAGTTTAGAGTGACCACCATGGCAAAAGATCGAATCCGTGCAGTGCCGCCTGTGGCTAACAGCCTCATAAGAGCAGCGCATAACGAGCTTTGCATTGCTGAGGGACATGGGAGGGATACAATCAGTTTCAGTTAGCATTGTTCGTTGTTCAAGCACCTCCTGCTGACCATCTGAGAGCTTATTAGATTCTGGTGAGGTCGGAGATGCCCAATACTGAAAAAAAAACATAAGCTATACATTGCACCACAAGTAACTGACAATCAAAATACATTTTTCTTGATCTAAGGTCTATCCGTGGGCTGATTTGTTTAGCTAATGTGCAGTTTGGATAATAGAGAGGCATTTTATTGATGAATCAGGGCCAGGTTACTTCACTGCATCTAACGCCCTTAAGTAGACAAACCAAACTCAGTGGTTGTGCCGGGCGGGAACTGGCTCCGAACTGCACAGCATGGCGGCACTCCGAAAATGCACTCCAGGGTGACCAAACGCTTTCTGTCAAGCCCAGGGAAAGTCATCGGCTGACATCACAGTGACGTGGTGCATATTTTTACTACAGTCTGCAGATGCAGCTCACATAGAACCTCCACCCCAGAGAAAGATGGAAAAAAGATGAAACTCATTCCAGCAGCCAGGCCGTCCGAACTCCCACACGCATTAAAGCCGGTGCTTATCAGCGGAGCTCAGGGCTTTGGAGTCATGCTCGGTTGCTGTCATGAAGACAGTGTTAAATAATTGATTTCCCTACAGTGGTGGGAGGGGGAGGGGGTCTCAAATTTCCTCAACCCATATCAAACTCAGGGGACCAACAGAGGCCATGATGCCGCGGAAAAAAGCAAAAATTTCTCAGAACCTTCTGAGATGCTGAATGCAGCTTGTGTTCCCATTTCACAGCCACAGTTTTATATTTACCTCCCCCTTCCTTTCGCTCCAAGGAAATACTTGAGATTTTTTTAGGGCTGTGGATGCAGAGCTGTTACAGGCGAATTAATAAAACAGCCCCTTTAAAGAGACAGAATCAAAGGTCCCGATTGACTCGTGAGTGAAAGTGCCCGATGCAAACCACACCAAGCGAAGGAAAACATTCGGGGGAAAATTCAACATTTAACACACCCTACTCTTTCTCCCTCTCTCACCCTCTCTCTCCTCTCTTATGTTTTCTCATTCCTCCTCTCTCTCCCTCCACAGGAAATGGCATTTCCAACCTCCTGTTGGGTGTTTGGTCCATGATGCACGTTGCTTTTTCTTTTTTCCCGTTGGGCCCAAATAGCCACACAGAACAGGAGTCGTTCAGTACTTGCGGCAAATATGACTGAACGAGCACCGCAAAGAGGTAACAGTTACAGCAGGCGTCAAGCACCACTGTATAACTCCACTATCTGGCCCTCCGGTGCTGACCCCCACTCCTCCTGAGCAGCTGCGGTCTGGCCCGGCTCCAGACAGGCTCTCTCCTCTGCTCTGCGGTTTTGTTCCTGAACAGATCCCATCTCGCCCAAACCCTCCCTTTTCCTCCTTTGATTGATGCCTGAATTCAGGTATGAAAACAAACAGTTACCTGCAGAACCAGTGGCTGAAAGCGATCTGCCGCTAATTCGACATCCCTTCGCACACCCCTCCCCACAACCTCCCCTAAAATACCTGGCCTGTCTCAGATTCGCTTTTCAGCGACTACCAGGGAGAAATGAATCTAGCAATTTAACACAGTAATGATGCCCTGCCTACAGTAATTACACAGTGAATGCAGCAACATCCCCATAGAAAATCATAAAGCACACCCTCTGTACTTTCTAAAGAATAATACCACAGTACTTAATTTCACATAAAACCATTAAAAAAAAGAAAACATTTAAAAAAATTTTGCCTTATGATTAAAATACGCTGTCAAATCTGTCAATGAGTCTTTAGAAATGAACTTCAACAGCCCTGTGGTTGTGTTTACTTGGTGCTTTGTGACTGTTTGACTTTCATGCAGTTGTCTGGGCATGTTTAGACTCAGCGCAGCTGTGGAGTCCACATTCACATTCTTCTTCTGCTATTGTCTTCTGCTACAGGGGCCAGCCGGAGTCAGCCAATCAGCATCCCGACGCTCACCTTCCCACGGCAATAGCAGGACGAGCTGCGCCACGATTGGATTGTGAGTAACAAGCACAAAAAAAAAAACTATGCAAAGTCGACAAGCTCAGAAAAACAAAATGTCCTCACGTACACGCCACTGAGTCAAACCCCTGACGTACAGTTGGATAAAAAGAAAAAGCTAAATTCAGCCAGTCTCTCACCTCAAAAAAGGCTAAAGAATTTGATATTTGACTTACTAGTCCTCAACATCAAAAGCTGTTTTTGTGGCAATACAGGAACAGTCAAAAGCAGAGTGGTAGGCAGAGTGCACAATACCGTAGCCCTTTGCTAAACAAACGCACACGGACTTCAGAACTCGTAGTGAGGCCGGCCAATCCATGGGCCGCTTCTACACCGGATGTCAGCCTTTTTTCTCCACGCACTTCCATTAATTTAAACCTACAGGCCCACTTAGCCTCCGCATCGATTTTAACCCAACAATTAATTCAGACTCTGATTTATCATAACGCTTTAGATCTTAATCACACGGCGCTTTTCTCTTGGCGTCTTTGTGCGCTCTGCGGTTGAGAAGACCTTGTGTCTCAAACCAACAGATTCTTTTTAATTGGCACCATTTGCATCAGGCCGACTTCAAAGGCGTCGAAAGACGTTTGTAAGGAGGACGCACAAAGAGCAGCTTTGAAATGTCTACAGTCATATGAAATAGCATGCTAATTAAAAACCTGAGGCTGCTAGCGTGATATGAAAAGCATTCATATTTCAATCGCCCGCTACCGAGTCAGTTTCCTTAGAAATCAACAGAAGAGCCCGCGCTCGTGTGTATGTGTACGTGTGCGTTTGTGTATGCGCGCATGCATGCGTATGCTTAATGTTTGTGTGTGTGTATGAGTTCATGCACGCGTGCGTTCGTGTGTGTGAGAGCATGTGCTTGCATTTTGAATGCGTACTGTATTTTAAAAGTGTTTACCAGAGTATGTGTGTTTGCAGGCATGCGAGAGTACACTCCTGCTTGCCTTCATTTGTATAAACACATGTGAGCAGATATACTACAGTGTGCATGCGTTGAGTTGTTCTCTCTGCCTAAATATTATAAATTACTGACCCCTTTCCCCCTCTGATTCCGATTTATCAACTAAAGAAACATTTTGAAATTAAAAGAGCCCTGGTTTCGAAGGGCTAAATCATTTTTAAGCATTTTAACCCAGGCACTTTGATCCGTGGTGGCATATGCTAGGACAGGTACAATGAATCTCTCCTGTCGAGGTATGATGTATGTCCGAGTTCATTAAGGTTATTGCCAATAAATATACATATTAGAACGCACACTGGCTTTCCTGTGTGCACAGTAAATCAGGTTCAATAATTAAAACCTCAAGGGAAAATATTATTTATCGCTGCCCACACAAAACGAGTTAAAGTCAGGAGAGACGCGAGCGTGGAAGTGTGTTTAAATATGCGAGAACGCAATGTAAGCAGCTCACTGTATCCAACTGTAGAGGCCAATGTTAAACAAAACCCAAAAAATACATACTTGACTGAAACTCCCGTGAGTTAAGATCCTGGAATGAATAAATTTTCCTCGTACTGATCGCTCTTAAATATGATTTATTACAGGTAGAGAAACTGCGATTAAAAAATGTGGGTAATGGAGAAAGTGTGCTTGTTAGTTCAGGTGTAAACTGACCTGTTAGACAGTGCTGGAGGACCACCAGAGAGAGAGAGAGAGAGAGAGAGAGAGAGAGAGAGAGAGAGAGAGAGAGGAGCGGGAGAGGGAGAGGGAGAGTGTGTAAAAGAGAGAGATTGAGAGAAGCATAGAGAGGGAGAGGGAGACTGACTGAAATAACAAAAAAAGGAAGATTTAGCAGGGAGTGGATGGGATAGAGGAGCCAGAGGGAGAAAGAAAGGCAGAGGAGACAGAGAGATGGACAAAGGAATGCAGAGGAGAATGATAAAGGGAATGGGAATATGAAGGAGAGGAAGGGAGAGAGAGAGAGAAAGAGAGAGGGGGCAGGTGTTGCTCAATTCAGTAACAGTTGGTGCTAAGCACAGAGGAACTCAGGCCTCTCCACTGCTCCGCACAGCCCAGACTCACCCACTCAGGGAATAAACAGACAATTAAATACAGATTCTCCAGCTGTCATGCACCTAACGCACTCCTCTGTATTGTTTACAGCAGGCATACATACTTCAGTCCCTTTAAACCATCAACAACCTCAGGAAGGTCAATCACCTGAATGATAAACTGAGAATGCACTGTACAGGAGTCAGTGCTTCTACACCTCCAGATACACGTTCCGAAACCATCATGCAGGAGCTTCTATAGGGGTAGAGACACACTGCTTCCATAGATTAGCAGTACCAGCAACACACTGTAACTACAAAACAGGACTCAGTGCTTCCACACTAACACGAACACACAGTATCCATTGTACAGGAGTCAGTGCTTCCATGGGGGCAGAGACATGCTACAACGTTAGAACAGCAGTTAGTGTCTCAGCACCACCAGCAAAACACTGTAACTGTAAAACAGGACTCCGTGCCACCACATATACACAGCATCCATGGAATAGGAGTGTGTTTCAGTACCATGGATACACAAATCATGAAACAGGGCTCCGTGTTTCTATAATACCAGATACATACAGTACCCATAGAATTAAGTCAGTGTGCCACAATAACACCAGAAACAAGGAAATACTATGATACAAAGAAGGAAGCCATGTTGGCGCTTGTTAAAGTGTTCAGCGGAACAGAGAGGTCTGGACAGAGCGACGAGACTGCGAGCAGACCGACGTACAGGAAGTTGGCCCTGTGTGATTGGGGCGGGGGGAGGGCTGTTTTAAGGATGACAGCGTAAGGGGCGGAGTTACCCTCTCACCTTTGACATCTCCCAGGAGCTCGCTGGCGTTCAGTCGCTCCATCTTCTCCTTCCAGTCTTTAGAGAGGAGCGTCTCCACACAGGAGGTGTCTGTGAGAACAGGGAAAACAGGAGATAGCTGATTTTCTTTTCAAACACCAGAAATGCTCATGCCTTTTTATCTTCTTAAAAGTAAAACTTCCAGGGCCACCATTTGTTCTGAAGTATAATAACCCTTCAGTTCAGACTCACCACATGACTGATGATTACCTTCTATTACACACAAAATACCATTCACTGGGGACCTTCACTTTTCCAGAAACAAAAGGATTTTTGGTGTTTCAGTTACATGTGGGCAACAAAGCACCTGTGATTATTTCGCCAAATGAAAGGAATATTTTGCCAGGTGAAATTACAAGGCAGGAAGTACAGTTCAAGCCTCAAGACAAAGAAATCTGTCGACTGGAGATAATGCTGATCGGAGAGAGAATAAAGGACTAACGGGTGTATGAGTGAATGAAACTAAATACAGCAACCTGCAACAGTCTAAATGAAACCAGATAATTAAAGATCACTTAATCTCCTTCCAAAACATGAAGTAAAACACTAGAAGAAGAGAGCATGATTCTAAACGGATAGAAAAGAATTTTGCGATGGATTTACATTAATACTGTGGACAGAGCACTGTGAGAGTCCGAGTCCATGAAATGGCTGCTGAATGAGCCAAGGCTGCACCACCCACTGTATCACAGGTTAAAGGGAGGAAACTACAGAGCATATCAGGCAAATGACAACAATTAAAAGGAAAAGAAAATTTTTTAAATTTACCATTTATTTAATAAATACTAAGGGCAACCATGCATCCTTTTTGAACAAGAAGAGATTGCCTAAGACCACAACTTTAAAATTCCATTCCTTGTACAGGCCGGTGGTTGTGAAGATTACCTTGTGACCGAAAACATGGTTTTGTTCTAGAAGAAAGCAGCACAGGAGTAAAGTGCATATTGTTGATGTGAAGAGGTGGTAGAGTACGAAGGGTAGCAAAGGGTTAAACTGAGGGTAAAATCCACAGACAATGACAAATTTGCAGGTAACTTCTGTCACAGAAATGCAGATGTTCATTAGTATTGGTCATGACTCATAGAGTCCATTACAAAAGCTTTGTGCATGGGTGTTAACACAGCCCTTAGGCACTAATGATTGCAAAATCTGCCTCTTTAACGGGAACAGTTAGTAAGAGTTTACTTACAAAAGAATCTCATTATACACTTATAGGGTGCAAGTCTAAATATGATCCATATGCATTATAATTTGATTTGATTTCAATTTCATCATGTACACGGGTCGCTGTCAGAGAGAAAAAGACATTTCCCAGAAAACTTTGCTTTTGTCGGCGCGCTGCCTCTGTAGTGTACTGAGTCTAATACAACATCGAGACTCTGCTGACCTCTGGGTTCTGCATTAGAGCAGGACGGACACGAGAGAGAGGAGTGCGACAGCTGATCTTTCTCCACAGGAGCGATAAAACAGCACCGGGGGTTTCGCACAAAATGGAATTAGCGAGCGCGATTTACTGTAGCCACTTAGCAAAGAAAACACAATCTGTAAGTCTGCGCTAGATCTGTGCTCCATTCCAGTGGGAATCAAAAGGCGGGGGGGGGTGGGAGGGCGTTGGACGAGACGGAGAGAGATGTTTTACCCTACATGGAGCTCTGCTCTCTATCACTCTGCACTCGAGCAACGAGGGGACAGGTCTACTCTTAACCCAGAACTTTAGTGTTCGCAATCACACACAAGAGTGTGTGTTTGTGTGTGTGCGTGTGTGTGCGCGTGCGTGTTTGTGTGTGTTTGAGTGAGCGTGTATGCTTGAGTGAGCGTGTGAATGAGTAAGAGAGTGATGGTGTGTGGAAGAGAGACAGCGAGAGATGATTTTTTCATGTTTCTGCGTGTATGTGTGTGTGCATGTGTGTTTGTGTGAGTGAGTGTGTGAGAGAGCGATGGTGTTTGCAAGAGAGACAGCGAGAGGGAGAAGGTTTTTTCATTTTTTTGTGTATGTGTGTGTGTGTGTGCGCATGTGGGCATGTGTGGTTCTTTGTGCAATATGCTTCTGAGGCCAATCAGTTAGTGTCCGTGTGCGTGTGTCCGCGCATGTGCAAGTTTGCACCAGTCTGTGTCTGTGTATCTGAGTCAGTCAGCGAGTGAGAGAGATGGTGTATGCAAGACGGACAGTGAGAGAGATAGATTTTTCATGTTTTTGTGTGTGTGTGTGTGTGTGTGTGTGTTGATACACAGCCCAGTTCAAGGTTTCTGAGCTCCTCTAACCAAGCATTTTATCAGAGCTGGTGTGAATATATGAAGGGCTAGATTCTGCATCAGATTCAATGGCAATCTGATCCACCTCCTGTATTAGTGACACAGAAAACACAGCTAAGGAGCTACGCTGTGCTCACGCACCAGACTTACACAGTGTAGGAGTCCCCTCTGAGTGACACAGTTCTGTAAGAGGGGGCATGAGCAATCACAGCATGAGAGGATGGGGGAGATGCCCACAGCACTCTATCTGTGGTAAAGGCCTACGAGATATCTCTATTACAGCTTTTGCTGTGCCCTAAAAATGCCCCCCTCCCACCAAACCAACTAATTCTCCACTATCATCCCCTCCACTACCCCCCCGTGTCGTAACCTGTGCCTATAAAAGGTGCGAGGCGGGATGCTTCCATTCAGTTTATTCGTATAACATCTTTTTACAGAAGGACTGTCACAAGCATGGCTACATTGCATAGCAAGAGGGCCTATAACAGACTTTAACCCCAAATAGCCAGCAATGCTGAGAGATGTGCACAGTTACTCAGCACTTTAGCGCTCATCACACGAGCACGAGAAAAAAACCGCGATGCAGGACAGGAGCTGACCGCCCAAGCGCGGGAGGAACACCCTAAATAAGTCAGCAGTCTGGCTTTTCTCCGACCGGCCTTAAAAAGGAAAAAGCATCTAGAGGAACTCGGATTAATAATTACAGATTTCCCAAATACCTCTGCGTCTCCCCCAGGGAGCGTTTCTGCTCAGAGAAAATACAGCTCGTATCAGGGATAACGGCAAACGGCCTTTCCCCTGCACAACTGCGCACAGTCAAAGAAACAAATTTGTGGTTCAACACACAAGCAATCATAGTGATTTTAAAGCAGAATTCTCCCCAGAGAGCTTCCTAAAACAGCACCCAGCCCAACTTTAACACTAAATTACACTTGTAGTGGAGTAGTATACATATGTGTTTCCTCACGACAGCTGTAATCAGTAAAATGATGGCAAATGAATCCAAGTCCAACCGGGCACCTGTGAGGCCACTGAGCAGGGAGACTGTGAGCCATCGGATGATAAAACTGCTGCTCTCAGTCACTCCTCAGTCGCCCATTCAAACTTCCCACAGGTTTCTGCGGTGCAGAGCAGACAATTCAGATGGAGCTTGGGTTGCCAGATCAACGCACTGGACCAAGGGTGGCCAGACGGATATTCAGGTCCAATGGTTGCCAGATCAACATACAGAACGAAGGGCTGCAGGCCCACATGAATGATCCAAGAGTACCAGATCAACACACTCAATCAAGGGTTGCCAAATGAAGACACAAAATCAAGGGTTGCCAGACAAACACACAGGTCCTAAGGTTGCCAGATCGACACAAATGCCCAAGGGTTGTCAGGGCAACACGCTGTCCCAGGGTACCAGATCAGCACACTAGAACTGGGGTTGCCAGATCAACATACTGAACCTGAGATTGCCAGATTAACAATCAGGACCTAGGGTTACAGGATCACTTAACCAAGGATCACAAGTGCATAAATAAGGTGGGGTGCTGTTAGGGCTGACGGGGGGGTGGAATGGAGTGGAGAGTATTGGGTTGTGGTCACCGCAATGATTATAACCAAGGCCTGGGGGAGGAGCTATCAGAGCTGATCGTGGAGCAGAGAATAGTTATCACACAAATTCATGACAAACTAATAATAATGGCAGATTTTTGCAGTCAACTTCAGATCAAACAGCACACTTTCTCATCAGGACTATGCGGGAAGCTCTGTGGTGAACACATTAAAACACAACCACTGTAAAACCTCAGACCCACAAGAGTCCATTACCTGAGCTCCTACCAGGAAAACATCAAACAGAAATCATTGATTCTGTCTCACAACATCGACTGACAGGTGCTGTTCTTCAATACTAACCCTAACGCACACAGTGGGTTAAGAGGAGTCTGAAGACACTCATTTTGTGCTTACGGTGTTTGGTGTGAACATGGATTTCATCACCTGGCCCGGTGCGATGCCAAACCCCAAAGGTTTAACAGAAACCAAAACAGTGGAACAGGAAGGCATACTGCATGCCAGCATCACTAATAAAGCTCCTCGCTGCCACACTTAGTCTTCCATCAGGAACACCCCTAAAACGCTTTGACCACGCCCCACACTTATGTTCCTCTCTGTACAAACTCATACAGTCCCTGAAAGAGACGGTACTGTGAGGAGCAGCTGGAATTCACACAGAAAAGTGGCTCATTAATTCGTTACAGTTGCCTGACATGATTAGAAACCAAAAGGATTACGGGAGATTAACCAGTAGCAATGAACAATAATCAAAGCGCGCATTACAAACGAATTCTGATTATATCAATTCTGGTTTGAATTGCACTGAAGAAAAATGCGATTACACAGCTCGCACACAGCCTGGCTGCTGCAACCACGGTCCACCTTCCATGAAATGACAGCCACCGCTGGCACTGGGACGTGGGCCAGGACAGGATTCGAGACACATGTGTTTGTCAGTTCCAAATGCAGGATTTCCAATGACCGTTGAGTGTTTGTGCACGCATTCCCGCAAACCAAATAAACCGTATCCAAACTTAGAGCTTACAGTGCAGTCCTCAGGGATCCTGACTGGATTATGTGCCAAAGAACTCCAGATCCACAGTGTGTGTATATGGATAAGTTCAGTAAAAACACCAAGCCTGGAATGCAAACAGATCCTGCCAAAACATTCAATCGAAACCCTGATACTGAGCACTTAATACTGAGTCTGAACTGAAACCTAACAGGGTTAAGGCTGATTTTGTTAAAAAAAAAAAAAAAAAAGACCTTTCAATTCATTTTATGGTGCATTCAAATATTTAACAGTCATGAAACAAGGTTGCAATTACTGCACAACAGCATGTGTGCTGTATATCTAAAATAACTTAAGGAGAAAACACCGACGATGAGGTACACACAGATTGGGGAGGAGCATAAATGTCCATAAATGCACACAAGCCCCTTTATATATCAACTAGTTTGTTCATCACAGAAGGCAGATCCTCAGTGGTATTAAAGAGTGCTGTTCTGCAGCATCTGCCCAACTAGTGTAACCCCAGGGGCATTATTCCAGCACATCTGCCAGGCCCCCACCAAACCTTTCTGCCCCTTCTTACCCCCGCCCCAACCCCAGTCCCAAACACTGCTATCCTAATCCCCAAAACAGGAAAGAGCACATCAATCTCCTAATCCTGGGTATTCGCAGTCTCCCAAGCTGGAGTACGTTTCGCAAAATCACAGATGCTAACTTACATAGGTGGAACCATTGACTGTGTATGGTCGAACTATGTAAGTTTGTTAGCAACTATACTTTTGGGAAACGCACCCCAGCCTGTACAGCTGCAAATCCACCTAACACTTTTGATATAGTACCCTTTGAACCGGTTTGTAATCTGTACGGACTGGTGCTTAAACCTTGTTTGCGTTTCCACCTCAGACAGTACTCTTAAACGAAGGCAGGGTGGTTACTGGATGGTAATAGCTGCACTAACTAAGTAAACGGCAGGTTTGTGTTCTGTCCTTGTCAAGCAAGAAAATCGATTTTCTCAATCAAAGGACCGCAGTGTTTCTAGCTCCACCTTTTAGTACTGGATCAGTATGCTAGGTATCCCACCGGAGGGGAAACAAGAAAACGGGATGGGTTGAACCGGCTCTTTTGATACCATCCAAAACTTTGGACAATGGAAACACAAAAATAACCATTCTAATGTGTAACAAATGAACTGAACCTCATTGCTTGGTGGAAACAAGGCTTACATCACACAAAGCCATCAGAAAACCGTATGTCCCCCGACATCAATTCCACTAATGCAGAGCAACATGAAGCTAAAGCATAACAAATACCCCAAACCTGATCCCAGCTTATATACTCACGCACGCCACAGAGAGGAGTTCCTTTTTGTGAATGAAGCTGAAAAAAAAAAAAAAACAGACGCGCAGAGGAGCAGCTAAAGATGCCCAGTCTGCTCACAGAGCAAACAATAGAGAAATTCGCTTTATTGTAAGATCTGTATATCTTAGGAGACAGCGTAATTACAGGATCAATGATAGCTGCCAGCAACCATATAAATCACATCCTCTGATGAGCCGTTTCGGCTGAAACGCTTATAAACACACAGCACGGAGCACAGAGACTGAGTCTCTGGAATATAAACACTTTACAAAACCTAAAACACACTCCATTCAGTGAATGTGCTCCAGTGAGGGTCATTGCTCCCGCAAACATAAAGCCTGGCTAAGTTTCCGGGTTTCAGATTAAAAACATTATCACCAAAAGGGAAAGAGGCCACGGTAGAACTGGAGAACTAATTTCTTCAGCAACAGGCAGAACCCACTTTACAGCACTAAGCAGAACCCATACCTACAACACCAAGCAGAACCCACTTCTATAGCATCAAGCAGAACACACTTCTACAGCACCAAGCAGAACATACTCCTACAGCACCAAGCAGAACCCACATCAACAGAACCAAGCAGATCCCATATCTACAGCACCAAGTAGATCTGTCTTCTACAGCACCACACAGTACCTGACTTGACAGCAGCAAACAAAACTCAGTTCCACAGGAGCTAAATGAACCTCTTCTACACCAGCTAACGGAACCTAATTTCTACAATAGCAAGCAGAACCCACCCACACAGGTGTACATAAAACACAGGTCTAAAGAAAACAGGAGGTAAAACATCTAAACGTGTCCTCATGCAGGTGTGTCTCAAAATAACATTTGCGAATAGAGGGAACAGGGAACAAGAGGACAACCAAGACTGGGAGAATCATGTAGTCTCTATTCCATCTGAACAGGACAACAAGTTTTGTTTTGGTTTTTTTTTTTTTTTTAAAAATGCTCCATCTTACATAACAGAACAATTGGGCAACAGCTATGCAGAAGTGCCAAACATACTGTAGCTACTCCAATGAAACAAAAAATGAGAATAAAACCGAAAGACAGACTGTCGTTTTTCAGAGACACTGCCGCACACCTGCTCCAGTGAAACAGTCTAAAGAGAAACACAAAGACCTGGGGACACATCACAGAGGTGCAGAAAACACACAGCACAAATGACATCATTTGACAGTGTGCGTGAAAATTCAATTTCACTTCACAGGCTTATTTATTTTTATCCAAAAAACTACAAGATTAGTGTGAGATTATCTTCCAGAACACTGTATTCTCAGGCTGCAGCCTTTTCCATACGTCACAGTGTCTTCTGCAATTAACGCAGAGCAAATCACAGCCATTTACATAAAACAGGTTCCACACCTGCTCATAAGGCTTAGAAACATCATTTCCCACAATCAAACATGCACATGGCAGCTAATGCATGTACTCAAGCACATCTGTTCTCAAAAAAGAGCAAATTAAGTTTTTCTTCATGGTCACATATGTATACATTTTTCCCCTCCAATTAAATCATTGAATATCCTTCATATACAAAAAATACAACAGGAACAGGCACAGGTAAGCTGCTAGCGCTTAACATGGAAGCGCAGTGGGACTCCCGCACCTCAGGAAAGAGAAACCGCTTCATTTAACTAACACCTGACTCTGCTCATAATTCCCTGTAGTGAGCTGGTCTCTGTCAGTCACCTGTGAGAGGCCCAAACCCCAGTGCTGTCAGTCAGGAGCTTGCGCTAACAGCAGGTATAAACCACAGGTATAAATGGAGCACCCGCGGAGTGCTCGCTGCAGGAAAGCTCAGGTTAAAAAACCGCCTCCACGGCGACAGGCCACACCCTTGGGCAGTTTCTTGCAGATGCAGCTAGAACCATCTGGCAGAGGCAATTCGTCATCAATTTGGAATATCAATTTGGAAAACACCTCAAAGGTTAGTGTATAGTCTAACTTAAAAGCTAGCGAACAGGCTAATTCAAATGCTAGCGAAAAGGCTAACTCAAACACTAGCGCCAGGGCAAATATAAACGCGAGAGCGAACCTCAAACGTTAGCACAGAGAGGCTAACTATAAAGCTAGTGCAACGGCCAACTCAAAGGCCAGCCCTAAATCACAGGCGGAACCCCAAGCACCTCACTCAGGAGATAGAGGGGGACTCCAGGCTGCTTTGATTGGATGAAAGATCATCTTCAGAACCCAGGCTGGTCGAGCCAAAGGCTCAGGTCTATGTTGGGCTCATGGCGACAAAATGAAAGGGCCTTGGAGTTCGCTGTGCGACTCTGCTAAATAATAAATCTGAACAAGGCCTGGCGCGACCATCGCCGTGATCACGGCAGCCAACGCCTTCTGAAGGTGGCAAGGGCTTCAAAAAAGGAGAGAGGGGTTCACAGGACAGATTAAAGAGACCCTACTTACACACCCCTCCCCCTTTCTGCGTGGAATAAGAAGTGGGGCGTTAAAATGGGGGAGGACAGGAGAAAAAGAGGGGGAGGGAGAGAGAGAACAAGATCTCCAACACCGCAAACCTGGAGAAGGAAGGAAAGGAGGAGAGGGAAGTGGGGGAAGAGGAAGAGAAAAAAATCCAATCAAAAAGTTGGAGGGGAGAGAAGCAGAGGCGAGACGGCGCTGCTCTCTGAGACCGGAGACCCTGAGCGACGATCTGCAGCACAGCTGGCCGAGCAGCTGGTGAAGAGGATTAGAGTCAGGAGGGGTAATAAAGAGCAGCTCAAGTATGGGCCAGAGCAGCGCAGGAGCAGGGCCTGATCCACGGTAAACTCTCTCTGTTACTCTCTCTCTCCTCTCTGTAATGCTCTCTTCCCTCTCTCTCCAACCATTACTCTCTCCCTCCATCTCACCCTCTCTCTTTCCTCATATCATTCTATCTCTGAATTAGTCTTGCTCCTTCTCTCTGTTATGCTCTCTCTCTCCCTCTCAATATCACTCTCTCTGTAGCACTCTCTTCCTCCATACTTTCTCTCCCTCTTTCTCTATCAATCACTCTCTCCCTCTTCATCTGTCTGTTGTGCTCTTTTGCTCTCCCCTGCTCTGCATCTCACTTGCTCTCCTCAATATCACTCTCTCCCTCTCAGCATCACTCTCTCCCTCCATCTCACACTCTCTCCCCTTCTCTGTCTCCCTGTTGAACTCTCTCTCCCTTTATCACTCTATTCCTCCATCTCACTCACTCTCCCTCTCAATATAACTCACTTGTCATCGCTCTCTGACTCTGGGACTCGAAACCTCTCACTCACTGTCACTATCTCTCCATCAATCCCTCTTTCTTTCTCACTACCTCCCTCTCTCTCTTTCTCTCCCTCCCACCCTCTCCTTTTATCACTGTCCTTCATTCTCTCTCTGAATCCAGATCACTTCCAAGACCTAATAGCCTCTAATTTGGGCCTAGATCCACCTCAGGTACAATTCTAGTATAAATCTGTCCATTAGTTTTAGCATAAGTCTAAGTAACCCACAAACAAACCAAAAACTATGACAACATAAACTTCTTGGCTGAGGTAAAAATGTTCAGTGATACATTGCATTAATTTTAAAAAGCTACATGGCCTTTTACACAATGTAATTGTTTCTTTAAGTCAAAACGACAAATTTGGTTTGAATACTTATCGAGGATTTCAGCACTCAAATCCGCGTCTTTCAACACTACGACGAAAGTGCAGGGGCCTAATTTCAATTTCAAATTTTTCATTTGATGTCTGTAATCAATAGGGCACACAGACTGTAATAAATTATAATAATTTCACACAAGAATTAAATCACCGGGTGCCTTTTCTTTCGGTTAAGTGTACCCTGCAATCTAGCTGTCAGAGATAAACTCCTCTAATCAGTGCCCCAACAACATTCACAATAATTCATCTATGTTAAATTAATAGAGGTGCGGATAACGTAGCTAAAAGTGATCACTGCTTCTATGAGTGACTTACTGAATTAATAGGTGCAAATGGTCTCAACAAGGGCACGAAAGAAGAATAATATGCTTGAAATGAGCATGCTCAAATGTGATGTGTAGCCAAGCGGATGTGGTAGGAAAATTTTGGGGCAGCTTTGAGGCGACAGAGAATCCTTCCTCCGTAACACGCCGAGTGTGGAAGTCACTGAGCATATTTAGCACGTGCTAATCAAGAAGTGCTGCCATTTCAGGGCCGTTGCTGCTGCAGGAATTCTAAAGATAAACTGTTTGCGATAAACGCTCCAGGGCTGATCCGCTAGTCGACAGGAAATGCATTCTGCAAGCACAACTGCCGTTGTTTGAACTGAGGGGCGAGCAAGCAAACACGTGGAGACCCGAGTGAGGCCTTAAAATGCGTAAAAGGGATTTATAAAGTGAACTATACAACATTATTAAGGCTAAATTCTGTTAGCAGAATTAGCGGTCATACATGGAAGTTAGCTAAAGGCAAGTTTTGCATAGAAATTACCAAGTATTTTTTCATAGTGTGGAATAGCTTCCCAGGTCATGTTACTGAGTTAGAAACTATGGGTGTTTCAAGACCAGCTTTGAAGCAGTGCCTGATTATATCTAAGTCTTAATTATCCTAAGTTATTGCAATACTTAAATGGTAGGAAAATGGTGAGTTTTGCATTACACTGTTATGCCCTTGCAAACATGCATTAGAATAACATTAAACACTGCAGCTTTGCGGTATACGGTGGTGATTTCACTGACAGAAGTAAACATCCTTTCCCTCAGTGATCCCCTGGAGAGAATAAAGGGTCCGTCAAACAGCCGTTAAAAAGCTTTAAGGGCCGGAGCTCAATTTCCTCAGAGGTCAAAGGTCAAGGGTCACGGCTCTCACACAGGGTACCAGGGACCCTCATTCAGAGGGCAAACTTTCCATTTATTTTGGCAAAACTGATCACCCCCTGTTAAGATGAGTGGCGTTTAGCTACATTTTACCTTTTCAGTGCCAACAGGGACAACGCAATGACCTCCGTATGAAAGAATCGGGTGACAGAGAGCAGCAACTACATGGAAGGAGCTCTATGTTTTTTCAAACTCAGTCCGATCAGCAGATTACTGTCTACTTCGTTCCGACCTTCGGCACTTACTATTTTCCTTTAAAAAAACAATAATGTGACATTCGGCCTGGGGAGGTCAGTGTTGTGATAGCAGCAGTAAATGTAGACCCAGAGAGGTTAAGCATTCCAGAGGGTTGCTGATTCGGGCTGCTCTATAGGGACCCCATTTCTCAATGCCCCATTGTTCACCATCAGGGCCCAACTGACAAAGGGAGTCATGTTTGTTTTAAGGGGGAGGAGTGCAGGCCTAATAGTGGGGTGCTATCCATTTGGGTGCAGTGAGAAACTCTAATAGCAGTTGTTGAGAAGCATCTAAAATGCGACGGGCGATGGAATGAAGAGAGAGTTCTGGTGTGGGCCTGGTGTGCGTTCAACAAGGTTAAACATTTGTGATGAATTCTGATCACCTCAAGGAATGGCAGTTGAATGATTTGGACTGAATAAACGGCTTGTCCAAAAAAATTCCATCTAGTTTGTCTCTGATGCTTTTTTAAGAGAAATTGAAGCAACGATGGAGGTTCATTTTTGCAATGGCTCATACAATCATAAGAGCGCTTCATAGATGGCTCCTGACATGGAGGATACACTGTAAGACTATAAGGCATTAAATTAGCAACCAATATGGTACTGAGCTCTCCACTGGTTGCTATTTTTGTTCCATGCAACCTGAATTTTCAAAGTGCTGGCAAATGTTAGCCAACATTCCTGGCGATGAGGAAAAAAGTTTGATTATTTTGGAGAACATCAGCTATTAGCCATTTTTCAGGATAGGAGATTCAGACCACAATGCAACAAATGACAGACAGCGTCTTGGTTACCAAAGGTTTTGACACACTCAGTACTGATCCTCTCTAACCACGCTTCTGACCCCCCTGGCCCCCCACCAACAATCACGGCAATAAAGAAGATCTGATTTACTGAGATCAAAACTCATAAATTTACTCAAAAAACACGAAATCTGACAGGATCATAAGCGAGGGCAGGGCCTTCAGGCAAATTAGCTGACCGACCTCCCCAAAGGTCTCAAAATTATAAACACACAGGCCCCAAATTCGGTAACACATCCTCTGCCCCACTCCAACCCCAACCCCAAATAACAATCTCCCGGAGCGCTACGGCTCCGCGCACGGAATAAAGAGCGGCACTATCCGCCTCCCTGACACGACCGTTTAGCGTCTCCCACGCACCTCTAACACCATTAACTCCGAGAGCGAGACGCGTGCGCCTCTAAGCCACACAGACAAGAGTCTTTTGTTCGACATGACACGATCAAAGACGCTCCGCAGATACTGACTTTACCGCACAAGACAATGCCAGTATGCAAATGAAAAAAACATTCGCGCTCGCTGTCACTTCCGCAAGCAGAGCAGATGTTAGGCGTCTGTTTGAATCAAAGACCAGCGAACTCATATCCTGGAGGACCAAGTATCAAATCCAGGGTCAGAAAGAAAAATAAGTCCTCCCCAGGATTTTGTTACAACCACATAGTCTTATCCAGCAGCATTAGGTCTGAGCAAGATGTCAATATTATATTGATACTGTGATACAAGGTAAAATATTGTCTGTGATTTTGGATATTGCAATATCATGACATGACATAAGTTTTCATCTTTTCTGGTTTGTAAGGCTGGATTACAACAAAATGGTGCAGTTTTATGAGCTTATTAAACTGTTCTAGCTATTGGCTATACCTGTTTGCTCATCATATACACATTACTAGTGACTGTTTATCAAAAATCTCATTGTGTAAATGTTTTCTAAAAGCATCCATAGTTGTCCCTACAATGTTTCCACAAAATCGATACTGAAGTATTCGATCAAAAATATCGTGATATTTGATTGCATTCATATCTCCCAGCCCTGAGCAGCATAATTTCTTCAGTGCGGAGGATGAACTAATTAATGAAATCGGGCGACTGAGTTCGCCATCGACGTTCACTTTCTGACTCCTGGATTTTGCGTATCTGGAGACACGTTCCTGCAGGATTTCAGGCAGTAAAACCGTACAGGAAATGATGACCGTTTAAAGTGCTCACACCCCTCATTTTTCAGCCGTTTAATTGGCCGCTGACTGATAGGGAACCAAAACACAGTGAGTGACACCACCGCCCCTCCAGGGCAGAAGGCTGAAGATTCCTTCTACAGGGCTTACAGAACATATGTCATGTCCCCTAAAATCATTACTGACCCCCCTCACACAGGCTTGCAGGCAGTGTCAGTTACACACACTGCTATTTTAATCACAGCCAGATGACGCTACCTTCTGAGTATGTGTGAGCGCGAGAGAAAGTGTGTGTGTGCGTGTATGAGTGTGTGTGTGTGTGTGTGTGTGTGTGTGTGAGAAAGAGAGAGAATATTCCAGAGTGTGTGAGTGAGTGTGTATTTGTAAATATATGTGCATGTGCGTGCATGCATGCGACCATGTGTGCAAGAGCATGTGTGAGTGTGTGAGTGTGTGAGTGTGCGTGTGCCGGTGTGTAAGTGTGTGCATGTGGAACTAAATGTAAGTGAGCCCTGGGGTGCAGGGGCCTCCAGACCAGCGACATTAAAATGTGTGACGTGGAAAAGCCTCCTGAAATAACCACACACACACACACACACACACACACATCTGAACTGGAACAAGGACAATCACTTCATCACCTCCCAGTTTGAATAGAACAGTTTTTTGCTCAGAATATAGAGGAGACACACCCGCATTATGTGTGTGTGTGTGTGTATACTGTTAAGCATTTCTTTGTGCATGTGGGCGCTAGTATGTGTGAGTGTGTGTTTGCGCAAGTGTACGAGTTCATGCACAAACACACTACTATGTGACCTGCACCCCATACATCAGTAGCGCTCTGTCTTACGCACACAGGTGTCCTCCCATTGGACAACCGGGAGGAGGGGTGGGGAGTGTGTGAGAGAGGGACACAATGGGGGTATCTGTAGTGCCCCCATACACCGGGGGGGGGTGCTGGTAACAGCTGAGCCAGTAGGGGGGGGGTGGGTGGCAGTTGCTCTTGTTGACCAGCAGGAACATGAGAGCAGGAGAGTGATACTGACTGAATGGACACAGGAGAGGCAGCTGCTGTTTTGTCATCTTAGTGTATTGCCACCCCCCTCCCTCCCAATTCTCTGGTCAGCAGAGAACAGGAGCGTGAGTGTAAGGTATCCACTCCCCCCCATTAAATCACTGCTCCGCTCCTTGTGTTTCCGTTGCAGCAGCAGTAATGAAATCACAGGCCTCACTGTGAAGGCCCTGCTGCATTTACACCCAAACTTTTACCTAAGAGTCAGGTGTGAAGACTGTCAAGCCAATCAGTAACACTAACAGTTCACTGCAGTACCTGGGAGGAAAGAGAACAGGGCTGGAGTGGGATTCAAAGGCCAGGATCCCTGCTCTACAGCCTGAACGATTTACAGAGGTGCCTTGTTGTGTTGCAAGACCGCTGATTGGTGGAAATTGTTAAGTACTATGGCCCACAATGCTTTGCATACGATACAACTCAGCAGAACAGCCCCACAGGTCAAAAAAATAAACACAAACACACACACACATTAAAGAAGGTGCGATGCTCTACTGATGAGCAGGTTGTTGGCATCAAAGTCCCAGGCAGAGGGCAGCTGTTGCTACAGCAGAGAAGAGGGGAGTCGAGAGGAAAAAAAAACATTAAAGGGGTGGGTGGGTGTGTGTGTGTGTGTATGTGTGTACGTGAGCACTGGGGGGAGGGTATTTGACTGAAGCCAGGCCAGTCCTCAGAGCCTCAGGGATCCGCTGACTGACGGGGGACAGGGCAGAGCTAAGTGTTTGAAGCACAGCTCCAAATTCACAGGTCCACCTCGGCCCCCCGCCAGGGCATTACAGAGGGCTGGAGGGCTGCCGGCCTCATCTCGCACACACACACACACACACGCCTGTGCGAGGGCCCCAGGTCTCGTAGCTGCTCACAGCAGTACAGAGATCCAGCTTAATTAGGGGTGAAACAGCCAGATGACAGGCTCCTCGTCCCCTTCACCCTCTCCTGCAGGAGAGCCCTCTCAGCATCACCCTCTCCTGCAAGAGACCCACTCACAGCATCACCCTCTCCTGCAGGAGACCCGCTCACAGCAGCCGCCCCAGAGCTGCCACAGACACACCGGCGCACTCAAAATGGAGAGCTGGACGACAGCGAGCGATTTTACAGTTTTCATCCGAGAAACGAGGACAAGAACATGGAGAAAATGAAAGGAGCCAAAGTGTAGAGGAACAAGGAGTTAGACAGGTACGTAGTCAATCCTCTGTTCATCATCCGCGAGGATTAAAACCAATCCCAGAATTCCACACTGTTGCACAGGCCAAACGGGGCAGGCCAAAGCAGGGCTGAGAGGCCACTACGATTCTACAGGGAAACCCAGATTGGCTACAAAAACACGTAGCCAACAAAATTTATCTCACTCTGTGACCTCCTGAGAGAGTGAGAGAGGCAGAGATGAAAAGAGAGAGAAGGAGGGAGAGAGAGAATGAAAGAGGGAGGAGAGAGACGACTGTCACCTGGTGTTATAAAAGACAGCACTTGCGAGAGACAACACTAATTTTAACAACATCCCCCTCCCTCTCCGCACCTGTGCTAATCGGTATCTATGGAGACAAGGGGGAGGTGCATGCACAGGTAAGGGAGTGAGGTTCAGGATCTTTGGTTGTCTCCGCCCTTCTGATAAAGTCATTGCATTGATTGGTTGTCCTCACCTACTGCTGCCTGGTGACTGGGTGTTAGATTTAACCAACCCCCCCAACTCAAAACCGTGAACTCCCAGCCAACTTAACTCCAGCAAATGCTCCCTCATTCCCCCCTAAGGGATCAATCAGGCTAGCAAATCTCACTCTCAGATACCAGCCATGTCGCCATCTCGGCTAAGTTCCCACACGTACTTCCACAACCTCACACAGTTTTTGAAAATGTTTTTTCTTTCTCTTCAGTCCTGTGTCAGAATATGCCGCCTGCCCGCCCCAAAATGGAAAGACCAGAAACGAGGGCGATAGGAAAGTTTTCCCAAAGTAGAACATGTTGACTGATTTCTCTTAAATTGCACAATGTAGTTGTAATATACTGACCCTAAACAAACCACATGTAATTCCTAATCTCAAACAACATAGCCATCATTATCTCCAGCAAGGAGGTTATGTTTTAGTTGGCGCTGGTTCGTTTATTTATTTGTCTGTTTGTTTGTTAGCAGGATTAGTCAAAAAGTTAAGAACAGATTTCGATGAAATTTGCTGGAGGATTCGGGGATCGTACAAGGAGCAATCCATTAAATTTTGGTGGTGATCCGGCTTCTAGTTGAAACTTGGAACAGTAGGAGTAATTACCCCACTGGCCGTCTCTGAGGGGAGCAGACTGACATTATTTAAAGGGATTATCTTTCATATGAACCAGAGATACGTCTGCTAAACCCCACTGATACCCGTCAGCACAAATCCCGAACAGAGCGCGCTCCATACGGAAAGCCCAGTTGTCCCAGAGGACATGTTCTGGTTCTGATCCAACCAGAACAGCAAAGACTAGCGAAGCAGCAGATCTGAATGGAGAGAGTAAGTATGTCAGGACAGTATCCCGTATAGCACCCCCAAACACCAAACTCCACCGCCCCCCTCGCCCATCCGAACACTGACGACCCTGACCGCCAGCCACATTCCTGACTCAGGCACGTGATGCCATCATTCAGACTGGAAGGGGTCTGAGTGCGGATTAGCAGATAACATGCACTTAGCAGCAGCCAAAACGAGGCTTCACAACATTACAGAGCACATTAATATAGCAAAGAGAGAGACTGGTTAGAGAAAGAACAGAGTAAAATTCAGCCTAACCTTTGCTTTTTATAATTAGTGGCCAGGGAAAAAGGACGTTCTTCTAGAGTAATAACATGCAGGGGAGGCCACGTAATAACCAAGTTACAGCAGGGCCCACGCTATAACTCTGTTACAGCAGGACCCATGTTATAACCCTGTAACAGCAGGGCCCGTGTTATAACCCTGTTACAGCAGAACTATTGCTATAATCCTGTCACAGCAGAGCCCATGTTATATCCTAGTTATAAACCCAGTTAAATGCTGCTACAGCAGAGCCCATGTAATAACCCTGTTCAAACAGAGCCCATGTTATAACCCAGTTATAAACTGTCATAATGCTGTTACAGCAGGGCCCATATTATAATCCAGTTACAGCAGGGCTCATGTTACAACCCAGTTATAAACCCAGTGATAATGTCGCTACAACTGGGTCCATGTTATAACCTAGTTGCAACAGAGACCATGCTACAGCCCCCTTACAGTCAAGCCTATAACTCAATCCCTGTAGCAGCACAGCCTCTACCTCACTACTCTGTAACAGCAGGGTGTCTGATTCACCACAGGAAGCAGTGTTATTGTACGCCATTGAGGTCACAATCTGAAGGTCACAGACTTCATACAGACCCAAGGAGAAGAGATGAGGCGGCACTTATAGGATATTTATGCGAAATGAGACAATACCGCTGGAACAGGCCACTAGAGGAGCAGCAGCTGTGCTTCCAGCTTCTCCACTCTTATCGATTATTACTTCAGAGCATTACATTAAGTGGCCTTAATTGCATCCATATCAAAACGTTCACCTTGGGTTTTTAACAGCAGAGCATAAAATTTTTTTGCTCAATAACAAGGTCTTTATCCTGACAAGCGCTGTCTGGAGAAAAGCGGGTGGTCAATAATGCATTTTTACAATGGACAGTAAATAAACAGCAGACACCATCGTTAGCTTCTCCCTGCTGCCCTGGCCTGAGAGGGCTTTTATAGTGAAGGTGACTGTTCAGCTTAATGCAGTCCTCAGATTAGGACAGCCATTCTCATTCATTAGAGTGGACACAGGCACTTAAAGCACTTTGAGAACATGTTGAGGAACTGCGGGACAAGGGTGGAGGCACAGGGGATAGCCACAGTTTCTGAGCATGCTCAGTTTAGGTATGGAGCAAGATGAGGTCAACCTAGTTTGGTTTAGTGTGGAAGAGGTCAAGATTTTACCAAGGATTCTATCAATCTGTTCTCCTACAGTCTTCACCTGAAACATGCGTTCGATTGGCAGTCAGTCCACTCATGCCATCACTGATTAAAAGTGGCTTCTGTCTGAGTCATCATCATGCAACAAGGTGCCCAAGAATAAATATGATGTCACCTGATTATTGCGCAACAGGATGGCAAGCCAATGTGATGTTGTGAGATGTCCAATGAAATTTCGAGATGGCAATTTAGCCACATCAGGCATTTAACTGGAGAAGACAACACAGCAACAACATACTTTGAGAATTAATCAGAGCCGACGTGTCCACATATCATTTTTCCTTCGGATGGGATCAGAATTTAGGGGCCAACCCGTTCCACAAAGTGCTTGCACCGTGCACTACATTAGCGGTAGGTGAATTCAGAAAATCCCACTTTGTGCATAACTAGAGTCACATCACCAAGTCAGTCCAGGCAGCATGATTATCAGGTCAACTGTACACTGATACACAGAGACTGGATGTGTGTTTTTGAGAGTGACTGTGTGTGCGAGAGAGAGAGAGAGAGAGAGAGAGAGAGAGAGAGAGAGAGAGAGAGAGAGAGAGAAACACTAAAATTAGTGAGAAAGCGCATGCAACACAGTCCACTGTGGTCTCCCAAACAGGGCAATAATCAATAATTTTACAAAGACATAAAATACTCACATCAATGAAAACAAATGGTAAAGTCGGCCGATAAAAAAACCAAAAAGGAGCGTAATGCATACTCAAAGCCACAGGGCAAAGCAAGCAGTATTATAGTCAGGATATGTGTTTCCTCACTTCCCACCATCACAGGTGATCTCAGTAAACTGCTTAGACCTCCATTTCACCACACTCACTGTCTCACTGTCCTTCATAACACCCCTGTTTAACCCCTAAATCTCATCGTTTAACCCTAGCCAACCAGACACATTTGGGAATAAAGGAAACTATAAAAATATGTCAAAAAATGTACAAATTCAGGCTTTCGCTGACAGTCCCGATTGGCTAGGGCCTGCAGTTTGATGCAATGAAAGCAGCTGCAGAATTGAGTCTCTCAAGGCCGTTAAACGCCTTTCATTCTGCTGTCGCTCGCACCCAACTGACACGCTATCGGCAGTTTTCCTCCAGACTCTGTTGTGTTCCGTAACCCTTTTACAAAAACTAATTCCGTCCAACAAGGGAGTTTATTTCAGTAATATCCGCCCGGCAGCCGCAAACCCTGACGGGAGCTCTATTATTACCGACAGATTAAAACAGCTGTGCAGGGCGCTCTGGAGCACGCACTCTGGCCCTCGCTAACATAAGGCGGCGGATTACAAGCTGCACTTGACCATTTAAATTACCGCGGCACCCGGCGCAGCCAGCTGGGCCTTATTGCCACAAAGTGCCGTAAACTCCCAGCCCTGCGCTCCACTCGAGCATCTCCCGGACTACAGCACGTCGCCTTCCCGGAACAAATTTGCAAAATAGATAAATAAGTAAATTAAAAAAAAAAAAAAAAAAAACTGAGAAAATTTTAAAAACACAAAAAAATTCTCTTAAGATTCGATAACTTTATAGCTTTGAACAGGAGCTTCCAGTAACAGACATCTGCACAAGACGAGAGTGGGCGTGATAAAGAGAAGACGACGAATTAAAATAAGTTTAGATGAAAAAGGATTTGCGATTAAAAGGGAAGGACACGAATGGACGGCAAATGAAGGACATTACGAACCGACAAAGGGCTGGAAATTTTCAGAGAAGAAGAAAGGGTTCTCGGGCACTTAGCTAAAATAGGAAAGTGACAAGGAATGACAAGTGTCTCTGTTATTCATGAACAGGTGCTGCCGGAGCCTGCTAATTGTGCTCAGCTGAACACGCCGCCGCGCAGAGTGAAGAGGTCGTATAACACACTGCACGCTGCAGCACAGACTACCGCACGTCTGTCAGACCCCACAGTCAACACCTGACGACAAAGACCTATTATGACACAAAGCCACCCCGTCCCTCCTTAATCACAGGTCGAGGCAGCCTATTTTCAGAGAAGTCAGCATTTAAAAAAAAAAAAAAAAACCGACAACAAAGGAATAAAAGCCGAGGAGCAATCAAAGCACTCATTTAAAAACATAAATCACTGATAAATGAGCTGCATTTAATTATAGATGGCAAATTGTTGAAAGAACATCCCAATAAAATTTAATTTACCGGCGATAAAAATCATTTTAGATATTCTGAGCAATAAGAAGTTGTACATTTTTATTTTTTTCTTCACAACAGCAACAAATATACAATAACAGCGTGAATCTGTTTTGTTTATGGCTGCAGCATGTTAAACTACAAACTGTACTTTGGGTGGTACTCTCGACATTGTTCACTCTATTTGCACAATGTGAGTTAACCCCTATGTGCATATTAGACGCTAGAGTCAACAAAATTCTGAAATTTCATTACTAAGTAAGTTCATAATTCAATTTCCGAATGAGACAAGTGTCTTGCTTCATTGAAATAATTTTTCCAGTCTCTGTGACACAAATCCTGAGTTATAAAGCCTTAAACAGGGTCATGTACAACAGGCAAGGATTGGCATTATTAACATAAATTCCATTTAACTGAAATTGAAAACATGTAAAATCAACAAATGAACCTCAGTTAAACAGCCACAACACTGGTTTATTTACTTTTGGTGTAAGAATGTTCTAAAGAAGTTAAGTAGTTCCCACAAAAACATAAAAATAAAATTTTATAAAAGAGATAAAGATAGGAAGTGCTTTACTTTGACAGACTCCAATTCATTCAGGGGTACAGAAACAAACTACTCATTCAGGGGACTGCTGATGTGACGCAGAGAAGTGGCTAGAAGATGCAAACCTCTTGAACCATGAGCTTAGGGCGCTCACTCCTCAGAGACCATATGGGATTTCCTACATGATCTATATACACTAAAGACAGCTGCTCAGCATCCGAATGGCTTACATCTTGTAAGATACACAATGAACACAAAGCCTTCTGTGTGTTCCATGAAGCCTCACTGTGACATACGAAGCGACGTACACAAGTTAGCACCTTGGCTCTCTCTAGCAGTGGTCTGCATGCAATATGCGATCCTGCAAACGTGGCACGAAAACAGAAAAGCAAATAATTATGTAATTATAGGATGGGAGTTCCTGGAAGCATTCATTAATCGTTAAAATTTACCTCAAGGTTCTGGCAGACAGAGCAGAGGCAACCACGAGGCTACGAGAGACTTCTTAGAAAAGATCTGTGTAATGGCTTCAAAGCGGAAGCTTTTAGTCCAGATTTAAAAGCGGAATAATTCCTGCAGGATGTAAAATCACAAGTGAGAGCCAAGCTTTGAAGTCAGCGCCTTCACTTTCATTCATATTTCAAGTTTTCTTTTTTCTTTTTCTATAAGGGCTATGCAGCACGCTGGCAAAAAAAAAAAAAAAAAAAATGTGCATCCGTGTGTTTATGTGCGTGCATATTTATACAAACATGCTGATAGCCCCTGACAGATAATGAACAGTGATTTTGATTTGTGTTTTGTGGTGTAAAGATGGTGGTGTAAGGGAAGCTAAAATCTTCTACAGCTAAACTATGCTTTTGATTCAAAGCAAGAAATTAATACTGGGGAGTTTGAATTATGTAGCAGGTATGTACACAGCCAGTCAAAATGTTTTTAGCATCCTCTATTTTCAAGCAGTGAGAGATGGAAAAACAAAAAATGTGAACACCTTTTGTTTCACAAAAAAATCGTAATCCTAGCTTACTCAAAATAGCCGTATTCTCCCATGATAACTGCAGTGCAGGTTTACAGCACCTGCGAGGACAGTCAAGCTTTTGAAGATTCACATCCTACAGGACTGTGGAAGTTCCTACAGATGAGCTGCATTTGCAGGCTTCTTCTTCATGATTTTCTGTTCAAATTTTCTCAAAATAAATTTGATTGTATTTGACTTGCAGGAAAATGTAAACAATTAATTTACCTATTTATTCCACCAAATACAGATCTTTTTCCAAAAATTTAGGCCACTGTAATGTGCAATAACAGATTGTTTTCGAGGTCTCAAGATTCACATTTTATCTTATGGCACTCTTGACTGGCACTGAATACCTATTTTGTCCATGAAAGATTGTTAACTTTGAACATGGTGATTTTGCTTTCACTTTTTAACAATGGAAAGGAAAGCATTACTGACAGGGGTTGTTTCTGATAGAGCAAGGACCGCAGGAACTCATCAAGCACAGCTCTGAGACCTACACTTCTCCACTCAGGCCAGAGGAACACAGTTAAAACAGAGTTAAAAATCCAATGATTTCACCCAACCTGCTTCACAGCTCACGTGAGCCGCTGCCATTAGACCAACAGTTTTAAGTTCCACCGGCAAAAACTGCTCAATGAGGACGTGCATTTAACACCTGTCTCCATTTAAAATGCAAAAAAAAAGAAAAAAAAAGGGAATAGAGGGTTCTACGATTTCATCCCAAACATCCAAATAGTACATTTTATTATTAGATCAAAATTGTTAGTCCATATAAACAGTATTTTACTGAAATATGTGGGGGCACTGTATCAGCCAAAAAGATACATAGCTGAATAGAATGGAAGTGCATATGTACACGCTTGGGTATCTGTAAGTGTGAGGAAGTGCGCGTTCATGTTTGTGAGTCTGTAAGTGAAGTGTGTGAAAGTGTGTGTACATGTTTGTGAGTCTGTAAGTGAAGTGTGTAAAAGTGCGTGTACATGTTTGTGTGTCTGTAAGTGAAAGTGAGTGTACATATTTCTGTGTCTGTAAGTGAGTGAAAGTGTAACAATGGCCACATTAAGTGTGTGGAGGATAGTCCGTTACACGTATAATACTCCAGGGAGGATCGGCTCCTGTTCAGGCAAATAAACTGTGAGATGCTTTGGATGGGAACTTCAGCTAAATGACAGTAACTCTGAAAGGAAAAGAGCAGGGCAGGGTACAGGGGGACAGGGGGACAGACAGACAGAGGCCATACCATCCTGCTCTGTCCTGGTCATCTCCTCCAGCTTCCTCTGCTTCAGGGAGTCCACCACATCGGCCAGGCTTCCTTTGCGGCGCTCCGGTGTTCCGAAGGCGGAGCCGGACAGCAGGTCTGGGCGCTCCCGAGCCCCCTCCTCTGGCTTGTGCGGAGAGGTAGTGTTATTCCGCACGGAGTACAGCGAGCAGACTTTATTACTGTCCGACTCCTGAGGGCGAACCAGAGGGGAGAGGGAGGGAGGATTTTACATTCTGTTTCTATTCCAGGGTCCTGCGGCTTTCTATTCAGGCACTCTTATAGAACCCCTCCATACTCACAATGCCCTCACCTGACCTACCCCCGACCAAGCACACAGACACTTGCACACGCACACACAAACACACAAACACACACACACAAAGACAAGCACACACACACACACACGCAAACTTATGCTCTCACACACACACACACATGCATGTATGCACATGCAAACACAAGTACCCTCACACGCGTGCACAAACAAACACAGACACACACAAACACACACGCATGCACACCCAAGCGCATATGTGTACAAACACATGCGCACACACGTAGCTTTTTAATGTTTTGTGGGGCATCCCACAGACTTACATTCTTTCCCTAACCTCTTGCCCCAATCTTAACTGTAAGTACTAAATCCTTAACCCCAACCCTAACCTTAACCTTGACCTTAACCCCCCGACCCTAAAATAGCCGTTACCTTGTGTGGACGAAAAAAATGACTCCATAAGGATGAAGAAATCAGGTATTCCATTACTTGTGGGGGCATTTGGCCTCACAAAAGGCAGGAATACCCATCCACACACACAAACACACAAACACACACACTCCTCAACTAAACATTCGCGCCATGTGTGAAAGCCGCTCTTCCGCATGACCAAACTTAACTCAGAAACAGTGCAGCATTAATTTTTCTAATAATGTTCCGCATATGCACAAGGGCTCTGGGTTGATCGCAGTCTAATTTGTTCAAGTGGCTGGTCTGTAGCCAGGGGTCCGCTGGATGGCCTGAAAATCCAGCCACTGCTCTCTCTGTCAGTCACTGTCGTGTCTGACCAGAGGCGAATAAACCTCCCTGCTCCCTCTCAGCCAATCACTGACTTCAAGTGTCACCCGGGTAACAGACTGGCACAGCCAGGCCGAGCAAGAAGATGCTTCTTTCACCAAACATCCAACAGGTGGCCCTTTATTTTGTATATGAGATCCATTAACAATCAGTAATTCACATTCACCTGTGTGATTTGGAACAAAAAGAAATCATCTTGAGGCAGCTGATTTTCTCTCCCACCTCCTTCAAAAAGGGGTCCATAGTTTCAGCTTCACTCTCCACCCCCTTCGGTAAAATCAGGCCAAAGCTCACTTGTTTTGTCGCCGACATCAGCGAGCTGTTGGCAAAGCCAGGTTGCAGGGTTCAGTGGCGAAATCAGCTGGAGCCCAGTAAAGAAAAAAGTTTGGAAACGCTGCTCTAAAGGGCCATTTACTATTAGCCCGTCTGTCAGAAAGCAACTACCGACCCTGCATCTCTCCAGCCAAGAGGAAACACTAACCGAAAAAAGAAGTGCTTCAAAACCAGACAAAGCCTGTTATGTGGAACAAGTCAGATATTTTTAAGTCACATTTTTGCCACATTCCCGAAGGGGACTAAAGCAAAATTCACCCAAATGTTCCCGCAACATTTCCAAAACATTCCTTCTGAAAACCTCCCCATTGTGCATAGACATATGGTGTCCAACGATGATTTGTCTGTTTATCTGGTTTCCTTGGGGAAGCGAGGGCGGGTGGGGGGGGGTCAGTTGTATCTAAATTTAAACGCGCTTGGCGGTTAGACACTGGCCCTTGTGAGAACACACAGCCAGGATCCCCCAGCGTTCCCTCTGCAGAGAGGGATTTACACGCACTTACACACAATTCCCATCTCCCCGGCGGGAAAACAAACTCGCGTCCCCCAAAACACACACACACACACACACCCCCAGGATTTCTCCTGCAGGGGTCCCTCGACTGTCGCCCCGCAAGGCATTTCCAAAAAACTCTACCCGCCCCGCCTCATTGTCTTCGCCGCTCAAGTAAAAATAATTCTTATCTGGGACGGAGCACGATTCAGGACAGGCTTTATTCTCCAACACTCTAAACAGCGAGCCACTGCATTCACAGGCCCCACAGAGCCTCAAATCTTCAAAGGCGCACGGGGCCCGGCGGCTCAACAGCTCCAGAATTTTCCGACATGTCCTTGGGTGGGAGTCCTCTACTCCAGGGGCACGGTGACACCGCCCTGCGTGCGTGTTTGCGTGAGATTGTGTGGGCACATGATCCCAAATTTGTATTACAACCCCATTTTTTTTTGTAGGTCGAGCAAGGACAGTGGGCAGCAAAGAAAGTGGCTTTTGTCTTCATGAAGAAAGAGCGAGATAATAAACATGCAGAGAGAGGATGTGTGCGTATGTGCTTGAGGCAGTCTATGTACAACACCATCTCCAAAATAGCTGGGGGGGCTGTGTAAAATGTAAATAAAAAGCAACGATTTGCAAATCATTTTAACTCCATATTTTACTGAAAACAGTACAAAGACAACATATCAGATGCTGAAACTGTGAAATGTTATTGTTTTCTGAAAAATAAACCCTCATTTTCAATTTGATTCCAGCAACATGTTTCAATAAAGTTAGAGCATGATCAGGTTTACAACTGTGTTGCATCGCCTCTTCATTTAACGGCACTCTGTAAGCGTACGGGAAATGAGGAAACTAACAGCTGCAGTTCTGAAAGCAAAATGTTTTCCCGTTCTTGCTTCATGAAGGAATTCAACTACTCAACATTTTGCGGTGGGCGACAGGTCTGGACTGCAGGCAGGCTAGTTTAGCACACTAGGTCTTTCATTACAGCCCACGTTGTTGTAATACAAGCAGAATGTGGTGTTTGACACTGTCTTGCTGAAATAAGCAAAGCCTTCCCTGAAAAGACATCTGGATGGCAATATAAGTTGCTCAAAATCCTGTATATATCTTTCAGCCTTAATGGAGTCTTCACAGATGTACAAGCTCCCCATGCTATGCGCACTAATGCACCCTCATACCATCACAGATAGCAGCTTTTGAACTGTGCACTGCCAAGAAGCCAGATGGTCCTTCTCCTCTTTAGTCCAATGGTAGCGGTGTCCATAATTTCCACAAACAATCTGAAATTTCAATTGGTCAGACCACAGGACAGTTTTCCTCTTAGCCTCAGTCCATCTTAAATGAGCTCAGGCCCAGAGAAGGCGGCAGCATTTCTGGATCTTTTTCATACTTTTGTATATGATTTAATCCATATATGAGTTTTAGCTTGCATTTGTAAATAGTGACAATCTGTGTTCACTAAGAATGATATTCAGAAGTTTTCCAGAGCCCATACAGTGATTTCCACTACATAATCCTGTCTGTGTTTCATGCAGGGTTTTCTGAGGACGTGTGTTTGTGAGTGTGTGTGTGTGTGCGTGCGTGCACTCACCATGCGTTGCTGAGCAGACAGCAGGCTGTCCCACTCAGTCTCGGTGGGGACACTGCTGATGTGCGGGCGATCGTCACAAAGCGTTTTGCTATGCAGGAGGGTTTGTATGGGTAGCGGGGGCGCGGTGGGAGGGTCCCCACACTCTTCCTTGTCCCAGGACATGTGGTCCAGTCCGGGAGTGTCCTCTCCGTCTGGGGTGGGGGCGAAAGGAGAGGCGGCGAGCTTGGAAGACATTATTCTGCTGGAGACAGATAAAAAAAAAAACAGGGAGGTGTCAGTACCTCTCCTGACCAGAGAGGGCGCTCTCTCAGTGAACATTGACAGCCACACACCTGTCAGACAAACTGAACACTGGTGCTTTGTGCGCAATAGATTAGGGCCAAACAACAGCAAAGTGAAAGACAGGCAGATAGCAAAGACAAAAAGAGACAAAGAGGCTCTGTTAGTGTTCGTACACGGAGGGGTAAGCACAGCGGGCTTTAAAGACCCCCGAACCACAGCTCACCACTGATCTGCTGATTGGACCCTAGTATAGGCTTGGATAGATGCATATCAGATTATTTGTTGCAGTCAGAGAAACAGCACAGGTGGTGAGATTTCAGATAATCCTTTCATTCAATATGGAGAGGAGTGCTGAGTTAATTCTGGACGGAGGCCTGTACAGGCCAAACTCTCTCTCGCCCCGGGCACCTTTTCAAAAAACCAGCTACCTTGAACACACACCGCACAGCCACTCATACACACATGCATTAACACAGCATAAAATAAATATAAAATATCCACAAAAATCTATAACTTTATAGTACATTATGAGGTATAATTACTAGTATTTAACTCAGAGGGCAAGATGTTATCCTCTGAGGCAACAAGAGCCGTTTCAATTGCGCACACACGTTCACAAAATTATACACTTATATATACATACTTATATACACACACTCAGTGCCACACATACACGTACATGCACATTAACACACAGCAAGAGTCATGAAATGAAGAATATGCACAAAAAATATTAACTTCATTGCACAATATGCAGTATAATTACAGGTATTTAACTCAAGGGGCAAAGTGCTTATCCCTGAAACAGCAAAGGTCCTTTTCAATTGTGCACACACATTCACATACTTACACACATATATACACACACTCACTGCCAAACATATTCATATACATGCACACACAATAACACATTAAATTATAAAACATCGACAAAACATTTTAACTACAGACCACAACATGGAGCATTAGAACAGGTATTTAACTCAAAGGGCACAATATTAATCCCTTAAAAAAGAAAAGGTTGTTTTAACTGTCTAAATCCTGAAGCTTTATAAATAAATTAATTGGTTTCTAGCTGGGAGCCTCAAATGCTCTGGCTGACGCAGTTATACTTTCAGCTCCATCTTCATAACCCTTTTCCTCTTCAAATGAGAGAAGCATTAACATTTCAGCGTGACGGAATTTATGCCTACTAAAGCGCAGGTAACCAGAGCTTGCGGCAGAACACAAACGCATCATACGCAGTCACGAATTCCGCCGTTGAGAGTGGCCTCGATATCTCGTCGGCAGATTGAAAAGAATGGAGCTAATTCCAGTTTAATAAATCAGCGTAACGAGCCAGCCGGCTGATTTACGTGAGATTAAGTAGCTAAATCAGCTTTCTCACTGTTAATGATGGGGGCATTCCCGACTGGGATTCGACAGCAAGCGGAATTAATACATGATCGACAACAGTAATTATGAAGTGTGTGTTAATAATCCCATTGTGTGGCACTTCCTAAGGCCACTGTGATGGAAGGGAGGGTGGGGTGGATTTTGGAACCAATAGTACCCCTTCAGTGGTCGGTGAAGAACTCCAGATTCCTGCCATAATTTAATGCTGGTCACCAAAGGTGAAAAATTCAAGTCGTGCCAAAATGCGCCACAGACCTTAGCACAGAACTATCTGTCCAGGGTGTGTTAATGTTAAAGGCCTTCAGTGACTCTAACCAGGTATAATCAGGTTAGCTGATGTACGGCTGGATGTTTATTAACGGAAAATGTGACGACCCTTTCATCACTCGACCCGCTGACAGTGCTAATGGCGAATAATGGACACGAGGCAATCGAATCTTCAGTGACTCCGGGCTCAGAGACGAGCCTGTCTGTGCACGGCTCCCTCAAGCAAAGGCTGAGCTCTCAATTTTAATCAGTCCATAAACTGTTTCCTGTAATCACATTAAATAGAAAATTATCTCAAAATTGGGAGTGTTAATTGAAAATCAAAAAATCAGAGCAAAGTTCAAAAGTTACACGCGAAGTGTGATTGTGTGAGGAAAGGGAGGAGGGAGAGATGGATGGAGGGCAGAGGAGAGAGAAAGAGAGGTGTGAGAATTTGATGAGGGAGTATGGCAGGGACAGTGGAAGGAGGAGTGATGTTGAGATAGACCCGGTTCATATGTGAATATTTGATACTGAACACCAATTTGAAAATTAATTTGAGAGACGCAGACAGCGAGAGGAACAGGTGGAGTGTAAGAGAGAGAGGGAGAGAGAGTGTGTGAAATACTGAGAGAAAGAGATGGAGAGAGTGTAAGAGGCACAGCCTCTGTGACTCATATACTCAGATAGCGTATCCCTAATTCTGAAAATGTGTAGCTACTTTCTACAAACCAACATCATCTACTCGATTTAAACATTTAACTTAGCAGGTAAACTGCATTACTTCTGAAAATATAATTAAACTTTATGCAATAAAAAATACAGGCTACAGGCTTCTCTGTTATTACAAATGAGTATGTTTCAGACGGAGAATAAGTCAGTTTATTCAGGCTACACAATTAGGGCACTACATGAGGGTAAGAGGCCTTCACGAACCTGCGACAGCCGGCCGTCCCTCACAGGACACAAGATAACAAGTGTCAAACGCTGTTAAGAACCAGAAACACTGCGTTTCACTCACTAAAACCAGATTTAAAATAACTTTCAGTGTGCACAAAATAGGGTTGTATTTTCATATGCAAACAATCGTTCAAAACTGTAAGAAAATTCTAAGCTCAGACGATTATATTCAAATTCAAAATGTACAGTCTGCAAGACACTGTCACGGTGGCGTGTGCATTCGCCCTTATCAAAGAGGAAGGGAAGACAAGATGTGAAACTTAGGGGCCGAACATTGAGTTTTATCGCAGATAACAGTTCTTCGATCGCAGAATTTCTCAAAAGACAGAACAATAAGTGGTGCTCTTTTTTTCCAAGTTACAAATGCTTAAATTGTCAGGTCCCAGTAAATTTGAATATAACTTGCAGTGATTTTGAAAATCCAACAAAAATCAATGGTAAAATGCTCTCCACTCTGAACACGTAATGTCATGTTAGCAGCAACTACCAAAATCAGGTAGTTTAAGCAAGATTCAATAACAGGTCACCTTGGTTAGCTAGGAAATAACTCATGTAAAAACACAAGATAGCTCTAAGTTATGGTAGACAAGTACCTGGACCTTCTGATCAGCTAGAAAAATTTTAAATAAAAAAAAACTTAAAGTTACTAATTTGCAGAAAGGGGGGATGGGTCTACCACATTGTGTAATGTGTTTGAATTGATTTGAATGAATCGCTCATGTAATTGAATTCAATTCAGCTTGATTTTGTTGAAAAATGACTGCCCTGGTGCAAAAACAATAACAAGGACAACAATTGGTTCAAAACAGACACCTCGGCCAATCACCGGCAATGTTATTGTTTTGCACAGGCAGAAGGTCTAAGCGAATATGGCCCTGCCGCTGTGGCTGTATTTATAGGGCAGAGGAGCTGTTGGCGGTTTATCTCAGGCTGGAGTGCCCTGGAATGCCTCGACTCATGAGCTGCTGCTGGCGATAGCACCTCATCACGCGGGAGCTGGCGTGTAATCGGTCAGCGTTAGCGGCCAGAGGCCAACTTCCTGTCCGGCCCCATGACTGGGGCTGTGAGCCTGCGGAGGTATCGCCTTTCGCTACGAGTGATGTCACCGCAGCTGACCCACAGTCCACTGCGTCCGCTGCAACGCGCCAACGACCTTTTATAGACGACGGTGTTCGGTAACTCAACACCAAAACTGCCTCTCAACACCCCCTCACCCTTACCCCTCACTGCCCCCCCCCCAGCACCCTGGCAAATACAGGTCACTCCCCCACCCCTCACCTGATCCCAAGCAGAATTGAGAAGGCCAAAAAAAGAGTGAAATGAAGGGAGGAATAGAGTGTCATTGTTTAAGGAGCTGGGGAGGAGAGGGGAGAGATGATTATAGTGAACGAGTCTAAGTTTTCTCCAGTTAGAGAAACTTCAGCACTGCAGAAATACACAGTGAGCGGCGCAGGAAATTACACATAATAATGGGGCAAATAAAGCCTTATGGAGAGGGACAAATGGCACTTCATTTCTGAAATATTCACCCCCCCCCAAACACCACCGCCCTTGCTCCCTTACAGTTACTTACAGAAAGAAAAGGGAGAATAAATTTCTTCAAAATGCACATACATTTTATTATTCCCAAAAGATTGCCAACTGCTTTGTCCAGGCAATAAACAAACACAAAGAAGAAAAGCGAGAAGTCTCCACAGACTGGGTGTAATTTACAGCGAATGGCACTTCCTGAGACCAATCACCACTTTTCTGCCTGGTGGTAAATCAAAAAGTTATTGCCGACGAAATGACGCTGTGCATTGTGGGTCGTGAGAGCAGAAGTGTCATTGTTTCGTCAAAGCAGTAATTGAGCAGCACTGCTCAGATAAAGTCAAAGCATATTTCAGCGTAATACAAGAGGGTCCAGAAATCTATTACCCCCCACCCACATAACACATAAAACTGAATACTGCTCCGCTATGGCACTTCTCACCAGGCTAATAACCATCTAACGGACAGAGCGCGGTTCAGGTCACACATCAATCCAGCAGCGTGAAGCGTGGGCCATTTTACAGAGCGATGATATGAAAGCTGGTGCAGGCCAAACGGTCCTCTCAGAAACGTGCGTTAGGAGTGTGTGTGTGTGTGTGTGTGTGTGTGGGGGGGGACAGGTCAGTAAAGACGCGTCGTTAGTCCTGTACTAGCAGCCAGCCGCAGGGGCAGTTACCTCTGTTGATGAAAAAACATTATATTTTCTCTGACGTATTCAGACTGTCTTCTTCTCCCCCAATCACCCTTTCCTTCAATTACCACAAGTGAAACCAATTTCCAGCCATTTTATAGGCATAAAAACGAGTCATTTGCCTCGAAGTCGTCTGCAAGTGTCGCCAGGGAATTGCGTTCGCCGCTGAGTTCACAGTCCGCGTTTCAAGCAAAGCAGATAAAACGAGCACAAAACTCACTGACAATACATGCGGGTTTAAAGTCACTAAACTCCATCAAAATGAAGTCTCACTTTTATTTTTCATTCAACAACTAAAATCTGGAAAAATTTAATAACTATTAACTAAGTAGCAAATCCTCATCAGCAGGAGTCAAAGCATCAGTCAAAGCATTTATCTTGAAATTTTTAGTTCGTCACAAACGCATAAAAAGAGAAAACCCTCTGGACATGGAGTTATTGCCTACAATTACAAATACATAATGGTAATTTAAGCCATGGAACTTAAATTATCCACACGTAGCATGCAAGTAACTGAACACAAAACTGGAAAGTATGGATTCTGATCTTTCTAACAGTACCTAATTTGTTTTTCTGTCCCAAGCAGAGAGGAAATTCTTTTTCAAATAAGTCTAAAATAAATTTTAGAAATGATCATAAAATTATGTCCAGGAGAATGTCTTACAGTTACATTTTTGACCAGATATTTGTCATTTTTTGTCATAAAAAGAAACAAAAAACTCCTTCAAATCAGCAGATTCACACAGTGAGTTTGATAAGAATATTTGGAGGACCAATCAGAGACCGTAGACGGTATGGAACAGCCAGTCATTGCAGAGCAAAGAGTGCAGAGAGTAGGAGAGTTCAATTGACAAAGTGACAAAAATAAAATCGCAAAATTAGATTTGTCATTGAATTGGAGTTATTTTTAACAATAAAAAAACACTATAGCCTAAAAAAACCAGAGTAGAGGAAGTCCTACAGGAACTGGCTGACGGAGATGTGGGGGAGAAAGGGGTTTCCCCTGTAAAGGGCGGGTGGGGGTACCCCGGCTCGTACAGGTGCCAGAGCATAGATCCAGGGGGTCTTTAATCTCTAACACCTGGCAGGAGCAGACACTGCTACCTGACAGCTCTGAGCCACAGATCAGCACACAAGCTCTCACAGCCGTTTAGCACAATTCAATTATCGCCTCCGCATTGTGTGCGCTGGGCCAAGTCTCCCGGCTACGCTTTGTTACTCTCTCTCTCCCTCTCTCTCTCTCAGTTACTCTGTCTTTTTCTCTCGGTCGCTCTCTCTCCCCCTCTTTCCATGAGGGATCGCTTACTCTCTCCTGTGCTCTCCGTTCGTCTCTCGCTCCGTCTTTCTCAGTTTCAATTTTAAAATGCACTCACTTTTTTTGGCCTGACATATTTTAAAATACATAATCCCAAAGCATAATTCCTGATCAGAGAGTAGCAACAATACAAAAATAACAAAAATATTACAATTAAAAAGATGAAAATTATCTCTTTTTCCTTGTATCTGTCTCACCCAAATAATGTCTCTCGCAGTCTCGCATTCCCTGTTACTGTCTCTCTCCGTCTCTCTCTCTTTCTCTCATACAGACTAAGCCAGAGAGTAAATGCCAGGCTGTGTCCAACCAGGAGAAATGGGCATCTCAACCCACTATAAAACAGCAAATCCACTCTCAGCTCACTGCAGTTCCACATTACAGTGCCCTCCTCAACCCAAAAAAAATCCTTTTCATTTCACATGACAAAGAGGCAAAAAAACTCTACTCTACTACTTCTTATTTGGCAATTACCACCATTTATACAACTAAACCAAACCAACCAATTTTCAGAATACATTTTCATGCTACAGAAATTCTTCACTTATCTGCCAATGTATTATTTTTAGCGCTGATTTTGCGGTTCAACGTTGTTGAAATTAAATGTTTTAAATTATTAAATATAACCGTTAAACTAATTTTTAAATTTTTTAAATAAAAATAAAAAATTAAGTACAAGGATATTAAACCAAAAAAAGCACGCTGCAGTTAAAATATGATTTCATATTAATCATGAAAAACCCTTATTTAATTATGTTAAATTATTTAATAACTAAAGTAATACAAGTTCTATTTCTTAATAAAAAGTCTGTAATTGACTGGAACTGAAGTGGATAAATCAATAATAAATCTGGAAATTGAAATACGGAAAATAGTTTGAAAAAAAAAAAACACTTCACGAGGGAAGCTTGAAAGCCAGCTAAATTAATTTTCGTAAATTGTTTTTCTATAAAAGTTGACCTTCCCCACTCAAAAAAGTCAAGAGAGTATTACAATGGCACTCCATGTTCGGCGAACCCTCTCCACATGCAGTTTTACCAATTAAATCTGCCGTGTGTGGAACTGATTAAACTTAACACGCTACACACATCTATGCTCAGTGAATTTATGTTGGGCATCCTCGACAGCAAACTGCAGATATTGAGCAAAGCGTCAATAATAACTTTGGCGGAGTGAATTATCAGCTGTAATATCGCCCCTCCGAGGGGCCTGTTAAACTCCGGCCAAGGATTTTATTTTTTATTTCGTTTTTTGCTCTCTCTTGCCAGCGGTTAATAAATGCTCACACGCGGCTGCATTAGCTCACGGCTCCATCAGTTATTCTGTGAAGCCGCTGCCTCCGCCTGTTACTCAGTATAAGTGTGTTAGCACTTAATGTAGAGCTTGTGCATAAGTCAACAAACACACACACACACACACACACACACACACCTAACTCACACCTCACACTTACACACCTCAGCTCAATGCCAGACACAAGGATAATGCTGGAACACAGTGCTCCCCATCCAGGGCCTGCGGGTCCCAACCGCTCCACTGACTCATACACTCACACACACACACACACAAACAATCACCCTGCACACACCCCACAGACACACACACACTGACACTATGCTCTCCCTCTCTCTCTCTCTCTCTCTCTCTCTCTCTCTCAGCGAGCTCTTACGGGGCCTTACAGAGGAAGTCGCGGTTCCCAGGGCGCCTTCCGTCACCGCTGCTGCTGCTGAGCAAACTTTAGAGCCCCGTCAGACGGCCGAACACAACGCAGCACTTCGCTTCGCCTCGCCAACGGAGCAGCTCTGTGGCCCCGCCGGCGGCCTGCGGTTAGTTATGAGCCCCGCGTGAGCACAGGAGGAATTCGGTAGGAAAATATAATACAGAACGCTCCTGTCTGCCCAACCTGGGCTCTCGTTTTTTTCCTTTTCCCCCACTTTGTGGAAAACAATGGGGCATTGTGGAGGGGGAGAAAAGCGAGGAGGACAGATGAAATATGGAGGGGCCCCCCTTTAGGAAAACAGTAAACAAAGCGCCATTCAGACCAGGGCCCTTTCTGTCACTAATACAGACAGGTCTCCCCGCGCGGCCCAGCCGTCCACAGCTAAGAGCTCAGATTCAACAAATCAAGAACAACAACTCCTGCAGCCCTCACTATACTGAACTGGAGAGAGAGAGAGAGAAGAGAGAGAGGGAGGGAGGGAGGGAGAGAGAGAGAGAGAAGAGAGAGAGGGGCCTGGAATGCCATGGAGGAAGAAAGGAGAAATAGAGAGAGTGAGAGAAAGTGAGAGGGCTAGACGGAGAGCACAAAAGGGAATGAAACAGAGAGAAGAGGGAGAGGGAAAAGGAATGAAGAGGGGAGGATATACTGGGAGAGACAGAAAAGATGAAAATACTGGGAGAGACAGAAAGGATGAAAATACAGGGAAAATGAGAAATGGACGGAAAAGGGGAGAGAAAAGGAAAAAAGTAAGAGGAAGGAGGCAGGAAAAGAGGAGACACAAGGAAACATCTCTGATGGCATGAAACAGTGATGATAGAGAGATGAAAGGGGAAGGAGGGAGGAGAGAAGAACAGGAGAGTGAAAGACAGATGAAGAGATGGAGAGATGGAAGGGTGGGGTAAAAAGAGGGAACAATGAAGGAGCTGGCCATATAAAGGGCTGCTGTGAGGGGACGGTATGTGTGAGTGTGTGGGAGTGTTTGTGAATAGGTGTGTGTGTGTGTGTGTGTGTGTGTGTGTGTGTGTGTGTGTGAGTGAGATTGCGTGTGGATGCACATGTGAGTGTGTGTTTGTGCATGAATCTCGGTGTGTGTGACTGTGTAAGTGTTTGTGCACATACTGTGCTTAACAAATTTATTAGATGTAAGGTTTATGCCACAGCTGCCCTAAATTAACAGTATTGGTGATTACCAAAATAATTTTTATGTTTCTGTAATTGTTAATCCACCAGTATGCACAAGCTCTTTAACTGAAATATTTTTACTGCCAAAATATAATTATTGTTGTTATCCATGAATTTTTAATTTAGTGGTTTCAGTTTATTATTTGCCAGAGAAAGAACAAAATAATTTTTAGTTTTAAACAAGTTTTAGACAAATTTCTTAAATATTCATGTTTTCTCGTTTTTTATGACATGTGGTCTAATAAATTTGTTGAGCACTGTAAATGTGTTTGAGTGTGTGTGGGTGTGCATTTGTTTGTGTATGTATGTGTGAGTGCGCACGTGTGCGCGCGTGTGTGTGTGTGTGTGTACCATTTTACCTACTCTTGTCCATGCTTACCAACCCTTGTGGGGACCAAATGTCCCCACGAGACATGGAATTCCAGATTTCTTTACATTTTCAGGTCCCCACAAAAAATTTTGAGCTATTTTAGGGTTAGGGGTTAATATTAAGGCTGGGATAAGGTTAGAGTCAGGTTAACGTTAGGGTTAGGGTTAGATATGTACTGTTGACAGTTAAGGTCAGGGAAAGGGGTGAGGGAATTAATGGAAGTCAAAGAAATGTCCCCACAAAACACGTGTGTGTGTGTGTGTGTGTGTGTGTGTGTGTGTGTGTGTGTGTGTGTGTGTGCAGTGTGTGTGTGTGTGTATGTGTGTGTGTGTGTATATGTGTGTGCGTGTGTGTGTGTGCGTGTGTGTGCGCATGCATCTGGCAGAGTGGAAACAAGCTGCAGTTCGGACACAGGAGGCACTGCCAGGGCTGCGAGTAACTCCCCCCCCCATAACCCCCGGATAAGAAAAGCACTTTTGTTCTCCTTTATTCCCGTCTCATAAATAGATGTCTGTGGGGCCAGAAGAATGTAGGAAACTACAACAGCACTTTAATTAAGCAGCTCCGTAACTACCCTACAGACCCCTACACCCATCCTCACTCCACTCTCTTCAGGACGGGACAGTTTCACCGCACAAACACACAAAGCCCAATCAGAGTCCATGTTTGAGCTCTCAGCTTCTTCTGTTAGGCTGAATGATTGAAGACCTCCACTAGAGGAGGGGGAGAAGCTTATAAAAATCAAAAATGCAAATTAATCATTTAGTTAAGTGTTGAGATATGACAGTGAGGGCAGGAAGTTCAACACTACACAGCAACATGTGACAAGTTGACTGGAAACTCAAAGCAGAGAGCCGATTGGCTCATCCAACACAATGCCATGAGCTCCACCCAACTGATCCCACCGACTACGCCAAAAATACAGATAGGGTCTGGAGAGGGGTGAGGGCTCTGTTAAACCATTTAAAAAAACACGCAGGGGTCAAGCCTGACTCATTTACCCTGGTTAGAGGCAGGACTGACATTCAGAGCACAGAAATGTGACACATCTGTCTGGGTGGGTAAAGAGGGGAGAGGCTGGAGGGGGTGAATTAAATGACCCCCTCCCTAAGGACAGCCTGGCACTGGAGCACGCTCAGAGGCAGTTAAGGGCAGAACCAAGACTGATTGACAGCTGGAATGAGAAACGGTAATATGAAGATAAGTGTGCAGCGCAGCAGGGCTTCTGCACACGAAGGCCGCGATACCGCCAACTGCCTGCGCCACGGGCATCAGATTCGGCCGCAGAAACCGCAAACGGCTCTCGTTTCAGCCTCGCTTGCACCGTTTCGCTCCACACCTGCGCCAACAAAAAAAAAAAAAAAAGACTCTTACTCTACATGTGAGAGAGCAGGGTAACTACAGCGAACTGCAGGAGAGTGAATGCCACTTGTCCGCGCTCAGGACCAGGCCTGGCTGGTGTCAGCGGCCGACGGCGAAATTATCCACCTCGCCACCCCACAGCCCTTGCACGTTCCTCCATTAGTCATTAAGATGGAAAACTGCTTTGGCTCTTGTTCAAACCCCAAACGCTCAGCACACAGAGACAGAGTGGGAGGAACAAAAACACATTCAAACTCAGAAACACCGGAACTCCGCGATTCAGAAAGATTAATGAATTTTTCCCTTTATTTTCCTCCCGATTCAGACAGACTCGGAGCGATGCGAAAAGACTACCGTTCTCCCGAAAAAAAAAAAAAAAAACACAAACAAAAGTCCCCTTATTCCCCGGCCCCGATGAACCCGGCAACCCAAACCCCCTTCTGGGACCCGGCGAGTGTTGGGGATGAACGGCAAGAAAAACAACAAGTGAAAAAGAAAACAACGTGCTTTCGTCTCATAACGAGACTCCAAATCTTATTTTCTTCTTCTCAAGAAGAAACTCTCAGTTGGGTTTCAGTTACCTGCCTGCTTGTCAGAAGGAGTTTTCTCACCCCGCTGACAAATTTTGAAATGAGTCAAATTTCCTCACCTCAATGGCAGCATATTTTTGTCCTATTTTGAACTAGCTTTAACCACAAATACGAGACCAAAACACACTCTTGAGATGGACTTTTGTTTGTTTTTGCACAGAAGGAGGGGGAGCAGCAGAGGACAAAAATAAATGGGGGGGGATCACAGGACTCTGTGCTTCAGGGAACTCAGTGACAGCAGCAGAGAGAGGAGATTAAATAATCATCTAATTTCAAACTGAAGAACTTCATGCTAAAAGTACTCAAGTCACATTTTCACATATCATGAGGTAAGGATGGGAAAACAAACATTCCGATTTTCTCCATTTTCTCAAAATGGACATTTTGTAACTTAAGTACTTTTAGCTTTGGGGTCTTCAATTGGCAGATTATAGATTCAGACCCTTTTTTCCCCCAAAAGAGACATTTTTTGATTAAATTACTTTTAGCACCTGGGTCTTCAATTCCTCTTCCAGTTCAGACCCCAGCACTAAAATAAAGCAGGCCTTTGTGGCCACCGACTTGCCCTGGCTTACCTGGCAAAACACTTAACTTACCGTAAAGAAATAAGTCACAAACTCGCTACACCACAACATTCTCTAAAAATCAACATTCTAAAGTCACCGAGCGCCCGCTTAAAGAGCTCGGTTAGCTGCAAACATTGCTTACAGAATGCCCTTGTCAGAAATATCCCCGCTAATCCAAACTTTCTGGCCATACTTTCTCAAAGTCATACCCTCGACAATAAATACACATTTATAATACAATATGAGGATAGCGAAGGGCAAGGACAAAGTGTTGAAGCACTCAGTGGAATTAAACACAACAGACCACAGCAGGGAAAATAAGACCTATTAAAAAGGCCACGTCCGGGACTCGTATAAAATATTCTAAACCGCAGAATAAAATAATGAAAAGTGATTATGAGAGCAAGCCTGAATAAGGGGTTGCATTGATACAGAGCGGGAGCCCATTGGCTGATCTCTGCTAATAATGTCTCCACCTGACAAGAATAGACTTAAATAAGTAAGGCAAACAGACAAAGGCTAACAGCGAGTGAAGGCCAAACAAACATTTGATAAGGAGAGAGGGGTTGTACCTGCGGCCTGAGCGCATGAAGCTCTGTCTCCTGTCGTCCGCACCGTCACCTGCCTCCTTCAAAACTTCTGTCATTTTTGTATTTTTACTTTTCAGATAACAAGTACTGTCAACTTGTTCATCTATCATTCATCTTTGTATTACCTGACCATCTGTGTCTATCTCTCTCAGTCTCACAAGAACTCTCGCAAACACACACATATACACTTATTCATGCGCACGCTTGCACACCGGGGAAGAGGGGGGTTTGAATCCAATCTGCAAACAATAGTTGGGGCCAGACAAAGGTCACCTGTTGCGATGTATCCACGGTGGGAGGCAGTCAACTCCACTCCACAACTGAAAGCGGCCAGAGAGATCGAGGACAGAGCAGGCCAGAGCAATCGAGAAAATTGCAGGCCAGAGCAATCAAGAACAGAGCAGGCCAGAGTGATCGAGAACATAGCAGGCCGGCGCAACTGAGAGCAGAGCAGGCCAGAGCTATCAAGAACAGATCAGGCCAGATCAATCGAGAACACTGCAGTTCAGAGCAGTGAAGAACAGAGCAGACCACAATGATCGAGAACAGAGTAGGCCAGAGCAACTGAGAACAGAGCAGGCCAGAGCAATCCAGAACACAGCAGGCCAGAGCGATCCAGAACACAGCAGGCCAGAGCGATCCAGAACACAGCAGGCCAGAGCAATCCAGAACACAGCAGGCCAGAATGATTGAGAACAGAGCAGGCAAGAGAAATCAAGAACAGATTGTGATGCTGCACCTTAAACTGTGCAGCATACTTTATACATTAATAAATGAGCAAAGTACCTCTCTAAGAATCTCTGATTTTTGACGCCACGTGAGAGAGCGATCACTTAAACGACTTTCAATTTATATTTCAGAGCGGGGATTTAAAATTTCAGGAGGATGGTGAACTGACAAGATGCTCTCTGACGCGTCGGTCTTTAAATATTTTTTAAGACAGAGGGATTCTACAAATCCTGCAGCCACTAACAGACAAAATGAGTTTCAATAAATGATAAGGCCTCATTCATTATACCAAATGTTGATGTGTTAACAACTGTTCATACATGGAGGTTGTTTACGGCATAGCTTTGTCCTGTTTGTGTCTCTCCCATTTATGTATAAATGGAAAATAAATACAGGTCTTCAAACTAAAAAAGACACTGATCCAGGGGAAAGTGATGCATTTATACACAAGCTCTAGTCAAGCCAATATCAAAATTCAATCAAAATTATTAATGCAATGAACTGAAAAATTATCAGAACAATTTTTTGAAATTATGTAATGGTTTGAAGATTTTTTGTAATTAAATTGAATTCTGGCTATAAAAACTCAATTATGCCAATTAAATGAACAAATATTTCAGAGGCGAACTCTGAGGAAAATATAGAAAGATGTTCCTCAACATACATCTTTGTTCCTTGTCATAGTCCTTTGACACGTTTGTAGAATTCTGAGGGACGTATAGTATACTCAGCGGAAAGATACTATACAATTACCACTCAAGGGGCAACTCATGGCAATTTCATTCCTTAGCAGTATAGATTACAGAGCGATTTTATATTAGTTCAGATAATAAAGCACCATTCTTACACCGAACACCCCGTTCACACACAGTCACAACCTGCTCCTCACGGCAACACCTGTATTATTTAAAGTAGAATTTTTAAAAGGAAACAAACAACTCATTTTATTCAATTATTAAAGGACATGAAAGCATAATGCCTGCAGATGATTCCGCTGATTCTCTCTCGCGTCGTTTCCGCAGCAAACAGAGACAGTTTTAGCGTAAATATTTAACAAACCGCCTTTCAAACCGATACAATGCGGAATGAGATGAGAGTAAACGCACGTCAGAAGTGATTTTTCTTTTCTGACGCCCCCAGAGTTTTGAACATGATAAATAAATCAAAAACTGTAGAGATGGAAACAAAACAAACTCGACAGATTTAGCTATTTAACATCGTACACATGCACTGCATGCACTATTCATATCTCTGTGTAATCTTTTGTCCTCAGAAATGGATTATAATCTTGAGAGTTTTGTTCTATGCGCATGAATCTTGCATTCAACATGTGGGCATGTCCTGCTTAGCATTAGCCCATTTCCCACCCAGTTACATCACTTCTTGGGAGATGTAGACGCAACACAGCAGCGTGGGTTTGTGAGACACAAATATTAAACGGGTATTTTTCTTGAAAATCACACCCAGAGCTCAGAAATAGCTCATCAAGAGTCAGCACACAGTGCTACACTAAAATGACTTCAGGTTTTCCCTGGAAGACCGTAAAATTGGAGTGGACATCCCCGGCTAGCCATGAACAGAGCCAGCGGAATAGAGCAGGGAAACACGCTGTGTCATGGTGTGAGTCATGATTAACTCATTTAAATCCCTCCACAACTCACTCTTCTCCAAGATAAAGAGAAATATTATCAAGAATTACAAGTGATGCAGTATGTATGTAAGTGAGTGAAATATCGCCCTAAAACTAAAACAGAATGGCCACAGCGGTGTTACTGTCGCTCAGTTCTCTTAACATACTGCTTCGGTTAATTCTGATCATTATCTGATGCTAAACACCTAGGAATGGTCTCCACTCCATACTTCAGCGTGGGGTGGAAAGGGCGAGGGTCTGGGGTCTCTCGATCAGGGCAAGTGTGGCATTATCTGGGCGGGGTGATGGGGTCTCCTGAGCAGGCCTCTGTGTGTGACGATCTGCAGGTAACACACACCGAGCACCTGGCAACCGAGTGCACGGCTCTAACCCAGCGAGCCGAATCACTGAACAACTTCCGTAATTACGCACATAAACTCATCAGGACCCGCCTGATTGCCACACAGGAAGGAAGGAAGGAATGAGGGAGGGAGGGGAGGGAGGGAAACAGCCTATATAAGGTGTTGTTCCTGGGGGACAAGAGCATGTTAACCACAAAGCCAACATCAGGGCTGCAGCGAACTAAGATCTCAATAGAAAGGCTTTGCTCTGATGTGTCAGGGGGCTCGGGGTGGGGTGGTGTAGTTGTTTGAGTGCTGAGGGAACCGTGGAGAGCTCACTGTTAGAACACACACAGGGAACAGAGCTTGGGGGGGCAACGGACAGCTTAGAACCGAAGTGCATAGAACCTGCAGTTGCTGCGGTGGTGGAACCCCGGACTGTTACAGGACTGGCCCTTGACAAGGCTGGTGTGTGTTTGTGTGTGTGTACGCGGGCATGTGTGTAGACAGCACAGAACTCATCAAAAGGCTCAGGGTCTTCACTCCTTCACTGACCTTCACTTCATCCTCCGCACCAGTGTTCCATACAGATAAGCCGGCGGTATTCAGTTCAGCGGCCAGTTTATGCGCAGTTAGTGAGAGGGTGGGCAAACGGTAGCACAAAACAAACTACCATTGTAAATGGACGATGACCTTTACAGAGCACACCCCCCCCATCCCCATCCCCGCAGCACAATGAGCAAACAGCCCTCACAACATGGCCTATGAGCCCCAGACCCCCTCCCCCATTATTAAGATAGGGTCTACTCCTTTCAGTACACCCATTCTCTCTCTCTTTCTTTCTCTCTCTCTCTCCCTCCCTTTCCTTCTCTCTCTCTCTTTTTTTGCCTCTGAAGCCAAGGTGGAGGAACACAGGTCTATTGTTCCTCCTGGATGGATGTTGGGGTTACTACGGCAACAGCCCTAATCCACCTTTTAACCACCCGGCTGCATATTGTTGTCCTGTCAAGTGGCAGCTTTTAACTCAGGAGGGGAAAAACCCCCAACCCCACACTCCACCCCCCACGACATCGCCTTAATTAACTGTGATTGTCTCCGCACAGACAAACATGATGAGCTAATCGAAATTCGCAAAATAATGACGTACCTTCAGAAACTATGCCCTGCTCCAGGGTCCAGGTCAACTGCTCTGAGAACAACAAAAATGAGTGTATTAAGGCAACACACACACACACACACACACACACACACACACACACACACACACACACACACACACACAGACACACACACACACACACACACATATTCACACACACAACGCCACTATTCCGCACAATCAACAGCCCATTGTTGGTGTTGAGAAAAATAAAGCGAGGGAGAGAGAAGTAAAGTGAGAGAGAGAATGAGGGCCGTAATGATCGGTCTCGTACAGAACGGTCTGTGGGAAAGGTGCCTGACAGACGAAGAGCAGCCGAAGTTAGCAGTTTGGTTTCATGAAATAAAGTTTCCTTGTTCTTTTTCTGTAGGGAGTCCCTTCTTTTCTCTGACCACAGAGGCAGTCACATTAAGTCTCAGCATTTACAGAGACAGAGAGAGAGAGAGAGAGAGAGAGAGGAGAATAGATGGAGAGAAAGATAGAAACGAATAGAGGTGGAGAGAGATGGTGAGTGAAATGGGGAGAGTGAGAGATGGAGAGAAAGGCAGAGATTGATAGAGAGAGAGAGATAGAGAGAGAGAGGGAAGGGACAGAGGCACGGGGGGAAGTATTTTGGCCTGTCCTGGACTCATACATCCCAGACTGAGACAACCTTTCTTTCCGCTGAAAGTTAAAGGGAAAGACCAGACTAATGCTCCCCTGAATGGAAAACAATTAAAAGATTAAGAACAGCACAGCGAGTGAAGACTCTAAATACAGAATCAATCACAGACAGAGTTTCCACACTACAAAACCCATAATGCAGCAGCTAAACAGTTATTCCAGTTTTTCTCATATAGGAAAAGACTCTGAAATCTGAACTTTTGAAACGTAAAATGTCATATTATTTTATATTTAATCTCTGAGAAGTGGGTTGCCGGTCCTGCCAGAGGAACAGCAGGACTGTTATTAATATGAGGCCGGAGGACACTGATGGTTAGTGTGGATTATAAACACACTGAAGTATTTAAACACCGGGAGTCTGGGACGGAAGAAGTCGTTTTGTGTTCGCGGTGAGAGAGGGGTGGGCGACGGAGTGCTCCATCGCTTAGTCAACCTCCAGTGAGCTCCATTTGTCTTCATCTCGTTAGACTAAATTAATTAACAATCTCAGTGTAGTGCTTTCGCCTTTCATTACATCAAATGATACAGGAGAGAGAAGAGCGCCTTTCCAGCGGGATTTTACAAAGACTGGCAGGGATTCTCTCTCTCTCCCTCTCTCTCTCTACTCTTCCTCATACACACACAGATGCGCACCTATTCACGCACACGCATGCATGTGCGCACAAGCGCGCTCACACACAATGCAAGCACGCACGCACCTGCATATACATGCACACATTCTCACAAATACAGTGCCGTGAAAAAGTATTTGCCCCTTCCTGATTTCTTTTTTTTTTTTTTGCATATTTGTCACACTTAAATGTTCAGGATCAGCAAATAAATTTTAATATTAGACAAAGACAACCCGAGTAACTACAAAATGCAGTGTTTAAATGATGATTTAATTTATTAAGGGGAAAAAGCTATCCAAACCTACCTGGCCTGGTGTGAAAAAGTAATTGCCCCCTAAATCCTAATAACTGGTTGTGCCACCCTCTGCGACAACAACTGCAATCAAGTGTTTGCGATAACTGGCAATGAGTCTTTCACATCCTTGTGGAGGAATTGTGGCCCACTCTTCTTTGCAGAATGTTTTAATTCAGCCACATTGGAGGGTTTTGGAGCATGAACAGCCTGTTTAAGGTCATGCCACAGCATCTCAATTGGATCTAAGTCCGGACTTTTCTTAGGCCGCTCCAAAACCTTCAGTTTGTTTTTTTTAAGCCATTCAGAGGTGGACTTGCTGGTGTGTTTCAGATCATTGTCCTGCTGCATAACCCAAGTGCGCTTGAGCTTGAGGTCACCAACTGATGGTTGGACATTCTCCTTCAGGATTTTCCGGTAAAGAGCAGAATTCATAGTTCCATCAATTACGACAAGTCGTCCAGGTCCTGAAGCAGCAAAGCAGCCCCAAACCATCACACTACCACCACCATGTTTGACTTTTGGTATGATGTTCTTCTTATGAAATGATATATTAGTTTTACGCCTGATGTAACGGGATGCACACCTTCCAAAAAGTTCAACTTTTGTCTCACCAGTCCACAGAATATTTTCCCAAAAGTCTTGGGGATCATCAAGATTTATTTTGGCAAATGTGAGACAAGCCCTTGTGTTCTTTTTGGTCAGCAGTAGTTTTCACCTTGGAACCCTCCCATGGATGCCATTTTTGCCCAGTCTCTTTCTTATTGTTGAATCATGAATACTTACTTTAAATGAGGCAAGTGAGGCCTGCAGTTCTTTAGATGTTGTTCTGGGTTCTTTTGTGACCTCCTGGATGAGTCTTCGATGCGCTTTTGGAGTAATTCTGGTAGGTCAGCCACTCCTGGGAAGGTTTACCACTGTTCCAAGTTTTCTCCATTTGTGGATAATGGCTTTCACTGTGATTCGCTGGAGCCCCAAAGCCTTAGAAATGGCTTTGACACCCTTTCCAGACTGATAGATGTCAATTTCTTTGTTTCTCATCTGTTCTTGAATTTCTAAAGTTCGCAGCATGACATGTTGCTTTTTGAGATCTTTTAGCCTACTTCACTTTGTCAGACAGATTCTATATGAGTGATTTCTTGATTCAACAGGTCTGGCAGTAATCAGGCCTGGGTGTGACTAGTGAAATTGGACTCAAAAAATATGGTTAATCACAGTTAATTCATTATTTAACAAGGGGGGCAATTATTTTTTCACATAGGGCTAGGTAGGTTTGGATAGCTTTTTCCCCTTAATAAATGAAATCATCATTTCAAAACTGTGTTTTGTATTTACTCAGGTTATCTTGGTCTAATATTAAAATTTGTTTGATGATCTGAAACATTTAAGTGTGAAAAATGCGCAAAAAAGTAAGAAACCAGGAAGGGGGCAAATACCTTTTCACAGCACTGTACACTAGGCAACAAACAAACACACACACAAGCTTACAGTGCATGAATACAAAAACTCTGAGAGGTTTCAGAGCCTCAACACTTTATTTCCTGAACTGCATGAATGATAGCGCTCGTCTCCTCCCTGCTCTGCGTCTTACTGGGGTTCACAGCAAAGACAACGTAATGACACTTCATTTTAACACAATAAAGGCACCAGGATGTCTCATAATTCCATTGCAATGCAGCAGTATGTAGGTCTAATCTGTGGGCTTTTTTACACATTGATTTAAAGCCACACGAAGGAGGATCATGTAATATGTACAGCACAAAGCAGACAGTTTGGCGCATTAACATAAAAACAACATCAAAAGTGTTGAAAGCTGAAGAGAATTAAATCGCATGCTTCCCAACAGAGAGCGTTTTCATGTTCATAGAAATATATCTTTTTCCTAATAACCAGGATTTGGGGCTTGGCACATAAATGTGTTCCATTCATTATGACTCACAACAATAGCAATGACACCATCTCCGCTGGGAAAAAAACGAAGTGCGGTTATTTTTAACGCGAGTACGGAGTCATGTCTGTACCCTTAACTGTTCCACCGTCCGGATGCCCTGTTGTGTGTTTGGTGAAGCAGGGAAGCGGTGCTCTGAGACAGACTGTGAGTCCATTCATTTAGAAAATATGCTCAGGGGGTGGGGGGTTGGGGGAGCAGACTGCTTACAAGGGCAGCGGAGAAGTTTTCACAAACCAAAAATGCGGTCATAAGACTGGCACGGTCCTTGAATCAACTCAGCCACCGAACACACAAGAAAACACTTCTCTGAAAACGCGAGCACTTCACTTAAAACATAGTGATTTGTGATTAATCCTGATAAGAATCAATCCTCTCGTGCTGTGCTGCCTCCTTTCTATTACTTCAACTCCTTTTCATCCCCCCATTCTCAATTCCTGTCTCCCTCCCTCTGTGTTGCACTCTCTCTATTTTCAATCTCAGTTTTCTCAATCAACCATCTTCCTTTCTCTCTCGTCCTCCCTCTCTCTCCTTTGATCTCTTCACTCTCTCTCTCCATCATTTAATTAAAACAGACGTTGACGAGACAGAAGGAAGCGGATTTGTTTGGTAATGATACGTTTAGATTAATCACGGTCTCCTCCTTGCCTGTTTCAGTGACAAAAGGAGATTGTGACTAAATGACCGGATTGTCGCATCTGGACACAGCTGCAAGAATCAGCTTCAGTGTCAAAAGGCTTATTCTCTGGTCTTGTTGAGAGAGACACTATTTTCTTGCACCAGAATGGTTGGCTCCTGTGTTGGTCACTGAAATCCTGCTCTCCCTCCAAGTCAACAGAAAAACTTTAACATTTGCGTACAAAGTTAGTAATTTTTTCCCTTGCAGGAAAATGTACACTGAATATATGTTTTTCTTTGTTTAATGTCTCAGCGTGTGTGCTAGTTAAACAAAATTTTGTGGCAAAATCAGGAGCAGGTCACATTTTTGCATGTACTCTGGCGCCATATTTAGCAAAATGGCAGCACCCGAAAACTACAGAATGCTTTTCCTCAAGCTAAATTAGAGCATATTATTATTATTGTTGTTGTTGTTGTTGTTGTGCTGTTATTTCGCTTAGTGAAGAGTATTCTGCAGTATTTGGCCACTGCCAATTTGCGCAATTTAAGTCCAAGATATGATTATTGTCAAACTCAAAGACACATCCTGAACACTGTTCCCTCACACACATATTCTCAGGAGTGCGCCAATGGGCAGGCATGTCTCACTCAAGGCCTGACGGTCCATTTAAGATATTAATCCCCTATTCAAACTCAACTGATTCCATCTGCTATGAAAAGGTCAATCATATGGAATTCTGCTTTACTGAGTTGACATTAACCCGTACTGCCCTGGCTGTCTGTAACAAGGACAGCTCATTTGTTCCTCCAGGTCCTGCTTACAATGACTCTCGCCATTCTTTACCAATGACCAAGAAGATGGATTAGGTTTTCTGCAATTTCCTTTATTCGGTGCAGTTATAATCCAGAATTTTTTTCTTGAATCATTATGGAATGTTATTCAAAAGCTATCAGACCAAGGACTGAATAAACTGGCATCAAAGATTGTGCTTGCCAGGGTCATGTAAAGGCTGTAAGGTGGTAAAGACTGTCAGCTTCAAGGTTCAGATGCTGCTGGTTGTTATGCTCTTCCCTGGAGGGTGGCAGATTTGGGGCCCAGAGAAGACTGCACAGCTGAAGAGCTGGTGTGCCACACTCTCTCACTCACCATCACAGGCAAACGAGGGGAAAAACTGTTACTACCACCCGATGGCTTTTGCCCCAGCAGGACAATCGGTTGCAGATGTGAGGGAGGAGAGCAGGAGAGCCGGTCCGAACACAGTGTCTCACCGCAGCAAAGCAGGAAAGCTGGACTGAACACGGTCTCTCCTTGCAGCAAAGCAGGAAACTGGACCAAACATGATGCCTGACTGCAGCAAAGCAGGAAAGCTGGACCGAACACAGTCTCCCACTGAAGCACAGCAGAGAGCTCCAGCACACTGAATCTCTGGCTGCGTTTGGGGGGTTGGGAGCTGTGCTGTTTTGCTGTTTGAGCCAGAGCACAATGACAGACAGCACCTCACACCTCAGGGTGTGGATGTGTACCGCACACCCGGCAGCTCCATTCAGGTATAGTTCAAAGTTACATTCTGTACACACACATACGCACACATATGGAATTTTCAAGCACCGACATACTTGTAGGCACACGTGCACGACTACGCACACACACTCACACACACACAACTGGGGACCTGTGCAAGGTGAAGGATCAGCAGCCCATCCAGGCCAAGGCCCCAGAGGATTCTGGGAATTTAACCGCACAAGGGGCCCAGCGCTGGCAAACACATGGGGGGGTTGGGGTTTGGGCATGTGGTTTGGCAAAGTCAACGCCTCCCTGCCATAATTGGGGAGCTAACATTTCAATATTCTTCTCAACACATCTTTGAAGGTCCCAGACAACCCACAGCTAAATCTGCTACTGGCTTTAAGTGTTTTTCATTGCTCTGACGATGGCTATAAAGTGGTGTCTGCGTGTGTGATATCTGATAGCATTCAGCTGTGCCTTTGTTTTGTGCTGTTAAAGGCAGCCAAGCAAGGAATGCAGCCTTCCACGCGCCATTACATGACAACACCAGGTTAACCGCAAGCGCAAAAATGGCTTTCCGAGACACAGCTACTTTTTGCAGCAGTTGCATGTTTAAGGAACAATATGAAATGCTTGTGACTGACTGAAGCAAGAAAAAAAAGTTTAGAGACAGTAACCAATCAGAATGGAGATAGGATTTCCTCATAACCAGTCGTTGCCCAACCAGTCTCTGATTGGCGGAGACCAGCTCATTACATCACTTCTGTAAGAATAGCTGTGTGCTAAAAATGGCAGGGCTACGCTTATGTATGACAGAATGGACACTGCAGTGGATACAAAATTAGCGCATTTTTTGCCTGTGGGGTTTGTGGTTAAGGTGAAACGGGCAACTCCGGTGGAGAAAAATTAAGATAGGTTTCTGATGAGTGAAATGACAGCACTTGGTGGCGAGTTAGAGAGAGGGTGAGTTTAAGGCATAACAGACTTCAGTCTAGACGTATCGTTATATAAATCATGCTAAGAGAGTGTGCAGAATGGAGCAGAAGATGACAGAGAGTCACAGACCAATGGATTAACAGGGAAGAGAAATACTGGCTAATACCCAGAGGTGAACACACAACAGCTCAAACACGGTACTGCGCTGAAGTCTTAGGTACCCTGAATATTATAATCTCGTCTTGGATGTTTTTCTGAATCAGTGTGTCGATGAGAAAGAGCAAATCTGAGATTTATCAACATTAATTAAAAAAAAATATATGTTTCGCAGAAGTTTTTGTGTTGTGTAAAAGATGGTATGGCCTCCATAGACCCATAATCTCTGGCTCATGGAGCCAGTCTGGGATTACCTGAAGACACAGTAGCGAGCGAAACAGCCAAAGTCAGCAAAAGAACTGAGGCCAAGTTCTCCAATATATGTAAGTTCAGCTTATTTTCTTATAAAACTGCAGGACATCATACCATTGATATTCTACACGTAAAAAGTTTACATTCCTGAAAGAATCTCTGCTTTATTAGAAATTTTTATGAACTTTTCGCTCCTGGGACTATAGCATAGTACTGCACGCGTGTAGTGAATTGAGCGAGTGTGCCTCGACCGTAGCAGGAGTGTGTGATACGTTAGGAAGGGCAGGACGATAGCAGGCAGCTGGGTTCCGTATGGTTCCGCTTTAACGCCGCTGATTCACTGCAGATGGTGGGAGTGGGGTTTGGACGGGGTTCTGGCACGGGTTTCGAATCCTCGCCGCTCCGTACCACACACCACGATTCCCCTGCTCGCCGCGCAAGCTCATCCACACAAACCGCTGCCCTTGAAGAAAGCCGGTCTGCTCCAAGCACACGCCCGTTTAACGAGGCATTTTTAGTGCGGTAGAGGAGAGAGAAGGATGGGCAGTGCCCTCATTTTCCTTCGACTCCGTCTAAAACCAATCATCAGTCACTCCAGCCTTCTGTGCATGTGTAGCAACACCATCAGAAGCCATTTTGTTGGTCTGACAGGCATTCAGCCTCCAACCTGCTAAGAGATGTATGGGGTAACATACAGACCCCAATCCCTGTCTTCAATCTCTACTATCAGCATTCAGCTTCCAAAGTTAAAACCTACAAGAGGTTGGCCAATCCAGGTCAAGCAGTGACAGCAGAAACATGTTCTCCATAGGAAATGTTAGCAAACGTTAGCAACGTTTCATCTGTTTTTTTAAACCTTTATTCAACTAGGAAAAATACTATTGAGAGCATGCTTCTCTTTTTCAAGGACAGCTAGAAGGGGAGAACAGTTTTAAGTGAAGAGGGGTGGACAAAAACAGGCGTAAAGCCCTGGATTTTGGGGTTAAGGGCCTTGCCCAAGGTTCCCAACAACAGCAGAGTTCCTCCCAACTTCATCTCTCCAGATCAAGTCAGATTCCCAAGCGCTGCTGTCGGCGTGAACCAGCAACTCTTCAGTTACCAGTCAAGACACCTACCTCAATGCTAGCCTGCCACCGTTAACTAAAAATCACATGAGGCAGCACACACAGATCAAAAAAAAAAAAAAAGTGCCACATGACCGGGTTCGACATCCACATTTGCATCTTGGCCCCCAGGGATTAAATATCCTCTAGAACATAAAGCAAACCTCCCGATGTAATTGCCTTGTCGTGTCATACAGAAACAACTGCGGTGTCTTCATCTCGGGCGATTAATTAATCAATGATCCTGTGAGATTTACAGACTGCTCCTCTGCACTAAAATCCAGCCTTCACAGCGGGAGTCTGTGCACTGTCAGGGACTGCAGAATTACTGGGACACACAAAAAACACACAATCCTGATTAAAGAGGCTGCTGACATTCGCAGAGGGGTAACAATTGACAATAAAAGATAAGGCGGGGGCCTCTGAGTGGTTTATCTGAGAGCTCTGTGGTTGGGTGTTTGAATCCCATTACCTGCTGTGGCCAGAAGTCCGCATGGGCGAGGCAACAGCTGGCGCAGCCTCGTCGGGAATAACAGAGGCTTAAGCCAGTTAAAATTTGTTAATTCATCGTTCTGTAGTGGCCAATTCTGGTCGGCCAGGGGAAAGTAGCTGTATGAACTACAACGGAAATTGTGCACTGACTACATGATCAGTAGTAAGTGTGTAATTGGTCATGTGACTGCATAGTGTAAAGAAGCAAGTTGTCACTTGAGTCAGAGGAATCACATGCCACTTCATCTTCCTCCTGAGTCAATCGGAGCAGGTCGCTTTGCGGTGGGTTGAATAGTTTGGCTGTGTTCAGGGTTGGAAAAAAAATGGGAAAAAATCCAAAAAATATTTTAAAAAGGATAAAGTGGCTATAATAAAATAAAAAAGATCAAGAGTCAAGACACTGAAGACCCCTTTCAGCGCACGTTTTTTCGACACTGCTGCCCCTAGAGGCGCTAATGGGTATTGTACCGCACATGTGCGTTTTGTAGATTAGTTATGGATAGACACACAGGCACTGATGGACAGACATGACGATGACAATACCCCTGCAGAAAATTGTTTTCTGAGGGTTAATGAAAGCATAGAGGCATATTGTTAAGTATGAGGTGTCAAATAATTTTCTGTCCTTTTTTCAAGGCATCAGGAAAAGAGTGATGAGATAGAGGGGAAGAGAGAGGAGAGTCCATCTCTGGAAAGGGGGGTTAGTCCATAAAGGGGGGGGTGAGTTCACTTATGGCATCCATTTTCCAAAAAACTGGAGAGTGTGTCAAAAACGGGTCACAATGGTCCAAAAATGATAGATAAGAGAAGGACTGTCAAACCCCTCATCTCACTGCCAGCTGGAACACTTCATGCCAACCTGAATAATTAAGTTTTAAATGACAGAAGTGCAACAGGGAGGGAAGAATGCATGGATCTGAACACAATGCATTATAGTTTTTCAGTGGACCAATCAGTGGCCTGTGACCCCTGGAGCAGTGTGGGGTTAAGGGCCTGGCTCAAGGGCCCAACAGCTGCACTGGGGTTGGAACTACCAATGACATGAGTATGGTTAAACACAACTGGGCTGCAGCCTGCCGCATTGGGGTGGGGTTGAGGTCCGGTCTTTTGGCAGGGAGAAGAGGTGTGATCACAGCTCCAGTCAACAAGTGAGAGAGCGGTGATGGAGAGTTTGGGCAGTGCTGCTGATGTAAGGCAGCCGAGCCGACATTTCCATCCATATTGTACCTGTAGGCATTCCTCTGCTGTACAGCCAGTGAGACGAGCTGATGACAGTTAATTTACATTAGCATTTCATGAGCAATCCCATCAGCCCCTGCTCCTCTGGCTGTCACACACCTCACACACTGAGCCTAATGAGATTAAGAGACACAGGCACGATTGCTCATACATGAACGTACAGACACACACACAAACACACACATAAATTTTCACTCTGGCTTTTGGTCTCCTCACACACAGGTACATGCGAGTACAATCATGAAGAAGCAAATGAACACTCACTCACACATGCAAACAAACACATGCGAATACACACACACACACAAACATACACTAAGGGCAAGAGTGCCTGCTTTACCCTGCTGTAACGCCACAAACCATCCCACCCACCCCCACTCAGCCACAGCTGGCAGTGAGCAGTGAATTAATCCGCGTAAAGCACTTCAACATGAGGAAGGTGTGTTGAAAGGTGTCTCCTCATGTTTCAAATTAAACGCCCTGCTGGTCAGCGTTAGCACCGAGGCGCTAACCGACACGCGCCTCTCCCACCCGCCAACACGTCGCGAGCCCGGCGGGGACGGGAGGGTGGGGTGGATCCGCCGCTCACACTGGAATAATTAGAACATGTCAGGAGGAATTAATTTCCTCATTTTTCAAAAGGATACACAGAAATTACCATGTTATTATATGACAGGGTCCCAGGGAGGATTGTGTTAAATTTAATTTCTAGCGCAGCCCACACAACAAATTAAAGTCATAAATAAGCAGGGAAGGAGCTGGGAGCCGAGCATATGTTCGCCACGATGAGGGAGAAACCAGGGGACCAGAAACAACCATCTTCATTTCGTTTTATTTAAATCAGGCCAACACCGTGTGTCTGAATGACAGGGCCTCTAACGGAGGCCGGGTGAGCAGTTCTGTGATTGGAGAGGAGAGGTCCTGAGTCTGGAGTTACAGGCCTTCTTACAAGACCGCACAACCGTCTAACGCAACCGCACAACAAACGACACTCTTACAGCCGGCCTTCCAACCGAAGATAACTACATAACACAAAAATAGCCTTTACAGCAGGCCTTCGTGCAGGAGACAGCCACGCAGCACAACCAAACAAAATTCAAACTCGCAACACAACAGCACAACACTCAAACTCGGTAAAAAGCACAACATACAAAAAAAAAAAAAAACAGTCTAACGCACAAACTTTCAGTGTTCAGGAAGAAAGGCTTCATGAAGGAATCAAAATAATTTTTATATCAATTGTTCTGGTAGAATTCGAATTAAAAGTGAGGATGCTATTCTTAGAAGTACTCTCGTTAATCACACTTTCATTTATTGCATAAAATAAATCTGTTGATAAAAACTTTGACTGCACATAACTGAAAATAGCACTGACATAATATTTCAAGAACTGAATGCAATCACTGTCACTGTAAATTTCTGCCAAAGTGGTGCTACTTGGCCAGAGATAAAAGCTTGAGGGCAGAAATGAAAATAATCCAGATAAACTGAATGAGAAAACCAGAGCATTCAAATTTAAAACTCTAAGTCAATGGACTAAACATGGCTGCAACTTAAGAAATGACAAAACCTTCATATATATGCTGTAGGCTACTACGCCTTATTGCCACAGGGTTGGAATATTGCGATAAACAACGGAATGTGCTCGTAAAAATTTATTTATTTATTTATTTTTAAATTTTCAATATCAAGAAAAAAGATTAAAATACCAGTGTGAGAGCTTAAAAAAACTAGAGCTGCACTCAGAGAGCGCAAGTACCTCCGCCAATGTACTCAATGTTACATTTTGCCAGTATTAGCTAGCAACTCTTGTGTTTATGCAGTCCCGAAGTCTTCATGCAAATATGTTTTTAATGTGTTTTTGACCTTTTGCATGTCCTTGACCTTTGACCTTGACCTCCCAAAACCTAATCACCTCTTCCTTGAACAATACATAATCATTCCACCAAATTCGAGGAAAATCCATCCATAACGTTTTGCGTAATCCTGCTTACAAATAAACCAACAAACCAACCAAAAGACAAACAGTAATGATCACATAACTTCCTCCGACTTCATTGGGCGGAGGTAATAATGCAGAAAGCATATGTCAACTGCAGAAAAACAAAAAGTCAGAACAAACAAAAAAAAAAAAAAACTAATGACAGCAAAAACAGGCTCAATGACCTGCTGGAAACATGAAAATGTTGAAGGTATTGATATCCTATAAAAAGAACACTATTGCTATGAAAACATCATGATACTAATCATTGTCCATACAAATTAGAACAATTCCAGCAAACATACAATTGAAAACTGTCATACATTTAATACTTGGCTATTATATGTGTTTTGGAGATGTTCTTTTCTAAAAGACCGCCAAAGCTAACTTCCTCCACATACATACATTTCCAGCCCATTAAATAAAGCAGGAATATTTTACTCGAGCCATTCAAGCTGGATAATTAACTCAAAATAGCAGCAGCTTCACTGTTAGCGCTAACCACTACACAACACTGCTATCCTCATGCTAAGTATGTCAGCACAGCCCTTTTCCCAGAATCTGAAGCTTTGGAAACTAGTCGAACAGAGAAAGAAGCCTTTCAGGATGACCCCTTCATTAGCCCGTTAGCCCTCCACCACTCATTGAGAAGAAATGACTTTCCAAACCAAGTCGAACTGATTGTTATTAAAGACAGGGAAAGGGGGCGTGTTATTACACAATTATTAGCAGGGAAAGGGCTCTGCTTAGCGGCTCATTAACAATGCGTGGAAAAATAATGATGCTATTGCCGGCCTGGTGGCTTAGATGATACGGAACGGCAGCGGATTTGTTTGAAGTCTCAACACAGTCGCCGAAGCCTAGCAGGACGTTTCCCTCTCCTATTGTTCCAAGTTGTTAAACTCAAATTAGTCAGCAAAGCACATCGAATTTAGCGCTGATAATGCATTGATCTTTGGGAATAAAGAAAGAACAAAACCCTGAAAGGAGATAAGTGAGGAGAACATCAGCGCGAACAGCACCCTGATGCAAGATTCACAATCTGTGTCGAAGAAAATTATTTAAAGACAAAGCTTCTGGAATCTTATCAGCAGATTCTGTAGCCGCCATTTTGGGTTCTTCATCCGTCATTCAGACCACGATTTTGCAGGCCCTGCTACTTAGCCCCCAGAATTTCTGGCTCTGGAATTTGAGGCCACAGTATTGCTCAAAAATCCTGCCCTTTTTTCTGGCCCTGTGTCAGACAGAGACAAAACATGAAGGGAGGCTATTTTTAAAACTTATTCAAATGGTCCATTCTCATGTGTCAGAGGGCGTCTCAGTAATGCACTCAGGCCATCAGAGATTTTACCCACAGAGCAGGGAAACAAATGCACATGGACACAATAAAGACTCTAAGCGTCTTCAGCCCGATAATCCGCACCACTGTACGGCTTTATCCATTCCTCGCCCCTCCGTCAATTTCAGGGCAGGAACCCCAGGAACCCCAGGGCCTGAACCACATGTGTGCCCCCCCATCCCCTCCCCCGTCCGCTGATTAGAGCAGAATCGCTTTATTGCAAACCAGCCACCGGGTGGGAAAGACAGAGTTTCTAAACGCTCTGGGAATAGCCGTCATTACAGCCAGGCACTCCCCCGGGAAACGCAAACTTTAAATAATTTGTGAATCAATTAAGTGGTGACGTGCAACATAATGCATATTTCCCACTCTCAAGGCCTCGGTTCCTCCGGCGGGGGACGGTATGTGGACGTTTGGGGAGAAAAGTTCACGGTTGAGATCATTTATTCATTTGACAGGACTTTTAGTTATGCATTACTTTCCGCGGCCGAGACAGAGGCAGATTAATCAGGTGTTTCCCAGAGCTGCTCTCAACTGTGATTCCTTTAAAGCTGAAGATGTGTAATCTCTCTGTCTCCCCCGAACCTCTGTTGCCCTCCACCTTAAACACTAGCTGTACCTTAACCCTTAGAGCGCTATAGGCAACTACAGTTGCCCAATGATATAAGATATCAAAATCAGATGCTGTTGAAAATCTATCATGTGGTACAAGTTGTCACATGATAGATTTTCAACAACTCAGGATAATTAAATTTTTAATTCCTTGCAAATATAGTCAACACTCTAAGGGTTAAAAAGGACAGTGGAATATTAGAGTTTATTCTGACAAAAATTAAATGAGGGAAACCAAATTATCAAAACAGTTCATGTTATCAAACTGATCTTACTACCAGGTGGAATGTCTAGGGCCTTATGCAGTTCTTTGGAGGGTCATCCAAGATGGTGGACACAAGAAGGAGATGAAAGAGTCCTTCCATCAGGACGATACAGTGCACACAACAAACATCTATTGTTACAACAGTGGGGACATTATGATGTCATAGTCAGAGGAGGGGGAGAGTCGTAACTTATTAAATGCATGGGAGCTGAAGAAGCCCAGTAAAAACTGAGGAAGGATATCAATGGTGCATTATTGTATGCAACTGTAAATAATGAGGCTAAACTACCAAAATAAAACAATAACAACATGGCAAGCATTGTCAAGCTAAACGACCGGTTCCCATCATTAAGTTGCTCACAGGACACTTACATTTCCTTTCTTATGTGATATGAGGCTTGCCTGCATAGAAACTGATGGTCCAGAAAATTTGGACAAGTCTAAATTTCAAGTGATTAATAGCCCACAGCTGAGCCCTGTTGGATTCACATGAGAAAACTGCATCTATATCTCAGCATCATTCCTCCTGCCTCATGTGCCCCGGTCTTAATTCGTCCCAAAACGTCGCTACTTGAAGTTTACAAACAACGTTACAAATTCCACACTAAATTCAATCATCTCCTCCACATCTGCTGCTAATGGGCTCATTCCGGTGGCCATTGATAATATTAACAGCAGCTTCTTTTTGGGAGTGCTACTGAATCTCCTGTTAATTTGGCTTCTGGCCCTTACATTATAGTGATCCTTTTTCTGTTTGCACACCTCTTCACTTTGCATGGGCTAAAAAAAGAACCTAAATCTATCTCCATGCTCTTTCCAGATCATTTATCCACTCAAAGTCCACGTCCAATCTCATCGCCCTCTCAGGCCAAACTCAGTTTGAAGCAATTACGTCTATAAAGACAATGATTGAATTTCAAGATCCTTGTGCACTCGACGAAATGAAAGAACTTCGGAAGATGACTCAATTAAAATGCCTCCATTCCACAGCTGAACCGCTAATAATCATGGATGGGAGGGTCAGGGAAATAATCAGGAGAAGCTCCTTTCAGTAAACAACACTCGAAAAATAACCGCCCAAAGGTCGCTCGTATTCATGACGACGGAGGGGCGCTGTGTTTGACTTCTCGGCAAATGAGCGGCGGCACGGCTTTCCCCCCATGGGGACGCCGGCGCTCCCGTCTGAGAAACGCGAAATCGCTTTACGCAGAGCGCCTTATTCGATGAATGGCGCTCGCCGACAAAGAACGCTTTCAGCCTATTCACGCACCACACGGTGCACATTCAGGTGTCTCGCACAAATACCGCGCACAGCAGTGATTGAAGTCTTCCCTAACGAGCAGCATTTATTTACCGCCGCATTCCTTGAGTAATTAAACATGCTGATTAAAGGAGCTGAGGAGTTTGGGTGAATGAAAGAGGTGGGAAGAGAACAAGCAGTAAAGTTTCTTCTAAAATGGCCGACAGGGTGGAGTGAGGGCTGACTGGTAACCGTAGGGTTGTTGGTTTCACTCCCCCAGAAGGGTCCAGGATTGTGGCCTCCATCTGGAGGGATGAAGTTAGGGAAGAACTCCATCACTGGGCCTTAAACCCTGTCTCTCTCTCTCTCTCTCTCTCTCTCTCTCTCTCTCTCTCTCTCTCTATCTCTCTCCCTACTCACAACTGTTCAATCTGACATCCCCCAAGGCATCCTTGTGAACGTAAGCAAGTTCTCGATGGAACTTCCCAGGTTAAATTGAGGGTGACAGAAAGTGATGCCGTAATGAAAAAAGGGACGCACTGCTATCCCAATTCACAGACACACATCACCACCCCCCTCCCTATGAGGACTGTACTTTCTGCTCTAGGTAGCTTCAAGGACAAGTAGTGTAACCTGCACTAACCTGTACCATGTCCAAGGTACAACGTATCTCATCATACATTCAGAGATCCAACTTCGACTTTCTGCATCCTATGCGACCAGCCTCCATCACAATTACTTTGGTGAAAAGTTTTCACTTTTAACAAAGGCTTCTGAGTGAATCAAAGTGAGTGCAGTCACATAGCGATGTATTAGCTTAGCTCCCGTGCAGCAGTAATGATTATTATACGAGCACTGCTGTATTCTGCCACCCACGCGCTGTGCATGAGAGCATCTTCTCACAAACTATTTACCTTCAAGGTCTTTCAGCAAAGGTCTTTAAACCCGAGAGAATGATCATTCAGGTTGAAAGAAAACAGGGTTTTTTTTGTAGTTTTTTTCTTTCATATAGTTTTTTTAAAAAGAAAAGTTTGAAAACCTGTCTCACAATAAGACTTCACAAGACATTAAACCACATTTAAGGGCAAGCACATACAAACACACACACACAAACACAACCTTCATGAGCCTTCATTTTGAGCAACAAGGCCGACACTGTAAATTGCATAAGCTGAATCGCTGCCATTCCAGAAAGCACAAGTTGTTTGTTTTTCTTCAATCCGAAGTCATTCTACCCACACCCACCCAAATTCAATAACACCAGTTTTATTCCCACAAACTGACAGTGCACCTTTTACCTTATCAACACTAATGCCTCTGTTAAGAGACATTCCTACAGGGTGGAAATAATTTGCTTTTACAAATTGTACATCGGGCACTGGTGAGAGGCAGAGGTCCGGCACTGGAGGCCTATTTCACTTATAAAATAAAGAATAAATTCCTCATACATTTGGCTAATACTAGATTAGTGACATGAAAGCAGTTGTATTTTCATACATTTTATACCGCCTGTTTATATATTGTTCTATGGGACTTTTAGGGCAAATTTAAAGTCGTTAGGCGGAATATACATATAACGGACATACCGCTGCAGCAAATAAGAGCAGCTCCAAGCTATCTGTATCACCTAAAACAAAAATACATATAATGTACCAATAAACAGCACAAAAAAAACAGTACAGACTTTGAAACCAAAGCAAAAGTACACAGCAGTATGTTTGGTTCCCCCACCAGTCATTTCATTGACTTTATACTTTGTTTTTAACAAAGAGACAACAAAATTTATCCAGGGATAAGAAAGGCAAAAGGTGTTTTTTGGTCTTTGTCGTGATACCGCCATGTCTTGAGATGAATGAATCCAACAGCTGCACTTCACTCTGACATCTATTCTAATCAGATGGAGGACTTAACAGTCCCAGCATGCACCAGAAACAGAGAAGAGGAGGGCTGCAGAGGGCAACGCAGGCTCCAATCTTACCAAATGTAGTGTTTGACACGGACTTGCACAGACCAACATCGCGACGAGCTTGGCTGTGAACTTGGAGAGAAAACACGCTTTTATCACCCTCTGGTTTTAATTATGCGGGTCACTTTCGCTTTTTACGCAGATTAATATAATTCCGATGAATCCCTCGCCCACTGACATTTCAGAAGGTTAAAGCAAACTAAACCTTCTCCGCTTCGTTTGCTCAGCGTTGCCTAAAACAACATTTTATCAGATATGATCTTTATTACTGGCTATGAAAAGCCTCCACCAAGGGCTCATTGTAGCCGCTGTACCGAGCGCTTCCTGAAAAAGCCACCTGTGCGTCTTTAAAAGAGCCCTTTCTTCATTGGTCTGAATGGCCTTATTGAGGTTGCTCGCAGCCTTAAACAGGCTATAACACAAGCACACATTTTGCACAGGGAGAATGACATGCTCTGTGTGCGAGAGGCCGGCGCAGGAACACAGACACAGGTATGTTCACCTGGAAAGGGACCCGCAAAGCGCTGCTTTTCTAATGGACAGTATTACACAGAAAGTGCTGCGAAGTGACAGGAGGAGATTTCTGACCACCATTTTGCATCAGGGACTCCATTGACCCAAACCTCAAAAAGCTTCTGTCAAAGACATAATTCTGGCATTCAAAGTGCTGTTTTTTTTTTTTAATTTGGCATCTCCAATCCCACCCAAATCTGGAATGACCAATTAGAGAACTATGTACACAAGATTGCTCGAATGCAACCCCATGTTGCCATATCGGGAGAGCAAAGACATTTCGCGCCTGTCAGCCACTGCTTCTTTACACTCATTGCTCGAAAATTCGCAAGTTCAGAATGAGAACCCAAACATGAGCAAGCTTAGAATCTTACTGACGAGCGCCCGGCTGGCCAACAGGAGGCGCTGGAGCAACATACAAAGCTATGATTCTAATATCGCAAGCTGGCAGTCCCTTCCCAATTTTATTGGCAAAGCCAATTGTAGGCTGCTCTGAAAAGGTTACTGACCACTGCCGGCTGGTACGACCAGGGATCGAACCCGGGTCGTGGTGGACACTACTGCTCCACAATGTGAGCCAAAACTGAGTGAGCCAACTCGGCAGCCAAAACGCAGTTTTGAGTGTATGTGCACTGCACACAAGTAAGTCAATGATGGTGCAGGCAAAAGTGTATTTATAAGGTGTGTATAAGGTGTGTGAGTGTGCAGAGAGGGCTGTAGAGGCGGTTTTCAAATTTGGGCCTGTGGACCCTCTGTGTGTGCTGGCTTTTGTTTGTACCGCCACTGAAATCACCGCCAATAGTTTTTCTGAATTAGGCTCACTTCGTGTTTAGAGATTATTTACACTCTTTAGCCAAATTGTTTGAAATGGCACAGAGAAATATGCCACACTGGATAAAAATTGTGCTTTTATGAAAACATTTGCAGAGAGTATGCACATTTTTATTTTACCAAATTAAAGATAATAGAGAATGACTAGGGCCCTAATTACACTGCAGAGCATGCAACTTCTTTTCATTCATTATCGATAGCCTTGTTTTTAGATCCATCATTAACTGCCAAAATGGCTATTTTTTAGTGGCCGTGAGTCCACATTTTCAGCAATTAAGAGCCTACTGATCAATGTTCCTTTCAATATTTTTTTCTTCTGGTAATGTCTTTCCAATATATCACACTGCAAAGATGAGTTTTTCCTTTCAGACATGACATGGCTTAAGAAGGTAAATGAACCCTCTGAGTATTTAACACATCTAATAAAGAATAAACAAACAGCTTATCAAAGTGCCGGGATCACAGATGTGTGTGGAATAGATACCAGCATGCACAGAACTGTTGAGAACCACTGGGTAAGAGTGTTTACGGTAGGTGAGCATTTGATTCCGGGAAAAATATCATAATTTCACTTTCAAATTTAGGTGGAGGGTCAACAAGGGTATTGTGACTGGAGGTGGTGGGCAGGTATTGTGTTTTTTCTTTAATTTCTTTTTTTTAAAACCAGCCCTCCCCACGCCCATAAATTGCACTTATTATGTTGGTTGTAGTGTTTGTTCCTAGTGATTGAGAGACGAGACTTCTGTTTTCACAGTCACACACAAGAAAGCCAAAGGTAAAAAAATATATAAATTTACTCACAGAATGAGAGAGAATTTAGGCCCAGCACCCGATGATCACTTGTTGGTTGATTTTGAATTCATGAAAATGATCTGCAAAATAAAGAAGGGAAAAGATGATGAAGAGAAACAGTTGTTTATTCAACAGGAAGGAGGCTCTGATTACTGCCGCGCAATAAAGTCAACAAAGGCAAGTCGAAAAACAAGTGATGTCAAAATGACTTTATCCCAGATTTTTATGCAGCAGACCCTGGAATAATACAAGGCAAGGCAATGCTGTTAAACAGGCTTTTTATATTGTATATATCCACTCCTTTACTCAGGATATGAACGTGCGGCATTTATACGTGACAGAAATGGAGTGGACCAACTGAACACAGAAGAAGAGACAGCATCATTCAGAAGCAGATGGATGGAGTCAAAAAGAGAGATTGACGCACAGACAGACAGTCACAGACTGGGATAGACCACAGACAGCGACAGGCAAACTGACGCCCAGACAGAGGCACAGACAGACAGGCAGGAACAAAGACAGAGAGACAGGGAAGGACAAACAGACAGAATCAAAAGCACACCGAGAGAGTGACACAGACAAACACGCACAAGCAGGAATAGACAGAAAGACAGACATACTGACAGACAAACAGACAGGGACATTAGGCATGTATTCAGTGCAGACAGAGCCTCACACAGCTTGGCTTCAGGTGCCACACAAGAAGTACATTAAGAAGCAGCTGGAACATCGAGGCCCCTATTCTACAACTCCATTTCTGTGTAGTTCCACTGCTCAATTTCTGCATTGCTTTTTGTGTTTGCTTCAATTGCACCAGTGTTTTGTCGCTATGAGCACAGCAATATGCGCATGAACTTAATGCTTCATGATTATTTGTTGGAATTACGACACTTCAGTTCCACGGTAGCTTACATTATTTTCTGTTATTTTCCCATACTTATGAGTAGGACAAAAGCTCTTGCTATGTACCTGTTGCTACTAAGACTGAGGAGGAGAAGATGTCATGCTATTAGCTGTTTTTATGGTAATGCATTTACAACTGGACCAATCACCTGCTGCACTGGTAGTGAAACTAATCTATAGTCCAGGCTTGTATTTGTATAGGCTACACAGCTAATGATTTTAGTTTTTTTATCCACAGTAGACCCATCACAATAACAACAAACCACTTCACAAAAACACACACAGCCTTACATACAAGCAAGTTCTATAAATAGATTATGGGTTTCTCCCATGCGAAAACGTGCTCTAAAATGCAGTTTCTTGTGATCATTATGAGTTAGCAAGGGGAGCTTTTAGATACAGGACAATAGCTGAAGTGCGTACCAAGTTGCAGGAGTGAGCGTTGTGTGGTTGTTAAGATTTTCATAGAAATCTGTTCCTTTAGTAGTATAGATTATTTATTCAATTTAAATAGCACTCTTAAAAATATAACAAAGATTTATTTGATTAAAGCAAGAGAAAAATCGAGTATGATTTGAAAAATATTGGCATATGGGCAATAATTACAAGAAAATCAAATACGAGGTATTAAATACTAGAGTGAAGAAAGTATTTAATGACTGAAAGATATTGCAAATAAGAGCATATTTTATGGACAGTGCTGATCTGGAAGAATAGGGTAAGCTGTCCCAGAATAGTGTGTGTGATGGATCTTTCTTTGTGTGTTTTCATCGAGAAAACACTTGTGCAATTGCACTTACAAGTGCAAGAACACACTCGAAGCTGAAAAATAAGCCTTGCGCAAGAGGATCTGCAGCTGATATGTATTAGCTCGCTTCTGTGTACAGTGTGGCAAACTGCATTAGTTAACATGGGTACTAAATTAATGCGCAACGAAAGAGGTCCAGCTCTGATTCAACTCTGGGCATAATGTACTCAGGGCTTGATACAGAAGACAGACAGACAGACAGACAGACAGACAGACAGGCCGTTAGCCATGTTTACACACAGGGGAAGGGATGTTCACAGGCTCCAGCCATCAACAGCTGAGATAAAACAGGACGGAGTATCAGAGACTGAGTTATTCAGGCCCTCCTTTGGGACGCAATCCGAGACAGTGTTTAGAGCCCACTTCAGCAGAACCTCATCAATCTGTCCCGGACCCTTTGAGTTCTGCTCTTCAGCGGCTTTCATAAGAAGAGCCGTTTCACACACAGTCATTTCTCTCTGTTTAAGTACAAAGTGCAGCCCCCTATTACAGGACATGAGTCCCGAACATACAGACAGTCATTTATCTCTGTTTAACAGCAAACTACAACCCTGTTCTTCATAAATCCCCCACACCACACAATCATCTCTGCCGCTGTTAATCTACGTCAGAGTGGGAAATTTAACATTTTCAAATATGATAATTCTGCACCAAGGCTAAAATCAAGGAACACTTAAAATAGAATTGGGGTAAGATAGTATCATAACATTTCAGCTCTATAGAAACAGAGTGGGTTATAAAGCGGTTGGCATAAGCCTGTGTTAGCCAAAGCCTGTGTTAGCCATGAAGCACAAGGAAATTTTCAACAAAACTTTTACCAAAGACACCCCCTTAGTGACTTTTCCGTCACTGCCCTGTGATGATATTTTCAGTGAACTCAAGTCAATAGAACAGCAAAAAAACAAGGTAATTATTCGACTCCTACTTTCTGATTTCAGGGGCATTGTCAAGGATTCAAAGGCTTTTTTGCCCTTAATTTCTTACACTAACCTACCAACCCCCCCACCCCCCACCCCTACACAGTCTCCAAAGACAGCGTACTAACACAGGCAGAGGAGAAAGGGTGACACCATTTTTCTTCAGTTTACATAAATATTTCATCACTGGGAATTAAATTATTAAAAAAAAAAGTAAATAAATTGATAAGTGGAAGAGAAAGGAGGTATCGGGCAGGAGACGCACAAAGCTCATCTCACACATTATTATACACTTTGACAGGAGCTGCGGCCTCATTAGAAACTGATTTATTCCATTAGCCTGTTTCCACACAGCCCATTAAACAAGGACACAGGTTTCCCAGGTCACTGCTGAACGAGACTGTGCCATTCAGGGGAGAACTGAGTCTGTGGAGAGTGACTTACACCGCTAACACCACCCGGTTAAAGAGTTACGGTGGAGCTGCCGGATAGCTCACTTGGTAAAGCATCGCGTTCGCGGGTTCGTGACTATCCGGCGGTTCGAGCCCGCTTGTACCAGCCGGCAGTGGTCGGCAGCTTTTTCAGAGTAGCGCGCAATTGGCTATAGCGCAACAGGGTTGCAAATTGGTAAGGGACTGCCGGCAAGGGATTACAATAGTTGCCTTGCTCGTTGCTCAAGCGCCTCCTGTTGGCCAGACGGGCGCTCGTCAGGAAGATTCTAAGCCTGGTCATGTCCGGGTATCCTCCGCCCTCGTTCTGAACTTGCGAAGATTCAACCAATGAGTGTATAAGAAGCGGTGGTTGACAGGCGGCGTGCCGGAGGAGAGCCGCGAACTGTCTACACTCTCCTGAATTGGCAGCAAGGGGTCGATATGAGCAAGCCTTGTACATAGTTCACCAATTGGGCATTCAGATTCGGTGGGATTGGAGATGCCAAATTTATAAAAAAAAAAAAGAGTTACGGGTGATGTGTGAGAGAGAGAGAGAGAGAAAGACTGGAGGAGGAGAGGAGAATCAGCAGATCACACTGAGAACTGGAGGGACAATAAGAGCCATAGGAATTCTGCATCTGAGAGTGAACTCTCCGATCAGAGTGCAACACACACACACACACGCACACACACACACACACACACACACATATATACCGGCCTCACAAACCAGACACGACAGACATATAGACACACACAAACCCTCACACATATACACACCACAGACTTTCACACACTCTACTGACACACACACATACTACAGATACACGCACTACAGACACACACACGCTACAGACGCACACACATTATAGACACATACTGTATAGACAACACACACATTGCAGACACACACACTACTGACACACAAACTACAGACACAACAGACACAAACACACACACACACACACACAGATATACTACAGACACACACCCACAGGCAAAACATGCACTGTATACACAGACGCAATCTGCACGGTTAAAAGTCAGTGTGAAATGCTCTTAGTCTGTGCAGATTCCTGTGGAGACCGAATCAATGAGAGCGATTTTAATTAGGGGGACAGAAATAAGCAGGGCCGCGACTGCCATTTTAACCTGACGGAAAACAATTGTAATAATAAACACAGGACACAGAAACTGTGCTGAGTTTAATTCCTGCCTCATTCAAACTAATTACTACAATCATGGCTGCTAACGACAGACAGAGTGACCACACATTTACAACAACAAAACAAACAAAATAGTACAATAATTATAAAACAATAAAGCCTCAGAGCCCATTGCATTAAGCAGTGATAATAACTGTGCGACAGGGGATTAAATATGCGCACAGAATAAAGTAGAAACATCAGACCTTGTTTAAAAAGCTGCTCCTTTGCTATAATAGCCACTTGTAGTTTCATTAAAGAGATTTCCAGTCAATTCTGTACTCACTTTATTAGTTTTCCAACTGTTATATTACCAAATAATTGCGCCCACAATTACTGCTGTGGCCTTTCCAAATGCAATATTTAATGGATTCATTTAGTTACTGTATTTAATTTGACTGGCGCGCAGGAAGACCTGCAATTCCAGGCACAGCCTCCAGGGGCAGCAACAAGCTGGCAGGCACAAAGAATATAATTCGCTAGGCAGGTCCAGCCAACAGGGGGCGCATGTACAAGTGTACATATATAATACAATCACAAAGGCACATGCGCGCGCACGCGTGCACACACACACGCACAAATACATACACACACACACGCTCACAGCATCACCTTCATCCCTCCCGCTACCCCCAAAGCATGCTCACAAGCTCCACCCATTTCCTGTTGACTGACAGGAAGATTCCCTTATGTAGGAGGGTGGGGAGTATTTTGCAATTTTGCACCAGAGGCCTGTTTGCACCACAAGCTCCTACTTCAAATCTGATTGGCTGTCCTGATCAGGGGCGGAGACCATATATTCTTGGCTGAAGCTCGACCTACTGCAAAAATAATTAAGACTTTTTGCACTTCCTTACACAGACAAATGCCACAGTGCTAAACCACACGTAAGGTTAAAAATCCCGGCCCATATACTGCTGCAGTCCCTTCAGCACTCAAACCTGCTGAATTTAACTCATTACCAACATTACCAATCTTGGACACATTTTGCTAGTGTTTTTACACACAGTCTTTGGTCAAATTAAAGTGGTTGAACCTCTCTAATAGTCTCAAATCGCGTTTGGTGAGGTGTATGTAGTCAAAAGTTCAAAAAGAAGATATTTACTTCACAGGACAGAGACAAAAATTTTGGGATTGATTAAAAGTCCAACTTTTTGATTGATAAAAAATCTGAATTAAAATCAGGCTAATTCACTATTACCAATTCACTCAGTCACCAGGGATCTAAATGAAGACTTATTGGGCAAAAAGGTCAAAGAGACCCGAACCACAAGTGCATCGCATCGGCAGGAGCTCGTACTGTCGCGCTGGTGTGAATCTCAGAAATATAACTGTCCAGAAATAAATGCAATGAGTGTGCTCAGCTACAATGACTGTAAATGTTGGTCACCACTTGTTTAAAAAATATATCTAGATGTGTGACTGCTCCTGTAGGTGTGAAAAGCATGAAGGTTGTCAGGCGAGAAACCCCTGAAACAAACAGGGGTCCTGGATGGAAAGTCAGCGGATCCTTGTGGAACCTTTTTTTCCCTGAGAATGCACTGTATGTTGGGAGAGAACGGTGCTATCGTCACGGTGACCAGTTCGCTTGATGAACTCTACACTGCCACGTGGCCGGATGCTAAGGCAGGAGAATCGTTGCCATGGCGAAGTCCCGCCACCCCAGAGAACAAGCATCGGTCAGACCAAACATTCTCACCCCCCAAAATCAACAAAACACTGTACAGGGACTAGGTCAAGGGAGAGGGGGAGGGTGGAAAGAGAGAGAGAGAATGAGAGAGAGAGAGAAAGTTGGAGAGAGAGTAAGAAAGAGATAAGGAGAAAGAATAAGTGCAGGGGACAGAAAGGGAGGGAGAGTGATTGAGAAAAAGTTAAAAGATTGAGAAAGAGTAAGAAAGAGATCAGAGGGGAAGACAAAGCCTACAGAGGACAAAGAAGAAGGGAAAAGAGAGAGGGAGGGAGAGGGCGAAAGAGGGAGATAAAAAGGGAGACAGAATGAGTGAGAGAGACAGACAGACACTGGCAGACCAGAGCACTAAGCAGACTGAATTATTAACCACACAGATAACACCATGACAGAGCTAATAGACCCTTTGTGACCTCAGTGAGAGTGGAGTCACCTGGCTGTGTAAATGAGAGGAGCCGGCCTACGCAGTGAGAGCCAGACAAACACACACACACACACACACTCACAGTTCTCCGTTCTCCGCCATACACATTCCCACTACAGCCCTACAGAGCGCTGCAGAGAGGGCTCCAGGCCACACAAACCGACTTTATTTCAGGGAGGAAAAAAAAAATGTGCCGTGTCATTGAGTTATTAGGTGTTGGGATCCAGCCAATCAGGCACAGCTGTTCCAGGACTCCATATGCCTGTCAGAAAACCCCGCCCAACCCCCGCACTGACATCATACCTGTCCATCTGCAGGACCCAAGGCAGCTGGGATTAAACGGCACCTCTGCTTTCAGGTGAAACAAGATTAAAACAATGTCTGTCAGTCACAGGTAGAGGTCTGTGTTAGTGAGTCAAATCAAGGCCAGTATTCTATCCTGTCATTTCTATAGCTCTCAAGTACTTATTTCAATGTTGTCGCGTCAGCGCTTTGGTATCATCAAAAACTGAGACATTATCAGGGAATCGACACCCGGATTTGAAACTTTTTTTTGGCAAGCGTGAAAACCACACCACATCTACAGAATCATAAATGGTAAATGTTTTATTTAGATGCAACTGTGCACAAAAATGTCATGAAGGACTCAGTAATCCTCTTGTCACAGTATATTGACAGAGTTTTACACTCCATTTGCTTTAATGAGCAAACTAAATTCAATTTTACGGAGAAAAATCATCACATACACTGCCATAAACACCAGCCCTGCACAGCTCACGACAAGCTTTGGCTTAGACTGGTTCAGACACGGATTGCTTCAATTCTGCTCTCATTCTATAGCTGCAACAGTCCTTAGTTATTAGCAGCTGTCATAGCAAGTATCTTTGTTGGATGGCTTGTGGTTACAGTCCTTTTTTTGCAGTTGTTGTCTATTGTATTTGGCATTTGCGGACAAAATTTTTGACACAGTTCCCCAAGCAAACTTAAATCATTGTGGCATCTGTGTGACCAACACACCTACAATTTGGCCAGCAACTGTTTGGCCTTAGAGGAGCTCAATTAGCATGCTCTTCGTGCCCTAAAGATGTTCTGAGGCAAACTGCTGCAGGTTAGACTTCTTTCAAGCAAACACATGCTGCTTATCTTATCCAAGTTAATGCAATTTTTCCGAGGTGCTTCCGATATTTTGTCTACCATCATACGTGTTCATTAAAGGGGGCTCGTATCACTCTCCTCCACCTCCAAATTTTATTTTACAAGACTTTGTCATTGTTGTTTTCTGGGTGGTGATCATCTGTGAGAGGGGTTTTGGATAAATGAGGTGATACAGGGACACTGCAGAGAGGAATGGACTGACTATCAAACTGGTCTCTGTAAAGCAGCCCCTGTGTGTTTATTTCCCCAGATGAACACACTCGGTTGGCCACAGCAGCAGCCTGTCTGATGCTAACAGCAGTAGCTCCTGTCAGACTGGACCCCAGCGCTCGCCCACCCCCCCCAGGTAATGTGCTCATATTCTCCACCTCCCTCCGTCTCTTCAGACGGACGCTTTAGTTCCCAAAATCCCATTTACTGCACACCGCTTCCACAGTCCGCCGCGGGAGAGGAGGGACACAATGAGGAGTCGCCGTGGCGACTGCGCTGAAATGGACCAGTCACACGGCATCAGGGGGAAACACAAACGCAGGCTTTTAACACCTGCAGGAGGCAAGCATCTTTTCACAGATAAACTATGGACTCACACACACACACACACACACACACACACACACGATAACACACACTTACTATAACAGCACACACACACCATGAAAGACATACATCGCAACAGGCACACACATCGTAACACACACATGTAGTAACGCGCACAAATTATAACATATACAAACACAAAATAACGCACAAAACATAACACAAATCATAACTAACAGAAACTAACATGACAACCCACACACACAAAAGTCATATCACATTATAATACACAGACATTGGAATACCACGAAACATAACACACATATTCTAACACACTATAACCCACACGCAAAAAAATCATAACAAGCATGTACAAGCATATCATTACACACACGCACACCATAACACACACACAAACACGCAATAACACACACATATACAGGCACGTGCACATATGTACGCAAACTTTCAAAAACAAACACAAACACATATATGCAGACACACACAAATATATAAAGACAAATACACACCCAAACTTACACCTCCTCTCACAAACTTTCTCTCACACACAAACACAAAGTCAGCTAAACAATAAAGTGCACCAAGAACTAGGAGTGCCATCACACACAGTATTACACACAACTCAGAGTACATACACTCCTCAAGCAGAGTGACACACCATCACACACACTTCTACACACACCTGACAGCATACACACTCCGCAAGCATAGAGACACTCCATCACACACACTTCTACACACACCTGACAGCATACACACTCCGCAAGCATAGAGACACTCCATCACACACACTTCTACACACACCTGACAGCACACACACTCCACAGAGAGCAAACAGCAGAGACTCTGCAGCAGGAAACTTGAGTCTCCACAGTTACCAATGCAAATTACTTCAGTGAAAAATTCATTGTTTCCCAATCATCAGTGTTTGTTGCAATTTTTTTTAGCAATTTATATGGCACTAAAACAACCTCAACGGACAAATGTTTAAATCAGCCAACCAATTTCTGCACTTAATGCCGGATCCACGCGAGAGCATTTAAATGCTAATTTTCCCAAACGCACAAAGCCAGTCGCAACTTCTGTCAACATAATCAACCTGCGATTGTTTCCGGGCTCCAAACTCACAGTGGATAGAGAGTGAGTCGGTGCATCTGTATTCAAATGACTTCGCTATTTAAAGCTAGCGGTGTGTGGATATATTCCCACAGTTCAGAGCCGCAAGTCAATCACATGCTAAATTAAACCAGAATACAACCAATTGATCCATAAATGATCAGGTTACAAGCAGGCGCACTGGCCCTAGCAAATTGCTTGTGTTGTTCTCGTTCAAACATTAGCGATAAAAATGCCCCACCACCCACCCCACCATTCCAGTTCACATTTCACCAATCATATCCACAAATGAATTGCAATGTTCACAATAAGCGCCCTGCGTTAAGGGAGAGGGGAAAATGTATATAAATTTCAGACGGGAATCACACGGAGATATCATTGGTGACAGGTCAACGGCACGGAGAGAAAACACTGGGCGGAATCTCCCTCGCAAACTACCAGGGGAAAAGTCTGACATATTCGCAGAGTCAAGAGGGAAGGAGAGAGCGACAGAAAGACAGGAAAACAGAGAGAGAGACAGAGAAAGAGAGACAGAAAACTAATAAGAGAGATGGTAAAAGAGAAAGGGAGACTAAAAGAGAATGTGCGCTCCGCAGAAGCAGATACAGTGTAAATCTGTCATGACTGACAGCTGTTCCTTGTTCCTGACCCCCGACAACTGCTTTTGCCATCAGAGTAATTAACATTCTAACCCAGCCTGTCTTTTATCAATACAACTGGCCCAGTCTTTTCACCAGTCACGTGACAGCCCCGCTCTTAATTTACAGTCAGCCCGATTCTTAGTTAACATTATAAACCTCGGCCGCTTTGTTTATTTACAAATGGCAGGATTATTATTTTTCAAAGTCACAGGGCATTAAAACGATTGACAAGTTCATAAATGCAAATGGATCCAACTGGAAGGTGCTGGGGGGACTGGGGTTGGCGGAGAATGATCGCTTCGCTAATATTTCCGAGTTCTTAATCTTCTAGAGAGGGAAATGATTTAGAGGGGGGACACAAATCTGTAGTGACATGCCTGAGATATCTCTCTCTCTCTCTCTCTCTCTCTCTCTCTCCCCTTTCTTTCCCTGACAAGGCCTCCACAGCTGCTCGATGGATGGAGGGGTGGTATGAGGGTGGGGGCAGAAAATTCTGCTTTCATTTTTTAAACCACATCCCACCTTTTCCCTCTTTTGAAGGGAAGCGTTTGAGTCAGTAATCGCGGCAATAATTGCATTTAACACCCCTCTCTGGATAAAGAAAGGATTCTCTGAATTGGAGGAGGTCAAATTACTTCTCCAGTCAGGCAATAAATAAGAGGGACATGGTAAGAGCTTCCCACCAGCATATTTCACCATGGAATTCAATTAGCAGAGAAACAGGGGATGCAAGCTTCGATTCTTCACAGCCCCGTGCATGTGGACTTCCATGAAAGCGCTGTGCTGCGGAGAGAGTCATGCAGTTTACCTAAGAGGTCTTCCTCACTACTGTATAGGCGCAACTTTAAAAATATGCCAACAAAGAGCGACAAAGAAACCGCAGAACGGAGATATGCTCTGAGAATGTCAGAGCGGAATGAGGCTTTGGGAACGTCAGAGCGGAATTAGGCTTTGGGAATGTCAGAGCAGACTGAGGCTTTGGGAATGTCAGAGTGGAATGAGGCTTTGGGAATGAAAGAGTGGAGTGAGGCTTTGGGAACATCAGAGCGGAATGAGGCTTTGGGATGTAAGAGCAGACTGAGGCTTTGGGAATGTCAGAGTGGATTGAGGCTTTGGGAATGAAAGAGCGGAGTGAGGCTTTGGGAACGTCAGAGTGGAATGAGGCTTTGGGAATGTCAGAGCAGACTGAGGCTTTGGGAATGTCAAAGCAGAATGAGGCTTTGGGAATGTCAGAGCAGAATGAGGCTTTGGGAATGTCAGAGTGGATTGAGGCTTTGGGAATGGGAGAGCAGAATGAGGGCTTGGGAATGTCAGAGCGGAATGAGGCTTTGGGAATGTCAAAGTAGAGTGAGGCTTTGGGAATGTCAGAGCAGAATGAGGCTTTGGGAATGGGAGCAGAATGAAGCTTTGGGAATGGGAGAACAGAATGAGGCTTTGGGAATGTCAGAGCAGAATGAGGCTTTGGGAATGTCAGAGCGGAATGAGGCTTTGGGAATGGGAGAACAGAATGAGGCTTTGGGAATGTCAGAGCGGAATGAGGCTTTGGGAATGGGAGAGCGGAATGAGGCTTTGGGAATGTCAGAGCAGACTGAGGCTTTGGGAATGTCAGAGTGGAATGAGGCTTTGGGAATGAAAGAGTGGAGTGAGGCTTTGGGAATGTCAGAGCGGAATGAGGCTTTGGGATGTAAGAGCAGACTGAGGCTTTGGGAATGTCAGAGTGGATTGAGGCTTTGGGAATGAAAGAGCAGAGTGAGGCTTTGGGAACGTCAGAGTGGAACGAGGCTTTGGGAATGTCAGAGCAGACTGAGGCTTTGGGAATGTCAGAGTGGATTGAGGCTTTGGGAATGGCAGAGCAGAATGAGGCTTTGGGAATGTCAGCAGAATGAGGCTTTGGGAATGGGAGAGCAGAATGAGGCTTTTGGGAATGTCAAAGTGGAGTGAGGCTTTAAGAAAGGCAGAGCAGAATGAGGCTTTGGGAATGGGAGAGCAGAATGAGGCTTTTGGGAATGTCAAAGTGGAGTGAGGCTTTAAGAAAGGCAGAACAGAATGAGGCTTTGGGAATATCAGAACAGACCGAGGCTTTGGGAATGTCAGAACAGACTAAGGCTTTGGGAATGTCAGAGTGGATTGAGGCTTTGGGAATGAAAGAGTGGATTGAGGCTTTGGGAATGAAAGAGCAGAGTGAGGATTTGGGAATGGGAGAGCAGAATGAGGCTTTGGGAATGTCAGAGCAGATTGAGGCTTTGGGAATTGAGGCTTTGGGAATGTCAGAGTGGCGTGAGGCTTTGGGAATGAAAGAGCGGAGTGAGGCTTTGGGAATGGGAGAACAGAATGAGGCTTTGGGTATGTCAGAGCGGAGTGAAGCTTTGGGCATGGGAGAGCACAATGAGGCTTTGGGAATGTCAAAGCAGAGTGAGGCTTTGGGAACAGGAGAGCAGAATGAGGCTTTGGGAATGTGAGAGCAGAATGAGCCTTTGGGAATGGCAGAGTGGAATGAGGCTTTGGGAATGTCAGAGTGGAATGAGGCTTTGGGAATGTCAGAGCAGAATGAGGCCTTGGGAATGTCAGAGCAGAGTGAGGCTTTGGGAATGGGAGAGCAGAATAAGGCTTTGGGAATATCAAAGCGGAGTGAGGCTTTGGGAATGTCAGAGCACAATGAGGCTTTGGGAATGTCAGAGTGGAATGAGGCTTTGGGAATGTCAGAGCGGAATGAGGCTTTGGGAATGTCAAAGCAGAATGAGGCTTTGGGAATGTCAGAGCAGAATGAGGCTTTGGGAATGTCAGAGCAGAGTGAGGCTTTGGGAATGGGAGAGCGGAATGAGGCTTTGTGAATGTCAGAGCAGAGTGAGGCTTTGGGAATGGGAGAGCAAAATGAGGCTTTGGGAGTGTCAGAGCAGACTAAGGGTATGGGAATGTCAGGTCTCAACTTTGGAAACTTTTGAGTGGAAGGAATTGTTAGGAACTACAGACTGATGAAGCTCTGTTCGTTACACATCCACAGAAAAGCTGCAAAACTGGATGACTGAGCCAACTGGTTGAGTGGTTTAGCGGGGGCCCACAGCACTGGGTTGGGTGTGATGGGATTTGGGGGGTGTTTTTGGGAAACAAAGCCAGCCTCCATTTTATTTTGATTCCCACCCCTCCCTCTCCACCTACACAGGTGTGAAGTCATCAACGAACAAACAGCATCACCATTGAAGGCTGAAGTCATAGGGAAAATGCCCTGCTTGCGTCAACTCAAGTCTACAGTCTGTCCCCAAACTTTCCATTCAGCAATAAGAGCCCAGTCCATTGTGCATTCAACAAGAACAGGAAAGCACACACTCACACATAAATGTACACACACACACACACACACGCATATACATATGAACGCACGCACCAGAACTTGGTGCTCAAGTAATTCACCAGCAATGTAAGCTGCCATTGTTCCTCACCCCCACCCCAATGCAATATTCCCACTTGGCCACACTGGCACCTCCATGACATAAACCACTTTTTATGGACTCTTTCAGGAAAATAATCAACATTTTCCATTCTACAATCCAGTAATAACAGCTTACATCACAAGGCTAAGCAGAATATTATACACTTTTCCACATAAGCGCACAGGGGAGGGAGAAAATCATGCAAGGCAGGCCCAATTTTCCCATCATGCCTTGGGAAGTGTATTATGCCAAAGTTGCAGTGGGGCATTTGGGGGTGGGGGGGGCGTACTGAATGGCGGGGTGCGGAGTTAGGTAAACTGAGATGATGTGGTGGTTCCCCTGGATCCGTCACCCCACCCCCACGTTCAGCCTCAGCCCACCCACAGCCCCAAACCCAAGTCACCTTCCCTCCAACGACACGACTGTGAGGTAATCATTACCATGACACAAGTGGCTCAGATCTCCCAGCTCCCACTGATTCCCTTCAGACAGCGATACACGCAGGGACTGAAATAAGCACAGCCAATAGCCACCAGCCAAATGCTGGCAAAATATGCTAATGGCTGGTAGATTTGCTTCTCTCACCAACCAAAAAAGCATGGGTAACCTGTTGAGTGGCTGACAAAATGAACATTCACTAGTCATTTGACCAGTGGACAAAAAAGTAAATTTTGCAGCCTGGGTAGATTCCGCTTCCATTCTTGTTCTGCCATTTCCAGACCAGAGAGAAAACACAAGTGATCCTCCAGCAAAAATATCTTTAACATTCACTCTCATATATATACCTGCACACATATGTACTCTATACTGTGCACCTGTACACATAGTGCATTGCATACTGTGCACCTGTACACATAGTGCATTACATACTGTGCACCTGTACACATAATCTATACTCAATGTATCTCATTGCATACTGTGCAACTGCACATATAGTGCATTCTCTATTTATCTCATTATATACTGTGCACCTGGACCCATATGGTATTCTCTATCTGATTGCATACTGTACACCTGTACGAATACAGAATATTCTATAAATCTGATTACATACCATACATCGGTGCACATATTCTATACATCTTCACATAGTGCTTTTCATACAAACACACATTTAAAAATCTTTTGCTGAGTTCATCCGGAAGGATTGGGCAAAAAAAGGGAAAAAGGGCCTAGTTTATGAAAAACAGGGGCTATGAGCTGTGATTCAGTTCCGAGGAAATTTATATTTCCGCTCCCACCCTTACAATCACAAAATAATCACACAAACTGCCAGACTCCGATGCATCAGACCATTGAAATAAAATCGTGAAATACCTGAGTTAAATAATATCAGGAACAACCTCTGAGCCAAAGGATGAATGAAAACAGATTTAAAGAGACAACATCTACTTTTCAGGTTACTTTTTCAGGGACAATCCATATACCATCTCTAACCTCCGATGAAACAGCAGGCTCGTTAGGCCCGAATACAGCCATAAACTGGAGCAATTTCCATGTATCTGAGCTCACAAAGCCTGCAGAAATCTCAGCAACAGACAAAGCAGAGCCCCACACGGAGCATTAGTTTAACACACAGCTGAACACATCCAAGAGATGTCAAGTCAAGCCGAAAGCGCCTTTCTCCCTGACAAACCACGAAAAAAATGAATAACTGCGACCAATTATTTTGCAGGTCCATGCAAGTTCACAGCCGGTTCAGAAAAAGGGATTCAAACAAGCTGCCCGTCCGACAAAGTAAATTGTCGAGTTTGGAAGATGAGTCTTTTCTTCGGTGAAAGGCGCAGGGATAAGCACCTTATTGCCACGCCGCCTGAACAGTTTAAGCTTTTCATTAACGTCTTTCAGAGCGCAGAAAAATGTTCTGCTCAAATCAAAGAGAGTAATAGGCAGGTGAGGCACTGACATTTTAAGGAGGAAGTCAGATGTGAAATTGTAAAACGGAAAGACCCGGCCATCTATCTTGCATCTTAAGAGCGGCGCTGTGCGGAGATTCAATAGAAAAGGAAAGGATGACACATGACCTCAGAGGAAGAAAAGAACCTCGAGAAACTCAATGCAGCGCTAACAGTCAGTCAGGGAAATACAGTTCAGCACTAATATCACTGCAACACCAACAGTGTGGCTGTAGTGAAAAGGACCGTGCTAATCACACTGTGGCACAAACAGCATGGAAGAGGGAAGAGCAGAATCACAACCTCAATTCCACTGTAATTGGGACAGCATGTAAAATGCTAATAAAAAGACTTATGTGATTTGGAAATTCTGCACTCATTTAGTTGAAAACTGCACGGATAAAAATATTAAAATTTAACCAAATAAACTGATTCATTTTTGTAAATATTGAATTTGATGCCTGCAACACATTCCGAAACAACCGGGTCAGAGGAATGAAAAAGACGGGAAAAGTTGTGAAATCTTCAGAGAAACACCCACTCGGAACTTTCCACAGCTAAACGGGTTAAGGGGTAACAGGTTATATAATCATACCAGAGTAAAAAATGAGCAGTCATAAAAGGCGGAGTCGTTTACCAGCAAGATGGTTTGAGGTCCGTCACTTTGCCAAAAGCTGCATGAACAAATAGTAAAACCACATGAGATCAATGTTTCTCAACATGTGAAAACACAAAATTTAGGAATCTAACCAGTCTATAACAGTCCACAATATAGTGTAAAAATTCAGAGAATCTGGAGAAACTGGACCAACCTCCACACATGAAAGACGAGGCCAAATACCAATATCAGATGTGTGTACCTTCGAGCCGTAAGACGGTACTGCTCTAAGAACAGAGATAATTGTGTAATGGTCATAACCATACAAGCTCAAAAATACTTTAGAAGAACTGTGTTGATCAACACAGTTCATCATGGCTTCCTCAAATGCAAAATGACTTTACCACGCAAGAGGAAGCCATAGATCAACACTACCCAGAAGCACCACCGACTTCTCCGGGCTCAAGATCATCTGAAATGAACTGACAGACAAATGGAGAGTTGCGGACTGACAAGTCCATCTTTCCATTAGTTTTTGAAAATAAATGTCAATTGTGCCCCAAGAGCTCAAGAAGAGAAGGACCATCTTGAATGTTATGAGTGACATGTTCAAAAGCTGGTCTGTCTTCGTCCTGTGCTGCATTATTGCACCTGGCTTTGGCAACTAGCATTATGGTGGAAAAACTGATGCAATAGGGAACATGCACATTGTGGAACAACACACGTGCCTTCCAGACATCGTCTTTGTCAGGGACACCCCTGCTTGATACAGCAGGATTACACCAAGCAGCCTGGACCTGTCTCCCATTGAAAATGTGTGGTGGATTATGAAGCGCAACATACAACAATAGTGACCCCGGACTGTTCAAAAACTATATAAGCCCTATAGCACAAAAGAATGGGAACAAATCCTGCTGCTTTCGAAACTCCGACAATTACAGTCATCACTTCCAAAACAACTACAGTCTTCTTCAAAGGAGAGGTGATGTTACACAGTGGTGAACAAGCACCTGCCCCAACTTAATTGGATCATGTCGCTGACATCACATCTTAAAATAGCTATAATATCTAAAAAAAAAAAAAAAAAAAAAAACAATACAGTTGATGAGTTAAAACATACCTAAGCTGTCTTCGTACTTTCTTCAGATGAATACAGGTTTAAAGGGATTTCCAAATAATAGCATGTTGTTTTTTTTTTTTTTCACATTTTACACATTGTCCCACTTCCTATGGAAATGAGGTTGTACACTGATGGTAACAGTGAGGCCCCATTTCACTGCACACTGTAAAACAGTGCCTTTCCCAAGTGATCCTCCACTCACCCTCGACCCAATACAGTTAACTCCAGGCCCTGGCTTCATGTTCAATTTGCTGCTGTGAAACTTTACTGCTCTCTGACAGACTGACAGCAAATGAAAACAAACTTCAGATCCAAGTGCATTTTCTCTCTCTCACCACCCACAGACACACTTTTAATTCTCTCTCTCTCTCTCTCTCTCTCTCTCTCCCTTTCTCACCTCACACACACATACACACACACTCATGTTTGTATAGCGATACTTGTGAGGATATTGTATTGACATATATCCATTCTGTACAGCCTTTCTCGAACCCCAACTGTAAACAAATTAATCCTAACCCTAACCCTAATCATAACCTGAACTTTAATTAATTTGCCGCAGTCCTCCGTAATCCTCTGTGAGCACCACCCAAAATGTCCACACAACCCCAAATGTCCTCATAACATTTGTGGTTTCTAAAGAGTTGGTTCTCACAAGTGTAGCTATACAAGCCAACCCACACACACAAACACATACACATACACACACACACACATCAGTAGCTGCTGTCACTGCTCTGTAATTCTTCCTCTCTCTGGCTCTTGTTTCTGAGCTGATTTCCCAGGCTGGGGCTGCTGTAGGGATCCAGGACTCAGAGACGTTTGCAGGCCCCAGTCTCTCTCCTGCCTGGACTGAGCTCTAGAGCCGCCAGAACAGAGTCTGCTGTGGAGATGATATCAGCACTCGCGGCCTGACAGCGCTAACGCAGCTCTAACAAGAAATCCCTGCGTACATGTATCCTCCTGACACTGAGGGCAGACACACGAGGAGGGCTGGCAACTCACCCTCTCGACACTCACAGTGTACAACCACACTAAGTCCAAACCAGGTATATGGCTGGACTGTTCATGGTTTATGAGCAAAACTGTCGGAAATGAGCAACGGCCGATGGGGAAAGTACGCTTGGCCTGCCGACCAATGGTATAACTTCATCACTCTCTCAATCACTCACTCACTCACTCTTCCACTCACTCAAGCAATCACTTTCCCTCTCACTCACTCGCTCACTCACTCAGCCACAGACAGTTTAAACAGGTACATTTCCACTGTGACAAACAGCTGTTTAATCATGTAGTGATATTGCATTAGTGCTACAGGCACATGTAGTGTTACTGGGTCAGTACAACAGGCTCATATCATGACATTGGGTAATTGTAGGGGCTCCTAATGACAGGCAAATCTCATGATACTATATTGTTGTGACAAACTCATATCACAATATTGTATTATTGCTCCTCTGCCCAATCACGATACTGCATATATGTACAGCAGTCCTGTTTATCTCATTGGACGGCGGTCGCACCGCTGCTTTAACAGAGACCCGGAGAGCCACAGCCTCTCACAGACATGGTCCGAACAGCATGGCCCAGTGTTCTGTCTATTTGTGCTACGTATCACAGTGTGCTAGTTAGCGGTTCAGCACATGTGCAGACCCGCAATCTTGGGCTCTCTTTCCACACTCATTTTTTAAATATCATCAAATATCTTAAAAATACAATTTTTTTCAGTGTGCCTTTTGATCTGAAAGCTCACAAATATTTTCATGTACACGCTGGCTTTGCCTCAAAAAGTAGAAATTACATGATAATGGCATGCAATATGTTATCTTTAAACAAACTTATTCAGCTTGTTATAACATGCATGTATGGAATACTAAGCTAGCAAATATCAAAGTTGCTGCTGAAGGCTGAATCATATTGCAATATAAAGGCAAAAACAAAAACTCTGTGATTGCTTTGTGCTACGGTAGCAAGAACACCAGTCCGACAGCGGCTCCTCCGCGTGGCCTCTCAGAAGTCCAGCGGTGGTTTATACCCAAGTTCACTGGCTGAATTTCATCCCCATTTTAGCCAGAAAAAGGAGTAGAAGAAGAGCAGAAAAATAAACCACAGGTCCCAGCTGCACTGTTCCACTGGAGGTCCCTCTTACTCACCCCAGGGAGAGGTCCCTGTCTCAGGCAGCAGGAGGCCCCACCGCAGCCCCAGTACTGAGGGCACTGTAATTAAAAGCCTCTCTAAGGACTGGCTCTTCAACCAGTGTCCTCCACCCTCCAGATGGTTGGAAACCTCGCTACAGGGACGCAGCGCTAACGGCAACACGCGGCATCTTCCAGATGTGAGGCGTTGCGCAGTGTGTGGTCAGTGTTTTATTTTTTATTTATTTATTTTTGGGGGGGCAGCGTCAAGCAGTAATGGGAAACGCACCACAAACTTTTAGCACGTTGGTACGGAACACGCTGGGCTTACAAACTGTCCAAAAACAAGGGAAGAAAAGACGAAGTCTGAGACGCTGTAGTTGGTCCACTCCAAACCAAATTCGGCTTGGCTCACACCACGTCTTTCCTAAAAAATAAAACGGGGGAGTTTCAGTTTTCTGCGGCTGAAATGAGGTTTTGGGACAGGAGGGAGTGAGTGAGAGCTATTCTGTTGGGGGGAGGTGTAGCTTTTTCACGTCTGATTATGACATCATGTCCCTCATATTGTTCCAGTCGACTCCGACAAGCGGAGCCGCACAGCGGGAAAAGTCTTCAGGCGGACTGGTGCAAGTGCCCTTTATGTTCCCAGAGTCCTTCACTTCAAGTTCAAACAGAACAATTCAGCCCACAGTTAGAGGAAAGCTGGAGACTAAGAGCACAAATTACGCTGCCCGACACCGAGAGTCGGATATTTAAGCCCCGTCGATCTCCATTCTCTTGTGTCTTAATGCAAGAGCCACTGTGCAGTCTGCAATGACAAAGGAGTCAACGTAGCAGAAGATTTCCAGAGATGGAACAGGTACTTAGCCAGAAATAACAAAAGCCTGCCTCTGTTTGCAGTTAAACACAGTGAGATTTACGAGTTTAGCGCTCTGAGCTTTCGCTGCAAACTTGAGCTAAACTTCTACTCCTCTTTCCCCCCACCCCCAACCATAATAAACTTTATTCACAAAAGTAGTGACATTTCTTCTCAAACTGAGTACAGAGAAGTGGAGGGGTTTCAATTTCATGTCAATTCATTTTTCGCTTTCTCAAAGTGCAAGATTCACATTTTCCAAGACTAAGATTCTATTTTGGTATGATATTCTGCAGTTTAAACATGCAAAGAGAGAGAGAGAGAGAGAGAGAGAGAGAGAGAGAGAGAGAGAGAGAGAGAGATAAAGGAGCTTTACAATTCAAAGTATTTGGGCCAAAAGTATATCTAACAAAATGCAAAAATCCAATAGTTAGACATAAACAAAAATCAAACATACACACAAAGCAAAATAAAAAAGCCAAATTATTCTATTAATGAACAAAGGGGTTAAGAATACAAATTGCAGGGAAAGAGAGTCTGAGAGAGAGAAAGACAGAGCAACTGTGAGAGAGGGAGAGAGAGAGAAAGGGAGGAGAGAGAAGGAGACAGAGATAGGGAGAGATGGAGAGACAGAGAGAGGGAGGAGAAAGGAGACACAGAGAGAGGGAGAGATGGAGAGACAGAGAGAGGGAAAGATGGAGAGACAGAGAGAGACCCTTCCGGATGTCAGTGAATCAGCAGGACAGGAGCACTTCGTCATGCAGAACACATTTGGGGAACGTTCTTCTCGAAGTCTGACTCAGAGCCTCCGTAACAGGAAGCAGAGCCGGCGAGCGTAAGAGGGCGAGTCGGGAGATGTGCGCGGCTGCGTTTTAGCGCGGTTGGCGCGGGCGTCTCACACTGCAAACACACTTTCTGCCCCGGTGCATCTTAACGCTGCGGCGCTTCAGGGGCACTTAGTGCTCACCACTCATTAATAAACACAGCGCAGGGCAGGGCCTTCAACTGCGGAGCAAACTCACATCTCCTGTCTTACTGCCAAATCATTCATCATTCAGATCCTACATGTCCTTACTGTGAAGACCATTCTGACCACAGCACATCTCAGCATGTGTATACACCCACAAAAACACAAATACATATACACACACAGACACATTTGAATATACACACAGACACACATTCAATAAACTCACAAAACACTGATCTCTGGGTCTTCCATCATCCTCCTCTACACAGCAGGGTATGAGCTGAATTACACAAGCATTTGTCAGAGTGCAGAAACACTCTCTCTCACTCATACACACACACACTCACACACAAGCTCACATAAACACTTACAAACGCACACACGCTCGTGCATAAGCACACACACACACACACACACACACACACACGAGCACACACAAACATGTGTTCAAATGCCCACACACACTCACACACACACACACACACACACACACACACACACACACACACACACACACACACACACACACACACACACCTGATACTACTAATCGATCTCTTTAGCAGGAGTTTTTAACAGAGTCGGGTGCGTAACTGCATGGCTGGAATGAAAATCTGAAGCCACACTGGCCCTTTCTGGATAAGGCTGGGTTCACCTGCTGTACACTGAGCATCTCACAGATCTCCATCAGATCTCAGCTTTTACCCGAAGCCAGGAAACACAAGGCACAGGGTTGGGTTTCACAGTCAGAGGAACAGAAATCTCTGCTAAACAGTCATATCTCAGGCCCCAGCGCACCTCACTCCTCCATCTCCAGGGACTTCATCCCTCCCTTTTCGTTTTCAGTGACTAACATGGTTTCTAAGCCGGCCCGTTCCAAGTTTCCAAAAAAAAAAAAAAAAATGGCGGCAGCGTATCAAATTCTGCCGAAACCTCTCCAAAACCAAAAGAGCAGATACACAGTTTCCATAGAGTACCTCAGTCCGAGAGAGAGAGAGAAATTCTTTATTATTTTGTACCATTTGTCCTATTGTAAGAATTATTTTGCATGTACTATGTGTTAATGTTTTGTTAGTGCTCTGGCATCGCAATAGCACAAATCTGTCGTGCCAATAAAGCATTTTGAATTTGAATATGAATTAGAGAGGGGGTAAGAGAGAGGGAGTAATAGTGACTGAGAGGAGGGGGAGACAGAGTGGAGGGGGGGAGGACATAGAGAGTGCGCAAACAAGCCTGTGCCTCTGACCTACACAAGCACACACACCTGTCTCACAGCCCCAAGACAGCTCCTCTACACAGGCACACCAGTGTCCGACAGGATCCCTGAGAAACACACTCGCCCAACTTTACACCTGCTCTCTCCGCAACCAAGCAAGAGTAACAGTCACTGACGCAGGCAGTCCACCCGACACACAATCCACTTATTAATACAATCTGCACCACAGTCTTACTATTGCGCACTTTTCCCGCAGACACACTCAAATCAGAGTGGTCTAAAACACATCCTCCTGAGGTCCCCTAAACTTTGAAGGCAGCATCCAACGTGTCCTCTGCTGGGGTAAATATCCCTGTCTTCACAATGTCCTGAAACTTACAGTGTCCGTTAAATTAACAGTGATTCAGACACACAATGCGCCGCCAAGCCGCTCCAGCTAATCAAACAGTGCATGCCACGAGACAGGCGCGATTGCGCCTGCGCCCGTAAACGCCCGTGAAGTCGTCCTCACGGGCGCGATTTAACACGCCCGTCAGTCACTTCACGGGCGCGCCACTATTTAATCCAAGCGTTAGCCAATTTCACCTACCCCGGTAGACCATGACGATGATGAGAATGTCATAATCAAAACTATTTTGCAACATTCTCTCAGATCAAGGCAACCAGTGCCAGCTGTGAGGAAGCATCTCATATTCAGTTCAGCATATCCGACCCATCATCATAGCCATAACTAGCAATCTCGGACCTCGGTAAAAATTTCACAGAGAAAAAAAAAATTCAACGTCTTTATCATTCAGGTTTTGATCTAGGTATCTTAAGTGTAACCTTCAAAAATCAATTTCTGTTTGCACATTATTATTCTTTTCCTCTTATCTATGCATGTATTGTTTTGGAGAGTTTTCTTTAATTCAGTAGAATTTTTATATTAATGCTGTTTGATCTTTGACATTTTGGCGACGTAACTTCCTCCAAATTCGTGGTATTCTCCTCAGTATTCAGCCCTGCATTGGAGAGGTAAGATGAAATAAGTGCTCTTCAGTGGTTTTGTAAAATGCAGTAAAATGCTAAACGGAGGCAAAGATACTTCTTTGTAGTGGTCAAAAATTTTGTTCATTATTGCTTTGATGATTACTTTGGAGTTTATACATTTTTATTTTATTGTGTGCGGCACTTTTGTGAAGGATGCTAATTTACTTATCATATGTCCAGGCTAATGGAGCATTAGGTGATTTCTCGTGCAGTTCGCCATTTCTTCCATCTCTAATTTAAAGGTGTGCTCGTAGAAAAGTGACATGCAAAGTTGCTGTACTGACATGAATGCGTTGCACGCAGGTATATGAGCTCCCCATTTCAAAATTACCTCCGCCATCTAAGGTAAAAGGAGGCTATGTGCTGCCAGGTTAGCTCACTCGGTTAAAGCGCCGCATTTGCGGAGCAGTAGTGACTTCTATGGCGCGGGTTCGATCCCCGGTCGTACCAACCAGCAGTGGTCAGCAGCTTTTTCAGAACAGCGCAGGATTGGCTAAAGTGCTGTAGGGATGCAAATTGGGAAGGGACTGCTGGGAAGGGAAATTAAAATGGTTGCCTTGTTCGTTGCTCAAGCACCTCCTGTTGGCCAGCCGGGCGCTCGTCAGTGAGATTCTGAGCTTGCTCATGTTCGGGTATCCTCCGCCCTCGTTCTGAACTTGCGATAGTTTCGACCAATGAGTGCAAAGATGCAGGGGCTGACAGGCGCGTGCTTCGGAGGAGAGCCGCGAACTGTCTCTCTCTCCTGAGCTGGCAACAGGGGGTTGCACACGAGTAAGCCTTGTACATAGTTCTCGGATTGGGCATTCCAGATTTGGGTGGGATTGGGGATGCCAAATTTATTTAAATAAATAAATAAAAATAAAATAAAAAAGGAGGTTATGTTTCAGTCCCGTTAACTGGAAAATGTTATGATATGCTGTAGACTCAGTTAGTATTAAGCTCTGCTGTGAATAGCTGTCGATGTAGAAACGTGACATGCGAAGTTGCTCTACTGATATTTATGCGTTGCGCGCAGAATAAAAATCTGTTGGCTGGCAAGAGAGGAGTGGTCTTCGCCTTATTATTCATTACACGCAACACAACGCTGAACTATAAGACCGGCTATATAAGTATATGAAATCGTCCATCTCATAAAGCATGACATTACTTTTCAAATTTACTTTGTTATTAATGTGTTTTCGATATGTGCAAAGTTTTAGTACCATAAAAAAAAAATTCAGAGGTCTCTTTACCTCTCATCTCAATACATCTGAACAAAATGGTTTTCTAGAGTCCTCTCTTAACATTATGGTTATTTTAAACTTACTACATTTTGGGACTGTGTGAGGATGCATAGATATTGGCTTGGAAGCAGTAGTTAAAGCAAATCTGCCTTTTTAAGCTTGGTACTTGTACTGGTAACCATGGTAACTGATACAGTTATGAGGTTATCAAAAAATGCATGTATGGACAATAGGCTATACTCTTTGCAACTTACTAAAGGTAGTCTATAGGCCAAGGACCGGACAGGACACCAGGGCAGGTGAAGAATGGAGTAGGTGGCTCAGTACTGGCAGATACCAGTGTTTCCCACAGATGAAGCATTGTGCGGCGTACCACCACAGAATCAACTCGGACTGCCATAAATTGATTCTGGCCCAAAGAGATTTTCTATGTGGCATGCTCATCTCTATGCACGCAAAAAAAAAAAAAAAAAAAGCAGTAAAATTAAAAGTACTGGAAGATGTGGAATTTGCGCAATATTAGTGCCATGGCCCCCCGCTCAACAAAAGGAAAGGTATCCCCCCCGCTCAACAAAATAAAAAGCATCAACCCCACGCCCTGGTCCAAAAGTACCCAACAACCCCCCAAAAAAAAAAAAGCATCTACCCCCCTGGTCCTACAGCAAGCATCACCATCAAACTAGTGCCCGCCGGAGAATTGGCAGGAGTGATTGATAGTGCCCGCGCAGTTTTCTCCTGGCATGCACTGTCAAACAGCACCCAGGTAACAACTGAGCTGTGCGTTTCCTTTGGACTAACAGTCTCTCAGTCAGAGGCAGACACCAGCACAATGCAAGACGCAGAGAGAGACACAGACTATGACCACAGGCCATGTTTAACGCCTCCACACTGCAATCATTACAGTACATTACCGTTACCTAACAGAACCTTTTATCACAGCGACTTGCAGAAGATTAAAGTAAGCAAAGGGCCAGGATTCAAGGCCCAAACAGGAGCAAGGATCTCAATGTGGCAAAATGGGTCTTGAACCGCAAACCCCCCGAGTTCCAGAGAAAGATCTTTACAGTACAGGCCGCCTGACAGAGACTAACGTGAGGGCAGACACACAGGTCTGCTGTCTCCTATTAGCTTAGCACACAAGCATTCAGTTACACACCAGCTTCTCAGTTGATGGAAATCGGAGGAATTCACTTCAGACTGATAAAGAGGGGGGTCATCTGAGTGCATCAGTCACCTGGCAGCTGTAAGTTCTTCACTTTACTGTCAGGGATCCAGAAGTCATTACGAAACAGCAGGCCGACAAAACCAGAGCCAAAATACAGCTGTAAAAAAGCCCCACGTCTCAAACTTTTTTTCCAAGGAAAAAAAATTAAGATTTCTTTTGAGCAAGTCCTGAAATGTCCATTTGGCAGCATAATACGAGAACATACAGCTACGACACATAGAGAACCATGCCCGAAAATACGTCCTCCACTTGTTTCTTTTAAGCTAATGCAATTCCTGCTTGTTTTCGTAAATCTTGGATAATTGAAATAGCACGTGGAGGACGGAACGAACCACAGAAACAGCGCAAGAGGAGACTGTGATCCACTTCAACATTCACAATCCGCACACGAATCTCACCTGTTTCCCGCGGCAACCGTGCCCCTGCTGTGTTGTATTAATTGTGATCGATTCCAGTCCCATCCGTGTCCTGAGTACACAGTTCTATACAGAGCACCTGCTCTTGCCGAGTAGCGGTGGTCTGAAAGCACCTTCGTTTTCTTATAAATTCTGCCAACAGCCACCCCCCCTTCCTCCTTAACCAACACCCCCCACCACCCTACACTGAATAAAGGCACAGTAGTCACAGACAGCATCAAGGTCACGTCAGATTCTGTCTGACCAGTTATTCAAAGCCAGCGTGTTATTCCAAGGCAGAAAGTCTGACGACGCATCTCTCAGTCTCCAGAACACATTTGACGACGGTGAGCGCACAACTTCAGGCTGCAAACAAATCACGTTTAACGTAGAAATAAAATCAAAGAATGAACCAAAAAGCGGTTAAAAGCCCACGTCAAATTTCACAAACTTGGCTATTTTTGTAAAGAAGCATATGCGGCTTTTTCATCATAAACTTCAATTTCTGCATCTTTGTTCCAAGAATAATGTATTCAGGACCTGATATGATATGCCCAGCCGTTATTGGTGTCACACTACTACACTTGGGTCACTCAGCTCTCCCTCAGTGGTCAGCTAAGGCTGTGGTGTACACTTTGGGGCAGTGAATGCAGTGCTTATTAGATTGTGCCATGTGCAGTCTCACTTAAGAGCCTTTACCAGCGACGGCTTCACACATCAGGCCTGGAAACACTCAGTCACCATGCTGACCCTACAGCTCATGCACAAGCAAACCCATGCAAACATATCGCTGAATTTATTTCCCTCAGTTTTTAACCAGGGAAGCTCCACAGAGCAAGTCTCTCTTTTTCAATATTTCAAGCGACAAATGCTGCATAGAACAGAACACTTTATGAGTAGGGAATAATGGCGAGAAATGCAGATAAAGAGTCCCTTGAGTGGATCTGGGGTTAAGGGCCTTATGCAAGGGCCCAACAGAAAAGTTCTCCGCTGTTTCATCTCCACAGAGATAAGGAAAAATCTCTGTAAGTCAGAATGCTGAGCCCCACCAGGGGTCTTGAACCAGCAAGTCTTCAGTTGCCAGTCAACCAACCTACCAGCAGGCGACTCTGCCACCCCATAATCAAAAAAGAGCAGAGATACAGGTGTGGTAAAACTGAAGCACCTGAAACAGGACTTAGTGTGTGCCAGAGTGCGTGTGTGTGAGAGTGTGTGTATGTGTGTTCACATGCTTGTGTGCGTGTGTGTGCGTGCACGTGCCTGTGTGTTTCTGTGTGTGTGTGTGTGTGTGTGTCTGCGCCTGTGCTTGCGTGTGTGTGTGTGTGTGTGTGTGTGGGGCCACTGCAGGTGCTCCTGTTTCAGGATGATCCCTATTCACTGCCCGACAACATGAGTTTTCATTCAATTATATAATTATCATAAGAATGGACAAATATGACATCTACAGCCCAAACAGGCCGGACTGACATCCATCACTAAACTGGGTGCAGAGTCACAGTGTTTCTCTATAAATCTCCTGCCAGATCCTGTTAGATCAATTAGTGACCCCCAGCTTCCCCTACATGCAATAAAGTCTGTGATCTATCATACACTGACAGCTCTGCATCCAAGCTAGAGAAGGAAGGGCTGAATGGGAGGGGGGAAGCATGCACACGTACAAGCATGTGCACACACACACACACACACACACACACACATACAAACACACACACACACACACACATATACATATACACACACATGCATGCAAACACACACACACACACACACACACACACACACACATACAGACACATACACATGCATACAAACACACAATGACACACACACATAAAAGCACATGCACAAACATGCACAGAAACATGCATGCACATATCGAGGGCTGACTGCAATAAACAGTTATGTCCAATGTAAAACATCTGGACATAACTGTTTATTGCAGTCAGCCCTCGATATATACACACACACACACACACACACAAACAACACACATACACACAAATGCAAGTGTACATGCACACGTACATGCATATGCACACACACACACACACACACACACCCATACGTGTACATGCACAGGCACACACATATGGCATACAGGCACACGCTACTTGTATATGCACTCACACACGTACGCACACATACACTCATATGCACGCATGCATACAGGCACACGTTCATATAAAGGCATGCAGAGACATATACCAGAGCCTGACCAAACCAGACATATTATTTAAAAAAAAAAAAAACTATTATTTTCCAAGAAACTAACTTCTGCCGCTTATGTGTGACTTAAACAGCCCACAAAGTACAGTTTTCCACACACAAATTGTGCCTGCAGGATTGGGTTTGACATCACTGGCACTATAAACATGATTACTGATTAGTGCAGAGCTGCAAATGAAGTCATTCTTTATGCCTGTCAGGAGGATGGCGGTAAAAGGACGCGTAGGCAGGGCTGTATAAACTGTAGCCTGGACTCTCAGAGGGAAAGCACAGTCAGAGCACACAGCTGCAACACCAGTAACTATAGCAATGCCGATGGCGCTCATGAATCGAGACGACGCACCAGTGTCCAGCATGGTACTGTAAGGGCATCTCCTTGCATTAAGTCCCTGGAAAGATCTTCCCAGAGGGGAGAGGGATTTTGATATGAGCAAAGAGACAGCACGTGTGGGGTTCACAGCATTGAGCCCAACAGCTCCTTAATCTCATGTCCGTTTCTCTCTCACAAGGCCCAACAGTCCTGCTACAGCCCGAGAATTAAGGCAGGACTGAGTTAAGCATGCCGAGGGAGCTCCACACCACACAGCAAGGCTGCCTCATCCCATTTCCCTCCACAATTCCACATGTACATCACTAACACCACCAGGAATAAACACATTCATTTTTCTCCCCATTTTGTTTTTTATTTAATATGCAAATCAGGGTTGCCATCACAGAAAAATCATGTTACAGTCACTATCAAAGATGTCTGTTATGATTATCCAAGACATATATAACAAGGATGTTGGGATTACAATAATTATCATTTGAAGCATTACAGGAACAATAGAGGGGCAAGGAAATAACAAGTCTCGTTTTTTCAAGAGAGAATTCGAGGAAAAAAAGGATTAAAAAAACAAAGCCGAGGCCGGAGGTTAAAAGAAGAAAATCTAACTTTGTGTCATGAATTGGTTTTGGCAAGGATACAAGCTCCACATGTGGAGCGCGTGCTGGCATAAACATTTGGACAAAATTATAAGTTTATTTGGAGAAGCAGCACGCGGGAGCAGACCGCTTGCACGCGGCTTCAAATCCCAAACAACCCCCGAGAATCAGCGGGTGCGCGCATGCTCTCCAAACCGCCTCGTTTTAATTACAGCGCGGAGCTGAGAGCCGGGTGGCTTTGATATGGAAATCGCGCCCATCTTCTTCACACTCACGGGCTAATCTTCGCCCATCTACACCTGATTTTTGCCGATTACTACTCTACAGTGGGAATGATCGCCACTGAAAAAAAGGATCCTAGGATCTTAATACCAAATTTTAATTCTCTGTACCACGAATGTTAGCATTTGTAACAGATACAGTAAATTGCACACGCGCAAAAATGAGCATTGCTGGTCGTTATTAAAGGGGAAGGTCAAATGCTGCCAAACATGTAGACTTATTTGGGATTAAAATATAACAATGAAGCCATATCAGTTTGTAGCAGGTAAACATGCGCGCACACACACACACACACACACATGCGCACTTGCATGCACGCACACACACACACACACACACACACACTTTCAGAGGGGATCTAATACAAAAGATTAAACTGTGAGCGGATGAGCCTAACCGCATCACATTCACAGTGGGATGAATACTCTGTGGCAAACATCACACTTATCAATAACCCAAAGCATGTTCAGGATTTATAGAGGTGAAAACCATGATTTATATCGATTATATTCAAAATGCAGTTAATGGGGCGTAGCTAGTTCTGGCAGACAACTTAAGACATGCATGCGTACATTCCCATGAACACTCCCATAAATGTCAAATACGACTCTGCCCTCCGTTAGGTGGACCATTTAAGCGGTTTTCTGCTCCGCCTCCGCAGCAAAACATGCCTCCGCCTGCTGCTGCGCTGCATCACTCTCTGATGCAGCTAGTTAATATTGCAGCTCTACCCCAGCATCTACCTGTGGGCTCTGGATTTCCCCCAGGGGGGATCCTCTCACTCTGCTGCCGTCTCCTTGAGCTCAGTATTCTGCAGGGAGTGTCAGAGTCAGAGCCGACGCCAAACTATCATTGTATATATGTCTTAATACTGCAATTAACGGTTTACACATGAGTTGGCTGACAGAATTACATTCAATACTCAGTCAGTAGCAAAGGCCAGATAATAACATTAGTGCTAACGCCTCACAGGAGAAGCGCGTTATCAGTGACATTGATTGCACTGACCCCGTCGGATTGCTCCCTGCCTCTCTCAAATGGGGCTCAGGTGTGGGTGATTTTTCAGTGTAAAGAAAAGGGTACACTCTCCATTTAAAGCATCCAAACACAAGAATCACACAGCTGTTCTGGATGCGCTTAGATAAAAAAGGAGAATCTGGCTCCAAGGTTAAAAAAGAACACCAGAAAAGAAAGAAAACAATCTATCCCAGTTCTGCACGGAGATTAAAAGACTCTCCGAAACTGTGTAGGTTGAATTCAATTGGCGGTCGGCTGAGTGGGTGGAAAACAAGGCAGAGGTTTGCAACCTTTGTTTCACCATGTACGGCTGAAGCATTTGCAACACGGGGCCAGAGGTCATGCAGGGCGCGAGCGAAGAGATACTACATACAGCTTTTTGGGGTCAGAGATGTCGGCGGTGAAGATTCAACTGATTCGATAGGGCTTTGAGTCTAAGTATTCAGATTCATGTGTTTTGTGTGTGAAAATAATGCCAGAGAGAGGCTCGCTGTGCCCATAACAGCAGACATGGTCTCAGTTTTCATACTTGAACATGAAATCGACAATTTGAGAATAACTAGAATTTATACCTGACAAATGCCAGTTATATACAATGCTGGTGAAAGTAGCAGAAGCATGAACAACTAATTGAAACTGAAAAGAGAAAAACTGATCAAAATGAGAACAGACCATCCTTAAAATGAATAAGCAACACAAGTTGGCTTGGCTGCTTGCATAACCACTCTTGAAAAAACTGAGTCTGCATTGGTAACCTCAGGATATTTATGTCTGTTCATAAGCTACTGCAGAAGTCCACCCCTTCCAGATTTCTCCAAATATCAGGTTGCAATCACTAACGTAAAAAAATATTAAGGAAATTACTCCCAGCACCAGTTCTTTATGGTTTGCAGGTATAGAAAATTCCTATGAGGGTAATAACAGCACTCGTATTGCAATATTGCGTCCGGCATGTTGACCACACCATATTGGAAAAGTGAATCTATGCATATTTCCTAACAGCAGAAATATATCGACCCTTCAACAGAACTAAATGATGGCGGCAAGATGGTTTTCCCAAAAACAATACCGGCGGTGAACAAAACACAGTAAGCAGGATCCCAAAAAGTGCGAGCAATGTTCTGCCAAGAAGTACTTTATCCTAAAGGAAGACAAAAAAATACAAAAGATACTGCGAGACAATTCTGGAGGCCAAACCCTGGAAACAACATTAGACTGAACTGCGCTCCACAGAAACAGACAGCAAAAAAAGAACAGCTTGTGAACAAGGACTGATCCTTCCTCAACAACAGCAAGAAACGATAAGCGCTAACGCTAACGTGCAAAGGCACGCAAATGTCTAGATTCTGCCTTAGAAAAGTCTATCAATTTAAAAGGCGCCAGTTAGCAGATGAAGCTACAGCAATGAAAGGCACTGTTGAAAGAGTGGTCACACAGAGTATATGGGGACACAAAGCATGATGCTCCCATTTCCGCGGAGATGTTTTAGGTATGTTCTGGTCCTCGGAGGTCTAATGGTCAGTTTCAGTAGGAACGAGGGAGAAAGAAAAAGTGGGAGAGAGAAAGAGAGAGATTCTCCAGATTTAAATACCCTCCTTTCCTCCCGTACCGAAGAGAACCTGCGGCCTGAGCCTTTAGGAACCCACCACGACTGTTTTTTTATTTATTGATTAATTTATTTATTTTGTAACAATTTACAGTAAGGTCAAATGAACTGCCACTAATGTAGCTGGCAATGTGAGTAAATTCTTCAATTAGGCATTAAAATAACCTTTCATCAGCTGATGTATTAGATAACTTATAATTACTTTATTACCATTCAACTGCCATTGAAAAGATAAGATTGAAAAGAAATTAAAAAAGAATACATTTGCAAATAGTTTTCCATTTCCAAAAATATTAGCTAGTTTTTAAATCTTAAATCAACATTATCACTTACTCATGTAATTATCAACATGAATGAATGATGAACATGCAACATTTTTATAGTTAGTTCACAAGTACATTAATAAATAGAAATTCATGCAGCCCTTATTGTAAAATAGTTTCTTTTATTTTGGTGGGGGGATAGTGGCAGGAAAAAGCCCATAGATTTCCATGCGCTGCAAAGTTGGCTTGTAGACAGCAAAATCTACTGTCTATTTGCGTAAAAGACTCAAAAACAAAAAAAAAAAAAAAGAACAATGAACGATTCATTAATCCTTTTATAATATAGGAGTGTGAGAATTGTTCTCAGTAAAATAACAAAAACAACAAATCAACTCACATGCCTTTTCACTGAACTACAGAACCTTAGGAAGTTTTTAAACTTCAGACAGATATCCTCACACAACTGCAGTATTTACATGTAAACTCGCTCCTCGCCGTGACAAATCCTGAGCAGGAAATAAACGTTGTGTTGACTGAAGCATCATCTCATCTAAACTTTGCGTCTGGGTTTGCACAATCAACACCACGGAATCACACACTTAAGACTGATACAGCCCAGATCCCGGGTTACAGTATTAGCCACAGTTAAAGAGAGACGCTCAGCCTTCTCCAGCTCCAGCACAAACACACCTCATCCTGCATCCACTCTCAGTGCTGCAGCACATCACACAGCCTTATGGGGCTCACAAAAGATCCCTAATTCTACAGGCTGAACAAAAGCAGATACGCTGCATAAAAATGCACATACAACCTTGAATATCGAAGGAGAAAATGGAGTCAGTTGAAAGTGTGTCATCAGCAACATCTGTAACCGAGTTGAATAAACTTAAAGCAGACAGTAAGATAAATATTTGCAAAGCCCATCGGTGTTAATCATCGTTAAAATAATTCTCCTGCAAATCAAGAAACGCTAATCGCAATGGACGCAATAACGTCCTCAGAGTTCTGCAGCCCGGCCCTTCCTCCTGCAGATCTGCAGGTGCTGAGCCTCGCTCGTCCTGTTATTAATTGTGGCCTTGTTAACGCTTGGTTTTAAAATTCGACTTTGTGATCATAACACAAGTGGAGAGCTGAGGCACATCGCCGTTCACACCTGCCTCTACTGAAGTGTCTGTGCTGACCACTTGAGTTTAGTTTTGTTACTGTTAACATTTTTGATGACGTATTTTCCTGTCGCGTCCTTGTCGAGGATGCATCTGGATGTGCTTGCATCTAACTACAAATTATGAGCGGTCAAATGTGTCCCAGACCACCTCAGCGAGTGGTTTGAGTGATCAGATCATAGTGCGTCTTCGTGGTCATTAACACTTGTATTCTGCACTGACCACTTTTGATTTGATCGCCTGAGACACAACTTTAAAACCAAGTCTTAACACGCCCTATGAGTCCAACACCCTAGCAACCTGGTAATATGTATACAGGCAGGCATGGCGTGGCACGTAACCCCCAAACAAGTGGAGAATGAGGAGAACCCCCAAACGAGGAGGGAGAGAGGCCTTTGGGAAAGGAGGGAACCGTGGACGCCCCCTACAGGGCACTCCCCGTCACTTCACATAACCCCTTGCTTATGACGATCCTCTCTCATGTCTCCTGTATTTTTCCCCCAAAAAGAAGGTAAAACTGTCTGTTAGCAACATACACATCAGTTCCCACAACATCGCTAACCCCCTGACAGGGTGCAAAATTTATTTTTTTGTTCACCGGCCAAAAGGCCAATGAATGCTCACAGTTTATCAGCCACTCAATAGATTACCATTGTTTTTAAGGCTCTTGAGGGAAGCAAATCCACCAGTCACTTAAACATTATACCTGTATTTGGCTGGTGCTTATTTCGTGCCCTGATAAAATAACACTGGCTGCTTGTCGGCTGGAGGAACACTGGCAGTGCAGAGATTTTACGGTTGAATGAACCGTATGAAGGGGAGAGAATTTGGAGATGGGTGTGGTCAGATGGGACCAGTCCCAGAAGACACAGGCTTCCCACAGGATCTTTCCCACCTGATGCAATCAGTGGCGATCGCCTTCTCAGAGACCATTCAGGATCCTCAAAAGTGGAAGATTTTTTCAGAAGTCAAGTGATCCCTCACCTCACTATGCCCCACTCCAATGTTTCCCTAATGTAATTTGTGGCATTAATATTTATTCCATGTCCTCTGTATGATTATGTGTTTGAAATAGTCTAATATCTACTGCATACCACCATCAAAATTTTAATAGGAGAAATTGTGTGATATTGGTCGCAAATGAATCATTTTGAGCGATGGGCATGACTTCAGATACAGATTAATGAAAATGAAATATCAGGAGGAAAAAAAAAATCTTCATATGGAAACACACACACAGAATCACGATATATAACACACACACGCACGCGCACACACACACACACACACACACACACACAAGAATATCTACATTCACTGCTTATTCAACAGAAAGTCACACCACAAAAATAAGACTGTGTAAGCTCGGCATGATGCTCATAATTAAAATATTAGTTTTGCAAGAAGATCTGTGACAAAAACAAACAGCAAGGCTTTAAAACAGAGCCGAGAGCCATTTTCTCAGCTTCAAAGCACCAGTATCAACCAGCGGAGTTTTTCAGAAATAGACTGTTAATTATATTTTACGAACCACAGACAACCAACAAAATGGTCCTTCATCTCTGAGCATTAGAATTCAATTATGTTGAATTTCCTCTGATTGACATTCCGGTAAATAGAAGGCTGCAAGGCCAGGCTATAAGATTACAGTTTCAGATTTAGCGAGCATTCTGTCTTTCTCACCGATATTTTGAGCCATTTTAACAACTAACTGCTCTTATAAGCAGAAAAGAACGAATGACTACATTGCTGCCTACTCAACTAACATTTTTAATTATCATCAAATGATGTACAAAAAATAAATTACACAATGCAAAAAGGCTATAAACATTCCACCTCAGATTTAGCGAGCATTACTTCTCTCTCTCTCTGATATTTTGAGCTATTCTACAACACAAACTGCTCTTATAAGCAGAAAGGAACAGATGACTCAATGGGCATTTCTGCCTGCACAACTAACATTTCTAATCATCATCAAATGATGTATAAAAAAACAAATTACTCAATGCAAAAAAAATAGTGGCAGGAATTTCATCATTTTAGTGCCACAGAGGAAAAATACAGCCCTTTTAAAATGAGAAATAAATATGAGGCGAACAGAGGAACATTACAGATGGAGTCAGCGAATACTAACATTATGAAATAAGCTTGCTTACACTCAGAGCCCCGATGATATATCCAGCCACTGACACAAATAACACTTTTACCCTGCATGCAAACTCGAGTGTGTGCATGCTTGCATGCTTGTTCCTGTTTCTGTGTGTGACGCCTAATTTCTCTCATTTTTTTAGCACTTCAAAAACAAAAGAAATGAAAATCAGTTCATCCAGTGCTGCACAGCAGAGTACACTGCACAGAGCCAACAGAAAGACATTTATCCAAAATTTATCTGAAACATGGACTGAGAGTCTGCCCCTCTCTTGTCAGACAGGCACATAAGATTACAGCAGAGGACCGCACAATTCAGTTATAGTGCAAAATTGACATGAAAACCACTCTGGACCAACAATGAAACATGCTCAGGGCCACAATATCAAAACAACCAGTTTAAATTCTACAAAGAGCAGCATGTGACACAAAGCACTAGTGCTTGGAGATGTATTATCTTGATCTGAAACCAGGGAGTCAAGGATGAACTGCATGCCGAGCGCCTTGTGTTATACACCAACCTCAGAACAGGTAAAAGACGGCTTTGTTGTCCAGAATTCCAATCATTATGCAATTTCAAAAGCAAAGCCTCATCACAGGAAACGCATTAACTTGAAAAGACAGAAAATTATTTCAGGAATTTTCTTCTGGTTGGCATTTTTTGTTCACCCAAGTTAAAACAGCAACAGCAACTGCATGATGATATGTTTATTACAATAAACGATAAAAAGATAATATTTTACAAATAAGAAAAAAAAATAATATCTTCCAGCGTAAACAAAATAGACTGCACCAATAAGTGAGTTAAAAAATGTTTTCAATAAACGGATGAGAATGGGCAAACCCAAAAAAGTGTGTACAACAACAACAATAATAGACTAATAATAGGTCTATTATTATTATTCTTATTATTAATAATAATAATTGTGGGGATACAAACGTGTCTAAGCTTTAAATGACAGCGGTATTTGGAGCATCCAACGCCACAAAATTAAAGTTGCCATTGCAAATATAAAGCCGCTCAGTCATCGGGGACACGTCTCATTGGTCTTGAATTACAATACGGGATGTATTTAACGCGCTGGCGCCATAAAGCCCTGGCACAAGTGCTGGACCATGAGTTAAGAGTGCGCCAAAGTTTCCAACCAAATCTCCCAATTCACTGAAACCATATGCGGCAGCGAGTCGTGATATCTCCCGTGTTCGAACTCATTTCGGAAACGCGCTTTCGCCCACATAGCAAAACCGCCAGTTCCGAAACCAAGCATGAGCAGATCAGAAGCTCAAACTAACGGCTAAACCGCGCAATTTAATTCACTAAAATTAAAACAAGGAATTTTTGGATTCCTTGTAAGGTATCAGAGCAGGAGAGATAACGATTTCTGGACGGTAGCCTGGCAAGTACATATGTGTGAAATTAAGTTAAATATTTTCTTTCTAAAGCCAAATGAAACGAAGTTCCTTTCAGGCATATAACTTGAATGGAAAATACGTTATAAAGGACTACAAAAAGATAGAACAGTGAAGTGATTCATCCGTTAGTTTAATAAATCGAATTCGTTTCCGAGGTAAAGAATGATAATTTTCGAGCATAATACATCGCTTTGGCGAGATAAGATTATTTAAATGATGCCATCATTATGTTTCTATTCGAAATCCATCGGGAAATAAATAAAATTAAGCAAGAAAGACACTGAAAAAGGGTGACAAAACCGACAAGGGTGCCAAGTCGAGTTAATATTATGCCGTGTTCATTATGTGAGGTGAACCGATTGAGCGCCGTCCATCAAAGTACCGCTTCCATTCACCGGCTCAGGCAGTGTTCAACTGGCTCGGCGTGAATGAACTCCTTCTATTGAAATCCCACACAGAGCAGTATATCCCTGTATAGCAGTAGGGACAATGTGCTGAATTGGCAGTCTAATTATAAATGTGCCATTTGGACTTGCATTGGGCTCCGGTGCCGTCTTACCTTATGAGGGAACTTCAACTGAGAGCAAACAGCAACTGTTGAAAACAAAATACCGCACGGGGATCAAACTTCAACCCAACAGCGGAACAAGCCAGAGGATTGTTTTTCACACACAGGCTCTAGCATTGGATAAGAATGCTGGCCTATTATAAGACTGACAGTTATTATTACGGACTGGACGCGATTTCGAAAAAATGGAGAAGTTAAGCTGTGTTTAATTAAGGCTTCACAGTCGCCTATTTGAAACCAACAATGAACCCATTGTACTAATTTTTGGGGTGTTATTTAAAAATACATATGAGGGGACAAAGTCGTGTGAAACCAATAAAGCCCAAGGATAAATACAGGTCTACCGACGACAATGTAAAAATATGGAATCTATTTAAATAAAAATATGATCATAAATTTGTATTGTCAACTATTCTTTCTTTATCGCGTATAAAATTTACCAGAGAAGTCGATATAGTTTCACTCTATATCAGCATAAATGTTTTTAATAAAAACCTTATCGCTACTCATGCAGCACGAAGCATATTCTTAATCAGAAAAGCGAGTGTTTAGTTTAGGGAAACACCCTGAAATTGAGGGGCTATCTGCTTTTTGCAGACAAAGTTCTCTTAGCTGCGATCTTTTTGGCATCACAATATTCTGCTACAACGGATACTCTATTCAGTATTTCAATACAGACATGCTCAAACTTCACCAAATTATAAACAAAATACAACAACCAACAATCACACGGATGCACAGGCGCGAGACAAAAAATCCGCAACAGGCAGTCTATTGCAAATGATCCCGAATCATAAGCCATATCTAAATGAGTATACCCAAATTTCTCATAAATATATTGGCAAACAAACTTGTGTGTAGCGTTTGGAAATGTCCCCAAAGTGGAAATACTAATAAATAAATTTAATCAGTGGGGCACAATATTCAAGAGAAAGCAATACATTCTACATTGCCTGCACAATAAAATTCACACTCGTCTTTAACATTACATTCAGACGAAAAATGGCGTGAAATAAAATGTCATCCACGGTCGATGAAATTATTTACAAGGAGAAGATGACTTACTTTGTCAAGTTAGTCTATCCAGGAGCGCGTGCACTTTCTTTTCTGAGAAGAAAGGCTTGTTTTGTCCGGGTTATGTACTGTCCCTCAGTACATTAACTCTGAGATGTGAAGTTAATTGTAATTTTAGGTTCATGCATTTTTCAAAGGGCTGCTTCCCAGACCTCCAGCGAAAGTTTTTTCCAAGAATAATTCCGAGCTATTGCGACAGGACTGACGAGATATCCTTTTTTCGTTTGATAGTGGACAAATAGCTAATGCATTTAATAGAAAAAGCAGCATATCCCACATATCAACTAATTTAATTCAAAATGCCTACAGTCTCGTAAATGAAAAACACACGCTCAAGAATAAATTGCTAAAGAGACATACAACTTCAAAATAAACTTTTACAATCCTCAAATCATTTTACACGTGAAGCTGGATACCGAAAGATACCACGTCATTGTCGATGAATAGTACCGCACCGTGGACATACGCGAAACTGCGTCCCAGGCGGGATGTGCACCCCTGCCCGCGTGAAGCGATATCCAGCCCACTTTCATAAGATTTCTTAACGTCGTTCGTGACAATATGGAAATGATAAGCTGTAGACCATAATGCGGCGTAATCGAGTTTGATTTTCGTCGCAGAGCTCGATTGTACAAGGTCACGGTTTTCGTGATTAAAGAAAAAAAATGCCACATCGAGATCACGATACACATTTCACAATAACATGAAACCATGACAAAAGCACATGGATAAAACTTCGTGCAGTGAAACAAAAGTCGCACTATTCAATTATTGTTAATTATTAATTATCGTAATCAAAACTCTGAGATAAGCAGGCAGCAAATCCATAAAAGAAACACGTTATTGCTATAATAACAATGGAAAAAAAACGAATAAGTAGTCTATTCAGACCTGTAGTCCTATTCCTCGATCAAAACTCAAACCAAAACTATCGTCTGGTTCATGAATGAAAACCCATGTAGCAATAAAAAACAAAGTAAAATGTTTACTGACAGCGCGAGTCATCAACACTGTTACGAAGCAAATCAAACAATAAAATACACTATTTAATTAAAAAGAAAATACAAGACAGAAACACGAATCAACACGTTCAAATGAATCTTAATTACCTTAATGCTGTCTGTTTGGAGAAGACAAACGGTGGTCCACACAGTATCCCGTTTCGGTGTTAGTAATAAAAAAGGCTATATGCTATGAGGGAACAAGATAGCGACTTCTGGTGTTTCGACGGGCCATGGGGAGGGAATCCCGTTCCTTTCCAAAAGTTCAACTGTCAGAATTGCAAGGAGCTTTTGTTGTGGTTTGCTTTGTTACGTCTTCCGACTCCTTAGAATCAAACGGAGGCAATGGAAGGTGCTGTCAATCTTGGCAATCAATGGGAGCAGCCATGTCGTAAGTATTCAAAGCATTTCCCGTCGTGCAACATCAGAAAGTGAGTGGTCAGGGCATTGATCTGCGCGAGGCACGGACCCAGGGCTCCCCCTCCCCGACAAGGCAGGAAAGAGAGTGCGAGGGAGCAGGCTCGAGACAGTGTCGATTGGGGGAGACTGCACGCGCGCGTTTAAGCCAGGGACAAAAGATAGGGAGGCGACCACATAAGAAAAATATCGAACGAAGAAATTCGACCGAAGTACTACAAACGAAATTTGGGAAGGAAAAAAAAACGAGCGGCTTAAAAGCTGCGCCCGTAAAGAGCGAGCTTTACCGACAAGCTTTAATAAAGGCTCTGCCAATAGGTTACACTACGCTTGATTAAACGTTCAGCTGTTGAGGTGAATAAGGGATTTCTGAAGCATGCGGTGGCCAGGTCTTCAGAAAGTTTTCACGGATACCGAGGAGGGACCAACAATTATGACAACAAAACAAACAAAATCGGCAATTAAACAGAATTTAATATCAGCCTACTTAATGATTCCAATGTTAAACGCGTTAACTGATTGAATGACACAATACAGAATACAACTCCAGTGGTTCTTTCGACCAGTATGTCGGCTATTGGGCACGACACAGAGGCATCAGCTCATCTCGCAGCGTTTTAAATACCCCAAAGTTACAGGGAACAACGCCGTGATCACAGAAAGTAAGGTGTTCCTATTTGCAATGACCGTCAGCTCTTTATAGAAAGGATTAACGGCAACTCTAGAAAAAGCCTCGTTCTCTTCCCCGCTCGAGCCTCGACAAAGGTTGTGTGGGAACTCTACAGTGCATCTTAGCGCGGGGCCACAAACGGGCCAGCTAGGCTGCATGCAAAAACAGAAGCAAAGTAAATGAGAGAAACACCTGTGTCCGTCTGAGATGTTCGAGTCATTAATTCTGCAAGTCAACTTGATGAGCCTTATACCGAATTATTGTCGTTTTGACAATTTCCGGAATCCACAGCCCCTGTTGAAAATGAAAAACATAAAGCCACTTCGCAACGTGTGGCGTGTATTCTGTAATTTAAGTGTGCAGAGGTAACGGTTTATGGAATCTCACGTTCTTTGTCGAATTTTGTGATTTTTTTCCCCGCTGAACCAGTAGCACTATTTTGTCGACGTATGTTTAATGCGGTGTATTCTTTTATACGGGAAATCGCTATCTAGTTTATAGATAGCACGATATATTTTAACTTTTTTTCAGGGTCAAATGTTTCCTTTGTGGCCTTGGTCCTTGCTAACGGTGCTTGATTGGTAATCCCGACAGGGGCAACCCCATCCTCCTTGAAAGGCTTGTCGCACAATAAGGTGTTGTCTAGGCCGATAAAAGTCAATGGTAGTTGTTAAACACAAATGACACATCTATGCTGTACTATTATAGTGCCCGACCAAAGCCTACAGCGCAAGCACGTCATTGTCGATAAAAACACGAAACTGAATAATTATCTGACCGAAATCATTTGGTTCAAATACTCTAATATTCCCGTATAAAGGAGAGTGATGAAGTTCAAAATCGGACAATAACCTTATTACGCGTATCAATGAGTGCAACATTTTTTGACCTTGACCATATGTCTTTCGAGGTTTTTTTTTTTGTGCAACTTTAGAGAAGACACTGCTGGACCGCCGCGGCGTGTCATCGAATGTCCTTGTAATCTGCAAGCAACAAATGTACTGACATTAAATGACTCTTCCTGCAGAAAAAAAACACATCATCTGACCTATTCCACAAATACGAGGCTGAAATTCTTCACATACTTCGGGGGAATTTATTTACTGTGTCGTAAATGTGTTGTTAAAAGATGTCGAAAATGGTTTCCGTGCTGTGACCATCTGCACGCGGTTAAATTCCATCACTCTAACAACCGTCAGAGTCCTACAGGTAGTACAATATATTCAAAGGTAAATGTTCAAACAAAAGCATTAAATTTGATTGACATAATCCCATAAACTAAAAAAAAAAAAAAAAAAAAAAGATTCCAGAAAATCGTGACTTGCATTTGAACCACAGACCATTTTAAAGCAATACGGAGTCTCTCTCTACTCTCAGATTAAATTAAATGTATATTAGACATCCCCAACGGGTCAATTGAACCAAAAAACTACTCCAGAAAATGAGCATAACGGTATCTTTCAGACATGACAATATTAGCACAGAGAAGGTAAAATAAGCTTCCAGAAGGCACGGAAGAAAAAAAAAAAAGTTAAAAAAACATTCCTTAAGTAAATAAGGGCAAAACAGAATATTATAAATCCGCATCATAAACATGCGATAAAGCACCATATATGTTCTAGGCTATACATGTGCCGCAAGCTCTAGAGAAAACAATTGATGTATTGAACGGCTGTTGATAATAAAATTTTATACTTACAATAGCTGGGCAGGCGGCAGTAGGAAATGTTCTTACTTAACTGTGGAGTCAAACAAGGCTATAGAAAAGGGGGAGAGAGAGAGGGAGAGGGAAAGAGGGTGTGAATGAGAGAGCGGGAGAGAGTATCCCCTCACAACATGTCATCACATCTGGCTGGCTCGTGTCTTTCATTTTTACATTCCCTTTGTTCCTGAGAATAATCACAATACCACACGTCATGTCTTCATCTCCCGTACCAACATTCCAAGAGTTACTTTAAATCTATTGGTAGCATTACACTTCAAAAATGGGGAAAAGAGTTGCCTTGAGACTTCAGTTGGCGCATTCTTAGCCGCTCAAGTATGATGTACGGGGACGATGTAACTCAACTTTCCTTGGAAAAAAAGGCGGTGCGGAAAGTATCAAAAGTTTCTGTGGGTGGGGGCGGGATGGGGGACGGAGATGACAATATGCAGTTATGCAGAGCTGGACAGAATCGTGAACAAAGCGAATAAAATACCAACTTTCAAATGATGAGCTATCGCGCTCCGGCAAACACGTGACGTTGTCGAGGAGTTAGTCTACCTGAACATCTTCAGCAAGAAAGGATCCTCTTTTAAGGTTACAACTGATACATCCGACTCCACGTATAGACACTTTCTTTCCTTTACCCCGTCTCTCAGAAGAGCTCATAAAAGCGCCACTGTGAATGCTCATGTGATGCTCGCTTTTCCACAAGAGCGCACGCCAAGCGCGCATAGCCCACCCATAACACCGAGCACTCGGTTGCTTGGATGGTATTAGAAATTTTTAACGGATGAATTTTACACTGAAAAAATGTGGCCTCTCCTCGTTACAGGTAAGATACACGGAATTCGTTTCGTTTCCTTTTGTTGCCTACATCTTAAGAGTAGCCAGATTAAACGGTTTACGAAAATTTAGTTTTGCGGTTTTCAGTGGTGTTTTCTGAAATAAAAATTGGTATATTATATCATGTTTAAAAAATAATTATTACTGCGCGTTGTTAAAAGCTTTGAAAGTTGTTTAAAATGTAAAAAATATGCTCCAATATAAGATTATAATAGAGTTTCAGTCTGGAACGGTTGCTCTACATTAACAGGTAGGATATGAAAGAATTAAAACAATAAATTTTACAGTAGGTGCTCTTCAATGGAAAAAACAATAGGTGCTCGTCTCCAAATTCATGCCAGTCTCCATCTGATATGCAGGTCTTGAGTAATTAAAACGGAAATGTGTGTGCAGGTATTTGGTGCAGACAAGGTGTTCCGTCTCCATAGGAGTACGTGCCTCATGCGCCACCCTTTGGCGAATAATGGGAATTACAGCTGAGGTTTCCGCAAGGATTTAATAACTATGGGCACGAATAATAAAAATAATATCCTACACGAATAATAAAATACACAAAACGAAGCGCGACGCTGATTACAGGGGTAAATCATTTTCAACTTTCTATTAGGCATATTCGTCACATAGTTTTTGTATAAATAGGTAAATGCTCAATTTCCAATTGTACATTTGTTTATTTAATAAGGTAAAGTGAGTGATGGTCAGCAGAACAATAAAACCAAACTAGGGGTGATGAATTGATTAAAAAATAGAATCGACTCATTAAAAAGCGTCAGGTTGTATGCATAAAGGAAAAAAAGGGGTTTTTATTCAGTGATAGCCTATATTCAACGTACAAGGCCGAATACATGATGAGGGGTTAAATTCACAAGCACTTCAAGTGTACGTCCTCTGATTTATAAAGGAACGACATTTTATGAACATCGACCTTTCATTTGACCTCACCCAGTGCGTATAACCGGCACATTAATGAAGTGGTCACTTTTTTATGCGAGCAAATAATTTATTGTGCTTCCATACACAAAGAGGGAACTAAACACCGCTGGAAATTGGACTGTTGAATGCCTCCCCGATAGGAAAGGTCTGTACATAGCTAGGTGTAATCTGTATCGTATTAAGAATGCATTCAGCAGGTATGGGGCCAAAACGGCGACATTCCCAACAATCTCCGAAAAAAGCTTCCTTGGTTTGTCCACACAGAGGAACCCTTTTTAGTTGCTTATTTAACCTTATCATAGGTGTCAAAAGTGTGAAGGCTCCCGCTTCTTAGACAAAGAACCATTTTGCCCATCAAAGAACCCCTGTACTCGACAGGGATCCTCCATGGAATTATGGGGTTTCTTTGGGAACCACAATTTCTGAAATGAATCAATAAAATTTAACGAAAATTTGAGTGTCAAACTGAACTAAAATGCAGTGAAAAATGTTTTCTTCCTCGCATTGTTCAGCAAGTTTTAAGCAAGCTTCTCAACAGTTCACCATAGAAATGCTTAATATTCCCATTTAGACGTGTTCCTCACGATTTCTTCTGTCCAATTCCAAGTAATGCATTTGAATGCAAACTGCTCACTGAATACATCGCACCCAGAACAACATTTAACAGTCACTTTAAAGTACATTTGGTAGTCTCAAACCGGCCACTGTAACAGTTCTAAAATGCAGGCTACTACAAACTCATTCACACGATGTACCGACAGATCCGTCCCTTTGACGCAAGATATTAAGCAGCTCCGGATTGGCAACACGTGTTTATCCGTTTTTAATAGAAATCTAAAATTAAAATTTCCCGAATTTATCCAGTAAGATTGATGTTAGGTCGGATGCAACCCAAGCCGCAGTCACATTCAGTTAAAGGCAAAGGCTTTGAGACAGATTTGTCGAACAGAGTAAATGAAATGTGTAATTCACCATCAATTACACTCAAATTACTAGGAAAAATACAAATTGTGTGCATTGATTTCGTTGTTTTTTTTAACATACATTTAGCCATATGCGACGCAATGACATCCAGCGAGTCAATATCACCCTTTTCAAAACAGCTTAAGTTTGAGGTACGATATATACATACATATCGGTTTCGACAAACTGAACGACTTTCAAGGTCAACATTTTAGCGAATGACCTTTTTAACTTGAACGACGGAACTCAGTCTGTGTCCCGTGGACAGCAGTAGGAGTGTGAAGAGATCCACGGAGATTCTCATCCATCGTTTTTCCTGCACCTCTTCCACTTGTAGAGCGTTCACTGAGGTTTCATTTCAGATTCCTGTGAAGCATCTGAAAAACATGAACATTTTCAACGGCATTCTGCGTCAAACACTCTTCTTAGTAAGGTTTCCTGCATAGTCTGGGTCGTTGTCTTGCTGCACAATATTGTGTAATATGAGACTGCTAACCTCAACTTACACTGACAATCTGCTGCTGCCTTCACTGGTTACCACATCAGTAAAGGCCATTGGACCAGTTCCAGACACCTTCGTACAGGTCCATTCAAGCAATCACACTGCCTCACCTTGCCTGACAGAAAATTGCCAAGTTACGCACTGAAAAAAAGCAAAATGTTGCACTTTAAAACGTTATGTCAACTGGTTGCAGACAACTAAGTACTGTAACTTCTGACTAAATTATAATACTTTCAATCAAGATGCTTACAACTGTTGCCAGGAACCAGTTGACATAACATTTTCATCAAATCTAACTTCCTTTTTTTCCTAGTGAATTTCACGGCAGTCCCCATCTTTTTCCACTTGTCCACCAGCATCCTTCATTCCGGTGAAAATCAACCTTTGTCACATGGGCCCATAGTACCAGATTCCAACGGCTATCAGGCTCATCTTTGTGTTTTTTTTTTCATTTGCGAATATAAATCTGCATCACTATTCCTGCCATTATTTTGTCAATTTGGTGCATTTATATTAAGAGCAGCAATTGACCCTCTTCAGCCGCATTTTGACAGACATCCAAACATGCCATAAAGAAGAAAAGTTCTATATCAAAATTCTGATAAATAAGAGAACTGCATTAAAAGAGGCAAAAATTTAACCAAAGTAAACAATCAATAGGTTTTCTACTGCTGAAACTGTGGACTTAGGGTCACCAAAAAAAACAATTCATTAGGCAAGCAAATACTCAAACCTGTTTTGTGTCATGTTTATGTTATTACATTCAGCAAAATATTTTGAAAGAACTCTGAACACCCACTTTCATCGACCTAATTGGGAGCTCCCTGATTTTCTCAGTGTCTCATTCGATCTGTTTAAAAATGTAGTTACCTGAAATTGCCAGCAATATAGAATAATAAATGCAAAATGTTTGAACGTCTTTGATTCTTCATGACACACACGGATATTTCTGTCAAAATGTAGCTCAAGATGGTAAATAATTGCCATAAACATAAAATGCACCTAATTAGGACAAATTAGCAGCTTATTAAAATCCTTCTCTTGCAGTTGTGGTTGAAACAGAAACCAGTATACACAGGTGCTATGTTCACATTACCAGGCTGAAGTCACTCAAATCTCATTTGTTGCCTTCATGTGACATAGATCTGATGTTTTCAGGGCTGTATGGACACAGAAATCCAATCTTCAAAACAGAATTGAGGCACTTTCATGAATGGTTCAAGACCTGATACAAATATGATTAGTGACAATGCAACATGAATGAGAACAGTCAGATAGGAATTCATGTGGCTTTTTGCTTATACGCAAATGCTGAGTGCAGTTAAAAACATAAAAAGCCAGCCACCTGGCTTTTTCTGCCCTCTCAACCTCATCAAGTACAGCTGATGAATAGTTTGCCAACGCTGCAGCAAATTCCCATCCATACATTCACTAGCTACAAGCACGTCCATTTTCTCAGTTTGAATCAGGTTTTAATACCATTAGAGCGCTCAAAAATATGACATTTTAGTCGTTGATGACCTGTGTAAAAACAAATCAATGTGCGCATTGTGCCTGTGCCGTTTCGGAGGGCAGATGCATTCACATTACATATAGATACAGGTCACTTGTAATGATCAACGTGAACTGCCCAGGTAGGCAAATCTGATCTGAGCAAAATTTGGAATTGAAGAACAAGGCTTGTAATGTGAATGCAGCAAGGGCTGCTCCAGGATCGAGTTTTGGAACCACTGCTCTAGGTGTTAGTTTCTTCTTCCTGAAGATCCGTACTGTTGATTTTGGAATTCACAAACATTCTGCTAAGCCTTTCCTTAATTCTTGCGCTTCCACAGTAACTGCTTTGGACAGCTTCCTAAAGTGCGCTCATCAGTGGTTTTGCTTTCAGTTCACATTACACATTACAAATAGACACTGCAGCCAGATTCATAATATTTGGAAATTGATGTTATTGTTTTTTCAGCCATCTGCCACAGAGTACGACACTTGAAATTAAATAATGATATTAAGTGAGTGAACATTGTAGGAATTACATAACATTTCTATTTGCCCCCAATCTCCCTTTTTAATGATAAACTAGATTGCGTTTGGCGCTAAATACCCCCTAGGTGTGCCATACAGGTGGGTGTGCCTGACCTTTGACTAAAAAAATTAGTTCAAAATTGGAGTTATGGCCTTGCCCTCAAACAGGCTTCTGGAGACACCCAATAGGCATAAGCTGTTTAAATTCAAGGCCTGTCCTTGCAACGCTTCAGCAGCTAGAGCGGTAATGTGACTGGAAAACAGACAGACAGACAGACAAACAAACTGACAGACAGCAGAGGGGACAACAATCCCAGCCAGAATTGCCAAGGGGGTAAAAAAGTTAGACAATAGGCTGCACGGCTGTTCCATGGTCTTGAGTGTCTTTTTCCTCATTATTTAATTTAACTGTAGGCAGATAGAAGGTCTACAGTTGATTTTAAGCGTGGCATTTGTAGAGTCTGTTGCTTTTAATTTTCAAAAAGAAATCTACAAATCTGTCACCGAAAGAGAAGCAAGCCATCATTCGGCTGAAAAAAAACCTCATGTTTCAATTCTGTTTCTTGCAACATATTTCAGAAAAAGTTGGGACAGTAAAATAAATATAGATTTTTAATGCTACTGTTGCTTGAGACAATGCTTAAACATTTAGGGACTAAAGACTCCAAGTGAACAAGTGTTTCAGATGTAACTTTGTTAATTTTATCCCATTCTTGCTGCAAACAAGTCTTAAAGTGTCCAACAGAAAGGGGGGGTCTTCATTTTCCCATTTTGCGCATCAAAATGCTCCACACATTCTCTATTGGGGACAAGTCAGGACTGAAGGCAAGCTAATCCAGCGCCCACACCATTATCTTATGCTGCCATGCCTTCGTAATGTGAGCAGAATGCAATTTTGCATTGTCTTTTTGAAATATGGATAGGCATCCCAGCAAAAAATGTTTTCGTAAAGGCAGCGTATGTTTCTCCAAAATCAAAATGTACATTTCAATATTAACTCTTTCCTGACGGTACTGCCAAGTCCTGGTCAGACTTTTTGTGTAAAATTCCCTGTGTATATCTATCAAGAAAATTAATTTTGGCTTGTTTTCACCCATTTTCCTATCAATATTCATGAAAGCTAATTTGCACGGTGTAAAATAATAGGCAATTTTTTTATAATCATACTTAAAACGAAAGCCAAGTTCCAAGCTTTCTTAAAGACATGTTGGACATCCGTCTGCCAGTCCGTCCATCCGCAATCATTTAGTTTCTGGAACAGAACTCAAATACCGTTCAATATTTTTTTTTACCAAACTAATATGAACAGCAAATCAGGTCCTAGACTTGTGCCTTTTGATATTTTGGGATTTCTGAGAATAGATAATCGGGGCTGGGGGGATACATCATCTTCTGATGACTCTTGTTTCATTTAGTCTGGAGCACAAGGCGTCCATTTCTTCCAAAGAAGATCTGAAATATTGATTCGTTTGGCCACAATAGATGTTTCTAGTGTGTGATGGTCCATTACATATGCTGTCGAGCCCAGAGAAGTCGACAGCACTTCTGAACACCATTCAGAAAAGGCCTCCTTTCAGCACAGTAAAGTTTTAACTGCCATTTGTGGATGTAACTGGGCATGGCAGTACTTGACAAAGGTTAGTCAAAGTAATCCCGATCCCATGTGGTTATATTGCGTATTGAATGACAGTACTTGATGCAGCGCCATTTGAGTGATTCGAGATCACAGGTATTCAGCTCAGGCTTGTGCCCTTGCTCTTTTTGGCACAGAAATTCCTCTAGATACCTCAAATCTTTTAAGTATTGTATGCACCGGAGAGGGTGAAAAATCCAAATCCCTTCCGATTGTTCTTAGCCAAACACAGTTTTTAAAGCTTTCAATGATTTTCTTAAGCATTTGTGGGAAAATTGTCAATCCTTGGCCCATCTTTGCTCCTAAAGGATGAGATCTTTCCTGGATGCTGCTTTTGTACCAAATCATAATCGCAATCACCTGCTGACATCAGCCGTTTCAAATCATTATTCTTCAAAAATTAATTTTTAGCTCATTACTAGTCCTAAATTGCCCACGTCCCAACTTTTTTTGGAATGTGCTGCAGATCAGAATGGCAGGAATTGATTTATAGGCGCAAATAAAATGAAGCTGACCACACAAAATATCAACTACAGTAATATCAAAATATTTAATCTTCATACCGTCTTCAATGAATTATGTGTCAAAATTTAGAAATCACTACTTTTGGTTTTTAGGTGCATTTTCCATACCGTCCCAACTGTTTCTGCACTGGAGATGTATTTGGTAGATTCACAAAAAGACAGAATGCCCTGGTGAAGTCCAGAACTCCAACAGGCTCACCATTGGATAGTGCTTATGCTAGATGCGGAAAAAGCCTTCGATCAAATTGAATGGTCCTATCTATTTGAGGCTCTTCGAAGGTTTAATTTTGGAGATAAATTCTTGTCCTGGATCAGACCCCTTTATAATAATCCAACAGCAAAAATTCTTACTAACCAGACGTTATCGCCCTCTTTTAGACTGTTCCGAGCTACTAGGCAAGGCTGCCCGCTTTCCCCCTTAATATTCACACTCACAATAGAACCGCTTGCCCAAATCATAAGATTAGACCCCCAAATTCACGGCTATTACACAAAGGAAACGTCAAACAAAATCTCCTTATATGCAGATGATATCCTCCTTTACATAACTAAACCACAACTCACAATTCCAATTATATTAGACAAAATAAATCTATTTGGTACATTCACAGGATACAGAATTAATTGGACTAAAAGCACATTGATGTCAATCAGCTCTTCATTGACAAATACCTTTACACATTTTCCATTTAAAGTAGTTTCAGACAGATTTACCTACCTAGGTACTGAAAACACAAAACATTATTCATCTCTTTACCAATGTAACATTCCCCCACTGCTGGATAAATTAAAAGACGTTATACAACACTGGAGAACTCTTCCTATCTCACTCCTTGGCAGAGTGAATGCAGCGAAGATGATCTTTTTACCGCAAATTCTCTACCTGATTCAGAACATCCCAATTTTCTTAACCAAACTCTTCTTCAAGAGGCTGGAATCAATAATAACTCCTTTTCTATGGAACTACAAAACACATAGATTAAATAATAAACAGCTCTGCAAATCTAAGTCTAATGGGGGCTTGGCCCTTCCTAGTTTTATTCTCTACTACTGGGCATCAGCCATCAGGTCCTTCAGATTTTGGTTGAACCCTCCAAATCCCCCACCTACATGGTTAAAGATGGAGCAAGAGGACTGTCATCCTTTTTCCATAGGTGCTATATTGCTAGCCCCCATGCCAGTTGATAAATCTATATATAATCAAAACCCTATAGTCCATGATTTATTAAAAGTATGGAAACAAATTAATTACACTTTGGCCTCAAATCCTTATCTCCTCTTTTACGCATTGCGATAATCCCATCTTCCCACCATCCAGTCTTGATACAGCATTTTCTACGTGGAGTGATTTGGGGATCCGCACTGTTAAGGACCTATACCCAGATGGCAGATTTGCCTCCTTTGTGCAACTACAAAGGAGATACAATCTCCCAGCTAACAATTTTTTTAGATACCTTCAAATGAGGGACTACGCTCGGAAATACATGATAGGATTTGAGATAGAAAATAAGTCAGTTATAGATGATTGTCTCTCTACGTCTCCACATGAGAACAAGTTTATCTCTTGTATATATAATATCTTACTCAAAGAAACCTCCCCTTCCTCTGAAAAATATAAACTGAGCTGGGAAGCCGAAATGGGTATGTCGATTCCTAATGATTCATGGCAAAGAGCTTTTGAACAGATACACAACTGCTCTAATAACAGTAGACACTGCCTCATACAATATAAAATAATTTACAGACTTCACTTATCCAAAACAAAATTACACAGTATATATCTGAATGTATCACCCATCTGTGACAAATGTAATACCTCTAAAGCGGACCTCGTCCACAGCTTTGTTTCATGCTCGAGGGTTGCCTCCTTCTGGAAAGATGTGTTTAAAATCATATCTGAAATTATTAATAATCTACTGGAACCAGACCTTTGGCTGGTCATCCTCGGCGTGTCCACAACACCCAAAAAATTTACATCAGCTCAGCAAGAATTTGTCTCCTATTGCCTGGTTACCGCCAAAAAGCTGCTCCTTACACTATGGAAAGGAATTTCGGTTCCCTCTACCAAACTGTGGTTATACCAGTTAACTGATACATTGGACTTGGAGAGGATCAAGTATGTCTTAAAAGACAACCTATACAAGTTCGACAAAATATGGCAGCCATTCATCTCATGGCTTAAGAAAGAGAACACATAGAAGTCTCATCCCTGACTGCTACTGCAATGTAATGGAGAGTGTGTGCCTGGGGGGATGGGAACATGGTGGGCGGGGCGGGTGATGATGATGTTGGGGTAGGGGGTCCTGCTTTCTTATGTTCAACCAAATTTCATTTTTATACTGATACTTTATGTTTGTCTGTTTATAAGAAAGGAAATGAGCACTGTATATTTTGTATACTGTGTAATGATTTTTACATCTCAAGGCTCAATAAAACATACTTGGATTAAAAAAAAAGAAAATCATTGGATAACAATTGCGGTGGGTGACGGAAGTATACTTTCTCATGTAAAAAAAATCATATCAAAACAGGTGGCCTCCAGGAGGTAGACATATTACTGTCACTGTCAACAATCAAGAGAAGACTTCACCAGAGTAAATACAGAGGGTTAAACATAAGATGTGAACCATCCATGAGCTTAAAAAATGAAGCTGCATAAAAACAAACAAAAAAACATCTAAAAAGGCATGAACAGTACTAGAACATCATCCTATAAACAGACAAGACCAGAGTGAATGTGTACCAGAATGATGGGAAAAGAGGAGTATGTAGAAGGGAAGGAACTGCTCACGAACCGAAACATGTCGCATCGTCTGCGGGGAGGTGGTCATATGTGGGTGTGTAAAGCAGCCAATGAAACTGGTCCCCAACTATTTATGATGTGACTGCTGACAAAAGCAACAGGATTAATTCTGAATTATACAGGGCTATCTTATCTGCACAGATTCGGCCAAATGCTTAAAAATTCATTGGACAGCACTTCCCACAGCAGGCCAGTGCATTATGAGAGATCGAAGCAGCCGTACAGCGATTTACGGTAAAGAAGTGGAATTTTTGACAATGGCCAAGTCAATCACCTGACCAGAACTAAATAGAGCATGAATTTCAGTTGCTGAGGCCAGAGATCAAGCAGGAACTGAGGAAAACCGCTGTGCAGGCCTGGCAAAGCATCAACCAGTGAAGAAACCCCAGGGCTGGTGATGTCTATGGGTCCCAAACTTCACTGACTGCCAAGGAATTTTACCCAAGTTTAACCAAGAACACAAAATGTCTATTTAACAAATGATTACATCAGTAGGCTAATTACTTTGGAGCCCCTAAAATTGGGGGGGGGTCATGCATTAAAATAGTAATTCCGTCGTAATTCATACAATGCTTAAATCAAAAAATGAAAATCAACCCTTCAAGCACATTTTGATTGTTCATTACCTCCGCCAACGAAGTTGGGGCGGAGGTTATGTTTTCGCCCCTGTTTGTCTGTCTGTCTGCTCTGTTTGTGAACAACATAACTCTAAAAGTAATACACGGATTTGTCTGAAATTTTGTGGGTGCATTGCCATTACATCAAGGAAGGACCCTATTCATTTTCACCCTGATCAGCGAAACAATATGGCCGCCATCTTGAAATCGTATGACACGCGATAACTCAACTTTGCTCTCACACTCATGAAGATTTGGACTGCACTGCCTTGGCGGAGTTTTGCACTCTACGAGTGCCTGTAGTTTTAAAGACTATTTTTTGGGGATTTTCCCTTTATTAGATAGTAATCAGTGGAGAGAGACAGGAATGGTGGGAGAAGAGTGAGGATGACATCCGGCAAATGGCCTGAGCTGGAATCGAACCCTGGCTGCCGTAGGAAGGACTCAGCCTTATGTAGTATGCGCACCTCAGCTGATGTGCCACTGGAGCGCAAATCATTTCATTTTAAATCAGTTGTAGAGGCGTACAGAGCCAAATCAATACAAGTTGTGTCAATGTATGAATACATAAGGACCTTGCTGAACCTCAGTAGAGACGCAGTAGAGTACATAAAGCACTGTGAAAACATATGTGCCCCTTCCTAATTTTTTATGTTTTTGCTTAATTGTCATATTTAAATGTTTCATATCATCCAAGTAGATTGAATGTGAGACAAAGACAACCTGAGTAAACAAAGTGCAGCTTTAAGTTAAAGATTTATTCAAAACCTATCGCCCATGTGAAAAAATAACCACCTCCCGAAACACAGCAGGTTGTGCCATCCTTGGCGGAAACAACTGCAATCAAACATTTGTGATAACTGGCAAAGAGTCTTTTACATCACTGTGGAAGGATTGTGGCCCACTCTTCTTTGCAGAATTGTTTTAATTCAGTGACACAGGAGAGTTTTTGAGCATTAACTGCCTGTTTAAGGTCATGCCACAGCATATCAATCAGATTTAAATCAGGACTTTGTCTAGCCACTACAAAGCCGTTATTTTTTCCATGGACTTGCATGTGTGCTTTGGATCAGTTTCATGCAACATAGCCCAACTGTGCTTGAGCTTTCAGTCACAAACTCCTGATCATTCTCCTTCAGGAATTTCTGGTAGGGAGCACAACTCATGGTTCCATCAATTACCACAAGTTTCCAGGTCCTGAAGGAGCAAAGCAGCCCCAGGCCGTCACACTACCACCACCATGTCTGAATGTTGATATGATGTTCTTATTGTGGAATGTTGTGTTAACTTTATGCCAAATGCAAAAGGACTCACTTCTTTCAAAGAGTTTCACTTTTGACTCATCAGTCCACAGAGTACTTTCCCAAAAGGTCTTAGGGGTCATCAAGATTTTTTTGCGAAGTTTTGCAAGCCTTTGTGTTCCTTTCAGTCAGTCGTGGTTTTAACCTAGCAGCTCTCCCCGTGGATGCCGTTTTTGCCCAGTCTCTTTCTTACCGTAGAATCATGAACATTGACTTTAACTGAAACTAATGAGGCCAGGTGCTCTTTAGGTGTTAGTCTGTGTTTTTTTGACCCCCTGGATGAGTCGTCGATGCGCTGGATGAGGAATGTGGTAAACCGGCCAATCCTGGGAGGGTTAACCATTGTTCCAAGTTTTCTCTATTTGTAGATAAAGGCTCTCACCATGGTTTTCTGGCATTCCACAGCCTTAGAAATGGCTTTGTCATCCTTTCAAAACTGATAAATGTCAAAAATTCATTTCTCATCTGTTCTTGAATTTCTTTGGATCGTGGCATCATGTGCTGCTTTTTGACTACTTCACATTGCCAGACAGGTTCCATTCAAGTGATGTTTAGATTCAACAGGACTGGCAATGATCATCCCTAAGTGTGTCTAGAGAAATTGAACCCAAATATTGATTAAATCTTTTTAATTGTTTGATTTGGTGACTAAGGGTGCAATTACCTTTTCGCACAGGGCCAAGTGGAGTTGGATAGTTTTTTTCATCAATAAATGAAATAATCATTAAAAAACTGTATTTTGGGCTTACAATGGTTATCATTAACTAATATTGATAATAGTTTGACGATCTAAAACAATTATGGGAGACAAATATGTAATAATAGAAGAAATAGGGAGGGGGCAAACAGTTCTTCACAATGCTGTACACATATCTAATACGACAGAACTACAGACCACACTTCTGATGGTAAAACAGCATTTTACCCCTCCTGCAAACAATCATTGAATTTTAATTTGTGGCTTAAAACCATATTCAACTCTCATACAAATACAAGCGCGCACACACACACACGGACGCGCACACACACATTCTGTAATTATTACTAATTTCTGTGAGTGTTAATACAAGACAGTAGGCATGAGTACAGAGATATACAGTAATGATATGCCCCTTCCCCACTCCAGAATGTTTGTATATCACATCAGCATGATTACACAGTCTTTTTAGGCAATTCAAATTCAATTAAAATAGCTGCGTAGGCAAATAAACAGCCTAAACCCATCACACCCTCCTCCACCCTTTTTTTATCACTCGCATCAGTCCAGCCTTGAAGGGGAAATGCAGGATAGACAGAATTTGCATATCACGAGCTGCTTTGATGCGTCTCAAAATGCAAGTCTACTCGATAAATATTTAACAGGAAAGTGCATGAAAAGCAACATTTTTGTTACATTAAATTAACATGTGTTCTTGTTTCATTCAGCATGGTTAATTAGGAGACGTAACGGTGTCAAAGAAAGTATGGAAACGGTCACATGATTGGTTGTAAATATGGAGACCAGCCAATTACTTTATGAAAAATATTTGCGTTCATATACATTTGTGTGCCTTACAAATAAATCTTCATGTAGACAAGTTTGTGCCTGTATGAAGGCAATGAACATTTTGTATGTCCGTATGAAGACTTGCCAGTACTAAACTGCACAAACAGAACCAAACAGCAGCAGTTTTATTCTTCATGTCAATGAGACCAACACTGATGGATGACATGCATTCTCACTATCAGCAGTGCCACTTTTATCCCAAAACCCATTTGGGTTATGACGCTTTTGTACAGAAACCTAGACAACAGTTGCAGCAGTTAAACTGAAAAGGTGAACGGAAATATGCAGATATTACAGTTCGACATTATTGCCAAGGTAATCAGGCCCACTGAAAAAATGACTGTTATACGGCTGTATTGAGCTATATCTGAGAGTCAGCAGTCAAGATTTCAGCTGAAACAACCAAGGAAGAAACAGACCTTAAGTGTTAAAGAATTTAAAGGTAGCTATAGGAGGAGTGTTCGGCTCAATTATCGCTGGGCCGTGAAGGAAATTTAACACTCGCACAGACAGAGGCTTACATGTCACAGGGCGTCATCCGGACAGATCCAAGCACAAGACGTCACAAAGCCATCTGTATCCATCTTTACAGGTCTCTTTAACGTCGCAGTGAAGACTTATAAAAAGGGGAAAATGACAAACTGCAGGCTAAGATGTGGCAGGAAACAGGAGAGAGATCACTTTAACGGCTTCTGGCAGGAAAACCAATTCATTAAGACGTTTTGTGTCGCTTTCAAGACTTTTACGTATTTTAATTATAGATATCCGCTTCAGGGAAGAAACGTGTACAGCTTGTGTTCCACCTTTGAGATAAAATTATGATTGGAAAAAACGATTACTCGCGTGAGGGCTAAAGGGGTTTGAGCGTGGCCATTTGTGTTTGCTGTTGAATTTCTCGAAGAATTGATTTTACCCAAATGAAACAACACAGTTTAATTATCACCACAAAAAAATGATTACAGCAAAAAAAAAAAATCACATTGTATTAATACTTTTAGTTATGAGGTGGCTGATATTTATTAGAATAAAAATAAAACGGAAATAACATGCTTAATTCAGCAAAAGCAAAAAACCAATGGCTCAGGCATCACAGGAAAACGCTGATATGTCGCAAATGAACACATGAAATTAATCTGTTTTACTAGCTCCGCCACTCAGGTTTCAAGTGTTTTGGTTTTAGGCCTCGTATGATACTAATGTGGCACCATAAGAACATTTTATTCATTCCCTGCAATTAAGAAGCAGCAACATATGTATAATTACTTTTTCTAACTGACTACCAGAGGACACCACGAGAGGATTTTACATCTTGACTGACACAGAATGTGACACAGTATATTTGAATGAAATCTTTGAAAAAGCAGCACCTCTCTGCACAGAACCATAATCCCTCTCATATGCAAAAATAATACATGAAATATGCAGCAGTGTGTTTGTCCGATGAGATGAAGGATAGCTGATGCTGCTGATCGGGGGCAAAATTGGTGGTAAAATATTACTGTTTTATATATTACTAGCTTTACTTTAATAAATTATGAATGCAAATGCTATACACAAGTCACACTGAAACCATCAAAGTTCTTCACACAAAACCCTTTGAAAACCCCCTTTACAGCAGCCAAACACAACATCATTGACTTCTCTGCGAAAAGGCCTCCTGCTTTCAAATGATTTCTGAAGATAAATTGTTTTTCTGCAGAAAAATGATACTTTAGAGCAACATTTTCCTGCCAACATGAACAGTCCATGTTCAACAGCAACGTTTTTCTGACTTGAGAAAATCATATTAAAAAAATATATTCAGCCTGTCATCGCAGGATTTCTGTTTAAATTCAGTGTTCTTGCACAATACAACAATTCAGCAAATTTAACAGGATTTAAGTATGTATGGGCCCATTCTGCTTCTCACTCAGAGATCTGTGGAATGAGAGGATTATTAGGGGTTCAAGAAGTAAAGGTGATTAAACAATTTTTTTATTTTTTTATTATTGTCATTTTATATTATTTTTCTACCCTACAAGCGTTTGCACAGCAAAAGCTGTATATGCTAGAGTAACCAAACTTGGCAGCTTGGTTCCTATGGTCACAGACTACACAACGGTACGTTTCCTAAAAGCATAATCGCTAATTACTGTATTTTAGCAACTCGTACAGTTTGGACCAGAGCCATGTAGAGAGAAGTATGCAGGGGGCAGCCCAGGTTAGAAAAATTACCCCGATTAGCCACATGGTAGCGCTACAGCAAGCTAAAACACATTTTGGTCTATAACTACTGAATGGTTTAGCCTTGAGTGAAAAATGATAGTTATTATTTTATTTTTTTTTTTTTTTCCCCGAAATCCTGGCTCAAGCAGAACAAAAAACCTTCTTGGACCAAAATGATGCATCATATTGGATTTTCCGCCATTTAGAATTTTTTTGAGAGCTATAAAATCTACCTCCTCTAAGGCAGTTTGCTGGATTTTTACACAACTTGGAACACAGCATCTTCAAACCAGTATATTTAAAAACCGTCCAAAGTTGCTACATTAAAAAAGTTGCCACAGAAAACCAATAATTTTGTGAGCGTGGCCTCAATTAATATAATGGGATGTAATTCCTGAATACAAGGTCGAGTCATCACAAAGCTAAAGAATTTTCAACTATAGCACAAGACGCTGAAGCCTTCAAAATTTTGTGAGAATTTCTCTATATGTGGTGCGATACCAAACATTAAAAAAACATGCGTCTCATGAACAGGGAATTACTTCAAAAATTAATACAATGCATGTCATTACAGGCTCAAAATTCATAACTGCCTCATTTTCCTTGGACCCCGTTAATTACTTCTTACAGTTCTTCTTCTATTATTATATTATTATTATTGAGAGATAAATATATGAAGCAGCAGATGCAGTTGGGTGTGTAACACACACTCTCACAACCACAACCTCTTGGCCTATTCACAATATAAAATGCCGCAATACACTATCTATGGAATCACTGCAGTTAATTTTTAATGAGTTATTTAATTAGCCGAATCATTTGCATACATGCTAATTGTCTTAATCCCATTGGGACTTGGCAAAGTGGGACAGTGTGTTCTCATTAGACAGCTGAAATTTCCGACTTGTTACTTAAAATGTCATCAAAGTTTTGTCTGGATCTAATAGTCCCTTTTCAGTTAACAGGGTGAGTCTAATTCATTAAGTCCACATAAGAAGTGCTATTTGTAATTACACAAGTGATAACCTCCATTGCCAAAATCTTGACTTTGAGTTAATTAAATAATTCATAATCTTATATCACTTCATTGAAAATAATCTGTTAAAATATTAATGCACCAAAGTAAGAGTTTTGTCTGCTAATTGTACGCTGGAGTTTTTTCTTGTGAAATACCAGTGTTCTTTCTGTAAAACATGGTCTCTTTTATGAGTCTACAAATACAAGAGGGAGATAGAGAGCTATTTCACACAATACAGAGAATGTGAAATTCATACAAATCTTCCCTATGTTGAAAGTTTGAAAATATACAACATCACTCTTCATCATTTTCATCACAACATCAACAAAGGCATCACTTAAAATATATGGCCTCAAATCACTGTTTGTAATTAAAAATAACTGTGACAATTTCAGGCCTATCAAAGAAAACGGTCAAGCTGCAACAAAAGTTTGTCAGATGTCTACCCTTTTCAAATAACCAGCAACCCAATATCGAAAACATGCCACATTTCCGAAAAACTTTACACCTCAACACTTTGAAGTCGATACATTTTCATCAGAACCAAACTCAAAAAAATCGCACAGCCTGTAACAAACCCAGAGACAAACCAAATGAGTTTTCAATCGTGCGTTGCTGGTCCTATGAAAAGGGTAGACATCTGACAAACTTTTGTTCCAGCTTGCTTTTTTTTTTTTGGAAGGTCTGAATTTATCAAGGATCAAAAACAGAAAATTTAGACCAGCACAACACTGTAGAATATGTAAACTGATCTTGACAGGTTAACATAGCATGTTGAGACCGCTCTCCATGGTTCTGATGATTATAACGATGGTATTAAAATTCTCAGCATTATGGTTCTCATTAACCATGCTTAAAAGGGGAATTTATTATGATTACGATTATTATAGCAGTTTAGAATCAGCCGAATCATTCCTGACAGTAATGAGATTGAGGAGTCTTTTTTTTTTTTTTTTTACAATTATTGTATTAACGCTCAGCATTTTGTCATTTTCAGTTTGAAGCACTATTCTTTGCAGAATACTGAAGCAGCATTCGCAAAAAAAATAATAAATGCATTATTTAGTCCACACTATGGAGATTAAATGGAGAATAAAGAAAACTTTTGCGATCTGATGTAGATCCCAGCAAAACCAATTGTCCCATGGGATTTCTGAATCGAAGGGAGTCGATTCTGTTGACATATTGACCTTAAATGTAAAATGTTAAACGTGACATGGCATGAAAAGACGCAGATCGGAGGGAAATGAATAATTGACAGGCGCATTTGGTCAACCCTACCGGTTCCAATAATGGTGCACACCCACTGCTACTCAAAGGCTCTGTCTCTAACTGCTCCATAACCACCAGCGCTTCACCACCGAGTGTCACTCTACGTGAAGTCTCCTTCACAGCCGTTGGGGCACTCCTCATTAAGGGACTGGGTATAAATACATGTGTGAACGTTGGGATGCCCTGGGCCACAATCCACTAGGAAACAGTAGGAGTCCTCACTGAGGCGAATGCTAGATGCATGTGATAGATATAACTGTCCTACTTCTGGTAAGGGAAAGTGACATGGGACAGTCAGTATCAATGCAGACTCACTGTGGGAGGGTTTCACAGTCCACCCCCACTCGCCACTAATTCGATTGGAACAGACTTCAAAATGGAGGTCCCTCCATGCAATTGCACAACTTGGGTGTTGGGGGGGTGTCTTCATGAAGGTGTCTGCAATGGCTGATTTGGGATTGAGCCAAAGACTTCATCCGGGAAATTAAAGGAAAATGCTTGGTGTGAAAGTACATTAGTTTCACAATTTCTTATCATTTTTTTAAGGAGCTCATTTTGAAATGGTTTTTTATGATTACTCTGAATTGACTAAACTAGAAGGAAAGGGAATTTTGATTTCAGCTCATCTTTCCCCTCACAGGGAAAGCCCACCACATCTTCCCTTGACCCTTGCAAACTGCCATATGTAACCTGCACAGAACCTGCAACATTGCGTATTCAATTCTGGCTTTAAAATTGAAAGGCAAAAAACTCAATGACTTTTCAATAAGGTTAAAAGGAAATTTTCCAGAGGAGTTTAGAATTAATATACAATATTCACCACGCACTTTATAACCAAAACCTTTAATAAACAGCTTATTAATGTGTGCAGAAGTGGTAAATATATAAATCCACAAAGTAATGTTTGGTAACATAAGTAGTTTCATCAGAGAAAGCAAGAATTGTAGAGCTTTAAATGTTACATGGGTTTGAATGCAGTGCTTCAAGTGGCAAATGGAGTTAGATTCTGCCATGTAAATCCACAACTAATTAAGATCAGAAACTGTAAAAACTGATGTCTGTGGCAGAGCCGAGGATGAGCAGGGACTCCGTGACGCATTCCACCACTGGGGGGCAGCACAGAGAGAGAGTGAATTGGGAGTTTATTGAGTACTGAAGAGGTCTCTGTTGGGAATGTTGAGTTTGACAATGGATGGCAGGGAGGTCTCCGTGGTGCTGTCAGGAGAACGCTGTCCTTCCATCCTTGTGCTAATCCTGTGCTGAAAAATTGATGGCTCTGATCCAGTCACAAGTCTCCCTACCTCTCTTATTTCCCATTCCAACTGTCCTGATACTATTCTCCCAAATAATCATTTTTTATAAAAAAAACTGACGATGAGCATAAAGATTATAATCATTTTTGCACCGTCACACTACATTATGACAGCTGGAATGTTTCAACTGAGTAACTGTCTGCTGTCCAGCATGGATTTACCTATCAGGATGTGGGCTATAGATAAATCAATTGATGATGCCGCATTCGGTCTCCTCTTGTCCATACATAAAACAGCTCCCAGAAGCTGCAACTGGCCCCTGAGTCAGGGGCACACTGGCCCAGCACATAAACACTGAAAAACAAACCTTATTTAAAAAAAAAAAAAAAAAAGGGGGAGTTTTACTGCACATGCAGCAAGAATCGAAAACGTGGCAGTCCCCTCCCATCGCCAAGAACTGAAGTTCGACACCCCCCACTCACGTTTTGAGTTCACACCATTACTCGGTCCCATTCTGCTGCTTCCACTGAACACAACATATAATGCCACCACTCTGCTGAGATGCACAAGATACCACCTTAATAACCTCACTCACTCCACCCTACTCTGAACTTCAGTTTGTAATTCTAATTTGTATTATTTGATTTAAAATCTTCTGTTGCATTGTTTTTATGGTATCCTGCGTTTTATGGTGTTGTTTTATGGCTTTAACACACTTTGTGTGGTTACTTGAGAAATACAATACAAATAAAGTTTCTTTTCAGAAGTTGTTGGTACATTCGTGATAGGAAAGTGGTGAGCCTTCCTGGTCTGAATAGTATGTTCTGATCTTCAGTTGCTGTGTTATGTTACACTGACCCAGCTCCTTACAGACCCTCGGTCATCTTCATCCTCAATGCTACAGAATCAGAGGAAATACTTTTCAAGCACCATTCAAGCAGCCCTTCTTCAGTAATTAACACTAGCATCATGGCTTCTTTTTAAGACCGTATGAAATAGCATAAGAGCTTTCTGCATCGGGTTCATCTGCAGCATCTCAATTTATTGATGGAAGTGAAATTATTTTAATGGCGTGTGCAATGAAAGAATGGGTTCTGAAAAAGAAACCATGCTCGCGGTGCACAGCGTTAAATATGAGAGAGAGACTTTTGCACCAAAAAATTAGTTTATCAGAATTGACGTGTTGCTTTGCAGGGCAGTCGGACATACAGTACAATTCCACTTTTGACAAACCTCACAACACAAGTAAAGGTGCAGTTTATATTACAGATTAATACTGCCTTACCAATATTGGCTGAAAGTTTTTAATAGCTGCGGGATGTAATATTAATGACAGCATTTTACTGTAGCTCCACTCGCTCTGACATGAAAAGGAAACTTTTTTTTCCCCAAGAGAGCAGGAACGCATGCATTGGAGCTTCTCAGAATCAGTAAGATGCCGTTTTCAGATGTTGGACCATCTGAAGAGCACAATGTCACCATTTCCTCTGGTGCTGAACCACTGTGCTCAGGTGCTCATACCTGGCTGGTAAGAGGCAGCCTATAGCCTAATGTTTTGGACAGGGCCAGTGAGGGATTCAAGCCCCAGTGTAGCCACATTAAAAATAAAAATAACAATACAGCTGTTGCACCGCACGAGTGAGGCCCTTTTTCAGAAGTCATGTTTCCACCAAATGCTTTTGATATAGTACCCTTACGCAACCTGTATAGACCAGTACCTAAACCCAAGATCTGGTTCGTTTTTCCACCACGGATAGCACTCATGCAGGCAAGGTTGTCACCGGATCGTAATGGCCACATCAACACATCCTTAGTCGAGCAGAAGTGACGATTCTCTCTTGACCAATCAACGGACTGCAGTCTTTCTAGTTCCACCCTTAAGTATCAGATCAGAGTGGTCGGTACTTCAACAGACGCGTAAAGAAAACAATTTTTTGAATGGTTCTTTCAGTACCGTCCAAAACTTTTGACAATGGAAATGCAAAAATAAGTGTTATAATGTGTAACAAACTGAATTGAAACAAACCAGACTGCTCTGTGGAAATTGAGGCTAAACAGCCTCCCCCCTTCCCACCCAATCTGCGCCTGGTACATGCTATTCACCATAATTTCCCTGGGGCAGATCCCCTTAACCCTCTGGCCCTCAGAAGGGGCTCCTGTGGAACTTCAACATTGACTGCCACTGTAACCAACATGAGGTTCTGAGTTCATCAGTCAAGGGGAACTACAACTTGTATAAGTAACATTTGCTCACCGAGTTTATACAGGGGGGAGAAACAAGTGGCAAAACTTTCTCTTCTTTTCCCCGCACGAGGTGTAATTAAACATCACTGAATGTGAGAAAGACCTAATGATTAACCGCATCATGTTCAATTAGATAATCTTCACCAAACTTCCGAAAGGAGGCTGTTTAGTTCTCTAAATCTGGGGTACACGCCCGGATAGTATCGACTGGGATTGATGATGGGTAATGTAGTGCTATTCCACCCATCAGTGTACTTCTGAAGACTGCATGAAAAGGTTTTACATAAACTCAAAATAAATGTTTTGCATGTATGTTGTACCCTAAGGCTGTATACCTCTGAATTTCATTGGACCACAGTATTAATGAAATTGCATGTTATTACCATTACAGTATTGGATGAACACTGTAATGAATTTTAAAAACGTGATAAAATGCAATTAAGGCACATCCATAATGTTGCTTTTTCCCAATAGAAATAAAAATGAAAGTGCAATTATGAAAATATTTATGTTCAGCCAGGCCTTTTGCATTACGTAAATATTGAATTGTCCGACTTTGAAGTTCTCAAAATGCTTAGAAAGTTGTTGTTTCCCCAAATGTCTATCTTTTTGTGTCATATCCATGCTGCATGATATTTGTAATTTTTAGTTTCTGACTTAACATTGTTATAATAATTTTCTTTGCTTTTCCACTCATTCGGGCGAATGCAATGGGAATATGAAGTTTTTATTACATCAGAAGAGTATTTTTCTTGAGCCATTTTATTTATTTATTTATCTATTTATTGCCATTTTGTTTCCAAGTGTCAGAACCGTTTAACTAGAATTGTCCTGCTTTTTCAACAGCCATCTCGTGCATGTGCACTAAAAAATGTCCAATCAAGTCTCTTTTTCTCTCAGTTGATCACCAACAGAAAAGCAGCCACACGTAAGCCTGCAGACAATATACAGAGCACTGCCACGGTGGGACTTCCAGGTGAAATTATCTCAAGCCACTCTTCTCGGCAGAAAGCTTGCGCTTAGAAATTGCAATCCAAGTTTTCCCCAACAAATTCTACAGTCACTACTGCCTTCCTACCTCCAACTAGCTATTCCTAGCATAAATGCATGGTTGTCATTACAATAAAGGTTACATTCATCGCAAAAGCCGTTAATTCACCACAAAAACAACAGCCATCATCTTCACCATAAGACGTAATTCTCCAGTAACCCGTCAGTTATGGGAATTAGGAAAAGCCAGAATTCACAAACGCAGTGCTAGACATAAATTGCAAAACTTAGCTGAGACCGAACCGGGTGTGTATGAATTTTCACGGCCAGCGCGTGCGTGTGCCGGCTTCTGCTGCAAGCAATTACCATCATTTAACTGAGTCATTTATTCAAGTGCTGATTCCCATAAACCACTGTTGCTATCACCTACGATACAAGAGCAGCTCTCAACAGATCAAATAGCCACGTTGAAAGCCTGAAAAACTGAGTAATTAAATGGGGAAAAAAAAGTTGACGCGGGAACCTGAAAAATGGCCCCTCCTGGGTATTTATCACGAAGTGTGCGCATCAGTAAAGTACACACAGATAAATAAAGGATTAAGACCTTATGCACACAAGGCACACCAAAGCCTGTTACTCGTGGTTACCCGGTGATTCTTCTGTAGCCCACCACCACTTATCAAGACTCACCTGATTATGGAAGAGTACGGCCCAACACGCAGCAAAAACCGGCGGTTCTGAAAACAAACAGCGGTCCACGGCAGAGAGGTACTTACTCAGCGCACGGAGAGCAGAGGTCGCGAGCAACATCTCGCTCGGCTGCGGCCAGACCGATCCCCAAACTTCGTCGCGCAGTTTTGTGTAGCGCCGTTATCCTTTCCAGGGAACAAATCCCTTTTTATCGTGCCAGGGCTACTAAGTGCACACGTTCATTAGTGGGCACCCTCATCCCCAGAGGCTGGAACTAATTGTTCTTCATTTTTAGATTAAACAAAGTCTTGCTCTTTTAATGCGCTCATAAATATGGCTTTTATTCTGAAAGGTAATTATTTCCCTGGTGCAGGGTTATACGGACCCAAGCGGTTAAAATGGGAAAACAGAAATCTCTTCTATTCTCTCCAGCTCGTGTTGCTTTTAAAAGCTTTTTTTTTTTTTTTTTAATCCCTGGAACGACTGAATATCATTTTGCAATGTATTACCCTGCGGCCTTCAGTACATACTACAGAATGGGCGGAATTGGCATAAAAGGTCTTTCACACTTTCTTTGAGGTAACATAAGAGTAACAAACCTATGAGGTGCCAGCTCAGGAAATTGACACGACCAGCTTCTCAATATACAACCGTACCAGGTGAGTTCCGAAAATGGAGCATTCAAATATTCCTTTTTGCAGCAATGTAAGCAGAAGTCACCTTATTCACAATCTGACAGTCATAACTGGGCAGTTGCAACAAAAATATTGGGTATTATTTTTTGAAAACCAGGGGTTGGGGGGAAAAGAAAATTAATTCTTTAAAAATTAAATTTATCAGGGGCAAACTGAGATTATTACTGACATTAACAAAGGATTTGGGGCTGGGTTTCGAGGAGTAGGCTAAATGAAGATGTCTGATGTTTCATCCGCAAAAGAGACCATATTGCCATGAACTTTGACCTTTATGTACAGTGGCCTCCAGAAATACTGGCACCCCTGATTGGAAGTGCACTAAAAAAGTGTAAAAAATAAGTGGTACCATTGTAGAAATAAACTCAAAATGCCAAGATGCAAAAAATATTGTAGGTTATTAATGTTCCAATGGAATCAACCGAAGGCATGCAGTTATTTAATAAACAGAAAAATTAGTTATTTAATGAAGAAATGTAAAACTTAAGGTTTCATGATAAATGGTGTCTCTGGTTTCATGCTCGGTGCAACCACTAAAATAACACCATGCTAAAATAACACCATGGAGCACTGTCCTGAATTTTCGCGACAAGGTTACGGCACACATTCGAGGGGATTCTGGACCATTCCTTTAGGCAGATTTTCAAGATCAGTCACATCATCAAGTTTGCGCTAATCAAATGACCTCTTGAGGTTTCCGGCAGCATTGAGGTCTGATGACAGATCACCATTACATTACACTGATTTTGTGGTCCTGAAACCATTTTCTATGTGCTTTGGGTCATCATCGCGCTGGAAAGTCCACCAACAGCCAAATGTCAGCTGTCTGGAAGAGGCCACCTGATGGCCAGCCGAACTTGCCTGATCGTTTGTTGAATCCACTTAGCCTAGATCTAAACCAGTGCTCCTGGGCCTCAAGAATTAAAACCGCAGCAAAACATCACAAATCCATGGATATGAGGCGCCTTTCCTTGCAAGACTCTCCATTTTGATGCCACAGATGCCAATGCTGCATCTGACCAAGACATTCAATTTTGGTCTCGTCTGACCACAGCATTTTCATCCAGTCATAACTTAAATGATCTTTGGCAAACTTCAAGCACTTGCTTCTGTGTCTAGAGGTTAGAAAATGATCGCTTTTTGCTTACCTTCCAAGGAGGGTGTGGTTATGAAGGTGGTGTCTGATGGTAATTTTTGAAGCCAGGGGACCCTCAGGTGCCACCAAGTTTTGAAATTCTTACATGGCTATTCTTCAGTATTTTTTTTCCTTCGCTTCAGTCAGCATCCTCCTTCCTGTCCTAGAGCAGAAAATGTGTTTGCATCCTCTGCTTGTCAAATTTACAACTGTTCTAAACTTTTAACATGTTTTAAATAACTGCTCTGAAAGGGCTCAGTGGTATATATAATCTTTAGTGGATCTTGTTGAACCCATTACCAGATCTGTGAAGGTCCACAAGTATTTGTCTCTTTGGAACTGCCTGTTCTTTAGTTTTCTTTATGGTGCAGGATGACAAAAGGATTTTGCTATTGTTTCCTCATTTTTATACCCAGGGGAAACAGGAAGTGAAGTCACAGTATAGTTCCTCAAAACAAAGATGAACTTATGAAAATTTAATTTCATCCCGTGTTTAAATTTGGAAGATTTGATTTTCAATAACTTTAGAGGTGCCATTAATTGCGAAGCCATGATTAGGAGAAAAGAGATTTTTAATTAAATGAATACATGATTTTGAATTGTTCCATTGAAACATTACTGAGCTAAATTATTTCTGACCGCAGCATTTTGAGTTTCTCTCGGAGATGTTTAATAGTATTTCCTTTTGCATTTCCAGAGGTTTCAATAACTCTGGAGCCCACTGCATAAAATGCAGCAGTTTCCTTATTTGCACTGCACTGTTAGAATTTCACTAAAAAACCTGTTCAATTAACCTATATGTTCTCAGATCAAGAGTAATTTGTCTTAATTTTAGGGGCAAATTTGCAAGTTATACACGTAAATATTCTGAGGGACACTGTGCTGGCTTCAATGCAAAGAAATCAGAGATCAATAATGCAACAAACTTCTCACTGTAAATGCAGAAACGTGTCTTCCTGTGTGAGCGATTTGAAATCAGAGAGAGAGCTGTAGAATCGGTCATTTCTCCTCCAAAAATAAAAAATAAAAACACACTTCTGAACTCAAAATAGAGGAAACATCTCAATACCTTCCCTTCTGCCTCATACAGCCACATATTTTTCAGTGAAAGGTGAGAAAAGCTAGCACTGATGGGAGTTTCTGCGCACACAATAGAGGAAAATATAAAAAGGTCAAAGTCACCAACTGGGATGTTAATAGAGACCCTGAAATTGCAGGCATATTTTCCGCTGTCCCCGAGTACCAGGCGGCGATGGCGAAAGAGTTGCATCACAGGAAAAAAATGAAAAAAGAAAAGAAAAAAATAAAGGCTATAAGATTTTAAAACACACTCGTCTCCTATTGTAAATACTGGAGAGAAGTTAACCAAGTGTGACCCATAACCGCACTGCTTCAATTTACTTCCAGCGAAATTGCTTTAACGGGTCTCAAATGTTTCGGCCAGAGTTTATTATGGTCTGGCAGGGAACAGCTTTCGCTGAGAGGGGAAAAGTGTGTTTTTATTTTTTTCTGGTCAGAGTCAATACGGACTCAACTGCAGAGCCAAATATCACTTCAATAGTGATACACAGTCCGAGTTCATTGTTTTTGCACAAACTCAGCCAGTTTCTGAAAGTCACAAAAACTAGTACAGCTCTGTCATACGCTGAAAAGAGGGGACAGTAAAATTACGGACCTGAAACTATGGCTCTACCTGACATACTTCCAACATTGATAACAATTCGAAAATAAGAGACCTACTTCAAAGTTAGACAAAGTAAGAGAGATTTATGCTTAAAATATCAGCATATCTTTCCATCACTGCTGATTCCCACAATCATTTGGAAACGTTTATCAATTAGCTTGATTCGTGGACTCAAAGGTTACAATTACAGGCAAACCATCAGATATTTTAGTTTTTTTCTAATTGTAATATGATAAAATACCAGATAAGGCAAAATATAAGGTTAATATTTTTAATATTTACACATTTCCTTAAAAATCATTTGAAACCTTTTTTGTGCTCCAACTTTTACCCCTTAAATATTAAACGAAAGATTACTCACTCATCAATTTTGAAGGCAAAAGTAACATTCATTTGGCAAGCGAAGGTTCAGCTGGCAGTGAGTTACACAAAAATAATATATTTATGTGTTCAGTGTAAGAACATTATTGTTTTTGGACAAAAATACAATCAACATTTGTCGCAAAATATTCTGTACCTCTTAATTGCTTTGCAGTCAGATAATATATTAGTGTTACACACCGCTGATTTAAAAAGTACCTCAACAGCAAGCAATCTTCTGTATTTATGCTAAAACGCCAAACACATTCCAAACCTTCATCATTATACAGTGTGTATTAAAAGTGCGAGCGTGTGTATAAAACATACTCTAGTTCAATATTAACATTGTTAAACCCTTATATCTTTAATATTACACTACTGTCCACTGCAAATATTTAAATTTCCTTTAAAAAATAAAGTTCACTTCAGCTCTAGTAGAAACGGCATTACAAAAACAGTCCTATAATTAGCAGAGAAACAAAAGATCCTCATGAGCAGGTTTTTGCTTTTTAATACTTTAAGCCACGCTGAGCTCCTCTGCCCGGACATATAGAGGTGCTATTGGTGGTGGTGAGAGAGATCCTTGGAGTTCTGACACAGAGCTTTGGCTGAAAGAAAAGAGACAGGAGAGATGGGGTCAAAGGTATGTGGGAGGTCAGGGGTCATCAGGTCACAGGCAGGAGAATGTACAGCCTCATGGGGAAGATTAGTGTGACGTCATGACCGAATTATCACCACGGAGATGCACCATATTGGCTGTAAACAAAACCGCTTACTATGTTGAACGCTGAAACTAGTCACGGAACTCACTTATCACAACGATTCTATAACTGGTTGGGACACTTAGCAGCGAGAGAAAAATCAATGACAGTCCACAGAAGTTGAGAGCTTCCAGCGGTGATGTATCTATATTGTCTGTCCAGATCTGACTACATTTTCACCGCGGGTAATGAGCCTTGGCTCCATTATTGTACATGCATTTTTGTTTGCTAATGTGACATTACGTTAGAGTGGAAGTGCTAATTGCTAATCTTCCCCATTTGAGGATCATTACTCCGAATAGGCAGCCATTTTAAAGCGAGAATCCAGAGCATACTGTGCAGTGCGACACTGAGGCCTGTTCGTACCAGCCGTTACAGATTACCTATCGCATCTTGTTGTCTCAACACCCCTTAAAAATCAATTGGGAACTGTATAGGAGCACAGAACAGGCATCACTACCCATGTTTCAAATGCATGCCACACTCCATTACAGAACTCACTCCATCAGGAACGCTATTAATGGGAATGACATCATCCAATGAATGTTGCAAATAGAGAGAAGAGATGTGCCCACAGTTAGGGGAAAAAGCAGCAGGTAAAAACTCCAATCATTTTTGGAAAAGGATTGAGCAAGGGTAAATTTACATTAAAGTAGTTTTTTTTTAAATTCTCTATTCTCCATTTCATCATTTACTTACACCAAATCATTGCATTGAAACCAAAGAAAAACCTGGTTTTAGTTGTGAATTGTAGTGGTTTACAATTTTTTTTTTTTTTTTTTGGACAAGATTATCAAATGGTAAAGCTTGTTCAGTTGCCTGTTCGCCAACAGGAAAATACATACCACCAACCCAAAGGAATGTACTCATTATTCAATTCATTTCCATAAAATTACATTCAGCTTTTTTTCTGCTGATTTCCAGCGCTAGAGTAAACCATCAGGACCAGAAGTGCAAGAATGTGTTTTATGTCTTTAATGAATATGACTCCCCTTGTTTGAGGGAAAAATGGAAACTGGGCGAAAGAATAAGCCTGGTGAAGAAATGAGTGAGGAAAACAAAGGGAAAACAAAAAGAAAACTGCATAAGATAGCAGGTAGCAGCTAAATCCAAGAGCACGTTGGAGGCAGACAAAGCAGGTTAATAAGTAGGTAAACAGGTCTCTCCCACGCCATTAGTCCTTCTCTACTTCCACCCTGTCCTTTCTCAGGAGTACATTATGGCACACTATAAAGGCTAAAATCAGCACGGCCCCCTTATTGGTATTCACTGTAAAATGGCTCAGAATAAACCACAATACAGCTATAAACCCAAACGATGGCTCCCACTCACTCAGTCTGGTAGCAACACGGCCCAAAAGCAAAGTAATGTTTAGGTTAAGTAGGAACTAGACACTAAATAGACGTACACTTGGGCTACCCTTGACCTAGATGAAACGGGTAGTGACCTTGTGCGTAGCCTCATTTTCATGACGCAATACCCAAACACTTCTGGGTAATTTCCAATCTCAATGTAGATAGAAAGATAGATAGGTAGATGGATAGATGTATGTTTGGATGGATGGATGGAAGGACTGACAGACAGACAAGCAGATGAAACTGAAGTCCTGGGCTCGAACTACCTTACAGGTAGCCCAGGTAATGAGCAGTACTGATTGCTAAGGTGTTCATTATGCGCTTCAGGAAAGGGGTAAACAAGAAGTCATTGGTTGACAGGTGAATAGCAATATGCCACATGCCCATGTGATTGGCTCGTACAAATGGGCACATGAGGACCCAAGCTGGCGAAGATGGGCATTGTGGGCATCACACACATGTGCACACACTCAAAACATCTCTCATCTCTGACTTCTCTTAAAACTTACCCCCAACATAACAGCGGCAATAGCCAGAGTGGAAGTTAAAGAGGCAGTACCTTTGACCTTCGTAATACTAGGATGAATGCAAGAGCGTGAGGGCAATCATGGTTTTTTTTTCTTAAAGACGGAGCACAGTGGCTTTTAATAGTTTTCCGCTGCGAGGATAAATTAGCACGCTTAAATGAAATTCAGCAAACAATGACTATGGGGTGTGGTGGGAGGTGGGGGGGTGATGTGGGGGTGGTTAGAACACAGCTGGAGGAATAATTGGTATTTTGGGATAAGCAGTGGAATCTGTTTCCCTCTTTGGGTGTGGAAACATGCAGGGTAGCGATGGGGGTGGTGCCACTCGTCGTTAATGAGACACAATCTAATAACAAAACATTTACACTCTCTCTAATTCGCCTCTTTTCTCCCTCTAAACTCCCCCACCGTTGGCACGGTTACAAGAGCAATTTGCACACAATTCACACTGCCTGTTTAGCTTGAAAGTAATGATGGGATGGCAAATCGCTCTGCTTATTGTACATTGTGCCTAAATTAGCATCAATCTTTTTGTTCACAGTCATTTTTTGGCGAATGACTGTTTTGCTAGCAGCATGAGCAGTGGAGGCGTGTAATGTAGCCCAGTGCCTGATGTTTAAAACCCAGAAAAACTATGAGCGCATTCTTTGTAAGCGTACAAGCTTAACGTGCGTTAGCTGCAATGCATTTGTGGCAAACACGTGAGTTGGGAGTGGTTTAGCTTCAAGTGCATTAACTGCAAGCGAGTCGGCGATGACTGCGTTAGAATTTTGCCTGATATTGTTAACTGCAAACGTATGAGCTGAAATTACGTTAGAATTGGGCCTGATGCATCTGTAGGCCATTAACTGTTAAAAGTAAGCCTGTTAGCTTCTAACACGTTAACTGCAAGCGCATAGGCTGCAATTATGTTAGAATTTGGCCAAATGCACAAATGGGCCATTAACTGTTAACTGCAAGCGTGTTAGCCTCTAGCACGTTAGCTGCAAGTGCTCTAGCTGCAAGCATATCGACTGCAGGTGCGTCAGCAGTAATTGGGTTGGAATGGGGCCAATAATGCTCAAACGATCAGTAAAGCTGCAAGCGTGCCAACTGTAAGCACGTTAGCATAAGGCACGTTAGCACGTTAGCGCAGGCTCATGCGGTCAGGCCTTACTCTGCTCATTACACAAAGGTGTAGTGAACTCCGCTGTTCAGGGGGGACTGAGGAGCCGTGTTAGCGGGAGGAGGAGCAGGGGAGGTGGGGGACGACTCCTGCTCCGGTTCTGGGGAGGCGGGGGGGGGCACAGACAGGGACAGAAGTGCCATCAGTTGAAAGAGAGGGAGTGGAAAAGAATACACAACCACAGGGACACAACAAACAAAGGGGAGGAGTTTTTGCGCTGCTCCTGGAACAGGACTCGACCGTGCCTCACCCACAAGCTGTTACACACTGGGGATATCCAATACTGAAAAAATTATCCTCCTCACATTCAGCCACTCATCTCCTTCACCCAAACTGAAGAACTGGAGGAGGAGAAGAGAGGAGGAGGGAGGAATGTATTTTCTATGACTGAGATGGACGCATCTGCAGGTGTCTGGAACCGGATTTAACTGGAATAATAGGTACTCAAACATGGTCCCCCATTCAAATGTCTCCATTTGCACAGCGCAAAGCACCAAACTTTGATGGCCATTTATTTAATAATTCCACCATAGAATCTCTCCATATTCATCATCCTTGGAGTAAAGGACATCCACTGTAGTATTCTCATGCTGCCTTTGATGAACTTTTGGAAATGGACAAATTACAGGCCCTTAAACATGGGCCTCCATTCAATTATTTCCATTCATACATCACAAAATTCCATCCCTGATGGCCATTTATTAAATAACTGCATAATAAAATCTGCTCAGTTTTATAATGCTAATAACATGCAGAAAAGAATGTGCAAGTGTTGGTTTGGACAAACTTTGTCATTTGGAGTTACTGCAGTTTGACTACATCGCGCTCGAAGTATCAACACTTCACTCAGCTCAAAGTACTAACTTTGATACCAAGTTATATTACAAAACTACACAAATGAATACCAAATTTAAAAAATAAAAGCCACACTATTTCACTTATTTGCATATTTTTGTACAAGCCTTGCTATAGCTCTCTGCAAGCCACCTCGGTTTCAGCAATTGCATTGGTAAACATTGGTACTGCAATCTCTGCTGTATTTGCGGAGGAAATTTTTCCCTGCGATAGTTTGACCATCATTTCACAAACTAGTGATCGCTTGTTCGGTGTTGAGCACTACAGATGAGACTTGCCAGAAACTTCTTCTGTGGAATTCCGGTAAAATACCATAGAAAGTCAATTAAAAAGCTACATCTGTACGCTATACGTTAATTAATATTGTAGCTACTTAATGGTACATTTAATTGACTGAACAACATGAGCTTCCAGTGATAGGCCATACAGAAGGGACATGTCGCCATCCCACCCTCTTGGTTCCATGCCCGGAAAATTTTTTCAAATATTGGGTGTGTGAGTGTAAAATAAGCATACAAGATATTCATACTTGTACAGGCAGTTCTCACATGTGGCCTTAAAGGAACGTTAAAATCCTCATTATAAACAATCGGCTGCTTATGTAAACTGCTTTAGGAGTGGAAAACGGTAAACACGGGGATCCCCTCCGGATGGACTCGAACCCCACCCGTAAAGGATAACAGAACACGCTGAAACGCGCTAACCCCTCAATAGCACCATTTGTGTCTCGGCCCCAGTTTCTCTCAGCAGAAGTCTCTCCACAGTCTGACTGCAGCAGGAGAAAACCATCTCTCATTCCAGTTTGGGGGGGTGGAGGGGATGAAAAGCCCTTTCATGGCGGTACAGAACCCCCATTCAAAGCGCCGTCACCTCTGGAGTTTAAGCGGGCCATTGATCATTGACCTGAGATCCACCTTACAGTATTATTCCTCCACGAATCAAATGCGCTACGAAGCACCCACAATTATAGCGGGCCTTTACGCCCAAGATCCCCGCTAAAAAGGGACAAAGTGCGCTTATTAAGGACATGAGGATCCCAGTAGAGTGCATCCCCTCCACCAGCCCCCCTCTGTGCGAATTTTAAACCCAGAGCTCTTCAAAGCTAAGCTGGCTCAATTTGCAGTTACCGTGGCGATCTCAAAGCCAGAGAATCAGTGATATAGATTACTTTCAGAGGTGGTTTCTCCTTTTCTCTTTTTTATTAGCCCTGTACAGTAAAGATCTGCTGGGAGACGGCAGTCGGACCAAAGGGGGGGGGCTCTGCCGCATGTTAAGGAGGTTAATGTGTGATCCCAGTCTGTTATGGGTTCAGACCCAGCTGCACTATGAGGGAGGGCTGAAGGGCAGGATGTGTCAGTGAGGGTCAGGTGTGAGCGTGTATCTCGCATGTATACATGTGTGTTCTTACACCAGATATACAGTGAGGTCCAGAACACATTTTTAACAAATAGAGTGGAAGAATTTTTGAGGAGTGAGGACATTTTCGGCTTTCCACGCTACTACAAAGGCAAATAGTGGCTTTCTGGCGAGGGTTAGGATTAAGGTTAAAATTAGGGATAGGTTAAGGTTAGGGTAAGGTTTTGGATTAGGTAAACATTGGTTGTGGTTAAGATTCGGGAAAGGCTGTTGACACACAAAGAATGAATGGAAGTTAATGTAATGTCCTAATAGAATAGGCATGCAAGGATGTGTATGTGTGTGTGTGTGTGTGTGTGTGCGCGTGTGTGCGTGCACGTCTGTCTTTCGCTCAATGAACTGCATTACCTGCCACCACCCTGCTGAGCTGTGAGGCCTCAGATGCCAGAGTGTGTGAAATACTGATGATGCGCTCCTTCTCCTGCAACGCCGAGTCCAGTTCTGAGAGGTGCACACCATCTGGGGTGTTCTGCACACTGAAATACACACACACATGCACACGCATTTCAGAACATGGGATGAAACTCAAGGATAAAACTATCGGAGTGCAGTCTGTGGATTGTTGCTATAACGGTGCAGTCTATATGATGCAGATGTATGAGAGTGCAGTGTTTAGGATTTTGCTGTATCAGAGTGTTGGTCTCTATGATGTCACTATATCAGAGTGCAGTTTTCTAACAAATAGCTCAATCAGAGTTGAATCTGCAGGAAGTTTCTGTATCATCAGAGTGTTGGTCTCTATGGTGTAGCTGTATCAGGGTGCAGTTCTTTAACTCATAGCTCGATCAGAGTTCAGTCTGTAGGATTTAGCAATAAGATGATGTATTCAGTACCTGGACCGGGCCAGAACGCTCCTGATTTGTTGGGCTTTGCGCTGTCGGGCCTCAATCTCCTCCTCAGACAGCGGTTCCGAGGGCTCGTCCACATAGCGCTCTGGGATGGACACTTTCTCAGGGACAGACAGCTGCAGGGACACAATGGACAGACAGACGGACAGAGAGATCAGCATGAGGTGCACCAGGTGACTTCTATGTGTATATGCAGGGGGAACAAATATTGAAAACAAGGCTTAAAAATGGCTAAAAACTTTAAACTTCTAAGTCTTTAAATCACAAATACAAAAGCATCAAGATAGGTTATTACAATTAATTTGAATGCAAATAAGCAGCACTTGTCTACTTAAAAGAAATCTAACCAGCTGCACATTGCTGTTTAAGTTTCCAAATCAACATGGGGATACCATCAAGGTCTTAAGGGGCCAAATGGATTGGTGTTTGAATTGCAGATGTGTTGGATAGTGTTCGGTTGTAAAGAGAAACTGCTTGGGGCGAACCAGACATGGACATAAGAAGCCATGGTTGCATTCTACGATAAACAGAGATGTGTCCGAAAATTGGACGTGTTTTTAATCAGAAGTCGCATGGACCCACCTCACGGCTCAGATCGAGGTCGTATTCCAGCGGCTCCAGTGACTCCGCCTTCAGGGGTGTGGCCTGAACAGTCAGCCACTCATCAGACTGTGATCTGGGGCGCTCCGCCTTCTCCTCCCCTGGCACTGCCCGATCCAGCAGCTGCAGATCGAAGGCCTGCTCCCGCCTCCACTGAGGGGAGAGAGGGAGAGAGAGAGAGAGTGGGGGGGGAGAGAGAGAAAGTGAGGGAAGGGGAGGGAGAGAGAGAGGGAGGGGGGTTAGAGTGAGAGAGAGGGAGCGAGAGGGGAGAAAGAAGGAGGGGTGGAGGGAAAGAGAAGGAAGAGAGAATGCAAGAGGCCGGGCAGGTGAGAGAGAGAGAGAGTGAGTGAGAGAGCGGTCAGTCCACTGTTATTTCCGTCAGCTAAAGGCACACACTCACACACACACACACACACACACACACACACACACACACACACACACACACACATCTATGGATACATGCTTATATGCGTATAGATATACATATTCATACCAGCACGCACGTACACACAAATGCACGCACCCACGCAAGCACACACAAGCGCAAACCCTGGTCCCGGCTGCAATGTTAAGAGAAATGCTCTGCGAACTCTGAGCACATTTGAGTGGGCGCAGGTTCACTTCAGTGAGCCTTTAGCTCCTGAGGCAGATGGTAAGATCTGAGACAGTGGATGTGGGAGCCCATATTATATTGATGATGCTGGTCGTGCAGTCTGTCATCTACGCACCAATTACAGGTGGAGCTCTGCAAAAACCTTTCATATCCACCAGCTCAAGATTAAACAAGCCATGTGTCACCCAGCTCCAATGTGGCAGCACAATCAACTTAAAAGGCAGGTTTTCTTTCAGCTCTGATAAATCAGTTCCACACTGAGGACAGTAGAGGGCGCTAGAGTAGTTAAATCAGTTGATAAACAGGTTGACATGCAGGACAATGTGGCTTTTGATGACGAAGGAGACACTGGTCACACCCTCTCCCGGTGTCGACCTTATTATGAATAAAACCATCAGGAATATTTGGAGATTCAGCCTCACGGAGCTGCTCAGCAGGGCCATGACTGTGAAATGCTGCTCCCACACAGGGGCTGATCAATGATTCGTTCAAATGTAATGTTTAGGCAGAGGACTGCTCTGTGATTGGCTGAAATTTCAGGCAGAGAAAGAGCCCTGCATTGCAATTGCTGGAAATGTCAGGCTAAGATATATGACTACTCAGTGATTGGCTGAAACCCCAGGCAAAGTTAAAGAACAGCTTCGTGATTGGTTGGAATGTAAGAGATAAATAGGAGTGGAGTAAAAGTCTGCAGACACTATGAAGGCTGATCTTCTTCTTCTGTGATATACAAGCACATGAGAGGTGTGTGCAAGTGTGTGAATGCATGCTGGCAAGGGTATCCGTTTGTGTGTGTGTGTGTGTGTGTGTGTGTGTGTGTGTGTGTGTGTGTGTGTGTGTGTGAGCGCGAGTATATGATGTGAGCGTATGTGTGGGAGTAACTGTCTGAGCATCTGCGAACACATGCATGCGTGCACGGACATGCACATGTCACTGTTTCTATATGCGTCTGCATGAATGTGTGCATATGGGTGCACACATGCATGTGTTTGCAGATGCTTTTGATGACCACAAAGGAGAAGATAGACCTCTCAATTTTAGTCAAGACAACACTTCTGCATGAGAAGCCAAACCCAATGTATATCAGTAATCATCGGGTACTCATCTCAGGTGTGTAAGGGAAAAAGATGCAAGCCCCGACAAAGAATGTCTGTTAGTGTATTTCATCCATTCACAGTGATTCCCACTGAAACAGCGTATTTTCCCTGCATATTTTCTGTTTTCCCACAAACATACCAACCCATGTCAGCAGAAGATTGAGCTCGTACAGTACAAACCTGCATCTTTTGAAGAGAGAGCAAAGAAACTCCATCTACTGGTGAATTAACATGTTTCAAACTGGGCAGTCAAGTATCTGTCACAGGAGTGAAAACGTACCAAACCTCCAGAGGCACATGTGCTCCTACATATATAGACATGCACGCACACACACACACACATACGCACACATGCACATGCACACACACATACAGGCAAACCCATGCACATGCGCGCACACACACACACGCGCGCGCGCGCAGGAGTCTCCTCAGGAGTAATGGAGTGTAGGTTAAAGTTTAAGTGGTCGCATAAGCATCCCAGTAAGGATCAAGGGGTCGTTCTCCAAGGTCACAGATGAGCATCCAGACAGCATGGTACGCAGGTTCTGCACCGTATTCACACAAAATCAGCAAAAAAAAACCAAGGCCAGAACATCTTCATTAGCAAAATGCTTTATTCATGTATTAAGTGCGAACATCTACATTATAAAAGAGCGTTTCTTCTGTGTGGTTGACAGCTCATCAGCAGATAAATGGTTGATTAGATGCGTTTTGATCTGTCAGTCCTTCATTCATTAGTAGTAGACCATGATGCAATAGCTGCTGCTAACGCTACAAGAAGTTCACCCAAGAAGACCTGTGTTCGCAAAAAGGATCCTCTGTCCATCTATCAACTGCAATAGCCATGAAGTGCAGCCATTACAGTGACGCATCACATTCTCCCAGTATGAAAAATTTAAAATTCTGGAAAATTTCCTGAAGGTCAAACGCAAGTGTTTATGTAACATAAAGTTAAAAAAAAAAAAAACGCACAAGACCTCACTGCATATTATTGTTATTACGCACACACACACGCGCACACACACACACACACACACACACACACACTGAATATTTTGCTTCAAACATATTTCAGAGCGATACAAACAACAACACAGCGCTCTAATTCACATAAAAATGTGGAATAATTAATCCAAAGGCACTGCTGTCACAAGACCATATGTGCTAACTCTGAATAAGCGCGATGCACTGTGAATTGTTGAAGACACAGACTTTCACTGATCTAGGATCAGAATTCCCCATTCTATATCACAGCCTTTTTTCATCAGCAGTTAAAAGGATAAACTGGTTCCAGATCAGCACAATTAGGACTGGAACCAGCAGAGCGGCTGAGAGGGGGCCAGACGAGGCGAGTTATGATACATTTACACCATTCGCTGACCCAAACCGAGCCGTGCCAATCCAGAGATATCAGGACTCTCTGCACTGCTTAGGTTTAGTTTACACACAACAGGGCCGACTCAGGAAAACATGTGGTTTGTGTTGTGTCACTGAAGCTTTGAGAGCGAGTACGAGTTGCCATGATGATTTCAAGTTGTCAAATAAACTAGAATTTATTTTTATAATTTATTGAATCCTAGACATATGACCAGTTGACAGAACTATGAACAAGATGTTTAGGACAAAGCATACAAAAAACTCCACTATAATGGTGAGTGATAACCTCAAAACTTAAAACATCCGTTTATCCTTCTGCAACTGGTCTCATGGGTGCATACATGGGAACTTTTGATTACTTTGTGGCATAGAGTTATGTCACCTAAGGAAACCAGAATCAGAGAAATGAAGAATGTTTATCGGTGAAGCTAAATGTTCGCTGTAACAAACCAATTATGAGTATTGGTATGCTAATTGTGGTATATACTGGCGCTGAAATATGATTTACGCTTTGAGGCAGAACTGCATTTCTGAGCTTCGTTAGTCAAGTGAAATTAAGTTTTTAATTGTAAATGCCATTTAGGTTTTGTTTTTAAAGCCATTCGACTTCATGTCTTTTTGTTTTCATCATACTTCAGTAAAATAATAGGCATAACTGGGTACATTAATATGAAGGGTGGGCTTGTTTTATATGTCCAATGTGACTACAGAGACGTAAAGCAGAAGCTTGTTGAGAAACCTGTTTGAGCCAGTCAAATTGTAACGACGCCAAAAAGGGTGTGTGTACTGTCCGCTTTGGCCTTGCTTTGAAAGAGGGCTAGAAGATTGAGGGTACGGGTCGGGTCAACGCATTTAAAGTATACGGAGACACAACGATGGCGTCGACTCTGTACTGCTCAGCACCGTCGTAGAGATGTGAATTAAAAGAGATATGATTGGGGGTGAGTAACCCCATCTCCCAACTGTCAACCAGGCCCCATAGCATTATATTGCAAGCCTTCAGATACCACCTGCCCTGACTGATACGCAAACGTCGTGATAAACCGTCAAAGAACAAGCGATCAGAGGCTGACAGTGCGGCAATTTGTCAACTGCACCAATAAGGAACACCCTCAGGAGCATTTGTGGGGGGTGCAGACTGTAAGCTGACATCTGAGAGAACAAAACAAACTGGGGACTGTGGTGTGTCGGCTGTGGGAGGCATCTTCAGATTGCCCCCACTCCAGTAAATACTGTATTTCACTCTTCATAACGAAGTTAAGTCAAGCAATTCAAATCATCATCTTGTACCATGTATATCAGGCGCATATAAAGTATGGCGATATAAATGCAATTTAGGATGTAGGCATTTGGTGATTTAATAAATAGCAATGTACATATCATCCATTGATCACCTTCATTAGAAAACCTCTTGATTGAGGTTTGGTCATCTCCCCTTTTCCATCAGCACTACTTTCAGAGGCCTTCATCCCTCTCATACACAGCCAATCAGCTCCTCCTCACTGCACACGCTCAGCTACATTCATGGACCGTTAAATCACGTGCTCAAGAGCCAAGATCTACTGACTTTCCATACCCCCTTTAACTGCGAGTCAGGTTTGAAGCCAGTCTAGCCAATCAGTATCACTGACTGTTCACTTAATTCCCAGGGAGAAGAGAAAGCCGGGACTGGATTTGATTCAACAGCCTGTTTGAGGGTCCTATGCTGCACTAGCTAGCTCAGGCCCTGGCCCAGGGCACAAACACCCTAAGGGCTTGTGCTGTACAATTAATTAAATTGTCATATTTTAAAGGGATACTCCACCCAAAAACTATAATTTGTATATCAATTACTCACCATCAGATGCCTCGAACGGATGAAGTTGTTTTTCACCTGGTGCAACTTTATGGCCACTGGAGAGTTTTGAAAAATTATCCAAATTCCTTTTTTTTTGCTAGAAAAATGGGGGCCTCCAACAAAAAACTCCACAAAACGTCCATTGACAAACTTTCAAACATATCGTACAACGTGTCGTCCAGTATAATCTAAGTCTGCTTTGTCCACTCGTATCCTCAGTACTCCAGAAACGCGGTTATTTTAGCTAAAAACAATAAACTATACAACAGTTCGCTCTTGCATACGTTTGGCGCAAACGCGTGCAGGAGAAGCAAGCTCGCGCATTCAACGGACGTCCCGCCTCCTGGCTTGTTCATTGCCCAGAGACTAATCCGGATGCTTCGCCCAAAAGTTTTGAGGAGGCAGGACTTTCGTTGAATGCGCGAGCTTGCTTCTCCTGAGCGTTGAAGCATAACTGTTGTATTTTATTGTTCTTAGCGAAAAAAAAAAAACTGCGTTTCTGGAGTACTGAGGATACGAGTGGACAAAGCAGACTTGGATTATACTGGACGATGTGTTGGACGATGGTTTGAAAGTTTGTCAACGGACGTTTTGTGGACTCTTTACCGTTGCTACTTGGTGGCCCCCATTTGCTTCCAGCAAAAAAGGAATTTGGATAATTTTTCAAAACTCTCCAGTGGCCATAAAGTTGCACCAGGTGCAAAACAACTTTGTCCGTTCGAGACATCTAATGGTGAGCAATTGATATACAAATAGTTTTTGGGTGGAATATCCCTTTAAGGGTAATAAAAACGACTGTTACAACTGGAGGACAGGTGAGCTTGCGCCCTTTCTCTTTAATGAGTCAAACCTGATGCGGTCTTGAACAAAATGCTATAGAAGGTCAGAGGCCATACAAAATGCATCTGCGAAAAACTTCAGTGATATTAGTATCCATTAGTGTGGTGCCCATCGAAGCTACAGTAGGGTGGTCGAAATTCTCAGCTTTTAATCAACGATTACTCTGAACCAGTCATAATGTGGTATGCTTGATTAGCAATTAAACAATTGATTCGTTCAATCACAATGACCAATCGGTAGACTGGGCAATTTAAATTGAAATTTAAGCATTATTATACATTCTGAAATTTAAATGCCTATGAAAAAGCAATGATTTGGTCAAATGTGTTTGCAAGGTTTAGTGTATGTTCTGCCATTTCAAACTAATGTGAAAATCATTTGTACATTTAGATTTAATTTATAAGTTAAAAGATGGTTAATATGCACAAAAAAAATTCTGCTTTAAATCTATGTTTTTAAATTCTTAAAACTAATCAAGTGGCACCTTAAAATAAATCTCTTAAGTTTTAATCTTTCATAATCTCTGTTAATTTTTTTTTTTTCAAATTATTGCCATTCATACAATCTCATATAGTAGATTAGTTAGGCCAACCTGCTTCTCATGGCCATTTAATCACTGAGGCTACAATTTAGTTTTGAGTAGTCAGTAAATAAACTGCTTGATTGTTATTGAGTGAAAGTACTTGGGACGAGGTTGAGAGCAGTCATGCCTTAAAAGGTGAAAGAAGCAGCACAACCTCAGTGGTGATTTTCTGACCATTTTTCCCAAGCCGCATTTCAAACAGCCTTTGATGTTTGGTGGCAGTTTGATCAAGACCACTCCAGGTATGACACAAAAAAGGCACACACTTGTCCGTGTGTCCCACGGCTACAGCTATTCTTATTAAGCTTAAGAATTCATGATTGAATTAATCATGCAGCCTAACTAACATCACTGAGAAAACACAGGGGTCAGTGAGTACCATTTCATATCATCAGACCTGGGTTCAAACAGTCCGTATTAGATGCAAATACTTCTCTACATTAGATGAAGCTTGCCTGGTGTATCGGTACAAATGAAATAAGCCCAAAGGCACAAACCCTACCCACATGTCCCTCCTAGCATGCTTAAATGTACCAGGCAAGATTCATCAAGCGCACAAAAGTGTTTGAATTCAAGACAAATACTATTTGACAGAAAGTCTGAGCGACAGCGTCAGGGGAAGGGTTTGGAGGCAGCTTAAGTAATGGCGTTTTTGGCGACATGCTATCGTGCTAACGTACTGAGGCAAGGTCTGCTGAGAGGGAGCGGGAGGCAGAGCCGGGGGTGTGACATGGGGCGGGGCCAGGACACGTGACACAGCGGGGGGTGGAGTTTCGGTCCCCCTGGCTCAGGGTCCTCTTGCGCTCGCGCACCAGCGCCCTCTGGTGCCTCTTCATCCGCTCGAGCTGCTCCTCCGCACTCATACGGCCCCTCTGACTCTGACCAGAGCACTGACCCGAGTACAGCTGCTCCAGAGCACTCTTAGGTCTCTCCTGAGCGAGAGAGAGAGAGAGAGAGAGCGAGGAGTGAAGAAGTGAAGTATACGGATTGAGAGAGAGGAAAAAGTGAGGGAGAGAGTCAGAAGGAATGAAAGAGATGAAGAATGATTAAGGAGGAGTCAGGGAACCAGGGCGAGAATGAATAAACGAGTTACAGTCGAAAAAGAGAGCAAAAACTGTGCGCGTGAGTGTGTACACGTGCGGATGGTGCAGATAAGTGTGCATATATGTGCATGATGTGTCTGTGCTGTGGGTAAGTGTGTACAATTGTACATGGTGCTATGTGTGTGTGGTGCACGTATGAGTGCATGATGTGTGCGTTTTAAGCTGTACCTTCAGGCCAATAGGAGCACCTTTTCTGAGAGTCACATATGATGAGACACTCTCTGATTGGTTCAGTTTTGAAGTTGAGCCGGTCAGACCTGAGCAGAGTCAGAGAACAAGTCCTGTACTGAACAAACACCATGTCACACACACATTATTACAAACATAAACAATCGCACACACACAATTACACACACTATTACAAACGTACTATCACACACACAATCACATGCATAAACTCCCACATTATCTCACACACTCATACACCATTACACACATGCAATCACACATAATCACAAACACACACACACACACTTCATCACACACATGATCACAAACACGCATTTTATCACATACATAATAACAAACACATGCTAGAACATGCAACGTCTAACACACACACACACACACACACTATTACATACAATCACAAACACACACAAGCACAAACGCTATCACAAACACACTACCAAATGCACAATCACAAACATATGCAGGAAGACACACCGTCATACAAAGACCAAACACATAAATACACACAAATACCATCTCTCACACACACCAAGCACACTAACCACACACAATCACACACAACAAGCACATGTTACGTCACACACACACAGATATATGCACTATCACACATACATTAACCAAACACTACCACACAAACACCAAACACACACCATCAGACACACAATCCAAACACGCACAAAGATGAACTTACACATGCGCTATTTGCTACAGAACCTGCAGCTTCCCATGAGCGACATACCAAACACAGCCACAAATGCCAAACTTCCAGCGAAAAACAGCACTACCATATAAATGTTATCATCTTAAAAACCCTAATGCTCAGCTCATAAACACCTTACTATAGCAATATTTTCAAAACTGGCAGTTCACATTTTGGGCTGAATTACAAAGCATCAGCAGACCATTCTTTTCAAGAAATTTTGAAAATGCAATGTCCTCGGATTAGTATGACAGAGATATATTGAATTTGCAGCATAAACAAAAATTCTGTAGAGGTTTTATGCAACATGACAAAATTTCTGAAGAAAAAAAAACTTTTTTCTTGATTGACAGGGCCTTGATTGATTGTGACCATGGTGACAGGCATGTTAGAGGAGCAACCTTCATTTTGAAGTCTTTACAATCCTGGATCTCGAACAGACATACTCCTGACTGCTTTAAACTAAACCAAAAAGAGTTCTGCTCACCTGCTCGCGACAAGGAATTAAGTTCCTCAGAAAAACTCAGGATGGTCTTTCCATATGAAGTCAACCAGCGGTCCCACAGCGACGAACTCAGATTTGGCTAAAAGCATTGTGGGAGGACCTTTACATGCAGAAAGCACAATTTTAGGCTTAAACTCCCTAAAGTTTCTGAAATATGGCCTACCATACCCACTGTTTTGTGCTTGAAATCGCAAATGTTAATTTATGGAGGGTTTTGGAGACCAACATCTTGGAAATGCATTTTTGGAGGGCCGTATCTAGGAAACTCTTCGGAGTTCAAGCCAATAATTTTGCTTGCGTTCATCATGCATGAAGAGGTACTGCCTCAAATTTTTTGAGCCAAATTGGAGTCTGCGCCTGTACAAGATTCCTAAACTTTGGTTGAGTTCATATGGAATGACCCGGGGGGAAAAGGTTTAACTGAACCCAGAAGGGTTCTTCCCCTTGTTTGAAACACAGAAAATTTGAGTTGACGTTTCCCTTGGGAAAACTCGAGATGGACTGTTTCAGGTTAAGGTTCAGGTTTTTGGGGTGTTGGGGTGCTCACCTCTGTTTGGGAGGGTCTGTGACCCACCCTCAGGTCCCAGGGCCCACAGCTCCGGCTCACTCATACAAGAGCGAAGCTCCAGCTGTGAGGCAGAATAAACAGGAGCAGCTCCATGTCAACCACAGCTCTCTCTCCAAATCAAAGGGTCCCTACAGCCAAGCTGCTATCCAATCATTCTGCACATAGTAATACATCCCAAAAAGTGATCAAAAGACGAGTAAAGACAATGAAAATGAAGGTTTATGAGTAAGTTTGAGGCAGCGGACTTGCTGTGGAAATGACTCGCCAAAGTGCTGGACACGTGGCACGCACCTTGTGGTCGCCATTGACGGTCTGGCCGACCTCGCGGTCCCGTTTCCTCTCGTCTGACTGGCGCTTTAGGCCTCGCACGGACGTGTGGCGGATGACGGACGCTTCCCGGGGCAGGGGGGGCACGATGGGAGGGGCCTCCTCAGGGCTGTAGAGCTGTGGGAGGGGGGGTCTGGGGGGTGCATCCTCCTCTACCTGCAGCGAATGCACACCGATCCAACATCAATACTAAAGGCCCATGGGCTTCAGTTACCAATAGTCTAACGCAGAAATACTGCATCTGTCCTGGGAAAACTGGCAGAATCTCTCTTCACAAGTTAAGAATTCCAAGATGAATGTGGCTTTTCGCTAAATCAATTGACCGTGATCATTTTAGCACATATACACCAAGAAGCATGATGCGTCTCTCATACCTTAAGCTAGCTTTCATTGCAAGGAAACCGGTTGCTACATTACCACGACGTACATATTCCAACAGCTGAGTCAGAATTCGCAGTACACCAATATTAGCATCATTAGCATATTAGCGTTGATACTTCCCAATTAGCTCAATCAGCATTCACCGTTGGAGAATGAGCATTCAATGCCAAAATTCTGGTAGCATCATTAGCACCAGTATAGTCCATGAGCTAGATAGACACTCATTACGAGTGGCATGCCCATCATTACCATTGTTAGCATTCATATCAACAAAGAACAGAACCAACATTCCCACCGAAACTGCCATTGACATTAGTTTCTTCATTAGCATTAGTGTGTCCCATGAACTGCTCCAAAATTCACTGCCATTTGCATCATTACAATTGTTAGCATTCATATCTACAAAAAACGAAAACAATATACACAGCTAAACTGCCATTGGCATCACTGTCTTCATTGGCATTAGTATCTCCGATCAAGTGAAGCAACACTCACTGCAGGATCCTTCTGCATCACTAGCATCATTAGCATCTGCATCTCCCATGAGCTGAAGCTGAGCCAGCATCCACATCAGGAGCGAGGTGGAACTCGTTAGCATCGTTACCATTAGAATGTCCGTATACTCACCCACTGCGGCTCCGGTTTATGGAGCGAGGGCCCGTGGGAGACCCAGGCCAGCTGCAGCAGGGCAGACTGGGGGGACGGGGTGTCTGGACTGGGTAGAGTGGGGCTGAGGCGTGGGCTACAGGTGGAGGGCCTGGTGTCCCCAGCACATGCGGAGGGCACAGAGGACATGGACATGGACGGTACAAGTTTCCTCTCTGCAATGACACACAGACAGACACACACACACACACACATACTGTATCAAGGATTTCGTGATTATGTTCAAATTACTAGAATCACTGCCATAAATGCCAGCTTTGTGAAGCTTAGAAGCTTCTGACGCATTCTTTTTGTTGAGACTGGTTCAGATATGGATTTATCCTCTTCTGGTGGTAATTTCCTGTTCTGTTGTCATTAGCAACAACCCAACCAAGAGCCCATCTGTGTCTGTTGGACAGCTTTCAGTTGTAGCCACAGTTATTCTTTGCCAATGTTAGAGTTTGGGATACTTCGTTGTTATTTTTGACACAGTTCTCCGAGGCCACCATAAATCCTTTTGCCATTTTTGCAAGAGGTGCACCAGCAATTCTGGCACCAACATTTTGGCCCTGATGGAAGTCTATTTGTATCCTCATCTTGCTTTGGAGACTTACCTAGCAAAGTGCTGCTGGTTAGACCTCATTACGGCAGACACATGCCAATAATTAGCGCTCAAATTATTAGGAATCACTTGTGTATGCTTCTGTAACAGTGGCTTAGATCCTACAAAGTTAAAACCGTTATTTATGTCTACCCCCTGTACAACTGACACGCAGACACAGTCTCTACACACTCTCAATGCCTCAGCAGATTGGCTGAGCAGGTCCACCCCTCTCACCTGGGTTCTTCACAGAGTTGATGGTGACCTGGTAATGGGATTTACTGGAGCTGAGTCCTGCCATCACGTCCTCGATCCTCCACAGCTCCCGGCGAATCTGCGCCTTCTCCTGCTGCAGAAACACAGCCGAGGAGAGCCTAAACACACCAGGAGCTACAATCTGACAACTCACCAGAGAGAGAGACCATCACAGCTCTTCCTGAACCTCGAGGAGAAGTGGGGGGTCTCTTCCAAGACAAAGTGTAAATTCAGGTCTTTCTAGGTAACCATAAGGGCCCTCGGAACTATAAATGCAGCAGGTGTGTTTTTGGGGGGTCTCACCTGAGACAGAAGGCTCTGGGTCAGCTGATCCTGTAGCACCGCACTCAGGTGGATCAAGTCCATCTCCAGCCTGTTATAATCGTCCCAGGACACCTCCATCTCCTGCTCCACACAGAAAAGTCAGCTCAGCTCAGCTCAGCACAGCACAGTCTGACGCAGTACACTATAATGGAGTGATCCGCAGTTAAGGTTCTTGAGCGGCTGGTCAGGTCTGGCTGGGGCTGGATTTTCTTTGGGGAGGAGGGGGGTTACCGTAGAAATTCGGGAGATTTCAGCACGGATGTGCACCAGGTCCTCTTGTAGGAGGCGCTGCTGGTAGGCAATCTTTTCCACGTGGGTGGGCTGGCCTCGATACTGCTCCATCTGCTGCCGGGAGACGTCTAACACAGACTCCAACTTATCCTGCCAGGGGGGGTGTCATCGAAAAGATCAGGTCACCTGGAGTTGCCCAACTCAGCCAATCACCCTGTAATTAAGTCATCCATCCATCCACTCATCTATGATGTGACCTGCTTCCATCAGGACAGGTTGCTGGGGGAGGGTACAAGAGCCTGGAGTGGGGATGAACACCCTCTAGATAAGCTGCCTATTCCATCATAATGATATGATAACATGAGAGAGTGAAGTGGTTGAGCACTCTACCTCATACCCATAATATTCACAAGACAGCTGAAATTGGGACTGAACCTGCCATGTCCCAGAACAATGACAATGTAGTGGGGCAGTGTTGGTAACTCATCTCAGTATAGCTGCATTTGAATGGTAAGGAGTGCGTAAGTTTTTGTTATTCCAGTATAATTGCACTTCAATGGGTAGGGGTACCAGGAGCCAATTTTCATGATTTACTGGTCGATCTGTGTCCCAACCCTCACCTATGGTCACAAGCTTTGGGTAGTGATCCAAAGAACAAGATCTCGAATACAAGCGGCTGAAATGAGCTTTCTCCGCAGGGTGGCTGGGCTGACCCTTAAGGATAGGGTTAGGAGCTCGGACATCCAGGAGAGGCTCAGAGTAGAACCGCTGTTCCTCTGCGTTGAGGAGTCAGTTGAGGAGGTGTGGGCATCTAGCAAAATGCCTCCTGGACGCCTCCCTCTAGAGGTGTTCCAGGCGTGTCCATCTCGGAGGACGCCTCAAGGCAGACCCAGGACACGCTTTCGGGATTACATCTCCTGGCTGGCCTTCGATTGGCTTGGGGTCCCCCAGGAAGAGTGGGAGGAAGTAGTTGGGGAGGGGGATGCCTGGGCCTCCCTACTTAGTCTGCTACCCCTGTAACCCGGCCCCGGATAAGCAGAAGAAAATGGATGGATGGATGGATGGATGGATGGATGGGGAGGGGTAGGTAATTCTACCTCATCCCAGTATAACTGCACTTGAATAGAGATGGATACGGACCTCCGCTTTATCTCAGCGCAAACACATTTGAATGTGGAGGGGTAGGTAACTTTGCCTTATCTCAGTATAATCACACTATAGTGGGGAGGGGTAGGCTACTCTACCTTTACCCAGTATAACTGCGATAAAATGGGGAGGGGTAGGTTATTCTACCTTTACTCAGTATAACTGCAATAAAATGGGAAGGGGTAGGTTATTCTACCTTTACCCAGTATAACTGCAATAAAATGGGGAGGGGTAGGTTATTCTACCTTTACCCAGTATAACTGTGATAAAATGGGTAGGGGTAGGTCACTCTACCTTATCTTCCTTCAGAGTACGTATCTTGCTCTCCAGGTCCTGCAGGATTCTGTCTTGTTCACACAATCTGCTGAGCTTTACCTGTGAGAGAAACACCATCAAAGCGTCAGCTGAGCTCCATTTCCACTGCTTCGATCCTGATTGTTCCATACGGCACCAACCGTTTTCACAGCAAGGCCCTCCTGTCATAAATTTACTCCGCAGTCAGCGCACCTGTACGCATCGCACCCTCCTGATCGTCATGAGCAGCTCATTAAGCCCATCCTTCCCCCTCCTTAACAAACAGCCCTCAGCTGTTTGCGGTTTCACATTAATTAAAAGCTTTGAAGACGCAATAAAGTTAAAGCTGCTTGTTTCCGAGGGTGCATTTACGCTCTCCGAGATCAGACAGAAGTCGTGATTTTTCCTTTCTTCTCCAGAAATGGGTTAGATGTAGAAAACAAAAAGCTGATGAGAGGCAGCGCAGTTTAGGGCCTTTCCAGCGCAGCGAGCTTTCCTGCCCCCCTCTCTGTTTATCCTTCCATTAAATTAATAATTAAACTGTTTTTATTTCTCCACAGTAATATTGTTGTTTTTAATGACATCAAATATTCATCATTCAGACAAATAAACCAGCGATCTTATAAATTGTTAACGTGGAACAATGTTAATGATGGAGCTCCAAAGCCGATCCACCTCCGATAACACACAGAGCCTCTCAGACAGCCGAAATCAAACTGAAAAATTTAAGAGCTCAAACAGAAATCCCATTGCATGCATTTTTCTCTTTAAATTGCGAGCGGGAGAGTACGGCAGGCAGCCGTTATTCGTCTGTTCGACTGTCTGCTCGGTTCTCCCCGAACGGATTCGTCTGCGAGTCTGTTTGCTTTTCTGGTTTTGTTTACAAGCCATAATCATCGAGATAAAAAATACACTCCTCACTGCGAGACAGATTTCTAGCAGGAGGGCTAGGGGCGAAACCGTCATAACTCATTAAATATTTGGAATAAATACACTGGTTGGGAGGGGCCAAAATCTGATTTCATACTCACATCAACGTCACTTTCGGCAATTTTGAGAGGTCTTGCCAATCTATCTTTCAGGGTCTCACGTCCTGTTACCTAAGAGAGCCAATAAAAGCAGAAAAGGCTCACAAGATTCCAAGAGTCAACTTTTAAATAACAAGTTAATAACAATAAGTTAATGACAAAACTCCACAAAGAATAAAAATATTAAAGCACAAATGAAAGTGGAGTACGGTTCAGAAAATCTTTTCCTTTTCAGCATTTTAGCGTGAGAAAACTCCTTTTGCATCTTCACAAGCCCCTGATTTCAGTATGAACTATAGAGAATGAGGGGGCTCTGTTAAAAAGAAAAACCAATATTAGCCGCTTCCCGTTTCAGGCAAAGCAGTAGTGAGCAGCTCTGTATATCTGGAAAAGCACGACTGAGGAGTCAGTGTCTGTGAACTGCAGGAATGAATAGCACTGCTTTAGAAAAGAAGGAATTAGCAGCCCAGTATGCTGGAAAAGCACGTGCGAGACAGAGCCGCACTGCTGCAATGTTGAGCGGCTGAGTACATAACTGTCCACTAGAGGGCAGAGCTTCACGCCAAATTACTTCAAGAAAATAATGTACTATGTAATGAACCTCAACCTCCATAATCACCATAAAGTTTAACATACAAGTCACAGAAAAATCTGAGCTTTCTTGCGTTTTGATGCTGCTACATAGTCAGTACCCATCAAATCATAAACATGCGATCTGGGCTGAGATGTGACAAATTACTAACAGGAACTTCAAAATGACTATCGCTCTTCGACAGTTCAAGCTCCCAAGCTTTATCCATGTAAAATCACTCACAACATGACCAATGCAACACGTGCCACATCCTGCACAAGGTAACACATATTAAATGTGTATGGTTTTATGGCAAACATAAACATTACTGTTCACATACATCAGAGCTAAGACACCTTTCAAACTTATGTAAGTAATACAGCAAACAGTCACACTGTGTTCCACAAACAGAAAGGCAGTTAAAGTGTCTGAGTGACAGAAAAGTTGAAAGTGAAAGAGCATAAAAGATTAGCCCAGGAAGAGAACTAAAGAGGAAGAGAAGCAGAGGATGAGAAGAAGGTAAGGAGAACAGAGAGAAGAAGGTAAGAAATATAGCGAGAAGGAGGTAAAGAGTATAAGACAGAAACAGTGAAGAGAGAGAAAAGGGGGATGATGCCAGACTGTCAGGTCCCACCTTCAAATCCAGATACTCCAGGTCCTTCTTCATCTGTATGTAGGAATCATCAGCCTTTTCGAGGGAAGTAGAGACAGATCAGTACACTTATCTCAGCAGATCAAGTAACTCAGGAGCAAATATAGTAATAACCCAGCAGTATGAATAACCCAGCAGCACAAATAATTAGAACCCAGCTGCAAAAAATGATAATCTGGCAGCAAAAATAACCCAGCAGGACAAATAATCATGACCCAGCAGCACAAAAAACAGAGTTGCACAAATAATAACAACCCAACAGCACTGCCCAAGCAAACATTCCTAGCGTGGAATGATCACAGCTTCTGTTCACACTGCCATGCATCACTTCCGCAGCTGCACTGCTACTCCTCCAATCAAATTACCTGGGTAAGGAGGGGACATCTGCATAAAATAACCCCAACTTATTTATTTTGCCACCTGTATTATTGTGTTGCTTATGGCAACAAAAGCAGCAAGTCAGATGTTATTTTGTTGAGAGGGAAAACAGTTACAACATCTCCCAGGAAACTTCATGCCAAACTGAATGATGATCGCACTCTTCCGCAGGCCAACAAAAATCTCACTCCAGGCATCACCCATTTCATTTCAACTGCAATATTTTAACCTTCTACCACGCTTCACTGTGGCAATGACTGGATGAAGAACACCACAAAATGCCATTATGGCTCCGCTGAGATTCTACACTACTACACTACACTCCAGCTGGATAACTCATGAGCTCTCATTGGCCTTTTCTCAAGGTATAGGCCGCATCCTCGGTCGGCTGAACTTCTGGGCTTCAGCGTCATTGCAGGCTGTTCCATTGTGAAGCAGACATCACATACAGCTGAGAAACGCAGCCTTCTTCTCGCCTGATATCAGACGCCATTGTCAGCATGGAAACGAAGAGTGAATGAGTTGACACTTCCGTCTGATTCTGTCCATGGTTGGTCTGAACATGTTCAATATTATGAGAGAGGAATTGGTTCTCCATGAAGAAACACCAACTTCTGCCCAGAGGCTTAGCTATCTCCTTCAAGTACTGTTCTTCCAGTGCTTATGTGGTGGTCACCAATTCAAAACACAGATCCCTCTTTCACTCACTCACAAGCTCAATACCCCAGTGAGTGCACCCTTTCAGTTAGAACACAAATTTTATTCAACCATTAGATGATGCACTTGCTGAAAGATGTTAAATAAGTGTGGGGACACCGAGCCACAGTCTTTGCGGTGAACATTGAGACACTCGAATAATTGTTGACCAAAGAAGGAACACTTGAAACCACCTAATGCCCTGAAGCCATTAGAAAATCCCGTAACTACCTAAAATCCCCATCCCAGAACAAACTGAATTTATGAAGCAATCTTCAACATACACAAACATTATAACAAAATTTCAACGGTGGGCGATTTCCGTAATGCATCGCCTTTAGCACCATCTAGTGGCCAGTTCTAGGTACTCCCATTACTCTCAGGGAGCCATTTACTTGGTTTACAGCTAAACTTATACAAGGCTCTTTAGCCTCTGGACTATACTCTGCCAAATATTGTTTCCATAACTGCCAGGTAGATTAAACAAGTACAGCAACAAAACGAAAAAAGGACATCACAAGCTTATGGAAGTCATAAGCTTAAATGAGCAGCTTGAAGCAAAAACAAAAAAAAAAAAAACAAAAAAAAACACCAAAAACAAAAGACGCAGGAGGCAAAGAACAACCGAACAGCTTCTCTACAGATAACTACATCTACAACAAATACTCTAACACCAACAGCATGACATTGGCAGGCAAGGCAAGGCAAGCCCAAGAACGAGATGAGTTACTGTGGCTAGTATGGTTCTCATGCTAACAGACACAGCACCGCATCACCACAACTGCAAAATGGGGAGGGGGAGCTATAACATCCAGAAAACAGAACACACGGGTGCCCATGATACGCTCACTGAGGAATGGGGGGGCGGCAGGGGTCTGGAGTGGGGGGTGGGGGGCCAGCCCTGACCTTGAAGTCGGGGCCTAAAAGGCCATTGTGGAGCTGCAGATGGGCTAGCGCGTCCTTAGCGCGCAGGCTAGCCATCCTGGCCTGATGTTTCCTGAGCTCCAGGAGAAGCAGAGTGAGCTCCTCCGGCTGTAAGAGGGACGCAGAGAGACGAGCTTTTATACACAACCTCCCGCCAGGAGCCATTTCCATCTGTGTCCACTGTGTGGCGCCAGTGAGTTTGCAATGCCACCCAACACAGCAGACCATGAGGTTATCTTCTTTTGCACCAACTAGGTGCCTTTTCGAGGTCCACAAGGTGTCGCTGCCCAAACATCCACTACAGGAAGTCAAAACAGGAAGGTCTACTCCTAATCAAATAAATACACGTGTCCTTTATCAAACACTTTCCGGGGTGTGGATTTATGTTATGACCGACCTTTGCATTAGTCCATTACACTACATTCGTGTAACACATTCACAATGACCACAGGAAACGCATCACACTCCCTGCAGGAAGATAACCTGCAGCACAACCTATCACTGCAGAGCCACAGCAAGAGTTCTCAAAATGCCAATACCAAATTCAGCAAGAGCGGCTCTTTGGATCGTCCAAGCCCCCCCCCCCCAACCCACCTAACAGCATCCCTGCTGTGAACCACCCAGGACCCCAAAAACAACCCTGCCTGTACAGACTGAAGCGCTGTGTCAGTAGAAAAAGAGTAAAGTAGTAAAAACGTGACCTTGCATCAGTGAAACGAGAGGTCAGTATCAGATGCGAGAGTTTTTTGGTGAGCCGTACACATGCTTATGAAGCTAAGCAAGTGAGGACATCAACGTAGACCTGACACACAGTATATTACAATCTAACAGGTACCTCGGACCTTAGATACAAAATAAATTAAGCATTTTTGAATTCTAGCATCAGCCAGCTATTGCATCTACAATAAGACAGAAATAATTAAAACCAAAAGAGAATAACAAACACTATTGGTTCAAAGCTTGCATTTCGATGAGCATCTTCCACCATGTTCAGCCAAGCAATGCCCCAGGACTCTGCTTTGGTGAGCGAATAGAGCAGGAGTGGTCTGGTTCTTACCGTTTTACCATGTAGACTGGGGGCGCTGACCGTGTGGGTGATGTAACCGACGGGCGGCATTGAGCGTCGCTCTACAAGAGAGGTCTGCAGAAGAGAAATAACACAATAAATCAGATGCCTTAACCACTTCTCTGTTAGACTCATAAAACTACACATGGCACTACACATTATGCACAATGTTGCTGTGATAAAAGCAATTCCCTTAGGACGTGCTCAGGTCAATATCTAATAAAACTGTCCCAGAGCGGTGCTTTATTTACTGTGATCCCTTCCAGAACAAGGACACCATTTCCAGTACCCAGACTAGAAACTGTGTCATGGTGCTCAATAATCGATGTATTTATTTCACCGCAGGTGTCATCAAAATTAACAGCAGAACCGCTTTTCCAGTGGTTACAGAGAGGCTTTGCACAGAGTGATCTAATGGCTCACTGACAGATATAGGGATAGAGAACAACGACAAACTTAGGAGGACACAAATGGGAAATTTAATTAAGTCACACATAAATTATCCCAAACCAGCTGTGTTAAAATAACATTTGTTTGCCGTGAGCCAAAGAGGCGCTACTCACCCTGACGGAGCTATTCCCAAGACACCGTAATTTTGCTGCATAATGGGTTTCTTATTTAAATTTGAGATCAGAAGAAAGAGGCAGGACCGGGTATTTATGAAAGTGGGGTGTGTTTGAGGGCAGTCGTTTGCCTGCCGTAAATTATTCTTTTTAACTTCTGAGTGTTGACTTATCACCTTATACCATTTGCAGTTATTTACAGATGCTAAACAGTTGAAATTTCACAAAAAACAAGAGCACCAAACCTGACCTTTCAACCTTGTACTGTTTAAGGTTATTTACAAGAGCTGAACACTGAAATCTTCATAAACATAAGAATAACAAATCTGAACATTTGACCTTACACTACTTCAGGTTACAAATCTATTTCCAAAACAGCTGGGATGCTGAGTAAAATTTTAAATAAAAACAAAATGCAATGATTTGCAAATCATTTAAACTCCCTATTTAATTGATAACAGTTCAAAGACAACATATCAGATGTTGAAACTGAGAAACTTTTTTGAATAATATTTAATTTTGAATTTGATCCCAGCAAACAGTTTCAAAAAAGTTGGGAAAGGGGCATGTTTACTGCAGTGTTGCATCACCTCTTCTATTAACAACACTAAGCATTTGAGAACTGAGGAGACCGACTACTACGGTACAGTTCTGAAAGCAAAGTGTTTTCCCATTTTTGCTTGACGAAGGATTTCAGCTGCTCAAAACTTTGAAACCTCCTTTGTCGTTTTTTGCTTCATAATGTGCAAAATATTTTCAGTGGGTGACCAATCTGGACTGCAGGCAAGCCTCTTTAGTACCCAGACTCTCTTACTATGGAGCCATTTTGTTGTAACACTAGCAGAATGTGGTGTTAGCCATTGTCTTGCTGAAATAACCAAGGCCATCCCTGAAAAGACATCTGTATGGCAATTGGCAATATATATTGCTCCAAAACCTGTATATATCGTTCAGCATTAATGGTGTCCTCAGATAGGCAAGTTACCCATGCCATGCGTACTAGTGCGCCCCAAAACTATCATGAATGCTGGCTGTTGAACTGTGTGCTGATAACAAGGTGGATGGTCCTTCTCCTATTCAGCCCAGAGGATGCTGTGTCCATGATTTTTTTTTTTTATTGCATTTTTATTGGTAAAACCACAGGACAGTTTTCCACCTCACCTCAGTTCATCTTAAATGAGCTTGGGCCAAGAGAAGGCGGAATGTTGGATGTTGTTCATAAATGGTCAAGTCTTCACGTGGGTGCAAGGTTTAAACGTAGTCCTGCCGGGCACCGATATATAGAGGATCCACACTCGTTTCCCTGTGTACCGGTCGTCGATATATTGTTCCCCAGTAGCCATTTCCCTGTACGCTGGTCCTTGATAAGCATTAGCCTAGAGGCAGGACGAGGGTTAACTTGCATTTGTGAATGCAGCAAGAAACTGTGTTCATTGGCAATGAATTGCTGACGTGTTCCTGAAGCCTATGAGGTGATTTTTACTACTGAATTCTGTCTGTTTTTAATGCAATGCCGCTCGAGGGCCTGGATATCACCACCGTTCAATATTGGTTTTTGGCCTTGCCCTTTGCGTAAAGAAGTTTCTCTGGAATCGTTGTATCTTTTAATGATATTATGTACAGTAGAACATGAAATCCCCAAATTCTTTGCAATTTTACTTTGAGAGATTTAAATTGTTTGAGCCCTATGCTCAAACAGTCTTTCATAGTGTGTGAAGCCCTCGCCATCTTTACTTCTGAAAGAATTTTTATCCTCAGTCATGTTACTGACCTATTGCCTATAAACCTAATTAGCAGTGATATGTTCTACCTGGTGTATTTTTATAGGATCATAAAACTTTTCCAGACTTTTGTTGACCTTATTCCAAGTTTTTTGAAACATACTGCTGACATCAAATTCAAAATGAGCAGATGTTTTTCAAAAAACAATAAAATATCTCAGTTTCTGATATGTTGCCTTTGAACTATATTCAAATTAAACGTAGAGTTTAAGTGATTTTACAAATCATTGCATTCTGTTTTTCTTTAAATTTTAAACAGCATCCCAATTTGTTAGAATTTCAGTTGTATTTAGAGGAGCAAAACTGCTGAATTTTCACTAAAAACCAACCCGAACGTCACACCTTGTACCATCTAATTTCCCTGCAAACAAAAGCATTAAAGAATGATTGGGAAGGTAAACACCAGTGTGCTCACTGATACAGAAGGTTTGGGCTTTCAGGAAACACTGCCTTACCTTGGAGACGTGTGAGCGCGGTCGCCGTGGCGACGTCGAGGGGGGCACCTCCACGGCCGGCGTCTCATCCTGAGGCATCACAGTGACGCGTTCCGCAGGGGTGTGTGGTCGCCGCGGCGACTTGGCGGGCGGGCCGGGCGGGGGGATGTCGGAGGGGGAGGGGGGCACGGAGACGGAGCGGGGGGCGTCCAGAGCCGTCCTGAGCTTGTGCGGATCGGGGGCAGAGAAGGCGGGGGCAGTGGGGGGGTCGGCAGCGGAGTACAGTGGCGCCGTGGGGCTGCCGTGACGATACTGCTGCCGCTGCTGCCACTCGTACAGCTGCCACACTGTCCCCTCCCGGCTCGCCGCGCGCTCGTCCACCGACATACGGAAGTGACTCAGCCGGTCCTGCGCGTACTTGTAGTCGCTCGGAAGGTTCCGGGCTGTGGGCGGAGATCCGCCCCCAGGGGGGTACAGGACGGACATCTTGGGGAGGGACTGGTAGCTTTTGGGCTGCTGGGGAGGGGTTCGGCGAGGAAGGATGAGCTCAGAAGGGGGCAGGCTGGAGAAAAACAGGAGAGGAAAATCTGTAAAAATCAGTCAGTGGGGTGTTTACTAAACTATCCACTAAAGTAGGCACTCAGAATTTTATTTTTAACTTGTCAAGTGGCAGTATTAATCATTTTGCTAGTTAATCACAGAGCATGAGATCACAAACAACATGACACCTCATTTGTCAAAATCTGTGCATCCAGTCCACAGACTCTCAAAGTTGAAGGCGCTAATTTAGCGACACTTTGTTGGCAACACAACCTCTGAACGTGAGATTTCCATGTGTCTAACTACAAGACAGAACTACAAATTCACACTATGAAATTAGGGCAATAAAATAATAAAATAAATGAAATACTTATGTTTCACGTCTCATCAAAACACAACTTTTTTATCAGCATTATTAGTTTAAATATCAAAGCGGCATGAACATTTCCTGTGTCATTATTTCACGGCCAGAAGAGGGCGCTGCTGACAAAGAATTAAAAATTCAGCCGGTCAGCATTGCAAAATTT